>UELW01000001.1:2975000-3575000 GCA_900490495.1 Danionella dracula | reverse complement strand
TGGGTGTATCCTTTATGCAAATTCAAAAGGTATTTTTCTTTATTTGATTGTTATTGTAATTTTTTACTTGTAATATGTCAACAGATTAGTAACATCTTTTTCAGGTGTGGGAGGCTATGAAGGTTCAAGTGTGCAACTACGATACATTCAGAAGGCATGCTCGGATGCATCTTGAACCGATCATCAATGAAAAGTGGAATGCCGATCAAGAGAATGTCTATGAGGAAATGAAAACCAAAGGCAAACTTAAATTGGGTGGTGATATGAGGACAGATTCACCAGGTAACTGAATCTCTCAGCAGTATATACTTGAACTTTTTTGTTTGTTTTTTTTTTGCACGTTTGATAATATCAGGTCTAACATCGTACAACTTTTTTTTTTTTCAAGCAACTCACAGTTTTAATGTTAATAAGTATATATATATATCTTCTTCTTTCGGCTGTTCCCAGTTTAGGGGTCGCCACAGCAAATCATCTGTTTCCACCTAACTCTGGCCTCAGTATCCTCTACTGTTGCACCAATTACCTTCATGTCCTCCTTCAGCACACCCATATAACTTGTCTTTGGCCTTCCTCTTGCCCTCTTGCCTGGCAGCTCCATCTCCAACATCCTTCTACCAATATAACTACTATCCCTTCTCTGCACATGTCCAAACCATCTCAATCTGGCTTCTCTGACTTTGTCTCCAAAACAACCAACCTGAGCTGTTCCTCTGATGTGCTCGTTCCTAATCTTGTCCATCCTTGTCACTTCTAAACTGAACCTCAACATCCTCATCTCTGCTACTTCCATCTCTGCCTCGTGTCTCTTCCTCACTGCTACAGTCTCTAACCCATACATCATAGCTGGTCTCACTACTGTTCTGTACACCTTTCCTTTGATTCTTGCTGACACTCTTCTGTCACACAACACCCCTGACACTTTTCTCCACCCACTCCAACCTGCCTGCACTCGCCTCTTCACCTCTTTTCCACACTCCCCGTCGCACTGGACTAAATAATACACACATGTCTCACATATTAAAATTAAATAATACCACTTTCCGGGTAAATTCTAGGCAAACTATACAATATTGGAATTTATTCACAAGTTAAAATTGAGAATTTTATTAGTGCCCCTAAAAATAAAGTTGTCAATTACTTGGCAGTACACATGTGACTAGTAAAGTAGTTTGAAGGTCTTTTTATTTTTTATTTTGTACTTACAAGTGTATCAATCATACCAGAGCTATTTCTAATCCCTAACTGCTTACTACATTTCTATTCATCTATTGCACATCTCAACCACTGTATACATTAAAAATCTAAGCACGTATGACTTTGTTGTTGTTAATAACTTCATATATGTTCAGGACACGCTGCAAAATATGGTAACTACACAATTACGGACCTCGAAACCAACAAGATTTTGGACATACAACTTGTGCAGGTATGTCAAACTCGGCTTTGATCATTATTTAAATCTACAAGTATGTGTTTTTATTTATAAATATCTTTAGAACAGTGATGATGGGGGTCGTGTGCATATGGAAAAAGAAGGACTAAAAAAAAGTCTTGACCTACTGGATGTAAAGAATCTGGAAGTGGAGTATATTGTTACTGACCGGCACTCACAGGTTCAGAAATATCTGCAGGACCGGAAAGTAAAACAGTATTACGACGTTTGGCATCTTGTAAAAGGTACTAGGAAGTTGACCACACTATCATTTATGTAAAAATAGGAACTCGTATGAACTTATTAAATTAATAATTTTTAGAGTTATCAATAAAGTTGGAGAATGTGGCAAAGCGAAGAGGTTGCCAGATGGTGAAGAAGTGGTTGACTGCTTTCAAAAACCACATGTACTGGACAGCATTTTCCTCAAAAACTGGACCTGAGAGAGCAGCTAAGTGGAAATTACTATTAAACCACATCCAGAATACTCACACCCATGAAGACCCACTGTTTGCAAAGTGTGTACATCCTGAAAGCGTTTCAGAAGACCCTAACAATAGGTTTCTACCAGGTATGTTGTGCTTGATTGGTTACATATAAAGGACTAAACCTTTTGTTATACAAACTCTAGTAGATAATAATTAACTTACTTCCAGGCTCAATGGCAATATACAAGCTGCAAAAACTGCTTATGAACAAGAGAGTTCTGCGTGATGTAGAAAACCTAAGCTCTGAGTACCAGACTTCATCTATTGAATCATTCCACAGTGAGATTCTACATTTTGCTCCCAAAAATGAGGTTTTCTCATTTATTGGGATGTTGTGCAGGTATTTCCATTTGATACATTTGGTTAAAAAAAAATTTGTTTCAGCAATTGTATTTAAAAATTGTTATGTGTTTACAGGCTTTATCTTGCAGCAATGCACCACAATGAGAATGTGGCACATAAACAGACCATCTCAAACGAAATGGCTTTTAATGTGCTCTACTCACAATCACAGAAAGGGAGGGGTGCAGAAAAGCCAGCGAAAACAGAAAGAAAGTTTGGTGAGATGATTTTTATAATAAAAAAAAATAATATACAGAAAAAAGTGTGTATTATGGTATTTGCACAATAGAAATTAACTACTTTTTTTGAAATAATGAAATGTTTACCAATAATATAATAATAATAATAATATATTTTCAGAATATATCCAGGAGCTGATGAGTCTTCTCTACAGTAAAGTTTTTTAAAGATCCTGTACCATTTCAGCGTGAGCTAAAAATGCTGGCAGTTCCAGAGGTCATCCAAGGAGTACATTGTTGCTTAGCACATCACAGTTTAGTCAAACTTCTCCAACAGAATCTGCAAAATCCTACCACAGCCAAAACAACACACATCCTGGGATAACGACCCAGATTTTAGATCTCATATGTCCCGTACCAACTCATAAAACTGTGATATGCAACATATCAGCAATATCTGACAAAATTACAATGTATCCTTTTATTATGTGTTTGTTATAACATTTAAATAAAAGCATTTTATTATCTGTATTGATATATTTTTTACACAGGTTCTTCTATCTATCTATCTATCTATCTATATATATATATATATATATATATATATATATATATATATATATATAAAAATATAGAAAATAATACCTTTACACTACATGGCATGGAGAGTAAGAGATTTTTCGTGGTATTTAAGTTTCACGAATCTATCTAAAGTTTAGTTTGTATGTATATATGCACAGAGCTAGTAAATCATGCGTAGGCCTTTTCAATTGAAAATATATATTGCTCCTTATTTAAAAAGTTTTAAAGAAGCCCTCAACATTAATGTTTTTCCAAATTCAGACCTTTGAGGTTAAATCCGATGGAGACTGATGTGAAAATGGCAGTGGGGGACAAGAGTTAATGGCACTTTTCACAGAGCCCAACCATTTAAAATTAAATTATTATAATTTTTTAAATAGAAACAAATATTTAATTAAGAGTGCAATGACAATATAGAGAGCTTTAGTAAATGCTTCAAAGAAGCTACTTTTATGGGGTAAGAAAACATTTACATGAGTATATGTTTAACTGAGGAACAAAATTATTAAATTTAAAATATAATCATCCTTGATCAATCTACAGGTTCTGGGTTAAGCTTTGCAATAAAGAGTGTTGTACTCATTAAAATGTTAAATAAACCTAAATTATCTTACCTGCTCCCAAGCTCAGACGAACCCCTCCCAGGAAGTCGTTGCTTGAGAGAGTTTCTCTGTCCCAGACACTGAGCTCCAGACTCATGTTCTCCAGCTGCTCTAAACTCAGATTGTTGTACACAAATGTATGATTGTAGCTTGGATTAAGTGTCTTTTTCACCACTGGTGTTTTCTTCTTTGATGAGGACTTGTTTTTGGATGGAAGCAGATACCTAAAGGATAAAATTGTAGAATTCATATAATATAATAGAAGTAAAAAGACAAAGATCTTAGATTGTATAAATGTGATTAAACAAAATAGGTATGTACCCTTTCACAAAAGAATCGCATGTGCCTCCAGATTTACAAGGAGTCAGATTTCTGGCCTCTTTGATCAACACGTGCAGTTCAGAACCATCTCCAGATTTGGACTTTTTTCCTTGAGTGAAAATGAATCAAACAATAGTGATGTGGTTGTAAACAAGGATTTGATGCAACTGAAGATCAGTTCTTTTATAAAATTATCTCATTCTTATTTTGATCATCAGATCAAACTTTGTAAAGACTTGTTACATCTATTTTTAAGATTTATTCAGGTATACCTTTGGTACTAAAAGAAATAATAGTAAATTATAAATGAGACTGCTATTTTAATTAATTTTTTATAAAATTGTTCTCTATGAATTTTTCATGAAAAAACATTAATTTGATAAAAAAAAATTACTGATACTTTTTTTACATATTTTTTATTTTCGATAAATGTGTAAGATTTTTTATATATAATTTATTTATTTTTCCCATAGTTAACCCAATCAAACCCAATGTTTAATTACAAAAAATTAAGCTATGATGATGGCATAAATGTATTGCAAATGTACCAGTTAGTAATTTCACAACAAATAAACAAAAAACAATTTTAAATATATATTCCTAAAAGTATTTCAGTGTTTCAATTACCTTTTCCATTAGATCGCTCTGTCTGCAATTTAATATTTGTGACATACTTCAGGGAAATCACCAGTTCTCCTCTGTATTGGTCAAATGGGGAAAATTGTGATTGGAGAGCTACCTATGAAAACAAAATATTAAGACAACAGCATTGCGAGGGACTTGCGTTGCATTGTAAAAACAAAAAAAATGCATTACCTTTCCTCTAAGAGCCATACACTCTTCATGCCCAGAGTCAATCTCATGGCTACCCAAAGGTATCTCCACTTCACCCAGAAATGCATTGTGCCCAAAGCGGTCATAGTGCCAAACTGAGAGTTGCAGGGTTCGAGTTGTCAGCTGGGTGCGGCTGATAGAATACTAACACAAATAGGCACAAGACAGCTAGTCATGATTGAATGTTTTTACAATAAAGACGTTGCCATGCAAGAGCTTTGAGCTGTTTGTTTAGACAATTTACGTGAACTCCAAGGTGTTTGCTCTAGATTAAAATGTAAGCATTTGAAAGAGCTAATATTTGTCTTTTTACGACTCTGTGATAACAACATTCTTAACTTGTGTGCCAATTCTAGCCCATTTTAAAGCAGATTTTGGTTTTGTAAAGTTTTAATGATCAGTCTTTAAAACAGACCAATTACTGGTCTTCATCATGCAGCAAATATGGAGCTATTGAGACTTGTTGAAAATCCAATAGACTTCCCATATTAAAGATGCTATACTATACTATATTTGAAAATTTTAATGAACCTCATACGGTGAATGTCATTACTAACTCATTTCAAACTAATTTACAAATGCAGTCCAATTCTACAAAAATTCTAATATCCTTTTTCTAAGTGCAATTAGCTTAAAAACTTTCTAAAATATTTACTCTTAGCAAATTGTTCTTTTAAATCGCATGTTATGAACGACCTGATATCTGTTAAGAAAATTAAGAACAAATTCAATAATGTCTGTTATTAAACATCTACATGTGTGTTAAAGTAGCACTGGATCTATAAAAGTACCAATCTTTAGTATCAGTATTGAGGGTCATTAAAGATAGAGATGGAACTTGCTGAAAACACACCACTAAACCATAAACTACAGAAAAAGAACAAGATTATGCCAATATTCTTTGACATTCTTTTTTTACCGTAATAATCTTTAAAAATAAGGTTAAAATATGTGCTAATTTGACAGGATAAGCAGGCACATTTTAGTCATCATGCGCCCCAAGGATGTTGGGGAAATGTTTTCTCCTTTTTTTGGTTATAAACATATTTTAATGTAAACAACACTTGTAAAGTTATTTTTGTAAACGTAAAAAGTGTACACACAATTATATTTTTCCTATTTGGTAAAAACACTCTTAATACCTTAAGTTGTTCCTTAAAACTCGGGTTTATATTGTTCCGTTTGATTGAGGTTTTCTTTTTGCTCTTATCTGGAAGAAGGTAGCCTTTGACGTATCTGTGGAATAGTATCAAGATATAAGCTCAAAATAGAACTCAATACTTTCTACTGATGAAACTGAATGCTTTAATGTGGTTTCAGAGAGAAAAGTATTATTGTTGGAAAGCAGCAAGGAATGTAGACAGTCTCAGGAAATCACTGCACAGGCTGTGAGGAGGCCAACTTACGGGTTGCACTTCTTTTTTGCTGGATCAACATAAGCCAGGCTCTTACACTCATGAACCATAACAGACAGGATCTGGTTGGGCTCCTCATATCTGAGAGAGAAGATGATCTCTCCACTCACATCCACATGCTCATAGTCTCCTGCTTCACTGTACACACTCATCATACTGCCATTAAGGGTGGTCTGTGGAACATTCAGCAAGTATTTCCTTGTTTTAAAATCACACACAATATATATATATATTCAATAAATTGTAATAAAAATCAAATTAAATTACCCTCGATCCTCCCAGACTTCCCATACTGTCACCAATTCTCTGCCTGTGTATATGCACCAAGTTATCAATATCCTCCTCCTCTTCATCATCCTCCTGTAAAGAAATAACTAATAGGTTAATATCATACATCAAAACATGACCATTAGAAACCCGTCTGATATAAACTCACAGCATTAAGGCCTGGAACTGACTTGCTTCTGTCGCCCATGGAGGCTGTTGCTTCATCAGTTGCATCTTCTCGCAGATCAAGTGTGGAAGCTGGTTTAATATCTACGAATTGTACAATTTATGCACCTTTTATATAAAAGACATGTAAATGAAAGCTCAAAATCATTATTTAAATAGGGCACTTTTTAATAATAATAACTAAAAAAGACTTTTTAAGACTATTATGAATCAAATTTAAGACCCATCATAAAATTAAAAACACGTACAAAACTTTTTGCATTATAAACAGTATTCTTCAAATACATAGGCTGAAACCCTAACCCTAACTTTTATGAATTTGAGTGTATTTGAACCAACTTTATTGTGACTTCACTTATCTTTTTGAGGATTTACAAAAACTAGCAACCCTAAACATTTTTTTTTCTTAATTTTTTCAATCTCTGGCAACCATACGCAACAACAAAAAACACATATCAAATTAGCTTTACAAGTACATCAGAAAAATACAAACACAAACTTTGATCAGCAGATCAAACCAAGACTTAGTAAAAAAAAGAGAACAGATTTGCAAACTTCATCTTCTTTTTTGCTAATCGAAAAGAGTCCATGTGAGCTTTAAGATATTAAGCCAATTAGGTTGTTACTGAGCTATGCATGTTTATAAAACGTATTCACTTTGTCCTGGTTAGGATCACAGTATGGGTGTATGCAATAATATTATAATTGTTAGTTTGACAATGTTCAGAATGTAACAAGCAAGTTGGATAAAAAAAACTGTACAAATTCTCACATTTAGATTTTCTTACAAAAACTAGCCACTTTTTCACTTAGTCCATTAAAATACATAATTTAATGTATACAAGTAGAATATAAACAAAATAAAAAAGCATATTTTCACTCATCAAATTGCAAATTAACTCCAAATTGCAATTCCTACAAAATGAGCAAACAATGGGTTACACCTTGGACAGGTCATGAGTCATAGAAACTTTCTACATTATAAATGATTTGTGACTAACAATTATTTTACTAGGATTAAATCTTCATAATTATTTTTTCTATGACTGATAGATTCCCCAAGATCATCACCTAAAGATTTATGAATGAAAGTAAAATTATATCATGGTGAAATTATTTGTAAAACTGGTAAGTTCATGAACCTTATGCAGTTAAACATGTTTTATCAAATTGTATTCCTACTTGATAGACATAATGTAATTCATTCTAAAGCATGCTGATTGAGATTGTATTCTAATAGGCAAAATTCTACATGGAAAACTATACAAATACAATTAAACTATTAAAGGAAAAAAACAAGAACGGAATACATGTTTAAACTTTTTTGGAGACAGAAACATTTGGTTATGATGGGTATCCTTATAGAGCAGTACCTGACAGCTTGTGCACTCTTCTCACACTTTTCTTGAAAAGGCCATCAACGTCCCTCAAGGAATCCGAGCAGGTGTTCATGTGGTGAATTAAGGAGGCCTTAAGTTTTAAGGAAGTGGAGGTAAAATGTGTTTCAGTGGTGGAGAAAAGATTTAGAATACAATCAGATCAAACACTTACTGTCTCAATGGTTGCTGGGCTATCACTGTTAGCGGGGGCCATTAGGATGGACACAGCAGATCCTGCTAGACTAGTCGTGGCTGTCACTTCTCTCTTTGTCTCTTCTCTAGAAGAAAATCGTTGGCTTTCATCATATCTACTTCATTGTGAGCAAGGGATCTATGTGTCTTGAAACTTTACCTTTCCATTTTGGGGGTACTGTGTGATGATACAGGGTCTGTGTGAATACTGCCCATACTGGAATTTGTTTTTGATTCGGTGCCGCTATGTAGTTCCTCTTGGTCACCCAGCTCCTCAATACCTGCAACAGGTGAGCTGAGGAAAAGACACAAACATGTTGGCTACCTCAAAGGTGTGGACTACCCTAATTCTTTGTTCACACTGAATATCAGATGTTTTAAAATGTTTAAATATAGTCAATGATATTATGCGAGTACACAGATGTTGATTTGGTGCAGCATCAAGCAGGCTTTCTAGAGGTCGTGGGAAAAAAAGAGAATCAGGGTTCCCAGAGTTGTCTGAGTGACAGTTTTCTGCCTAAACTCAACATAACACCCATCCACATCCACCTCAATAACAACAAGCCCAAACCTCCACATAGCATAAAACTTATGTTGAACGTAAAAACTCTGATGGAGACCATGACCATATAAACAAAAAAGCAAAATAAACCTATTAAAATATATTGAAATAAATTGTATATATAATATATGGGAAAAGTATTAATTATATGTCAACCTATGTGCCTTCCTCACACTTTATATTGTAATTAAAATATTTTCAATCTAGCAACAATGCAAAGAATTCAGAAACTGAACTTTCGGCAGAATCCACTCAGCCAATTTAACCAATCAGCTTTCTCTACACTGGTGACGCTTTTCTGGAGGGAGGTCTCAACTAAAAGTTTAAGTTAGAGTATATGGACACCTGCTGCTGTTTCTCAGCAAACAAGCCTTTTAAAAATGCATCAATTATACAAATCTTGCCTCAGAGGAGAGTCCGTGAAGAGAATGAGAATCTGGTGAGTTTCAAGTTTTCTACTCACGCAGGGAATTGAATGACAATCTGTTAGCTTTAGCTGCTAAACAAGCATTTTACTGTTGAAGAACTGCTGTATTCGTAGTTGAAGTCTGCTGACAAATGTGGCAAATTTTGAGGGACTTAATTTAAGGAGAGGAGAAAGGTGACTTAAGACCCTCCTCTATGCTCTGCCTGTTTTGAAACGCAATCTGGGTAGATTTTTGGTAGCAGGTTAAAATTGGAGGTTTTGTGGTCGCGTCAAAGGGGGAAACACAGATGCTTTGTTTTTCAGTGTGAACAAAGCATCAGTCTTTTTAAGTCAGATAAACTCTGTTGGCATTTAAAAAAGGACAAAAGAATATCCAAAGAATTTATAAAGATAAATGGAGGCCTTCTAAAGCAATTATAGTACCATTACTAATACTAGAACTAATTATGTTCCAAAGAATCATATAAGCGTGACTTAAACAGCTTGTGCCAAACACCTATTAACTGATAAGCTCTTTAATCAAACAGTTTAGATGTTAATGTTAACATGTTTGCTTTTGTGAGTACTGAGACAGCTACACACCCTGGAGTTTGAGAACTGTGGAGACTTTTTTTTTACATGACACATCTGTTGCGTGTTATGAAGGAGTTTGTTTGCTAGGAAATCAAGGTGAACAAGTAGTAACAGAAATCGTATTTTGGAAAGTGCTTTAATTGAGCTATATTTAATCTTAAATGTAAACATTTGAAGAAAGCACA
The DNA here is from genome assembly GCA_900490495.1 of Danionella dracula. Taxonomy (NCBI): domain Eukaryota; kingdom Metazoa; phylum Chordata; class Actinopteri; order Cypriniformes; family Danionidae; genus Danionella; species Danionella dracula. Next base: position 3,565,031 of record UELW01000001.1, on the reverse strand, counting down.
CCTGGCGATCAGACCAGTGTCCTTTAGCCTTGGTTTTGGCACAGGTAGAGATTGGCTGGTATTTGATTCAACTTTGTTCAACAGCATTTCTCCAGCCGTTTCATGCTTTTTACCTACAAAAGAAAGATTTCATTTTGAGGACGTGCTGTGTAACAATTCATTTCTGAACACTGGCAACAATTTAACTCAACTTCCTTTCTCCAACACATAAAATCTACTGTACAACCCACCCCTTATAACAACAGAACGCTCAAGTCTCTATCATCAGTCTGTTCTACATGAGCTTCCTGGACTCACTCATAGGCCGTTTCCTTAGAGAAATTCGCACCAAGTCATGTCCAGGAGTGGAATAGAACCGATTAACCCTTTCATCGTAGAACCAGTCACCAGTGCTCATCTTCAGGTCTCTGAGAGAAGGAAAAACAGCTGAGCTTCTGTTGAACATTAACCAAAGGCCTCATTTTCAAGTCTAATGTTTCCCCTAATGACTAGGTTTTGTAAATGGACAGAGGCCGGACTCACATCTCTTTGGCACACACTGTGCACACCCAAGATCCATTGGCTCGTATAGATTGACATTTTCTGCAGACTTGATGTTTGCATACTCTGCACTGTTCACCACTGCTGGTCAGAAGGCCTAAGGGCTCTTGGCATCGGGCGCAGCTCCGCTCACTGTAGCTGCCACTGCCACGCTTTGCTCCCTTTCTTCTGATTTCAACCAACTCAGCTTTCAGCTTCCTACGAGTACAAGAGTACATTTGCATTGGCTGCAACTTTTGGACACACAACCACACTCTTTGTACAATAGTTACTCATTACTGTGAGTTATGTTTCAGAAAAAAACTCCTTTTTTCCTATACTCTTCTTCAAAAACATCCCTGTATAGACTAGTATAAGAGCACTTTTTAATAGTAAAATACAGTACAACATATGCATAGTCTTGGCTGAATAAAATCTAATTCTTATAAATACTTTTTTCCCTTGATAATTTAAAGTGTACAGTTCAAACTAAAGAAGCACACTACACAATAAAATTATGAGAGTAAAAATAACTATTGAACCAAATACACTGTAAATGAAGTACAATTAACATGCACACTTAGTTACAATATTTATCAGGTCTTTGTCTAAATGGCTAATTCTTTTCCAAAAACTTGTCCATTGTAATAAATGTTTGCAATTCACCATTAAAACACATGTCTTGGTCAATAAATAAAGAAATACGTTTTTTTTTTACTTGTTCATGTTGTGGGGCTCAGTGTTAATTGAACTCTATATAGATTAGGACCAAATAGACTCAGAACAGAGTCGAGTTAACAGTCTTTACTGTGATTTACTTAGATTTTTTTAGCAGACTATAGGTAATTTGAGCTAGTATACAGTGTAGTTAAACTGAGACAACCCTTTGCATCTAGGAAGCAAAATGCATAGCTAACTGGACATTTAATTCAAATGAGATGGACTTGTAAACTACAAGTCCCAAAAAAGCTTTTCTTAATCCCTCATTGGCCAATGCCCTCACACGACATATCTAACCATTCAGCAGTGAGCAGCTTTTATTCAAATGTTTCCTTTGGAGACTATTTTCACTTCAGCAAATCTTTGTGGGAAACATGGAGGCAGGCAATATATTATTAATAATAAATACTAACACTTACTAAGTTTACCTGACATTTACAATTTTAAAATAAGTAAAGGTGTTTACTGAGAACTATTTTTTTATGTCTGTCTAATTTATAAAGCTCCGCATGGCTGTCAATAAAATTCTGAATAAAGGATATAAAAAAGGAAACAACAATATTCATGTTTAACAACTGCTATAGAAATCGCTGAAATCTTACTTGCAGTACATTTATTATATCAATAAAACTAAAATAATTCACAAGGCTACAAACATATAATACTTAGGATGACAAGCTCTTATGACCAGACTCACTTGACACGTAGATCCTCTGAGCGTCTTAACTCCTCATCCCTCCGAAGAACATCTAAAATGAATTCCTGCTCAGAGTTTGTCAGCATGGACACATTAATCTCCATGTTCTGTACCATCTTGCGGCCAAAGGCTTCTTCAAAAGAATTCAAATCAAACAAATAAAAAATGCATCAAGTTCACAAGATTTATATAGATATAATTTACTAGAACCACAGGTGAGAGAGAACCAGTCCACTCAAAGATGAAGAGGCGAAACTAAGATAGCAAGAGTTAAGAACAAATAAAAGAAGTCTTGGTGTTTGTAAAAAGGGTAGAGTCACAGCAGAACTGACAAATAAAGGGAGTGACCATTCTCAATGTCTTCATGCAGTGTTGTAGATAGAAGATCTTAAACTAATTAAACAAGTACAATAATGCCCTGTGGCACACATGTCAGTTTTTTACTGTGATGCCCAATAATAAGGTCCCAGCAATAAAATGTATTTAATTAATTAATTTAATTAATTAATTAATTAAAGATTTTGATATTTACTTTATGTTAATAGTTTAAGCTCAAGTCCACTATCTATCAAATCAGTTAAAACAAAACTATTTAAATAAATAAATATAAAACTTAGCTTGTTTATTTATTGAACATTTTCTTTCACATCGCTAATGGTCTGCTGGTAACTGTATGGTCTGCAAATATATGTTCATACAAAAAAAAATTACACTTTTCATATATATTTTTTTTTACATACTTGTAACTTAAATTACATACTCGTATACATGTTTGCAATCTTGTATTATATCTTATAAATCACATAAATAAAAAGGGCAGCAGCTCCCTGACACCATTATTGGGCTGTATTAATGACATCAAGGCTTGGTTGGCTCAGAACTTCTTGGAATTGAATGAAGAAAAAACGGAGGATGTTGTTTGGCCTCATATGTTCCCTTGTAGATCTGGATCCTTGATGTTAAACCTAGTCTCCAACCTTGGCATCACTATTGATTCTGATTTAAAAACGGATTTAAAAACTGATCAATACAGATGTTAAGTCTTCTTTTAATCATCTCCAGCTTTTATCTAAAATGAAGCCGTGTTTATCTTTTAAAGACTTTGAGTGAGTGATGCATGCATTTATCACTTCACATCTGGACTATCGTAATGCTCTCTACACCAGAATTAATCCCAAAACACGTCATTGCATACAGTTTGTCTAGAACACTGCAGCACGTCTTTTAACAAGAATCAACAATGAGAGAACATATCACACCAGTCTTAGCATCCGTGCACTGATTGCCAGTATGTTTAAGGATTGCTTTTATGATTTTATTGTTTGTTTTCGGTTTTAAATGGACTGGCCCCTAAATACCTAACTGAACTCATTCAGATATATACACCTACGTTTTCTCTAAAGTTAAAGAGTGAGCTGGTGGTTCCAAAGACGAGATGAGTGGGGTCAGGGCATTTTATTTGATGGGATTGAGATTGTGGAATACACTGCCTCCCCTTGATAGAAACAGCTCCTACAGTGGAATGTTTTAATCTTTGACTTTTAACTCTGTCTGAGCTTGTGTGGTCCTTTGTGTGTTTTTATTAATGTGTAGATTTTAGGGTTGTTTTTATCCGATTTATTCACTTTTATTGATTTTTAATGTTTTATGAGTTTGAATTTTAAACCCTTTTAAATAGTGTTTTTGTGCTTTGGGAACTTTTCTGCTTGTAAAAATAAAATTAATTGATCTCATTGTTTGTCATTTAAGTCAATGTACTTATTTAACCCTGACACTATACCATTATTTTATTTTTATATTAAAATTGTAAATATAAAACTATAACATGTTTATATTATTTTGTATCGTTCTTGTTCATCGCCAAATGAATTATGGGCAGACCGTTCAGAAGATATGAGAATATTGTCATTGACTTCTGAAGAAGAAATATGGACAGAAAAAAAATTACCATGTTTTTTGCTTAAAAAAAAGAAAGAACCAGAGATCAAGAGAGCATGGGAACACGAGTCCATACCTAGAAATGTCATCAGGAAAACTTGAAAGAAAAACAAAACAATAATTCACTCGGAGTCTTTCTCAGATGAAAACAGAGAAAACAGTGACTGGAACTGTCAGTTAAACGGACAAATATTTGAATATACTCCAGGAAACGCATGGAAATTACATTCCAGCTCCAAAAACATACTTCAAATATAAAACTAAAAATGTCAACAACTGTCTCTAGAGAGAAGTTGGTGTTATTCACAGTAAACGAGGTCATGAAAATAACCGGGGGAAAAAGTTCTGAAAGAACTTCGTTACATCACGTGGACGCAAACGTTACAATGTTTTCAAACTAAACGCAAAATTAAAACAAACTCCTAATTTCAAGACATTTCAACATATCTCAACTTACCACAATCACAGTGTTATTCCCTGTCCGTCTCTATCTGTACCCTCCGTTTATGAGAAGTTTTTACTTTCAGCTCTCCATTAACCGTCCTCCCGGAACAAACGGAAACTTAGAGCGCTGATCCCTGAACTCCAAACACTACTGCAGGTGCGCGTGCACGATACGCTCTGACGTCATTGCCCATCGTCTGTACGTTGTTTTAATGCAATTTGGTGATCTGGAAATTAGAATCTAAAACTCTCATAATTTACACCAACAAAATGCATAGAAACAGGCACTTTCTCGTATGAAAAACAGCCGAGACGCACCTTGCAAACAGTAAACAAACAAAAAAAGAACTAAAAAAAGGTGCTAAATAGCACCAAATCTGGCTTTTAGCCTCGTAATCACAAGGAATTGTTTATGCGATTTAACAGCAATCCTCAAAAGTGCACCTTTAAGACAACCACTTTTAGAGCAACTGGTTCTTTACATGGAAAGTGCTATTTGACACCACCACAAACAATCACATAAGTAACTTCTGTGTGTCTGTGGAATGTGGTACCAACATTTGTATTCCTTAATTAAAAAGTCTTGTAACTTAATCTACAATAATCTGGTAGCTGTTCTGTTTAACACCCACTTAATACCCATCTAACGTTCCTTTCTTGCAGATTAGAGATAACTTGAATGTTAGCATGCTCGAATTGTGTTTACTCTAATGTACACAAATACTTTACCTGTTTTAGACAATCACAAGGCTCAACAATTGTTCCTTTAACAAAAGGAGGTTAACACAGTTTGGTAGTGTCCGAATACCATGGGTAACTTACACCATCTTGTGGTAAGTGGTGTTTAACTTGATTAATGTATAAACACATTTACAGACATATCACGACTAAAGTGTTGCAAATATTATGTTAAATGAGATTAGGAGTTTTTAATGACTCATTTAAAAATGCGAAGTGTTTGCAATCATTTTTCATTATTTACTGAATTTAGTAATTAGTTATTTTAAAACATTATCAGATTGTTCAAGCATTCTAAAGAATATATATATATATATATATGTATATATATATATATATATATATATATATATATATGTGTGTGTGTGTGTGTGTGTGTGTGTGTGTAATGTATATATGAACATATTTATACACAGAAATACATTTCTCAATCAGAATATGTTTACAGATCAAGACATACTTTGATTAACAAGTACAACAATCTACATATAGGCAAAACATTGTTACTAAACAACCTCATACATTAACAAAAAAATCATCCTTTTATGGGGACAGTAAAAGTACAAAACATTAATGGGAATAAAAATAAAAACTTTCATATAATTTTCACCCAAAATAACACAAAGTTGTATCCTGAACTAATGCAAAGCTTTGTAAAAGAATGCAATATTGGTAAACTTGAGAGAGCACAAAATATTGGAAATAATAAATTTCCATTCCTGCATGTCCCTTTAGGGCAGGGGTGTCAAACTCAATTCCTAAAGGGCCGCAGACCCTGCAGGTTTTTGTTCCAACCCTGTTTCAGGAGACACACAAATAGCTTCAAACAAACCCAGAGGAGCTCAATCAGTGGAATCAGGTGTGTTCAGTTAAGGTTGGAGCAAAACTGTGCAGGGCTGTGGCCATCCAGGAATTGAGTTTGACACCCCTGCTTTAGGGCCTCCATATTGATTGAATCATAATCTGCAAGAAATATCATCATAAGAGGGGCAATACTAGCTCAAGGGGTTTGCACTCCAGATCCAGTACTACATGGCTGACATGAGGTGCATACGTCTTCACGTGTTCTATGTGTACAATACTCGTTTTCCATCTGCTTCCAGTGATATCAAATAATAGAGAGGAGATCCGGCTGGCTGTGTTTAAAGCCCAGTTCGCCCATACTTGCTTATCTTTTTGGATTCCCAGAGAGCATTGTTTCACATTAGAGTCTTCAGCAGATGAATAATGGGCTGGTTCAAGGTTCAAAGGTGTTGTGATGTTTTGGTGAATATGGAGAACTCCACCCGTGCTTCTCTTCAGCAGACGACACGCCACAGGCCAACCCTCCTCTGAGCTTGGGATAAGTCCCAAATTCACCCGATCAGCAAGATCACTTAAAGGGAGCTAAAATTGTTTAGAAAAGTTTTAAACAATGTTTACAACTCAATAAATTTTACTTTCACAGTAAAATTTCAATGATCAGAATAAAATGACAAAATGGAAGAGTCCATCAAAAAAACTAGGAGAGCTAAAACCATGACAATTTGGGGAAAAATATTAATTAAATATTTTTTATGTAAATAACTTATAACAATTTCATAAAATGTTAAAATAAGCTCTAATACAAACTTTGGGCATTCTCCTGAATGCCCAATAAAATAAAGACAATTTATTTATGCACAAAACTATTGTAAATTATATTTGAAGAAGTATCTGTAACAGTAGAAAATAAATAAATAGAATCTTGGTTTGTAGAAAAAGCTTAAATGACAGATTTAGCCAAGACAACATAAATGGCTATTTAATTGCTTTATACTTTATATTTACACATTTCTGATATAAATTCTGTCTGACAAAATACTTTAGAATATGCATCAAAAACAAAGCTTAAGGATTTATTTGGTACTCTCAGGATTTCTTTAAGGTTTTCAGGTTTGAGATGTTTCTCGTGAATTCATATAGAAGTCATTCTATAAGCATATATTTACAGTTTCACTGAAATTTTACATATACAATAATTGCACTTTAGGGACTTAAGTAAAAATGTGTGTTTGTGTTGTGTAGCCTAAATGACATCTTGTAAAAGGAGAGGATCTCTCCTGGTCTCTGGTTTACTGCAAATTACTTCCAATTTAGGTTGGATTTCACACAAGTTATTTACTTATTTTTGCTCACACACATTTATATATAAAACAAATTATATAAAAATCTAATTCAATCTCTACATGCTAATAATATATAGTTGGTGATGGCCATTCAAACCAAAATTGAACGATGTTCGATATATATTTGATTGATGGTATTGCATGCATGTCTACACTGCTCCTCACCAGTCTGTTGTCTCCTAGATGGACAGTGCATCGGTCAGACACACCGTTGATCTCCAGGTTTCTCTGAAGAGCCTTCACAGCATCTGGGTTCCATTCACAGGCATGTATATGAGCTGCATTGGCATGGACCAAATACGGAAGAGTGAAGTAGCCAATTCCTGAACAGAAGAGCACAATAACATCGTCATGTAACCGAAGTGCTGAAAACATGCTCTTCACTAGCGCTACTGGTACTTTTACCTGCATATAGGTCAACAACAGTCTCATCTCTGCAGTCAAATGAAGCGATTCGGAGCTTCTCTGTGATGTTCCCAAAGGAAAACATGCACTTGGTGACATCAAACTCATATCTGAAATTGTAATAACTTTATTTTAGTGACATCTTTGCATAATTCACACAGTCATTCAACATTATTCATTCCATATATCTATTAAAAAGAGTTTAAGGCAGATGAATTTGATTGTCTTAAAGCGTTTACAAATTCATTAAAAGTATATCACTATTTCCTTTTTAATCCCATTCCCACAGCATTTTTAAGTGGTTAAAGTGTCAGATTTCAATCAGAATTATAAAAATGACATCTTTTGTAAACAATGCTTCAAATTTCATGCAGTCAAAAAGTGATGGGATCATTTGTTTGCAATTCATTAAATAGTTTTCAAGAAACAAGTTTCTTCCTTTTTGTAAAAAAACTGTAAAAACACTTTTAAAAAAATTTACGATTTTTGTTCATAAATTAAATTGTATTGTTTATTTTACCTAATGTGGTTGTCAATGTGTGTCACATAGCTACTTTCACCCAAAAGCATGGTTACTAAAGGTGTGCGAAAACCATTCTGAGAAATCTTTTCAATTTGTGCTAGCCGATTCACTCCCATCACTGATGCAACAGATGTCCAGAGTTCAGTCCCTAAAAGAAACAGAAAAAATATTTCTCCTCTTTAACGGATATTAAAATTCAGTTGTACATATGCGTATAATTTTCAACTTAAATGCACAACCAGACACATGTTTGTCATCACCCACCAATTACTTTCCAAATTTCATTGGAGAAGCAGACTTCGTTAAACAGGACAAGATCTCCGTGGCATTGCCAACGGCTCGGGATGTCCCTCTCAAGATCATCGCTCCATGTTTTACCTTTAGAGACCAGCAAGGAGCGAGCTGTCTCTATAATCTTCTGATGCAACGGTTTAACTTTGGCCTTCTTTGATAATGGGGGAGTCTAAAAAGTAAGTAGGTTTTTGTTGCATTTGTAACTGAACTATGGACCTCATGTAAATAATGAGTAAATACAAACCTGGATATTAACAAGTTCACAAAAGCTGTCTTGGGCAACGTGTTCCTTTAGTGCCTCCAGATCCAGCTGTGGCACAGAAGATGCTTCTACTGGAAGGCTAACAGTCCGGTCCGAATTTTTAACTGCACAGTACCTGCAATCCAAAAGGCTTTGTTTCTTTAGGTATTGCCTGAAAAAAAAGCAAATAAGCACATTTTTTAAGTTGTTTAAAAATCAGTTTGAAAAATAATCGAGACCATTTTAAGGACATTTGATCTTTAGATTGTTTTGTATTGTAGATCAATATTGTAGCTTACGCTTCAAGTTAGTAAACAAAATACCCGTACTTGTGGCTTACCTGTACGTGTGTGCATGATGCTGTGGCACTTTCAAACATGGAATAACAGCCATTTCAGGAGGCTCCATGAATCTACAGTTTGTTCAGCAAAATTAAAATGCAAGTAACAATGTTACCAATTGTTTTCAGATTACATTGAAAAAAGTACACAAAAAGAACGAGTCGCAGACAGTATTTAGACGAACGTTCCTAAGGGAAGTTCCCTATAGGAACACATTCAGTGTTGCACCTCTGCCCGGAAGTTTAACATATATTCTGTTGACTGTGAATACGCAAGGAAATACCATCTCATTGCTTGCTCTACAGCATTTTTGCTTTATATTTTGCTATCTGTTCTTGACGTGCTGGCCCACAGTAACGAAAAAAATGTTATGGCGAATAATGAGCCAATTGCGTATCCATAACCGAGGGTGGCAGAATGCTTAGTTTTTACCGCGAAACCCATCCCTGCACCGAAGAAGACGTACAGACCGTCCAATCACACGAGACAGCTGACCCACGTGATAATTGTAATCAAAACTAGTGCCAAAGCGTGCAGGGTAAGAGAATTTTATATTTTAAAACGTTCCGTGTTATTGAACAGTTCTTCTTTTGGGGAAGTTCGGCAGTGTTACCTGTGATACACTTGTTTTTAAAGTGTGTAGACTGTCTATTAGCAAAATATTACACACTACAATCTATATGCATTCCCTGTCGTTATGCTAAACCTCACGGAGGAACAGTCATTCATCTAGCAATGAGTGTTTTTTGAAGAGCTTTATCAATGTCCGTAATTATGTACTGGGTACAAATTTAGTTTGTAACAAGAATCACACCCCACAACTTGTCAATAAAAATAACATTAAAATGCCACGAAATAAAAAAACAATCCTTTGTCATTTAAAGAAAACTTAAATCAGGTTGCATGTCTAACTTTTTTTTTAAATATAATTATATTTTGTTGATATTTTCTCAGAGCCTCAGGACCTTCAGCTTCAATCTGACACATTAAACCACTTCAATCTTAATATTGTTCTGCAAGATGTCAGCCAACAGCTGTGTGACATCTATTCAGCGTGATTCCCTCAAGCAAGCTGACAAACCACAGATCCACCTATTACCTTGTGAAATAGAGCACGATGGCCCTGCTGAGGTCTTCAAATTCTTTAATCCCACTGTGAAAGAACGCAAACAAGGTTAGTCGAATACATTAAAAACTACACACAGCATAAAGAGCAGAACTAGTGCCTCACCCAAATAAGATAATATTGTGCTTAGCAGAAAAGACTGTGTCGTTCAGAGGCCGAGGGCTGAAGGGTCAGGAGCTGCAGTGCCCACAAGGATACACAGGATTGGTGCTAAAGGAAGTTCAGAAGCCTGCATCTGATCAAGAGGTTCTGTCAATCAATGCTTATGTTTCAAAATTGTGTCTTTTTTTCAAACTTTTATCTTATACATATGATTGTGTTCAGGACAGAATAGTAAAGGTTTCTTCAGTGTTCCATAATTTCACATATTGGAACTTGGAGATACCGCCCACTTCTGATGATGGAGTCGTGACTGCAATGGCATGGCCTCAGCTTGCAGAAGCAGTGAGTTGAAAGCACTTTAACATTAATGTCTGTTTTAATTGAGAGGTTGCTCATGAGTTTGCATTTAAATTGGGATTATTTTCTGCAGATCCATGGAGCTGTTGATGACTAATTTTGGGTGCTGTTTTATTGAAAAGATCTGAAAGTTTTCAAGTATGCTGTTAGTTAAAAATGTGTACAAGTCCAATGTGTGAAGTTTGAACATTTAACATGCATGATTGGGATTTTGAACATTGTTTTACTTTACTAATGTTAAACATGTTTCTATAAAAGGATCAAACTATTAAAGTCTTGTTTTATCAACGTCTCATGAATTGGAAGATTGTGTCAGATTTTTTTTTATTCAAATGGTCATCAAGAGTTAAGCCATAACTCACATTGTAAAAATACATACAACAGCAAAATATGTTATGTGATAGTCAAATGTGTTTTCTTAATATTTAGATGCATTTTCAAGTAAAAACAGACTTGTTAATCCATTTAACACTTCCACAAATTTACTGGACCAATTATAAATTATAATAAAAAAACAATCAACGATTTTGATTATAAAAAATCACATCATAAAATGGATACGTATACACATTAATACAATAACACAGTTCTATACTCTAGCTCTTAGATATAAATTGTTTTGTGCTGATCATTTTTTTCTTACAGAGAAACAAATAACTGTCCAATGTTGTCCATTTGAGGAGACTAGGAGTTTACAAGTTTATATATTTGAAACTTCTGTGAAGGTATGAGCTGAGTAACGACAGCGACAATAGACTGTAAAAATAGTTCAGGTTCCTTTGAATATTATTTTGAAAGAAGGGCAGTTAAAAAACTATAAATGGAATTCGTTAAAATTACCCTCCAAGGGCAAGTAGCTACGTCTGCGGAGGATGAGGATAGGGTGGTGATGGTGGAGGGTCAGGGTCAACTCTACTACGTTTGATTGGTAGGCTTTGATCATGTACCTTTCTGATGTGCCTGTACAAGTCTCCAGACTGTGTGTAACTTCGGTAACAGTAACTACACTCATAAGGCCTTTCCCTGGTGTGTACGATGGCATGTCTCTTCAGTGTGTACGGACAAGAAAATCTCTTTCCACATGTGCCACAAGTAGGCAGATCCTCCACAAAATTACCAAGGGAATCCTGAAAATCCTCAAGGTACAGAACTTGCTGCTCCGATTGGGAACTAGGTTGAAAAGGTGACATCTGAAAGCTGTTCAGTTCTTCAGCTGAGGAATTAGGACCCTGAGGTGAGGATGGAAAAGACAAGGGTTCTTGGTGGTGAAGATGAAGTATTGGGTTTGTGGGTAAAAACTGACTATCAGTGAGTTCCTGGTTGCTATCATAATCCCCCACCTGATCTACATCTGTGCTCGCTCTTGAGACAGTATCCATGACTGCAGTGTCATCAGCATCTTCAGACTCCTCATCAGAAATCACAATGGCCTCCACCTTAAGTTTGGTGACAGCTGACATTTGACCTCTTTTGCCTGGAGAGTTTCTTTCTCTTTGGATATTGGAGATTTGACTTTGCTGTGAAGACTTTGAATTTGAGGTCATTTTGTTTTTGTTCTTTACGGTTTGACCCAAAATTCTGGGTTCATGCCCTTGGACAGCTTTGGTGTTGTTCACACTGCTCAGAGCCAAAGAATTGGCAACAACCGGGAGTGTCCCCATCTGGATTTGTTCTGTTGAACTACATGGACTTGAAAATGTAGACTCAAGGCTGGCAGAACGTGTTGCTACTTTAGTCTTGTCGGGTGTTGATGCAGTTGAGCAGTTGGAACTCGATAATGAATTTCCACCTGCCGTTTGCAAGTCCATTCCTGGTTGGGTTGTGTCTGCCATTTCTAATGTTTCTTTAGTCAGTTTTTCTTCTGTTATGGTCTTCACATCAATAAAAAGTGGAATCTGCAGGCTGGACTGTAAGCAGTTTGCTATTGTTGCATTAGTTGCTGTTCCTGCAGGTGTTGTCTCTTCTCTGAGCATTTTGTCAGGTCTCTCAGGTTTAGCCAATCTTCTTCCTCCAATTTCAACTCTTGTACTATCTGCCTCAGCAACGCCGCGACCCTGCAGTCTTTTCTTACAAACTCGTACAACATCGTTCATATGTAAGAAGCTGGCAGCAGCAAGCACATCCTCTGGGGGTGGATGTGCGGTTTGTACCAATACCCCTTCATAAATGAAATTAAGCAGGAGTTCAAAGGCTTGAGGGGTCACAATGTCTCCATTTATAGAAACTGTGTCTCTCTGTGGTCCACCATTTACAGTGCTTGTGTTCCCCATGGACTGATCAGAGTAAAACATATGGAAGAAAGGTGAGAAAGAGGAAAGTACTGCTCGGTGAGCTCTGAAGGAGGTTGAACCAACTTGGACAGTGCAGTCACACAAGAAACCTTGCAGGCGCTGAGAGCGCAAACTTGTCAGGAGCTGCTGGCTGTGTCCTGGAAACTCCATTTTCCTACAGGTTAGAAAACAATATGACCATCACTTTTTCCCCAACAGCACATCCAAAATATCCAATACTATTACACAACAATAGTAAACATCGTTTAGCATTATTGATACTATTTATATGTAAATGACCACTGCAAATGTAGATTATTTAATAAAAAAAAATCCTTACAGAAATATGAGAGTTTAAGTCTTCAGGTCCACTTAATGATCAACTCTTGTAAAGCAGCATTTTCTTTTTTTTATTCTTCTGTAAAATTCCCCAAATATCATCGATAGTTCAGGAATCTCTGCTTGAGGACGAAATTATTTGAATCTTCGAGTAAATCATAGTTTCCAGCGAATTCTTGAGATGGCTTATGCAGAAATACTTCACTATGGCACCGTAACAGTAAAATCCCAAGACGAGTCTCATATTTTGTTTATATTTCTCAGCCAAACTAGCAACAATTCTTAGTTCATCTTCGTTGACGAAAATCCGAATTAAAATCCAATTCGTGGTAAAGGGACGATTTGTTTTGTGGACAATACATTACGAACACAATCCCTCTACGTGCTTGCTGTTCCTGTTTGTAACAAGAAGCCTACTCTGCCATCTTGTGGAGGGGAGCAAAACCGGTTTAATCATAAAAATGTGTAATAAAACAATAAGATAGTACTAAAACAAAGTAATAAACAACGTCACTTAACATAAATTAATAATATGTAATAGACTTACTGCATGCATGCACACATACATAGAGTTAATACAACATTAACAAATAAAAAGTAGGTTTTGTAATGGTTTAAGTTTACAAAATAAGAGCATTTGCAGATTAATTCATAACCGTATTAAAAAAACAGATCATAAGTTTTTATTTTATTTTTAAATAACTTTAATGTTAACTGATCAGTTTTTAAACGCAATGTGAGAAATGTATTTGTTTTATTTGCAATCATTTATAATGCCATCATTTTTATTAACGAACACAATATATCGTTCTTTTTAGCTGGATATTTGTTGTAAACTTTGTGATTACTAAGCATAGACGACTGTGAAATCAAATAATTGTCAGGTATATTTTTGACCGGTGTCGCATCCGATTTGTGCTCCATTAGAATGCACGTTCCCCAGTAACTGCGCATGTGCAAAGAAGCTCTGCTGAAGTGACGGAGAGCCAAACGGGACTCTTTTTTTTCCTTTAGGTTCAATGTCGACGTTGAGCTGGAATAAAGTCCTTAAAAGAAACTTGTTTGTTATGGTTATTCGTTTTCACGGTTGTGTTTGTCTTAAACTTTTGCATGTCTTAACATTTTATCTTGTGTTAGTTTATAGTTTAATAAAGAAACATTAAAAACGAAACACAATTTAAATAGTAGGAATTAAAAAATATGTTCAACTCCACAATCCCAAGCACACAATAATAATAATAATAATAATAATAATAATAATAATAATAATAATAATAATAATAATAATAATAATAATAATAATAATAATAATAATAAAAACAATACAAATTTCTAACTTCTGGAATGGAAAAATGGCTAAATTCAAGGTATGCACACATTGAAGAATTGAAGAATTACTGTGTGTAATTCTGTCTCTTTTCTGAACAGACACTAACATCTCAATTGTTCTATAAAACTTCTATTTTTTAGTTAGACCCATGTGACTATGATTTAATTATTGGCATTGTCAGTATGGTCCATCATTGGTTTGTTATTGTAAGTATTTCTAAATGCATGTAAAGGTCATCTCATGAGTTGGTTCCACCTTTTTATGTTCTTTGTCTAGGTTATGTACCCCTCACAAAAAAAGACTCTTGTTCGTGACTCGCTTGGAGAGTCAATTACAAGAAAGAAAAAGTGTTTGGAGAAGACCATGTTAAATGTAACATTGTTCAATGTAACAATGATAATCAGTGAAGTAGTTTTTATTTTTTTCTAAAGCCTTGATGAGAAAGCAGGGTATTCCTGTTTCTCATTGGACAAGTGAAACACTGCCTCACCCACTTGAGTTTTTTTTTATTTTTGCTAGTAACAAGGTTTTTGCTTGTAACATCACTACTAAGCGGCTGACCATTTCTTCCCTACTAGTAAACCTCAAATTATGTTTTGCTTCAGAAAACTGAAGTGAAATGGCATTTTAACATTTAAATTTGTACAAAAGTTGGAACAAACACATAGCTTATGTGATAAGTATGACAAAATAGGTATGCCTAACATGAAATATGCTATATATTAGCATTATATTTACAACCTTACAAACCTGCTCTAAAAGACTTGAACCCATTTCACCATTTAAAACAATTAATATTTAAAACATAAGTAAAGAAATATATACTAATTGTATATTTAATATAGACAATTTTTCATAAAAGTGTCCATATAAACCAAAGTGAATAGAAAATAAAATACACTTTCAAGCTTTGGCGTTTTTATTAACAGCCCGAACCTTTTTGAACATTGTGACTCTCCGTACATACAGCCGAGATTTGGGCATATTCTAAGCGATTTACAAACCAAAAGTACGCACGGTAACTTAGCAACGCCGCACGATCTATGTTGTTGTTGCGTGAAGTGAAAGGAAATTCCTGAGGGGCACAAATTTCGGATGCTACACTGGTGGCTGACTTCACACTCTAAAGTTTCCCATGAGTCCCCGCGCGGATCCTCTGCGGCTCATTCGAAAATGGAGGAGAATGAAAGAGAACCAGACAGCGAACGATTTTCAGCACCTCCACAAACGTCCCAACAGCAAACCACCAAAGAAACTTCAGCTGAAGAATTACAAACCGACGAAGATGACATGGAGACAATGCTGGACATCAGCTCGGATAAATTCGACCCCCTACTGGCTCTGTATTCCCCTAAAATTCCTCTGCCTTACCCCAATATCAAGTGCTTTAACAACATAGCAGAATATGAAAGTTTCATGAAAGGAGGTCGAGGGAGGGCGAAGCCCGAAAACGTCGAGAAAAAACTCCGAAAAGCTCAAAAAGGTAAAGCAGACCCGGAGAGGATCGAGAGGTTGAAGAGGCTGATGGTGAATAATCCAGTGACTGAGGAAGGGGAGGGAAGTGGTGCCAGGAGAGCTCCCAGACAACGTAAAGTAGCCAAAAACGTGCTGACAAGGATGCCATGTATGTTACCCTCAGAATACTCAATCTCATTTTATCCATGTATTGTTTTTTTTTTTTTTTTGGTGGTGGTAAGGGATAACTCACCCCCAAATAAACTACAATGCGTTGCAATAATTTCGTGTCGAACGCCTGTCTGCTAATTATTTAGATGAATATTTACTTACTTAACTAATTTCATTGGATGTATAGTTATTTAAACAAATATTCCTTAAATAACTAATCATAAACACGTGAGAGTGAATGCATGGACATATAAAAGATTCACTGCTTTGAGTGGTGTCCTGGTAGACAGCTCATGGTCTGACTTCCTTCGCAGTGCATGCAGGCAGTCCTCTGGGAGAGCTGAATCGATGTGTTCAGGATAAAATCCGAGTCAAAGTTCACATCAGGACTTTTAAAGGGCTCCGGGGAGTATGCTCTGGCTTTGTGGTAGCATTTGACAAGTTTTGGAACTTGGTACGTATTCAGTTTGCTCACCTGGTTCTGTGTTAAGTGAGTTCCATGTAAATGTTATAAACAATATTTACTATGAATACAATTGTTGAAAACAGAGGAATTGTAGGGAAAATGACATTGTAACTTGGATTAAGTGATTGATGATATTTGGAAATGTATGTCATGATCGCCATGTAAAATTATTGTATACTTGTAATCATTACAAAGCATAATTTGTTGTATATTGTGTGCAAAATAAATCATAGTAAATATTACTTAAATGCTTAGGTGGAACTCAAAGCAGTATTTTTTAAGTAACTCTGACAAATATGTTGTTTTTAAGTGTACCTATTTCTTTGATTAAAATTTTTGTTATGAATTATTTTCTTTTTGCCCCAGGCGATGGTGGATGTGGACGAAACTTACAGGGAGCCTCTTTTAGGGCAAGCTCTCTATCACGAGAAAGCACTCACCATCACAAGGGTAATATCTCTTGATATCTCAAGAATATCATCGATAGGAAAATATTTGATTTGAAAGATATTTGATTATTGGTATTTCTTAAAATATAAATGTTCTGTTTCAGCTTTTTGACAAACTGAAAGTTCAAGAAGCTGAGGCACTCAGAGAGAGTAAGGAAGAAAAAAGGTTTGAGTCAGAACCTGGCAGTGTCTCATCTCAAGTCCTGGAGAAGAGCAGAACTCAATCCATACACTGTGAGGAGAAATCTAAATGTTCTCTGAAAGGCAAGAGGGTATCCAAAGTGTCACAGAAGTCTGAAAACAAGCCTAGAGTGGATTATGGACGAGTGCACACACGTCATGTCAATCAACTCTTTGTAAGAGGAGAAAACGTTGTTCTTGTGAACATTACACAAGGATGACTTACTTTGTTTGTTTGTTTTAAATCACTCACAAAGATCTAAAAATATATCACATTGATATGTTTATCAGCAGGTAAAAATAAATTAAAACAATTGTAAAATAGTCTTTCTTTGAAAGCACACCAGGGGGAACCATAGCACTTGTTCTCTACACACGAATCTTTCTTTTTATTCGACTTTGAAAATCACAGCTGGTATCCAGAATGAAAATCAGTTTGTCAATTTGAAGCCCATTAGCTCTTATTTTCACATCAAACTGAATCATTTATTCCTCTTAGAGAACAAGGTGTTCTCTGGACTTAAAAGACGCTAATGGATTCTTTTAAGCTGTAAATGTTTAATAATCTGCTTATTTGCCTCATTTTTAAAATAATTTTGAAAGGTCATTATTCAAGACATAAAATGGAGTTTACCTTGTACTTTGCAGCCACTAAATATAATCAGTTAATTCTGTATAAAGTGTTAATTTGAGAAATTCTGACCGCTATCACTATGAGAAATAATAATAAAATAATAACTATATTTAATATTAATGCAGAGTGACTTCGTTTCATTTGGACCCTGTGTCTATCCCAATGGACACCATATTTCATCAGTTCCTTTTTCACAGAGTTGTTGTTATGCTGTAAAACATGAGAAAAGCTCAGTCTGTTGTAATCCTAAGAAGAAAAACAAGGGCAAAGACTTTTTTTTTACTTTTTGCACATGGAGTGAACATAAAGGTTTTGTAGCACTGAACATTTTGATCTCTACTGAAATAGACTTAAGTAACCACTTTTGGATGCCTCATTTGAGTTTATTATTAAGTATAAGCCTTGACTTAAAACAAACAGTTTACGTGTTGTAATTTTGAGACCTAGAAAATAACTCGGGTCATTAGTATCAAGTAAGTTAAGGAAGATTGAGGATCATTTTAGAACACTGAGCGGTCAGAAATCAAGGGAAAAAAATGTGCACGACTTGTTTTTAATCAGGATGAACATTGTTTATGAATGCAAGTACTAAATATAAATCAGCAAATTAAACACTGATGTGTTTGTTGTAGATAGCAAAAAGTTTCAATTCTATTGAGGAATTTGACATGGTCTTAACTCAGAAATAAACTATGATTTGCTGCAATCGTTTCATGTTGAACTAAAAATTTAGAAGAATAATTACTTTTTTTATTTAACATATTTCCTTAGATGAAAATTTGTCAACATTATTTAAATAACCATTTATAAACATCTGAGAGTAAATGAGTAGATAAAATTATCATTGTTTGTGCGTAACAAACTTTGAGAAGTGTCATGAATAAACTAGTGTAGCTTAGACTAAAACGTGTCCTGTAAGTAGCAGAAAGCAGATCACTTGGTCTCAGCTCAGAATTACTTTAAATGTAAATTAAAAAAATAAATAAACAAAAAGCACAAAATCACTGTTACAGGTCTTATTTCTCTGATGCCCATGTAAAGCTAATTTGATGTGTTTTGCTGTTGTAGGGTTGCCAGAGATTGAGAAAATGCTCAAAAACATAAAAGTCAAAAGCTTGAGAAAACACAAGTGCATAAAAGTGACTTCTAGAAATGCCATAGTTTAAGAAAGTGCTCCTATACACACACAAAATGTAAAAGTTATAGTTAGGTTTGCCAGTTTGAGGGAAAAAAACTCAAAATCTTTACAATTGATTGTTAGGGTTGCTAGATATTGACACAAGACTCACAAATCACAAATGTTAAGAAATGTAAATGTTATTGTAAAAGTTGAAAATATGTGCATAAATGCTCAAAAGCATAAAAGAGATTATTGGGGTTGCCTCTGGGGCTGAACTTTGTAAAAGGCAAGGTTAGGGTTGCCTTTTTTGTGAGTTTCAGAAAACCTGTAAATGCACAAAACATACAAGTGATGGTTAGGGTTTTAAAAGATGTATTTGAAGCATAATATTATTACACAAAAAAAGTTTTGTATATGTTTTTGATTTTATGGCATAGATCATGAATTTGATTCTTAGCAGTCTTTAATTTGACCTTATGACACGTACAGAAACCCTGATAGAGAAGGATGAGGTGATGTACCAAACAAACACATTTCTATTTGCATCAATCCCTTGGAGGTAGTGAGACAATTCATGTTTCTCCCTGGCCCCTTCCCAGACCCTATGTATAGCACTGGGCATTTCATAGAGTAGTAGGCTTTTTTGTGTTAAGTGTTTACATCCCCTTGTTTGTACATGCTGCGGTTGAATTGGGTGTGATGTTCAGCTTGGCTGAGTTTTTTGTTTCCTATGTGTATTACTCACTTTCTCTTTGGGTCCATTTTTCTATACTCTCTTTTTTTCTCCCCTCTTTCTTTCAGTGGAGCTCACTATATCCAAATTACATCTCGTATCAGACTCTCCTTCCACTTTTTCCAGCAAAATGTCCAGTACAATGTAAAGTAAGGAATTCAATCCAAGTACTTGATGGATGCTATGTCCCGGGAAGGACAACAAAAAAGGAAGTTGTGAGACTCACGTGTTTGTTTAAAGCAGATTGGCAAGCTTTTTCCTCAAGCGCCTTTCTTTCATTTGCTTTTAGACAACAGTGTAGGTTTCCTATATAAATTTACCAATCAAATTTGTATGTTATTTACTGCCTTAAAAACAGATCCAGGTACATTACATTGCAGGATATGATAAATACACTCCTTATATTTTCATTGCTTTTAGTACATTGGATTTGTTTATTTTATGTAATTTATTCACAACCCAGTACTGCATGGTCGGTTTATTTTCATACAATAAAAATAATAGAAAATCAAGATGTTAGCATTAGACAGGACTTCATAGCTTTAATCGTGTTAATGTAGGCAGAGTTAACATTTAGAATCCAATTCTCAAGGGAATCTATGAGATCATTTTGGGGGGACAAAAAGAAGCATCAAAAAGAAAATGTAAATCAATTCTTTATTCTCATTCATAAAAGATCATACAATCAAGTCATTGTATCAAACTGAAAACATTCTCAGTGGAAGAAATTTTGTTTTGTTTTGTGTTGCTTGCTGCAGATTTGCATAAACATATATATATATATAGTGTTGCTTGTAACACTCCCTCACCCTATGACTCAATTGTTCAGACCCTACAGATCCCAACCACTTTAACACACTAACAAAAACCTCTAGCAATCTTTTAAAAAAAATGGAGAAAGAATTTGGTCATCCTGCATGTGAAAAGAATGAAAGTGAAAGGCTTGATTCGGTAGAGCAGACACACTATGAACAGAAAACAAAGATCTTAACAGTACACGGATGGTCCTCTGGTTACAGTATCCAACTCTGTGCTACAAGGCTCCACAGACACACAGCGTCACCTACACTCAGCATGAGCAGAACTGCATAAAAATACGAACCATATCAGGTTCAAATATGTATAAAAATTATTTTAGGTCATCCAAGCGCATCCTTTTTAAGTTAACCATGCAAACATATTCATAGCCCACTGAATATATTGTCTTTAACAGTACCTTTAATAAATACTGTATTTTCCTAACCATATTGTTATTTTAGAGAAAAAAAATGAGGCAAGAGACTGACAGGCACCATGTGTCCAAAGACAAATATTTGCATTTTATAAAGATGCAAAGTAGATCCTTTTACACAACTATTTAAGGCCACAAAGGTATTGATTTGGAATCATGAATCCATTTTTTTTTTAAGTCTGAGTACTTCATTTCTCCAAGAAAAGAATTTTAGAATAAAAACGAAATACAGAATGGAAAATGATCACAAGCTTTACTCCATACAAAAAATCCTCACCATAATAATGATCTTGTTACTCAATAACTTATTGTTTGTGGCGCAAAAATATATACAGGTGATCATCTTGATGAGAAATAGAGAAAAGGGCAAAAGTGATTATGATATTTTACAGCATTATAAACCCAAGTCCTTCATGGGTACAATTATGGAGTTATGTGAGAAAATAAAGTCAACCGGAGTCATTCACTAGCATTAGATTTCCTAAAGCGACATCCCGACACCTTGAATCATGGGACATGTGCGTGTTTTCAATGATTTCCAGAACAAACCAGCCTCCCTTGGCAGGGCTCCTCATTACAGCTGATCAGAAGCAGAAAGAGTCAGAATCATCCAGTTATAAATCGGCTTCAACAGAGCAAACTTTTGCTGTGGGACTTTATTTGACATTTTCAAGTAGTCTTTGTCTTCTAGCTCTTCGTAGCTTCTTCATAGTTACATCTCCAAAGGGACTGTTCGCGTAATACTTTGCTACTCATTTCCCAAAGTTGGCAAAATCTGCAAAGGCATCTGGTTTAGGCTGTCCCATAGCGGGGTTTATCCCCATGCCCATACCTCCTGGCATCCCCATAGCAGCTGTAGACATGCCCATGTTCATATTCATTCCCATTACCCCCTGATTCAGTGGCAATCCTCCCATCTGCGGCATGGGCACTGAACTACTGGTCAGGGCAGATTGCATGCCCATGTTCATCCCTCCCATCGTGCTGCAGGTGGCCGGTCTGACCACTGTAGGGGGAGCTTGCATGCCCAGATTCATTCCCGCAAACCCCTGAGCCATCAGATTGACAGGAGACTGAACTCCTAGTGCAACATCAAATGAGGAAAACATTAAGTAAACAGAAAAATAAATGTCATCAATTAAAAAAAAAAAATATTTCAATGATTTCAGCATAACAGTGTGACTTTTCATGAAAATCTGTAATAATCTGACAAAACAATTGGAGCAGAGTTCTTTACTACTTTAGAAAGTTAGTTGTTGCAATTAAGTAGAGTAGGATTGTTGCGGCCACCAGGCCATTTTTGCAGCGTTATGTGCTTCTCTGTTTGCTTGTCTGTCACCTACTTCTACTCGCACCCTGTGTAGACTCCTGATTTCACTGGTAACTACAGCTGTTTCCGTATTTGCCTGTCTAGGCCAACATCACTAGAGGCGGACCGCAATCCCCTTGTTTGCGAATCAGTGGCTGCAGCTGAAGCATCTTTCAGCATGCAATTCAGAAGCAAGTATCTGTATAGTCCTATGTTCATGATTGGAATGGCTTCTCGCTGTCGTTTTTGTGTTTGATCATGTTTTGCTCAATTTATGAGTTCTGTGTGTTAAGTTGAGACAATCTGTATTTAGGCATTGTTTCTGGAGGGTCTGGTCTCCAGGGTCTCAGAGGCAGCATAGTACGTCACGGAACATACATCTTCACAGAGAATTATTTTCTGTTATAAACACTACTTGAGCGGATTGCTTAGGGTTTTTTTGAATGTACAAATTTTCCAGTTATAGTAGTTTAGTTTAGAGCTATCTAGAAGATTTTTCATTAGCTTTGAATTTTTATGAAGGGCACAATCAATCTTTTAATTAGGTTATGTTTTATTTTACCTGGCCCCCTTAGTCTGGCTCTAGAGTGTGTAGTTGTTTTGTGTTTGCATTTTTATTATTATTATTTGTGTGTGTGTGTGTTATTGTAAATAAAGCACAGTTGTTTTGGAAGAACTCCTTTGTATTCTGTCACTTCCAGTTTTCATTTCTATTCATAGACTTAATTGTTACACCCTAACTAGGGGTTGGTGAAATGGCCTTTAAATAATATTACAATATTTTATGGAAGTATGGAGATACGGCACAATATTTTGAATGACAAAACGTTCATTAAAATATTTTCAATTACACAAAATAGTTGTCCCAACTTATTTTGAAATGAGTTTGCTTAATTTTTCATCAATGAAATCAGTTAATATCAGAAAAGGCATTAGTGCTTCCCCCTGCAGGGCTGGGAATAGACATCCCCAGGTTCCACTCTCAATGTGAACTTTATGCAATCTATCGATAGCAAAACATTAGTAGAGATGTTTCAGAACCTTAGAACATCCACATGCGGTCTTGACAATCTACCAACAGTATTTTTTTTAATGGTTCATAAGAGTAAAAAAGGACCTTTTAGAAGTTATAGATGCCTCTTTTTGTTCCGGCTCTTTTCCAAAATCTCTAAAAACTGCAGTGGTAGAGCTATTACTTAAAAAGACAAACTTAGAGGATACTGTACTGAGCAACAACAGGCCAATTTCAAATCTGCCTTTCATTAGTAAAATTATTGAATAAACACATGGATTGTTACCAGTCATCTTTCAGAGTTCATCACAGCACAGAGACAGCACTACTGAAGATAGTCAATGACATCCGGTTAAACAGCGATTCAGGAAAAGTGACTGTCATGGTTCTACTCAAGCTGAGCACTGCCTTCGACACAGTTGACTACAAAATCCTTCTCGATAGATTAGAAACTGTGTTGGTCTGTCAGGAACTGTGATAAAATGGTTCAGATCATACTTAGAAGAAGAGGTTTCTGTGTTAACATAGTTGATTACAGTGTCATGTGGAGTACCACAAGGCTCAATCCTTGCTCCTCTACTGTTTAACCTGCACATGTTTTCACTGGGCCAAATTATGAGAAGGAACCAAATATCATACCATAGTTATGCTGATGATTTATCTAGCTATCTCCCCGAATGACTATAACCCCATAAAGTCTTTCTGCCATTGTCTTGATAAGAATAAAAACTGGATGCAAAGCAACTTTCTTCAACTAAACAAGGCCAAAACTGATATCATTGCATTCAGAAGCAAAAGCGAAGTTGTTAAGGTTAACACATATCTCAATGCCAAGGGCCCAATAACTACAAGTCAGGTAAGGAATCTTGGGGTGATTCTGGACTCTGATCTTAGTTTCAATAGCCACGTCAAAGCAATAAACAAATAAGCTTATTACCATCTTAGAAACATTGCAAGAATCAGATGCTTTGTTTCTAGATAAGATTTAGAGAAACCGATTCATGTCTTCATCTCCAGGAGGCTGGACATCTGTAATGTAGTCTTCCTAAAAAGACCATTAAACAGCTACAGCTCATTCAGAATGGTCAAATTCTAACCAAAACTAGGAAGTCAGAACACATTTTACTAGTTCTTAAGTCTCTACACTAGCTGCTGGTCTCCTTCAGAATTGATTTTAAAGTTCTGCTGCTCATATACAAGTCCAAACATAACTTGGCACTTAAATACCAAACAGACATTATCAGTGAATAAACACCAAGCAGGGAGCTGAGATCCCTTGGGTCAAATAAATTAGTTCTGCCCTGGGTTGATTCCAAACAGGGTAAATACTCTTTGAATTACCTTGTGTACGAAGTGTGCTATACAAATAAACATGCCGAGCCTAACGTTTTTAGCATTGCACCTTAAAATATAGAACAGACAATTCTGAAATCATTATCTTCACAATAAAATTATATATTTTTCCATCTGTTTGATTAGGGTTTTTTGTGCAAAAAATAACTAACAATATTACTATGGTGACATCAAGTGTAATGTTTTGCAGTTTTTTTTGTTCTGATAACTCTGATAACGTTTCAGTATAAGCACTACAGTACCCAGAATGCTTAGCTGTTGGTGCTTTGTCCGAGTCAAATATTTAGCGAGTCATAAATATCCAAGCATCTGATCTTGAACAAACAGATGAATATAAACTCCCCGGTGGCATGGTAAATATGTCATTTCATGAGGTACAATACTCTCGTTCAGTTAAACATCTTCATTTACTTCGCTTTCTGTAGTCATGTACACTTTTCACTGAATTTGCATTATTTTGCTGTGTCTAGTCTTTAGTACCACGTCCACACCACAAGTCGATTCTTTTTGGAATTTAACTCTTCATCGGAATCTGAACTTCCTAAAGCCATGATTGCTGTATAGTACTGTTGTTTAACGTCCTCCTTTGAGTTTTGGGTAATACGTGCAAGATGTAAAATGCATGATGTAATTACTACCATGATATTAAAAATTTAAAACATATTAATAATTGTACCAGTATTATCATGGACGATACGATACGATATGGCCCACCCCTAACCCTGAATGCCGTCATTTTGTGTGGTAACAAGGATGTCTTTCTCTTTGCTGCTGATTTATTGGTTTGAGTCATACAAACAAAATATAATTCAGAAATAATATGCAAACCGAATCAGCTATGTTATATATATATATACACACACACACACACACATACATATATATATATATACATATATATATATATATATATATATATATATATATATATATATATACACACACAAACACATTTTATATATACATATATACATTCTTTATACTTAAATTCTTTGGCTCATTCTTTATGCTTACCTCCTTGCTGCATCATGCTGAGTGTGGGCTGAGAAGGTTTGGGTGGCTGCATGCCAGGGCCAAGGTAGTCAAGGCTGATGTCGACATTGGAATTGGACCAGGTCGAAGGCACCGAGGCTTTGGGATTTGTTTTCAGACCCATCGGCTGATGGGGCATCATTGGGACTCCCATGGTCTGAAGTGGCTGCAAAGACCAAAGGAGAAACTATATGAAAACATTTACTATAGTGCTAGTTTTATATAATAAAAACAACACCACTCAAAAATGGCAATTGAAATGGACACAACATGTTTGCTTGTACTACTCAAAAAAGATGAAACCCTATGTTAATCATCTTGAACACTGCAGTGTGGTTTTTCAGGGATATCAAGAACCTCAAGTTCCATGAGAGAGCCCTTTTGATTAAGAAGCATTGTCTTCTCCTAAATTATTTCAGCATGTTAAAATGCATCTCAAGTCCTTCTAATTATACCCATCGCAGGGCGGGTTTTTCTTTATCCAAACAAAACTTGCCATTTTAAAGTAGGTCAGGCTTTTAGCATGCAAATATTATCTTTGCACAAGGCTTTTGTTTCAGTTTAATGGTTTTCTGACTTAAACTTGTTTCTCTTCATTCTGCCTTTCTCTGTGATGGGCATCCCAAGGGGAATGGGGTTGATGGGTAATGAGGATGGGGGTGGATGGAAAATTGTGCCGAAGCTACATGTTAACCCCCACTTGCTTTACTTTCATCTTGCTTGCTCTCAAAAGCTTTGACTCTGAACCTTGGCCAGAATTGTCTTTTTCGCCTAAATAGTGTTTAATGTGCAGCTCTACTTAGATGAGCCACATTAAGTGCTCCACAGAAGTCAAAGATAAATGAAAACCACAACTTTTCTGCAACAAATTATCCTCTTTATTTGAACACCGGTTATTTGTTTTATACATTTTTTTGTCTGTTGGTCTATCATGGGTGTGATGAAAACCACAACCACACATTTGACTTTTTTAGTATAGATACAAAAAAAAAAAAAAAAAGTCTTGTGTACATCAAAATTAAGACACTTTCAGTCTATGTCTGAAATTGTATACTTTAAAAACATGGAATAAAAAGGAACATTTGACAGGACTCATAGTTTGTAAAAAGCCTCATCTATAGGATTTTTCTTTCAAATCATTGTTGATTAAAAATGTTCTAAATATTACTGTTACAACCATGTTACGTTGATTTTATTACAGCTAGCGCTGTTGATGGATTGAAAACTAACTTGTTTATCTAATTAATTGCATGGTCTTACAAAAATTAAACAGGACTTATCACAATTAATTTCAAATGTTGTACATGTATTTGAGCGATCTAAACCAGTGGTTCCGAACCTGGGGTCCGAGTTCAGAAGAGGAGTGTAGAGGCAGACTCAAAATAGAAAAATATGGGGGTTTAATAGTCACAATTCTGAGCGCAAAAGTTAATTTGCATGCGTGTGAGGTGCGTTTTGTGGAATTTCTAAACAAAATACACACAGTAAGATGTCAGCTGTGTTAAAACAGCACGACAATACATCTGTACTTGAAAGTAAATTCACAGCTATTGTAATGCTTATATTCATGTTTATTACAACATTCAGTGTTACAAATAAAGTGTATATTCATGCACAGATGAAACAAAGCAAAAATGTAAATAAAAATGCCTGTGTATGCATGAATTTAACATTTAATACACTGATTAATTTATATTTACTATACATATTATGTTATTAATACACGCACATGCGGTGCAGGGGAAAAGGTTTGGAACCACTGATCTATACAACTGTGTTAAACTGAGTTCAGAATTAAATAAATTATATTTATTCAAATTGTATCAAAACAGTTTTTCTTTTGATTCAGCCATTTGCTGAAAAAAAACAGTTGTTAACATTATCTGGGAATAGAATTACTTTTCT
Source organism: Danionella dracula (assembly GCA_900490495.1). NCBI lineage: Eukaryota > Metazoa > Chordata > Actinopteri > Cypriniformes > Danionidae > Danionella > Danionella dracula. The sequence goes on along the minus strand of UELW01000001.1, from coordinate 3,537,450 downwards.
TTTGGATGATGTGACAGGTGAGTTAAAAACACAAAGCACTATGGATAGGACTTGACTACTTCATCTGCATTACACTTCCTAGTTGGGTCCTGAGTTTGTTAGATTTCACAGCGTTAAATCAATGTTGTGTCCTCACTTGTTCTTTGACTTTCAAATAAGAATGCACATATTATGGTGAGGGGTCTTACGAGTAGTTTTGTTGCAAAATTAACTGTCCTGAGGTTGAAATTTGGAAATGTTTGAATTGTTTAATTTAACAATAGGTCTAACAATATCTACTGTGTTATATTAAAATAACAATCTATTAACAAAGTAGAGTTTTAATTATCTTTATTTTCCCACTTTATCAATTCAGTAAATCCAGTTATTATATTTATTGTATTTATTACAGCGAGCGAGACTCACTGTCTTCTACCACCAGATGTAAAAACACTTTTTCAATGGAACTGTCTCTATATTTTTATAAAACATTTTTTAACCTTGCAAATACAACCTTAAATTCTTAATGAATGGTACTGTTTTGTTAATAATCTCTGAGGAAAATGGGTTAAGAACAAGGACACAATCCTCCACATAAAACCTCAACAACACCGAAGAGTGTACTTGTCAATCTCGATGAATTAATCATAAACAGGGTCGCTCAAAAAAAGAGAAATATTCATACCTACACATGAATTGCATTAACACCTATTGTGCACATAAAAAAAGCTTGATTATAGCTGACCTTAAAAGTACCATAAAGCAATAAAATGCAAATTTCAGGTGATCAAAAAAAAATGTATATGTGGTCTGAAAAAAGAAATACACATTCAAGTAATAATCTTAAGAGCACCTGGGATTTGGATGTCGTCATGCCAATATGCGGAGAGGTGGTCATGGAGAAGTTCATACTTTGGGAGGAGCTGAAGGTAGTGGTCTGGGAGGAGCCCATTAAATCAAAGAGGTCAGCTGAGGGAGGTGTTGATCCAGGAGGAGCCGGGACAGACTGAAAACCTGAGAAAAGGTCTATTCCTGCAGGATTCACAGGCTGGGCTGTGGGGACAGCTGCTTGAGGTGGAGGGAAAGCATTCCAGTCCCCAAAATCTCCATTCCCACTTGATGCTGGGGCTAAGAAAAGAAAAGTTTGTTGAGTCTGGGCAGAGAGAATCGAAATACTCAAGGGAACATACTGCAGGCATGAAAATGTACTGAAGCTTTTACACCGAAAAAAAATTCTGCACTTTAACTGCTACATGGCAGGCTTTATCATCTAGCTGATAATGAAGGGAATGTGCAATTTCATGCAAATGAGCAACACACAAATCTAGAGCAGTGTAAAAAAACACAGTAATGTAATGATCGGGGCACTGAAGATGTATGAATATCAAAGTAAACTCATTCTCTCAGTCAGATCAGCTTAGTCCCAGAAAAGCAGAGGGTGATGTGTCACACCCAACGAGAGCTGAAATGTGTCTGTGCTCATTAGCTTTTAGCACAGCAGCCTACCATATGGCTACCCCCTCCTCTGACTGTTTAAGAGGTTTCTGCTTGAAGTATTTCATAAATAGGCAGCTGAGGATGGCAAACTCCACTCCAGCAGAAAAACAGTCAACCTTCTGTTACATTTTCAGAACTACTTTTAAGAACTGTATAAAAATAAATGTACCACCACTGTTTCTCAAGTTCCTATACGGGAATAAAAACAAAATAGAAAAATATAATTGACACTTAAGCCTGGGCTCAACCTTAATATACTATTTGTATTATATGTATAAACTATAATACAGTTTCTTCACAGACTATAAGCAGCTACTTTTTCCTCATGCTTTTTCTGGGGCTAACAGCTATCATGGGGTGGTTTCTCAAGAACAGCGAGAGGATCTTTTTCTTTCTTTTTTTTTTTTAAGCCCTGACGGCAACATAGCCATTTCATGGCTATCCCCGTTTTAAGATGTTATAAATATTTCAATTTAAAAGCTCATAGGGACATTAAAAACTTGTTTTAAAACTAAGTTACAATTCCCAGCATAAGTCTGTCCTTAATAAAAACTTTTTTAGTCCTTTTGGTTTAGCATGGATTTTTTTTTCAGATCTTGTCCAGTCAGGTACCTTCTCCTCATGGAATTATAAATTGGACATTCTATCAAGATGTGTTTAATAGATAAAATACATTTGCAATGTTTAAATAAAGGCATTGCCTCTTTTTAAGGAAGAAAACTATGAGTTAATCTTGAGTGCAGCGAGAGGATAACAGGTAACGTTCAGAAGACACAACTTTGAGTCATAATGGAAAAATGAATTTAAATCAGCTTTGATCTGGCTGTCCAAAAAAAAAAAAATCTAGCTACAAAAAAAACAGAGACAGAGAGCTAACATTAGCTTTCAGTTTGACTTTAGCTTACCAGCTATTATTAAACATGGGTTATTTGGGTCTCCTCCTCACTCCGTGTAGGAGTTCAGTAATTGTATCTGATTCAATTCTCAAGTTATTGTCAACAAATCAAATTTTGATTTGAGTGTGGTTTATATTTAGGTGTAGTCAATATTCCAGAAAAATGGAAAATACATTTAGTTTCTAGATAAAACAGTAAAGAACAACAAAAAAGTAGCTAGGTGAGAGAAAGGAACATGGCTAGATTCAAACCATGCTCTAGAGCAGGTGATTAAATTTCAACCACATTTGAAAGAAAATAAAGCCCTGGTTCAGCTGTACAAGCCTCACTGATAATTTCTATTAGAAACATTGCGCCTTACCACCAAATTTGCCTAACTTCAGACTTCTATTGCTCACAGCCTTTGGACATGCCTTACGCTTCCTCTTGTGAACAGATTTTCTGCAGATTTTTTTTGTTTCAAGAATGTCATGAGGAAAAAGAGTGGCTGAGATCAAATCTAATAAACAAAAACTAATCAAATCGAATGGCCTCCAGTTAAGTTATGTTATATATGCTAGATAACTTTGTCAGTGTTTTCAATGCAAAGGTAATACAAATACAACAATCAAAGGCAAAAACCAAAAAATAGAATAGCATGTAGGGTTTTCAAAATTCTCAAACTTGAATCTGAAAAAAACCTAAAGTGCACATTTTAAAATTAATTTATTTCATCACAGACATGGTACCCATTTAAACTGAATGATTGAGCGTACCACTATAATTGACAGAGTTTGAAATGGTCATTTATTTGTACATCAAGTTCCCGTGAAATCTTTTGAATTTGAGAATTAAAATACACTGAGATCCCTTGTGTTGCCATTTTTTTACCCAGACCCCAAATTGGGGTACTTTTCCATTAGCTGATCAAAGTAAAAAATAAACAAGAGTTCTCAGCCAAAAATTTCAACTCTATGGTATGTTAAGCTGTTAGATAAACATACCAGCTGATGATGGAAGAGTGGCTGCAGCTGCAGGAGAGGAGAAATCAGCAAAACCTCCAATCAGATCAGAGCTTAAACCTAAATTGAAAGAGAGCGACTCAATTATGACATTTAAGATTTGCAAACATATCAATCCCTCCCTAATGTCCCCAGGTTAAGGCAAAAATATGGATAGCACAGAAATGAGAAACATCTGTTGGCATCTGTAAGGGACACACACACACACACACACACACACACACATATATATATATATTCTCTCTCCGGTCACGTTGCATTCCAGCAGCCTGTGATTGAAGTTATGCGGAGGAGGACAGATGCAGCTGTTTGGCTGGTGGAGGAAGGAGCAGGACAGTGAGGAGAGGGAATGACACATCTGCTCAGCACTACACACTCACCAGGGACCACTTTGACATCTGGCCGCGGTCACTAAATGCTCCAGCAGGCAGCAGGAGTACAGGAGAGCGCATATGTTATACTTCAGTGTGTGTACCCCCCTTTCAGCGAAAAGTGTCCATGATGCTAAACTAACGGCATTATGCTTTCTTCCACTTCACTTATCTTCTCTTCTATTGTAGCACATTTGACTACAGCTTGAAGGAATGCTAATCATTATATTATTCCAGAAAAATTGGTTTGAAAGGTACATTTATATAAGGACTGATGCTGGGTTAATTTAGTCAGATTAGTTCATATTTAAACAGTAACCATAAACAGAATAGATGCCAACATTTGTAGGTACCCCATATAAAATACCACCATTTGAAGCAGAAACAATACCATTACTGTTACAGTAAACACTTACAAAATGCTAATAGTCATTGGCCTGAAATGGCTAAAGAAAGCTAATCTTCACTAAGGACTTGACTTTATTGGCTGGGTGTAGCACGTTTACTTTTTCAGCTTTTGATGGAGAAGTTCTCCTTGACACTAGATTGTACATGAGTGGACAAAAATGAATGGAAACACCATTTTAAGATCTATTTTCAGTCTGAAGTTTCGTGCTTGAATGCACATTGATCGAAAACAATGAGCGCCATCAACACATATTTGTCCAAATGAAAAAAAAAAGTGTGTTCTGCCATATCGGCTTGGTTTTTCGTAAGGAGAATGACCAGCTGTTTTGATGACGTGAGTGGGACATGAAAGAGCTGGATGGCTTTGATACACACTAGGGTTGGGCGATGTCAACCAATTTGGCATCTGCGATGTCTGATGAAACGGACATCTAATGTCTAATGCCATGGACAATGACATCGTTTCTAGGTAGGGTGGGCGGGCGCATTACTGTATTTATCATCTGTCATTGTTGTACAATGTTACACAGAAATTACCACTTGTCAATAACTCGGAGCTCTGGCATGAACTGGCAGAGTGATCTTTGTCATTTTAATGGCGTCGAGGATTTTGGTTGGTATAAAAGGAGTACAGTTACCTATCTGGCAATACTTTGGCTTTAGACCGAATGAAAGAGGACAGCCACGAGACACGTCTGAAGTGGTGTGGGGAGTTGAGCAGATCGAAGGGAAATATCAATAATGCCACCGTGAGTCTTCTTCTTCTTCTTCTTTCGGCTGTTCCCAGTTTAGGGGTCACCACAGCAAATCATCTGATTCCACCTAACTCTGGCCTCAGTATCCTCTACTCTTGCACCAATTACCTTCATGTCCTCCTTCAGCACACCCATATAACTTGTCTTTGGCCTTCCTCTTGCCTGGCAGCTCCATCTCCAACATCCTTCTACCAATATAACTACTATCCCTTCTCTGCACATGTCCAAACCATCTCAATCTGGCTTCTCTTGACTGTTTTCAGAGTAGATGTGCAAGGTCACATTAGCAATTAATTTTTAGTAAAATCTAGCCACTGCAAGCAGCAGCTGCATAGGTGTACAAAGGCCTTAAGAATAAATTATTATTTAAAAAGTTAATTAACAATTTAGCAAGGTTAATATAAAACACTTCAATATTTTTATGCAAATGCCTAAATGAAACAATATCTTATCTATGAATTCACAAAGAATCTAAAACTGTAGAGACACCATGAAAAATTTCAATAAAAAGTAACCTTTGGAGGCAGGTTGTGGAGGTGCAGAATCTGCAGAGAACAGATCGTCCAAACCAGAATTGAACTGAGTCACTGTTGATGAGGTCTATAGGGTAGAAACAGAGGAGTAAATAAACATAAAGAGCCAGTAAAAACATGTGATGCATTAGTGCTTCTATACCTGGTCTGTATTTGTATTAGGGGAGGTTTTGTCTCCAGTGTAATGAGCAGCTGCTCCGAGATCTATTGTTTTTGAGGGAACACCTTTTTTACGAGTGGCAGTTGTCTCAGTGGCCTGGACAATCTGCACACTTTTAGTCGTCACCGTTTCTTCATCATCTTTAAATTCAGATTTCCCCGACTGCCCGTTTCGTGCTCCTCTACGCTCTTCATCTGTCTCACTAAACAAACAAATGTGATCACCAACTGCTTTGAAAAACATACATAGCTGTCAATTGTATTTTTATTTTCATTAGTTTTACTTTTATGCCATTCACATTCCAAAAGAAAGTTGTTTGTTTCAAGAGGGGAAGATGGCCTGAGGGTTCTGACCTGAATCTGTCAGGTGAATCCTCTCTGTCTTTTCTGCGGAACATGTTAATGGTGTCATCAATGGTGCTCCCGATTTTATCACTGATCTCTCCTAGTTTTTCACTGAAAGGGAAAGCTCCCTTGTTCTTTTCCCAGTCTTCATCCCATTTGTTGGTGCGTGATTCTTTGAAATCAAATCGGTCCTCAGCTGCAAATAGCAAAATCAGAGGGTTACAGAAGGCTGTGTACATAAATAAAAAATTGAATAGAGCTCTTTTCTTTGTAAAAAGAAAATACATCTCTGTGCACTTTCATGACAATTATTGAAAATGTTGAAAAAATCCTCACACAACATTCTCTTACAATAAAAGAAAACTTAATTATATAACCAAATATACGTTTACTTAAATTGAGTGTTAATACATTTAGCTTCATTAATTAAAATGATGCAAATAAAAGTCAGATTTTATTAATAAACAACTGGATAAAGAAATTATGGCTAAACCCATAACCAAAAAATTGTGTGCTTTAGCAATATCTCATGTGTAAATATTATCATTAAGCAGTCTTTACAATATGAAATACCACAAGAAAACAAGTAAACGGTTACATCTGAAACAGTCATTACAAATCATTAGGGATAGGTTAGCGATATTGTAATACCACTATCAACAGACTTTTTTTATTTAAACAAACCCAATCAACTTTTAAGGACCGTACACATCTATGCAACTCATGCATTTAAACATCATCTCCTGTATTCATTTCCTGATTTTATTTCCTGGATGCAATAAACCAATGCTTTTCAGGTTTTAGGCCAGAAATGAGAGAGAAGACCTCACTTCGATTATAAATGGACTAAGAAATCATGATATCATATAGGGTTTTTTATACTTACTCAGGGCTTTATTAATTCCTAAACGTGCAAAAAACAGCATAATTTCTTAGAGGTCGCCAGAAATAGTTGTTTACTTTCACCGTGTAAACATATCCTATGCTCTACCAATATCCAGTGAACCACTGCACCAAACCCAAGATGGGTGTTATGTATTTAAGAGATTATGCTCTTGGTTAGCGCAAGAATCTTTTCACTCACAAAGATGCACATTTTTTGTCAGGTTAAAAAAGGAACATCATTTTTTCATGCAGTGGAATGCAGAATGGAGTTTCATTGAGAGCTGCAGTGAAAAGTCATATTAGTGCTGTTGGTTTTGGTAAGATGCATAAAGAAGCTGCATGCAGAAGTTGCACAGGTATGTAAAGGCATTTGCAATAAAGAATCCTACATCAATGAATGTGAAAATACCAACACAATCAAAATGTATTAGACATGGGAATATCACAAAAACTCTCAATAAAAGGGCAGAGTTGCACAAGAGTAATAAAAAGAGCAGAGCACATGTCAGATAGCAAGTAAAAATGTGTAACTCACAGTATTTGAAGCCAGACATGCTATCTGAAGAAACCCCTATATACTTGTCTCTGTTTTTCTTTGCCTTCTTCCTCTCTTCTCTCAACCTGTCATCATCCTGAACAAACTCTATCAGCTCCTTGACCTTCTGACGAACATTGATACCCTGGTCTTTGCCATTCTCATCTGAAACACAAAAGACCATTAATCAATCACTGAACAATCCGTGGGCAAAAACACACATAGCAAGTGTGATAAGGACAAAATCACCTAAGCTTTTGAGTTTGTATAGATTACTCACCTACATAATGATAGCTTTCAATTGAGCGCAAATCATATAAGTGTTCTCGTGCACTGGTGACAACACGTTCAGAACCATTTCTGATTAGGTAAGCCAGCAACAGTAGAGACTGTGGAATAGTAACCAAAAACCTAATTTAAGCAGTTCACAAGTGTAAATGAAGATTTTCAGCTCAAAGTAAAGCATACCTTGTAAACTCTTCTCCAGTTTTTCTTATTGTCTTTCAGCATTCTTGTCCAGAGCATGTTCATTACCTCTGGAAACTGCTCATACATGAATGTGCATCTGAAATAAGACAGAAGAAATTCAGTTTCAAGACCCATTTTTGATTTGTGCAGAATGAGGTGTTGAACTTGCCTGGCAATCTCCCCCATTAACTGTCCAGAAGGTCCCCATGGGTCATCATTAGTGGCTTCCCGAACTTTAGACTCAGTTTCAGTATAGTTCATCACAACATTGGTTCTGTTATTACCATAATTAAAACAAAAGTTATTCAGGATAAGTTAAACAGCATTCACAATGAAGCTGGAAATATAATAACATATAGCTGCTTGAAAATGATGAATATGTTGTTCAAGTTAAATTTAAGCAATAACAAATTGTTATCAAGTATGTTTTGTACCAACTAGTTGGTTTTGAAAAAAAATACATCATCAGATAGATCACAGTTACATGAATCCCGAAATGTCATGCCGTAAGGCAGGAAAGAAACGAAAAACCTTAGAGTCAGTAAAACTACTTTAGCACAACAGCCACATAACTACTTACAATGAGAGTGGTTATACAAGACACACTAGATCTTGCTATATGGGTGGAGTGTAGAACAGGCTCACTGTGAAAGAAGGGTGGATCAAATAAAGACACCCTATGAGGTCCTCAGACTTTCCTACTAAATTTCTCTGGCTTTAATAAACACCCTTGCCATTTGTCTAGAAATGGCAGACATCTCAGCTTACAGCCATTGAAAAAAATTTAGTGTTTTGTTCATTAGAAAAGAACCTAAGAAAGTATAAGTCAAAGGGCTTAGCAATAAAGCCTGGTACCTTTTTACTCTTGCATCTATTATGATACGGGTATAAACAAAAATAATGAACAAAAAATTCAAAAGTAAATAATCTATGCATACTCTCTTGCAGACATTGACAACATTTTAATTTTCCAGTACGTTGTAACCAACAAGTCAGTAGCTGAAGACATCAAAAGGTTACACGGTTAGAAAGAACTGACTTTGTAGACAACCTCTTAAATTCAATCAGCTTGCCACGTTGTTTCTAAAGAAGCTAACAAGAACAGGAAAATATTTATTTTTCTATTTCTTTGCAGGTCTGTGAAGCCATCCCCTGATCACATGTGAGCTTCATAAATGTACTCAGCAATCAGTTTACAAGCGTGAACGTCATCAACGTTATGGATTTTTTAGACCTCTGTATAAATGTCAATAAAGTAATCTCTACTACAAGAAAGAACAAGTTACGAATAAAGGAAACACACCGAAGTTGCACAAGGATGTCTTTCGTTATCACCTTAAAGCTGCATGTCAACATTGTACACAATAGTACAGCGTTTGGGTGAACTATTAATATTTTATGTTGTTAAACATAATACCCTGTCAAGGTTGCCTTATTTCCACAACTGTGGTTATTTTCAATAATTTCTAACTAAACAACTCTGTATTAGCTGATTGTTCATGACTAAATCCCAAAAGAGGCAACAACGCTTAACATTTAGACCCATAAGAAATCATTTAGGTTCTAGTTAGCTCATACTACTCTTCTGAAGGTCAAAGAATAACCTATCCAAAATAATATAATGGGAAAAAATGTCTGCCTTGCTAATCTTTAATGAAAACCATCCTGGCCATTTCCTACTGTGATGTCACATTGGCTGCTTGAGAAGAATCCCCATCTCCAGCCATTTTTATCTGCTATTTGTTTTAAGCAAGAGCGGGTTCTGAGATCCCTCAGATCAAATAAATTAGATCTACCACGGGTAAATTCCTAACAGGGTAAATACTCCTTTAGTTACCATGCGGCTTACAGATTGAACCAGCTTTCAGAGAAGATCAATGGTGTTAACACTTTTGTCATGCTGAAGACACACCTGTTTAGTTGCACTTTTGTCGACTGACCACTTTCCTAACAACTATTCAATCTCTGCATATCATCTTAATCTATGTTTTAATTTTCTTTCTTTCTTTTTCAAACATTATGCTTTTATATGACTTGTTTATGCTTGATTTTATTAAATGTACTTTCTTGTTACTCCTTGTTTCCAATATCAAGCACTTCGAAATACCCTGTGAATGAAATGTGCTATACCAATAAACTTGCCTTGCCAAATTGCTATTCTGCAAGTGAAAGCAAGTGAAAGCCAAGCCTAAAGACGTTATACATAGTTAGTAAATCTAATAAAAAAAATCTATGCTCATGAAAAAGCAAATCTTAAACAAAAAGGCACGCATTAAGGGGTGCCATTGACCATATTGGTAATGCTTTAAAATTAAACTGGTATATATTTGCAACATAATTAACTCTCCAGGGTTAAACCCCAAGTTTGAGTCAAAGAGTAGCCGTTTCAATAAGCTATATTAATTTAGCGCACAAAAAACAGCAGTATCCATGTTTTCAATCCATCCAATGCCTTTACAACATATAACTTTACAACAAACGGCAACGTTGACGTTCAAGTAGCTAGGCTAGCTGGCTAACGTTTGCTAATTTAGCCTGTCCAAGTGACTGGTAAATGCTAACTTAGCAAACAGACTCGCTCCTTTTATTGCGAACACCTCGTAAGGCAGGTCTTTTTATGTAATTATACTAATATGTTACACAATATGGGACGAATCAAAATGTAATTTAAGTGCGAGCGCGCATTCTTAAACAAAAACACCGTATTTTGACAGCCAGCACAAGTTTAGCAACAGTCATTCGGTTAGCCAGCGAGTTGACTTTAAAATACGCTTTTGGGGAAATGTACATGACAAATCAACACACACTACACGTGGAATGTTTAACGAGGTCACGTATCCGATTATATAAACGCAACACGTCTGAAATGTAAGGCTTAAATGGTGATTAAAAAGCTGTTGTTAGCTAACATGCTAGCTCCTGTCTCGAGAGTAACGTGACGTCAATGGCTGCGTACGTGTCTCATTTTTCAACAGGTACGAGATAGGACGGTAAATTAATACGAAAACGGTGAAAATACTCACGCTTTATCTACCAGCTCCCTCACTTTCCACATATTTAACATCTTAGGGGTGTCCTTGTGGCTGACGGTCGTGAAAACAGGAGTCCCAGCCCTTGAAATCCGCTGGTCGAGCCAGTAGAGCTGTCAGGAAATCCAGAGCATGAAGTGTAGAGTTACGCTGCTACAGCTTCAGGCAGCGGTAGAGCAGCGCGGGCCACACAGGTTACTGCGGAAATGCGCCGTCACTTACGGAAACTTCGTAGCTAGCTTTCGCACAACCGTCAACATTCTTTCATACTGAGGATGTGACAACTGCTACATTAGTGTCACCTTGCTGATGTGAGCAAAACCAGCTTTGACCAGTTAACAACAAGCCTAAACCAGCATACGTGTTCCTAATCTTAACTTGCTCTTGTGCTGTTTTCTTGCTTTCCACCTGGAAAATATCAGGCTACTTAAATATTTAGTATAGGTATTCATTAAAGGGTTCTGAATAGACGACTTTATTTATTTATTTATGTTATTTGAGTTAGTCTCTTTGCCATTATTCCAGTGGTGAAATTGTAAACAAATTCAAGTGGAGTCATTTTTTGCCCTTTTAGTGAGGTTGTCAGGGGCTTTGTGTATTCAGTTTGTGTTTAATCAAGTGTAGTTATGAGAGTTTAATTAGTGTAGTTATAGAAATATTTAATAATGTGCTACAAAGGGTGGGGTGTACTCACACATCAGATAAACTTATACTATAAGAGTTGATGTTGCATTTATAATTTATCAATTTTATGTATCCATGAACATGTTACACATACACATATATAGACTGTTAATCTCTCCCATTATATATTTCCCTTATAATTTATTGTCTCATAGTGTTCTTTGTTTAAAACTTTTGTGCCAGAAGATTTTCTTACTAATTACTTTTGTTCGGTGCCATGGTCAACTTCTGTGTTTTTCAATGGATGTAAAGGCTTGATTTATATATTAATTGATACTGTACATGGGCAATAGTTTTAGTAGTTTTATGTTATTTATATTTAAATGTTTGTCTACTAATAGATTATATTAAGCATAAGTTATGAATAGACGGAATCTGCTCTGCAGATTGTAGTGAATATGAGATAGAAAATGTAGCACAGGGGCAAAAATCAGAAGAATTGTAGAGTTGATAAGCTTTAACACTCTCCGTTCAACTACCAGACCTTGAATTATGTTTTTGTTCTTCCATACTTTTAAAGCCTTCCCACAGAATTCAACAGAAAATCAAACCAGAAAACTCCTGACATGAGAGTAAATTCAACCTTTCATACATTTTTTGCCTGAATTAGTATCTTCTCTCAATAAAAAATACTTCACGTCATATTCAGATTGGTTCATTGCATATTTGTGTAATCCTATTTTTTTTTTTTGGGGGGAGCTGAAATGGCTCGATGGCAGTAGCCATGGCCATTAACTATAGCACCGCCCACTAACCTCGAACCCCATCGGATAAACAATGAAGTGTGTTCCCCCCCTGTCGGTCACTACGACTTATCCCGGTGACGACTATGGGAAGCTCCGCCTTGTCCTGCATAAAGCGGAAGCAAGCGTTACGCTCTTTCTGTTTTTTTGCTGGAAGACTACTCTCGACACGCGAGCGACTCTGTTTGTAGCTCTCGCCTGCAAGGGTCGACGAGTGCATGTCTCCGGTGCCCAAGCAGACTCATTCCGGAGTCAAGCAGGATCACTTGAGTTATCGGATGATGCTCTGCTTGCATATTCTGAGGAGTCCTGTGCGCCTGATGATGCGATCTCCACCTAGGCTCCCTTCGGACCCCACTAGTCCACTAGTTTGCGGCCCGCTATGGAAACTATCAGCAAAGTGCGTATGATGCCATTAGTGGAGTTTCAGGAAGCCCTGTGGGAGCATCCCATTATTTCCCCTTGGCTCGTACGCACTGTACGGTACGGCTATCGACAACAGTTCACTGCCATGCCGCCCAGTTTCAACATGATTCTAATGACCTGTGTCTAACCCACAGAGGCCCCGAATCTGCATGAGGAGATCGATTGCCTTCTACACAAGCGTGCAACCTAGCTGGTCCCTCCTGCCGACAGGGAAAGAGGGTTTTACAGCCCATACTTTATAGTTTCCAAACGCGCAGGCTGGCTGCATCCAATCCTCGACCTGCGCTGTCTGAACGCTGTATGATGGAAGCACAAAATCTCAGGGTTTGGACTGAGAAACACACTTCCTAAAGCATAAATCGCCTAGAGCTATGTGGAGAGATCCTAGCAGTAGAGTACTTCAGGAGAATGCTGCAGGGACATCACGTTGGTCAGGACGGGACAACGTGGTGGTGGTGACATATATCAATCGACAAGGAGGGAAAAGCTCCCCCTGTTTCTCGGCTCTCGCTCACAGATTTCTCCTCTGGAGTCAGCATTGGGGTCTGTCCCTAGTTGCAGTTCATATCCCCGGTAGGTTGAATTAGACAGCGGATGCACTGTCTGGGTGGAAACCCTGTCAGTTGAATGGCAATTCCATCCCCTGGCAGTCCAGCAGATCTGGGAAGGCTTTGGTATAGCGGAGGTAGACCTGTTCGCCACCCCAGAGAATGCTCAGTGCCAGCTGTTTTACGCTCTGTCTCTATCTCCTCTGGGGATAGATGTGCTGCCGCATTGCTGGCCCAGGAAGAAACGCCTATATGCGTTTCCCCCAGTGAGCTTATTCTCCAGTGAGAGAATTTTGCCTGATTATCCATTAAAAATTAAGTCTATACTTAAGGCCAGGGCGGTGGAGGCCCCCTCGGTGCCAGACTACTGATGTGCCCAGCTTGCCTGGCTGTCGGCCGATGCGGAAGGACCTAGGCTGTGGTTTTTGCAGGGTGTTCCCATAGTCGTCACCGACATAAGTCTCCATTCCCTATTCGGGGAACAAGGGTTAGGAAAGTAGCCATTTTGTTTTTGGAACAAGCCAAACCCAACTGGGGTTGTGGCACAAACATGACAGTTGGTGAAACAGGGGATACACAGCTCGTTTGGCAGAGCACAGCCATTTTAGGTCATTCAAAGACATTGTTTATTAAGAACTGCTTTTTTAGATGAATAAGTGTGTAGTGATAGGCTATAGGGGTCAAATATGTATCATACATTAAGTAAAAGGGGCATGATATGGTACGTTTAATACACAGCCCTTATAATTATTGTAATATTCTTATCCCTAAGTAATCATTTACAGTAGGAATACAGTACTGCAGTTACCCATACATACATGTTTTTAGTTGTTGCTAAATGTATTTTTCTCCTTCGTACAAAAGCCATTATGAACAGTCTACATAGGCCTACCGATGGATCTGATGAGACAAATAGTGAAGGGGCTATAATTGACCTTCAGTTAAGACAATTTTATCCACTTTTACTTGGGGTAGATTTCCTTTCATGTAAATTCCTAAGCATACAGTCTGGCAATACCTGCTTAAGCTTTTTTGGTGGTAACTGGTAAAAACTGGTTAACCAGCCACCAAGTTTCAAAGCAAAGCTGGAGGTGGTCATATGGATTTTCCACAAGGGTTGCAACTGTATTAGTGAACGGTCCCAACCAATAATGGTCCAAAACATGGAGCCACAGGAGCTCTCCAAAGATTTCAATGTTAGAACACAGTTTTCAAAGGTCACAGACTTGAATCCAGGGATGAACTAAAGATTAAAGTAATAGAAAAAGCTGGAGATCATTCAAGATTTTTAGACACTGTTCTGCTCGTCTATCCTTTGATCCACGGATTGAAAAAAAATCCTCAGTTTTACATAGGTTGCCTGGGTTCTGTAGGTGGCAATCTGTAGCTCACAAAGAAAATGTCAAAAGGAACGATACATCTTCGACTGGCAACCATTTGTATTTTTTTATTTTTTTATTTGTTGCAATATGTTTTTTTGAAGGTTATAAGCTTCATGATAAACGAAAAACCTAAATGTTTTCTAGAAAATAATTAACAGGACATTGTAAAGTGTGTACATTTTTATAAAAATTAATAAACAAAAATAACATGTATGTAAAATGTAAAAAAAACTACTTTTGTATCAAAAGCGTAGATCTAAATATAAAATGTATTTCTCCAAACTCAGAGAACTGTTTATGACACTGTCACCTTTAATCAGTCACATCTGTCTGTGAAACATCCACATGGCTGACATCCACACAAGTTTTGGAGTGTCAGGTCCAATAGCTGGTCCATTTCTCAGCAGCTAAGATGGCAAAGCCTCAGTAGATGTTCTGCTAGACGGGCTGTTTCAGTGATGGCTGAAAATGGAGGCCCTTCCACAGATGACAGCCCCCTGGGAACCAGGAGAACCTCTTATGGAAAACAAGCATTAGGGGCTTTTGGCACAAAATAAATAAATAAAAGCAAGGGAAAAAACAATAAAGAACATCACAGGAAACTGACAAAAAGAACCTATTTTACAAAAACACAGCATGACAAGAGACAGCACTTAACGTCCCCAAATGCACTAGACCCAAGGGAATGGCTTCAATTACTGCTGCGAGTTCAGTGAAGAAAAGCAGACAGTCTGACTCTGAAGATCCAGTCTATGAAGTAAAAACAAAACCCAGTCCTTCACAAAACATTTTCTTTTGGACACAAAGATTTTATAATGTTTAGATATTGTTAGAAAACAAGAATGGTAAGACAACAAGGGGAGCGGTTTAGATCTTTTTATTTGCAGATATAAGCCACGCTGAAATTATGCGAAATGTTGTTGGATTAAATATATATAGTTTTTAAAAAGAAGGCTGTACAATACATACTTTTAAATGAATCTTGAATTGAACATTCCAAGTGATCCAGTAGCAATGCTTCTGCTGCAAATCTTCTGACAACTAAAAAGTTAAAGAAATAAATCTCAGCCAGTGGGGAGGAAAAAAACAGAAGTCTTTGAAAGGGGGAAATTCAATTTAATTCCCCATGAGACATAATTACTTTTAATAATTAAAAAGGCCAACATGCAATGCGCAACACCATATTTTCAATTAATTAGATTAGTTTTTCCACAACTTTTGAAGTAAAATTCCACCCCTTAAACCATGTCAGGGTCACAGCGGTCTGCTGGTGCCTATCTCTGCTCACACTGTTTCACAATGAACAGCTATAGAAGTTCTATTATACTAACACCATTTTAAGTGATTTATCGTAGTAGAAAATCATTATTTCAACAGCAAACCTATGTTCAGTTACTAGTCAATAGTCAGTTTTACAGGACTGAAAAAAAAGTGTTACTTTCAGGTGATAAATTTTTGCTTCAGTTGATTTAAAGTAATTAAAAGAAACCCCTCAAAACAAACTAAATATAAACTGCACATAAAATCAAAGAGAGTCAACAATAAAGATCTTACAAATCAACAACAGTCAGTTGTCTTTAATGATCCATAATATATAGAAAAAAACATGTTTAACTAATCTGATTTTATCACAAATATAAATAAAGTACATTTTTTTACGGGGAATTAAGTGTTTAACAATTTTGCCAGAAATATAAAGAGATGAAAACGTCATAAGATGTGAAAATGTCATATCAATTCCAGTAGGGGGCACTATCCCTCTGCACAAAGATGTACTCACGTTTGCCTCTTTTGAAAATGTTAAATATGTTTCAGTTTGTTATCACACAAAACACTCAGAACTGAGATGGTGCAATAACAGCTTGTGAATAGGTGCAGTAATAGCCTGCCTATTGGTAATTATAGATAATAGCACATAATTAGCGCAGTGTTTGCAGAACTTGGCAAGACACTGATACATATTTGGATGGTGTTTTACTGCAGCGTAGAACCCACACACTCTCCTATCAACTTTAGGGATTTTGACTTAACTTAATCTTTTACACAGCTCTACTTGCAACACATTGACTTTATACACACAATGCCTTTACTTGTATACATGAACACTCATACATCCACATAGTACATGTATATTTACACAAGTACACAAACATAAATATACATTCACTCCCTCGCTCACACACACAGACACACACACACAGGCACACGCACACACACACACTAACACACACATGCAAACACACGCACGCACACGCACACACACAAGCATGCACGCACACACACACACACATACACACACACACACCTCAACGCCACATACATATGCATACACAAACTGAAACAGAGAGAGAGAAACAAACACAGATACACACTGGCACAGTCTAACATATGCAGTACATATACAAAAAAGACAAATTCATTAAAAACCACAAATGCTTATTCCCGTACATGCATAAACAGGCACACGTTACATGTAAACACAATATCTAACACAGCCAAACACAGTGTATGCTGGTGGAAAAGCAAGAGTGAGCTGAGAGGGAGGTCAGAAGATGGATGACGTGTGGGTGCTTCTATCGCTTGGGAAAAAGACCCAGGGGCCGGCTGTGGCCTGCGAAAGGGCCAACAATAACATCCTTAAATAAAACAGCTCGAAAAGAGTCCCCATATCCCAACACAGGACTTAGCAACGAGTACAAAATGGAGCAAGAGCTGTAAAATTAGAGCAAATGCCACAAACAATGAAGTCTGTTGCGTAACTGCATTGTACAAGAGGGAAAAACCCAAGAATGCTGAGTTTCAGCAGATTGGAAACATGTGTAGGGAATAAAAGAAATAAATAAAAATGTCAGATTTCCCACTCCCACTCTGAAATGATGTGCTGACCACATTTTCATGGGAAATGCAAAGGAACAAACTGCAGAAATTAAATGGGAATAGTTGTCCCATGCTCTTCTTTTTACTAAAGTTGTTCACAGGCCTCTGGAAGGTGAATATGTTGGTTACAAGCATTTTTTTCCACATCTTTCATGTAAAACAGGAGAGGTGGTAACTAATTACATTTACTTAGTTATATTTACTTGAGTACATTTTCAAGGGAAGCACTTTTTGGGGGGGTTTAAAAATCTGTTCTTTCACTTTTATTTAAGTAAATTATCTGTACTTTTACTTAGCTGCATTGTAGTTAAGTTATAGTTTCATCTTAACTGCATTCCTCCATTACTAATACGATAGAAATATATATTCGTTTTCTGCTTCCCTTCTTGATGCGTAGTATGAAGTGATTGAACTGCAGTTCCTCGACTGGCAGCTTGACGCTGAGCAGGTTCTCTTTTATTCCAATTTTAAAATTGACACATTTTTGGAGCTGAAAAAAACGGAATGTTTACACCCCTGAGTGAAGTGAAATATTACTTTTTTTTAAAGATATATTAAATTGAATCCTTCAGCCAAGCAAACACCTTCACCATGTCCCGCCTCTGTCGACACCATTACTATTTCTGACCATTCCACTCTTAGCCTCTTTTAACTCTGCCAGAAACCTACGGGTGACATCACAAACCATATTATATACTGTCAATTCTTCATCAACTTTCAAAGTTATACAGTGGTACATGTGTGTAAAGTTACTATGGTTAGTCTAACTGCTTTTTACTTGGTTTAGTTTAACCTGTATGTAACCTGTAAGTGTGAAAAATCCAGAAAATGTATTTTAAATGTGAAATTTAAATCGCTATATAAAAAGAAAAGGAGTTGATTGTAAAAGAAACCTCTTGGTTGAATATTTTTTTTACTTAAACACAAATATATATGTACAAACTACATACATAAAAATAACTAAATGCTCTTCTAATAGTTTGACAATCAGCATTTTTTGCGTTGTAGCTTTTAGATCAGAAAAACCTAGCACTAATACTTTTTTATTCTTTCTCACATAAATAATTTGCTATTTACTTATTTGACTGAATATTTTTACAAGTACTTTTATTTTTACTAAAGTATTTCATTTGTATACTCAACCTCTGCTTAAAAACAAATATTTAAATAATTCTCAGCTAGTTTAAACATTCTATTAATAATTAACTGTTTTCCTCTTCAAATTGTCAACTCTTCAACACATTTTTTTGTATCTTTACAAAATGGGTCAGTTAAAAGAAACTAGCATTAACAAATTAATTAATTTTTTATTTAATATATTTGTTATTTATTATTTTACAGGATTTCGATGGCAGATCCTATGCATCCAGAGCTCTTCATTTTTTTGTATTTTCTTAACAATTTAATAGAATATATTATGAATTACTTGTAACAGTTTTTACCTCTTACACCTGCTTGAAATTGCAAAACGTCTTCACAAGCATATTTATTCTACCTTTTTTTTAAATCTTAAATTAGTTTGGAAATTTGATGGGAAATTGTTCTGGAGAAGATGGATAAAGGAGCTTTCCAGGGTACACCCCATGACCATATTAAGTGGAAAATATATACAGTCTATCAAACATACTGAAGGCTTTAAAAGAGTTCTGGCAGCGAAAGGGTTAAAATCCACTCAGTGCTTGAATCCCATTCCAAACATGTTCCTGTCATTTTTGAGCCCCTGACACATTGTGTTCTGAAGCAGAAAGCATCTGCTCCTTTATGAGGAAATTCAATTAGTAATTAAGCAGAATAAAAAAGAGGAGTCAACATCTGGAGCCATTACATGTTAATGTGATAAGCTGAAAAAGGTAAGATGGGAAAATATGGCTTGTGTGACTTTTTCAAGGACATTTTCTTCATCATATGTCAAGTTTATTCAGCTAAAGATTGGGTTAAATGTGACATGTCATGCTTGTCTATGCCTCTGAGAAGAATGCTTTTTAAGGACAAAAAAAACGTACATGGGGCTTAGACATAAAAAGATATTCTCACACCCCCGAATGTCAGATTCACTAAAAGATAAACCAGGCTGTGGTTTTGTTGGAAAGGGGAAAAGGAAATATTCCACAGTAGAAAAACTGAGAGGAATGGAGATAAGACAAGCAAACATTACACAGCTGTGGAAAGGTTCCTTTGGCGAGGCTCCAGAGAGGAATGGGGAGTGATTCATTGACACCCACAAACATTACTTGATTAGTCCATAAAATGATATTACACCTATCTGGCAATGACTAATCCACATCATCCTGGAACATTAACCAAAAACATCCCAAAACAAAAGGAAAGCAGAGCTCAAATTAGAACCTCATCATGCTTCATGTCAAACAGTGTGCGCATTAAAGTGTGAATGAAGTCACCAATTTAGTTGAGTTCTCATAAAAAGTGGGGTTTATGGAGCCAGAGAAATAAAGATAGCGTGTTGTGGTTAGGAAGTATGGGTTCATTGAGCAAGGTTTACTAGAGAGGCATGTGCCAGGCTACAATTAGACATGCTCTCAACATGGAAAATATTTAAAACAGAGAAGAACATTTGGACTTCTTTCATGAACAGATTATGTTTACTTAGTGCAATTTCACAAGTAAAAACTTCTGGTGGATATAAGAATCCATTAATTTTGAACATTGCATCCACATTTCTTACAGTTGGCACCATAAATGGGCAATTTAATTTGTATTGGAGTTGTTAAAAAGTATATTAAACTAAACCTGCAGTAATTCTCAGCTTTGAGTTATTTGGATCTGACAAAGTGAAAATAATTGTAAACATGTTTATATAATAATGTTTGTCCAAAGAAAATTAATGTATAAAACAAGTTGCTATTTATTTATCTAGAAAAAGGGTTTATAAACTACAATACAAATACAGTTATGGAAATAAGAATTTTTGGTGATTTTTGAGCATTTGCCTGAATATAATTAAATGATCTGTCCTTAAATGTATCAACATTGAGAGACAGAACCAATCAAACCAAAAACAATTAGCTTCTGATTTTCATATAGGAGATTTGATATAAGGAAGTATGTAATCTCATTCTACTAGATGGCATCTCAATGTTCTCTCAAATCTCTCAATGTTCTATCAAGTTACGTATGTTGGCAACTAGTGGCCGGATAATCTTATACAACATCAGTGCGTTGTGGAATGGAAATTAAATCAGTAATACACATCATGTGACATGCATTCATTTATAAAAATAAATCATGGGATTAAAACTCCAATCCAAGTTTAAAGTATCATGTATAATATAACAGGTATAACAGCGATTAAAAGAAGAGTTATGTACGAATGTTAGCACAATTAGTTCAAGAACTTTCTCTCTGTTAAAATGTTTAAATATTTACTTCTTGTATATCATACATTGACTATTACTATTTACCCTATGTTTATCTGCAAAGACTTGACAAAATGATGCCATTTACCAATGTGGGTGCTAAAACATGAGAAATAGAAGAAAAGAAAAAAAGAGAAAAGAAAGAAAGGCAGTGTTTGTCTTTTACCTTAGTTTGTTTTCTTAGTGATTTTGTGTGAACAAGCATTTTTTAAAAACAATGAAAACTTTACAGAAACAACATCATCTCAATTTATCAACTAAATTATTTTGAATCAGCAACTCACATGCTCTACAATGAAAGATATTACTGCTTGATGTAACCAATACCTCAAAATACTGACAGACTGTTCACAAACAAAGGCCAAAGGTTTCTTAATGATACAAACAAACGTTAATGTGTACATTATGAGAGATGGCAGCGACTTTTGAAACGATCTACTGTAATTCTTTAAGTTGCACAAAGGGGTTCTGCAATCTACTTGAAAGCATAAAATGTAAGTTTGATTTATAGACTATGCTTTGACCTTTAGTTGGCCAAGGCCTGACTCTTTATAACAGGATAAAGTTCAGTCAAGCTCACCTTTCTGCCAGAACATGATCTTTCAACTGCTCTAGGATTGAGCTTCCGGTCTGGGAAATCCCTATAGTATGCATTTCAATGGTAGTAAAGGAAAAGTGTGGGTGTTTTTGGCAATTAGGTGACCTGATTTAACATTTATTTAATTCATAAATTGGACCTGACTCCATGAAAAAAGACAGTCTGACCTTAAAAGCTAGAGTCCATGAAAAAGACAGTCTAACTTAAAAGGAGTGACGCTTTTCTGATAGGGATACGCAGCTAGAGACAAAATATCTGCCACGTGAAACTTATCTGCAAGGATAGCTTTCTGCATATATACCGTGCCTATGAAACACCAGGGAGGTGCAGTTTTCGAGCCAGGTTCTGTAACCCATCACATTGCTGTTTCCTGATCTTGTGCTGAAAAGTAAAGAGAAATCAGACTGAAAGTCGTAGTCTGTCTTTATTGAATTTATTTTCAAAAGTGTATTTTATATTGCGGGAAAACAACCACATTAAATGGCGTTGTCGGCAGGATTCAAGAGTCTGAGATCACAGCCGTTGACCCTGAAGAGGTGCCAGGAGCCGCTGTCAGAGCTTCGAGAGCTTCGAGAGAAAACCTCACCCTGTAACTGGGAGCTAACGCACATCATTTGGATTGGTAAGCATAACTCTTTGTTATTTATGCTTACTGTGTTAGTTAATGTTAAGAAAAGTGATGTGTCTCTCCAGTTTTTTGATTAGAATTAAATGAGGTTTTTTGGCTCTGGGAAAAAGCTCTTAACTCTGAAAGAAGTGTGTAAAAATAAGACTCTGAATTAAAAAGAACAGGTTGTTTTTAAACCCCTTAAAAGAATTAAAAATAAGTTAAAAACTAAAAATACAATTCGGTTAGTATTGTTTATTATCTGAGTAGAATAAGTCTGATTCAGAAGGAGGAAAGGCTGAGAGGATGGTACTGATGAAAAAGTGAGCACTTTAAAAATAATCATTGAACCAAATTGAACTTATAACCTGCTAACACAAATGTTGAGAGTGGATGAGTATTGAACTTGAGAAAGTCTAGTCGTCGGGGGTGTCGATTAGCTACTAAACAAATTGAAACTTATAATAATGGAGTGTGTTAATAGATAAGATTAGAAGAGACTCAGATCACGGTGACTGCGCAGCGCTGCTGAATCGGGTGATAATATAATAAACTAGGATTTGTTTAGTATACCTTCGGGATAGTTAGCTTACCGAGGAGGCGAAGTTATTCCGGAAAACTTGCGCTTGTTTTTGATGCCAGACATTTGGTCTGAAGTACGCTCAAGGGTTGCCAGATATTTTGATCTGGAGCACGTTCAAGTAGCGTAAGGTTGCCAGATATTTTGATCTGAAGCGCGCTCAAGGGTAGCGTGATGTGATATACTCATGGAGGTCCTTGAATGACGGAGGTGATAGTGTTTAGTTGAAAACTTTATTAGAAAGGGATACAAAAATAGTGGTTAGACAATAATATTATTACTTTAAAACTAAAAGCATCTAATCTTGGGAAAACTGTTAACGACCGGAAAAGAAATAAAGACCATTTAAAAGTAACTAGCTTTGAAGACAAAAAAAAAAAACCTTGAATTAAATAATTCCTATTAACGAGAGCGAAGATTTAGTCTTCAGAGCTGGCTCTTATCAGCAATGGCAACTGCGGCTGTAAACAGGTTTGAGGTTAATGTTTCACTAACCCTAATACAGTGGATTAAAATTAAAGACTCAACTGCAGGAGTAAAACTTAGACGCTGGTCTGAAAAAATGCAAAACAAATTGAGAAAAGACAAATCTGTAGATCTTTCGTGGCCAAAAGAAAGTAGTTGGGACACAGAGAAAATCAAAAATTTGAAAAAATGGCTAATAATTAGGAGAAGTGCAGGCAAAACTCTAAAAATAATTGAGACAAGACATAAATTGATAGAGCAAATCTCAAAAAGAAAGCAAGAGAAAGTTGTTGTGTTGGATAATGGATGGAGATGTACAATGTTGATGGACATGTGTGCTGTGTTTGTGCTGAATTGATAGAATGAGGAAAAGCAACTAGAATGTTTGAGAAAAAATGATGAAGATGGCAAATTGTATGTGTGTGTAAGCAAGGAACTTGTGATGTGAGATGAGTAACTAGAATGTTTGAATGTGTGAGAAAGCCTAGACAAAATAACGCAGAGACTGATAAGTTCACCCCGCCTTTACATGCTCTCTTAGAAGAGAAACTCAAACACATAAAGTAAAGCACAGTAAAACTATACACCTTAGATGAGAAATGAAGCACTGCAAAGTGAAATTGATTATTGAGATACTTTTTCAAAATGTAGAATCTGAAAAATAAATTTTAATGATGAAAATTAAAGTTCAATTACTTAAAATTTAAACCTGAAATTACAATCCAAATTGTAACTGAATAAACAATTGTAGTGTGTGGTTTTGGAAACTCTAGAATGAGTGAGTTTTGTTAAATTGGTAGAAATTTTTAGATGTGTTTAATCAGCAGATGGTAAACATAAAGTAAAAATGATCAGAACTGTTAAAAATAACGAGATTAATTATAGATAAAATAAATGTGGACTGTAAAATAATTAAAAAAATTTCTAAATGATAAAATTAAATAGACAAACATTAAGATTTTTAGGAAAAACAGATTACTGTAGTGAATACATTAGAGTATGCAGACAAATACAAACTAATGAGACAACTAATGAGAGATGCAGGAATTAAACAACTAAATGCAACTTTAAAATGGACTGAAGAAGCTTCAAAAGAATTTGACCAACTTAAAAAAGAAGTGATAATTGCAACAAAACTGTCAAATCCAAATTACAACAAACCTTTTTTATTAGATGTTGCATTAGGAAAGGGAGGATTAGCAACAGCTATTTTACATCAAAAAGAAGGTACAAAACAAAGACCGCTAGGATGGTATTCAACTTTCCTTAGTGGAATGGACAATTTCACAGACTGTGAGAAAAATCTTGAAGCAGTATTTTGGGCTTATTCAAAATGTTCAAAAATAGTTTTAAGTGCCCCAGTAGAAATAAGATCAACCCATGAAGTTTTAGGAATTTTGGAACAAAACAGATTTAATCTGTCAGTAGGAAGAAGAATGAAATATTTGGAACTACTTGAAAAAGTAAACGACTGTAAAGGTACTCAAAACAAAAAATGAAGCAGAACAACTATTATTTTGCCAACAGGGAGAGCCACACTGCTGTGAAATTTCAGGGACAGTGGACATGAAGATAAGACCAAACTTATCAGCTAAACCCTTAGAGGAAGGAAGAATGGTGTTTTAAGAACGATGCAGGCAAGAGCCAAATGGGTTTTTCTGTGGTAGAACTTGAGAACAAAGATCCATTAAAATTTAACACCATCAGAGAAATAAAAGTCACTCAAGGTATAATGTCAGCACAAAGAGCAGAAATTATGGCATTAACAGAAGCTTGTAACATCTTAGATAACCAAGAAGGAACGATCTTTACAGACTCTGCCTATGGTTATTCGGTAGCTCATTACTATGGAAAAATTTGGCACAATAATGGGTATAAGAAAACAAATGGTAAACCTATTATTCATGAAACAGAAATTAAAGCATTGATTGAAGCCTGTCAAACACCAAAAAGCTAAGTATAGTGAAATGTGATGCACACAAAAGAGATCAAAGTGTAGAAACAATTGGAAATAATTTTGCAGACTCAGCAGCCAAACAAGCAGCGATGCAAGAGATTATTACTGAAATGCCAGTTGTAACTCGACAGCAAAAGAAAACTGAAGCAGTTGAACTAAAAGGTGAATGGGATTTTGAAAAACTTTGTGAAATGCAATCAAGTGCTAGTGTACAAGAAACATTAGACTGGAACCTCAAAGGAGGGATTAAATCAAAAGAAGGAATTTGGACAACACTTCAAGGTCAATTGATAATACCAGAGAGTGCAGAACAAATGGTACTATTACATGCTCATGGTACAGCGCACCACAATCGAAGAGAAATGATAGATGTTATCATTAGACAACTAAATCTTTGGTTTCCGCATCTTCAAACTAAGGTAAACAACTTTCTAGAGAAATGTGAAACGTGTATGGTCAGAAACATCAAAAGTGCTCCACATATAATCAGAACTTTTCCGACACCAAGGGGACGCTTGTAAGCATAGTCATTGACTTTATAGATATGATTAAGGTTGTTAGTGGAAAGAGATACATTTTAACAATTGTTTGCCGATTTAGCGGCTGGGTAGAAGCTTTCGCGGTAAAGTGTCAGAGTGGAGACTCTGTAGTGAATGCCTTGACGAGAGAGGTATTTCCGAGAATTGGTATCCCGTCGCAGATACAGTGTGATAATGGACCGGGTTTCATAGCGGTTGTTATGAAATTGATGTGTAAGAGGTTGCAAATTGATTTGAAGTATGGTTCTGTGTACCACCCTGCCAGACAAGGAAAGTGTGAAAGAATGAATCAGACTTTAAAGGGAAAGCTTTCTAAAATTTGTGCAAAAACCGGGCTCAATTGGACAAAAGCTTTACCCATTGCATTATTCAGCATCAGGAACAGCACAAATCGTGAAACCAAATTAACCCCCCATGAAATGGTGACAGGAAGAGTGATGCCTCGACCTGATAGAGAATTTATTAGCTGTGACAATTTGAATGATCTGAGAAATGATATTGACAAATATATCTGTTTGTTGGTAAAGAATCATCAGCATGTTTTACAGGCTGAGAGTCGACCAAGGTGTTCTCCTGAGGAGTCTGGACGACCAGGTCCTATATCAGTTGGAGATCACGTGTTCATAAACATTTTTAAGAGAAAGTGGGATCAACCGAGAAGAGAGGGTCCGTATGAGGTCACCGAAGCCACACCTACTGCTGTAAGGGTGAAGGGATCCAACCTGTGGTATCATATATCTCACTGCTTGAAAGTAAGAAATCTTAATGAGACCTTTCCAACAAGTGATCAAATTGCAGATGACCCTGTGAAGGAGTAGATTATTTGAAATAAATCCAGACATCCCGATAGACAAATAACCATAAAACTACCATTTTTGTGTTGAATTTTTGCGTTACAGATTACTTTCGACTGGAGATTCTGAGAACCTGGGATAAGAGTATTCCTGTGTTCCACTTAGACTTGAGGCGGATCGAGACTGCTCCAGCCCCTATTGAGTCTACCACTCAAGAGCTGATTAAAACCGTTCTAAGGTACAAATCGGAATTAAAACAGAAAGATGTCTGTGTTAAGATGGGTCTGTGTGCTTCTCATTTTAATTATGAATGCTTGGAAAGGAGAAGCTCAAACTTCCAAACTGTTTATTGCACCAAAAGGAGCTACCACAACCTGGAGAATTGATTTTGTAGATTAGCCAAATGTGTAGGACACCATAATATGTACCAACGTGCTAAGATGTATATTTGTACAGCCCCAATCAAGGAAGATAGTGGAGCTAGAGACACGACCTGTTCATCTTGGAGTCTAGTAGGATGGTCTACTGATCCAAGCTGGGCTATTGAACCTCCACCAAAGACAACAAATCCGGAAACTGTGAGCAAGAGAAAAACTCTATTTCAGCGACTGAGTATCATTAAAATGCCCAACCAAGGAAGCCAATGCGAACAGTTTAAGTGTAATGGATTAATGATAACTTTAAAAGATGCCCTTGAAAGTGATGAAAACTACTATGTAGTGGGTGCGTCAATTGATGGATGGGACCCTGTGGGATCATTTTACGTTAAAGTTAAAGAGCATAACGGCACAACCACTAAGACAATTGGACCAACTTCCCCGTACGCTGAAACTGAAGAAATTAGAGTAGATGTTATCCAAGCCAGTTCAATTGAAGAATTATTTGCTATTGAAACAGGATTTACAGGTAGAAATGAATGGCTAGAATGGATCTCCTATACGGCTAAATCCTTAAACATAAGTGACTGTATTATTTGTGCAACGGCAAAACCCCTATTAACAACTACACCTGTCAGAGTAACAGACTTTCAAGAATTAAGATGTCTAGCACTGCTTTTTAGAGCACAAGATCCTTTACCATTTATTTGCCAAGAAATAGCACAAAAGTACCCGATAACTCAACCAATGGTTCCACCTAACGTTAGAGCATATAAAGGCAACTTTACATGTTTTGAAGGAGTAATGAAGGAAGACGCTAAAAGAAACTATAAGAATTTCACTAAAGGATGGTGCCAGCACGTTATTAAGCCAGCAAACAGTGCCCAGCAATTTTCCATGGCAGATTTCCAAAACCATAACGTAGCACGTACTGACATCTGGTGGCTATGTGGAGATATGCGAATTAGATCGTTTTTAAGTGAAAACTGGGAAGGACAATGTGCAATGATTCATCTTATTATGCCATTTCACATTTTAACTGGAAAAGATATTATAGAATCTGTAGCTGAAAGAACTCTTAAGATACCAAGAATACAATTCAGAAGCAAACGAGAAATACCAATTGGCTCATTAGATCAAAACATCCACCTGAATGCTTTAGGAGTCCCTGAAGGGATACCACCTGAATATTTAGCTCGCAATCCAATAGTAGCAGGATTAGAATCAATTATTATTTGGCCGACAATTAACAAAAATGTAGCATGGATTAACTATTTGTACTACAACCAGCAGAGATTTGTTAACCTCTCCATCCAAGCTATTGGAGGAATAAAAGACAATTAGACAAAAATACTATCATGACAAGACAAAATCGAATAGCTCTAGATATGCTACTTGCAAAAGAAGGAGGAGTTTGTATTCTGTTTGGAACCGAATGCTGTACTGCCATACCCTCAAATACCGAAATCGATGGGTCAATTACTAACGCACTAAACGGACTGAAAAGGTTATCCCTGGAACTGAAGAGAAACACTGACAGAGAAGATCCATTTGGTAAAATGATGGAAAGATGGTTTGGAAAATGGGGAAAGATTATTTCCTCAATAGCAATTACTATAGTTGTTGCACTTGCCATTATCGCAATCATGGGATGCTGCGTGATACCCTGCGTTCGAGGACTCATTCAAAAAGCTATCGAAAATAGTATGACTAGGATGATGTACCAAAATACAAGCGACAGATTTATTGATATTACCCTAAACTTAGAAAAGGATCTTGCTGCGACTGAGGAAGAGCTTGGTTCACTACTTTGCGACGAAGTGGACACATGCATGTAACATATTCCTCAGCTAGGATGTCTGTCTTATATGTGCATGAAAGCGAGTGAAAGGAGAATGGAGGAATGAGTGATTCTCACTCCACTGTTGGATATTAATTTTATTTGTCTTGATTATAGAAAGAATGATTGTTTGAACAAAACTGAGTGAACTCCATGACAACGTGAATGCTCGGAGAGAGAAGAGCATCCCCTCTAGGTCCTGTGAATGAAGGGTTCCTTTCAACCGACCTTCAGCTGACCAGAATGATATCCTTTGAGATCAGTAGAAACATTAAAGAGAAAGTTCACTTTTGTTTGATCCACATATTTAGCACTGTCTGATTCCTTATTTAGATAAGAAGTAAAAGTGTATTTTTTGAAACCTTGTGTCTTTGCCAATCATAAGGAGAACTTGTGTGATGAGAGCTTCTTCTCCTAGTATCTAAGATTTATTTTTCACTACTAATGAGCATATTTTTAAGTGCTAAAGAATAAAAACAAGATGATATTTTGAACTGTTATTGAATGAGTGTTATAAAAATGAGTATGTGAGCATTATAAAAAGAAAAAAAAGTATAAAATAATGATGGAGTACAATTAAGGTTTTTAAATAAAGTATTTCTGAGAGTGTAAATCAAAAATAAAGTTGTTTATGTAGAATCAAAGATAGAATCTAAAAAAATAATGAAACTCTTTTTTCCGGTTCACTGCCAACTTTTAAGATTGGTATGAAGGCAGCATGGTAACCCAAATTTGTTGTTTTCAATCTTTTATTTCAATAGTTTTTGCGATATCGTTTGCTGTTTTCTAGCCCTTAGTTTTATTACTTTTTTAATAAGTCGATTGTTTTATTTTGATTGATATTTCTTAGTACTTTTTGATTTTTGTAGATATCTAATACTTTGCGTTTTTTATGACACTCACGAGAGAATTTTGGCTGAAAACCAGAGAAAGTCTCCCACTTTGAATGGACAATTTTTTAGTGGAGACAATGGACAATGTGTTATGAACTCTAAAGACTCTTAGGAGCGCAGAACCACCATCTGTGCTATTCTGAAAATGAGTGCAAAGAAACCTAGCATTCATTCTATTAGCTTGATCCTGAGGGACTTGAGCAAAAGGCTGAAAGGCTTTCCTGAGAAACATGGATGCAGTCGCGGTAGCAGTCAACAAGAGATCGTCTGATGAGACACCTGGAGGTTCCTGAGGGTTCCCGAAAGATTTCCTGACTCCCGTATTCCCATGTCACTGCTAAAAGGTCACCCATGGCGATGGTTCCTGAAAGTCACCCGGAGTGATGCTGAAAGCATGGTGCCAAACAACTCTACAACCGCCACAACCTTTTGACCTTGCCTATCCTGCTTAAAGCCTACCCAAATGCTCAAAGGTACCCTGTTTCCCAAAAAGGTGATCACATGGACAATGCTGAGAGAAAAAGTGATCCACCTAAAAGAACTGTCAGATACCCCAGTACACCTGTTTCTGTGTGTGCGTGGGATGAGAGGATTACAAATGAGAGGATTACGTATGAAGAGGATCCGAAGCGAGTGTCTTTCTTTTTATTACTTTATTTCTACTTAGAGTATATACGGAGATTTTTGAGTTAATCTAGTTTTACTTTTTGATTTTTGCTGAATAAATTTTTTAGTTTTGGGTGAAAAGCTGTTTAATGCTGATTTTTCTGGTTGTTGGAGAGTTAGAGAACAGAGTTTGGCTAAACATTGGATTTTATGCAAAATTATTGTAAATATGGAGATTATTCCAAAAATATTATGCTCATTATCAAGTGTACAAGTTATAATAATCATCCTAATCACCAACATAGATGCCAAAAAAAAAAAAAAAAAAAAAAAAAACTTTTCCATGAGGCATCTCTTAAATTTGTCTTTGAGAGAATGATGACTGAGTGAATGACATTTGAAGGACATTTTGAACATCATTATATTTGGAGCATCTGTAACCACTGAACAGAAAGTTTTAATGAGAAGTGAAGAAGTAATGCTAATGTGTGAATGATGTCTTGAAAGCATGATCGGACAGACCGGTATCGAACGGCCCTCCGATGACTATCTCATCGAAATCGCGTTTCCTTACGAAGAAGATCATCATCTGCGGATCTTATTCTACTTTTGATTAATTATTATTTTGTTTGTTTACTGTTTTTTGTAGAAAATTGGCAAAAGACAGGGAAAGTGCTACTCCTTAACTTAGCCAATTGAAGTAATGGAGAAAAACTATTTTACATAATTAACTCACTTAATTGCCTTAACGAATGGAAACTTGGAAAGTTCCCAAGGAGGGAATGTGGGTGTTTTGGCAATTAGGTGACCTGATTTAACATTTATTTAATTCATAAATTGGACCTGACTCCATGAAAAAAGACAGTCTGACCTTAAAAGCTAGAGTCCATGAAAAAGACAGTCTAACTTAAAAGGAGTGACGCTTTTCTGATAGGGATACGCAGCTAGAGACAAAATATCTGCCACGTGAAACTTATCTGCAAGGATAGCTTTCTGCATATATACCGTGCCTATGAAACACCAGGGAGGTGCAGTTTTCGAGCCAGGTTCTGTAACCCATCACATTGCTGTTTCCTGATCTTGTGCTGAAAAGTAAAGAGAAATCAGACTGAAAGTCGTAGTCTGTCTTTATTGAATTTATTTTCAAAAGTGTATTTTATATTGCGGGAAAACAACCACAAAAGCTTTGATATGCTGTGACTTCGCAAAATATCAAATAAATACAAATTTTGAAAGAGCTATTATTGTGCTCAAATGTGCCTTTATTTATAATTTGTGCTAACGCTGAATCTCTCAGCTTAAACCTTAAAAATGTATTAAGCTCAACTTTTTTTCCATTGAGAAAGGAACAACAACAAAAATAGTGGTGAGATGTATGTATCAAAATACAAATGTTTATTACAAATTACATTTCAGTGAAAAATAGTGGCTGTTTTGATGATGACAGAGAACCACATATTTTTAATCAGTTTGAGTGTTATTTCTACTCTATTTTGTACAATCATACTCTAAATAGAGTTCATTTGACTCCTCAGATTTGACTGTTCAGCTATATATCTATGTGGGACATTATTCCACCTTTTCTTTCACAGGTTGCACGTTGACCATTTCCAGTTCCAAAAGAGCTAAAAGATTGTGAAACTAAAAGGTTTGAATAGCTTAAAAAAATATGTAACACTAACAAAACATTTTACAGTGGCAGTCACAGTCTCTGTGACCTCTGGATGACCTATAAGGATCATTTATTATTGCAAATAATATAAAACAGAAATGATAATAATAATATTATGTTGAAGCAAGATGAAAAGCGTACTCAAATCATTTATATGGTATTTGGTAAGGAGAGACATGACCACCCTAGTAGTAAAACTGTGTAACAAATTGCATTTTGTCTGTCCCCCACTGTAAGTCGCTTTGGACAAAAGCGTCTGCCAAATGCATACATGCAATATAAATGTAAAAGGCATCCACGTTCATCAAAGTAGTCTTAAGTTAACCATTCTAAACATGAATCAATCTGTATACATGGCTATCAATTTAAAAGTATTCAAAAACAAAACACACTGCAAGATTGTGAATTGCTTCCTGATGTTCAGTTGCAAATTTCATGAGTGTGTTTGCAAAACAGTGAACATAAATTACATCATCATTACATCCATCACATTACATCCATCACATTACTCTTTCCTATGTTATTAGTGCATGGCTTTTTCCTATAAACTTATGAAAATTCTCAGAGATAATTTACATAGACTTAACGACCTGTAAAAGCAACAACGACCACTGAGTTTCTCCAGTTTGCCGTTGCCCACCTCCATCCCCCATATAAGGGAACAATATACCCCTGGCTTGCTCTCATAAGGATTCATTACCCTGCTCTGAGATTTCCAGGCCAGGCGAGGGAAGCGTTATTTCCCCTGTGTTGCCTCTCACATTGGCAGGGCCATTACTCTTAACACTCCTGCAAAGGGGCTAATGGGGCAGCTTTACTGACAGAGAAGAGGAAGGGGAGGAAGAGAGGGAGGGTGGGTGGGTGAAAAAGGGCTACGATGATATGGTAATCAGAGAGGGAAGGGATTTGGGAATTCCGAGAGGATGGAAGAAATTCGAACAAGAAGTAAAAATGTAATTTGTTGATCTTAGGCCCAAATTACAAAGCTTTATGAAAAATGAGATAATTAGCCAAACTATAGTTCCATTTATGATTGTGAATATGAAAAAACACAATCAAACTCAACCCAATTTAGTTCAGTAACTCGGTTACTCTTCCACTCGGTGCAGAGATGACTGGTGGAAGGCGTTAAAAGGGGAAAGTAGTGTCTGATTTCATTCAGACATGCAACACTGTTCCCATTGTATGAGGATCCTGTCAGCCCAAGAACAAGGGGCCGTTGAGGTTGTTTTAGCCATGCTACAATGCAAAGCACCCGCCGGTATCCAGGACCGACTTCTATTACAGGACCAACCAGAGAGCAAAGCAATTACAGGGGCAATTAAACTCTAACGTGGACATGCAAGATTGGTGGGACCCCCAAACGCTGTAAGCATCAAAAGTGAATGAA
The DNA here is from genome assembly GCA_900490495.1 of Danionella dracula. Taxonomy (NCBI): domain Eukaryota; kingdom Metazoa; phylum Chordata; class Actinopteri; order Cypriniformes; family Danionidae; genus Danionella; species Danionella dracula. Next base: position 3,504,237 of record UELW01000001.1, on the reverse strand, counting down.
TGCTGGAGGTCAAAAGTTGGTCCAGGTCAGATGTAGATGAAATGTGTTTTTTGTCTTAGAGGAAAAAGGGCAGGAATACTACACAATAAAATTCGGAAAAAAATCTTAACTCTACCCAGAGTGGGGCCACATACACTCTGAATAGAGTACAATTAATTCTAAAATGAATTACAATCTATATCATCTACATCTTTAAAAATTTCTGTCATCATCTAAAAAGCTAATTTTTCAAACATTGTAGTTTGTAATCAATATTTGTATTTCACTATATCAATCACAACTCATTTTGAACTCAATACACTTTTATTTACCACTTGAGAGGCTTGGTGTTAATTTTACTCTATATAGAAAAGGACCAAATTAAATCAATGTTGCTCCCTCTAAATTTTACCCTGCAGATGTTCAGAATTTATAAAAGAACAAATTCAAAAAGGGATCTAGAACTCTAATGCAAATCTCTTGTAGGTATATTTTCAATGATGCTTCTCATGTTTCTACTCAACTCTCTCATGTTTGTAAGACCTTCCTCCTCTGACTTGCATGGTTCTTTTCCTATAATACAGTTATTAACAAAAAAGTGTGAGGATATACACTGAGCTGTTTTCACTATCTGTCAAGGTAATTGAAAATATGTCTCTTTGCAATAAGAATGGTAAAAAAGTGATCAGCAGAAACAGTGTACTAATATAAGATTGGTGGGACCCCCAGATGATTTAAGTATAAAAAGTGAATAAATGCTGGAGGACAACAGTTGACCCACATCAGATGTTGGTGCAATGTTTTTTTTGTTTTTTTGTTTTTTATGGGGAAAGGGCAGGAATCCTACACCTAAAATCTTGAGAGTAAATTTAACTCTACTTTGGACCGCATACATTCGGAATGGAGTGCAAATAACCCCAAACTGAATTACAATATCTATAAGGCTTTCTGACATAATCTAAACCGCAAATTTTTCATAAAAGCATTGCACTTTTTTAGTAAATATTTCTATAAAAAGCACAACTACTTCTTCTGTCCATTTCTTAATGTAAAAAGTTTAACTCAATACACTTTTATTTACCACCTGAGAGGCTCAGTGTTAATTTAACTCTATATAGAGAAGAATCAGAGAAACTCTAGATTTTCCTGTTCAGCATTTATTTAAAAGAATATCTTAAAAAAGGGATCTAGAACTCCAATGTGGGTATCTTATAATTTCTTATATTTTCAAAGGATGTTTCTTATCACCTCCATCATGCCTGTAAGAAGTATGTGAAACTGTTTTCTTTTTCTTACTCCTCTTGCTTTTATTTTGTATGGTTCTTTTCCTTTAAAACAGTTATTACAAAAAAAAGAAAACACAAGGAGACACACTGAGCTACTATCACCGTAAATCAATGTCTCATTGCCTCTTTCCAATTAAAAGTTTAAATAAAAAAGTTATCAGAACAAACAGTGTAATAACATAAATGACTGGTTAATACAGGTTATATTTCTAAGTTGAACTAAAATGTTTAACCAGCCACTTTCATTTTTCAGATAGATTGATTCGATTAATTGTATATGGCGAGGGGTTTGGAAATATAAATTAGGGTTCAAATATTCTTTAAAACATAAAACCAGTGGTGGTCGTGGGGATGATGATGATGATGAAGATGATAAGGATGAGGATGGTTTTGGTGGTGGTAGAGATGGGGATGGAGTTTCTAAAGGCAATTACAGGGGCAATTAAACTCAAATGTGAAGATGTAAGATTGGTGGGACCCCCAAACGCTGCAAGCATCAAACGTGAATGAATGCTGGAGGTCAGCAGTCGTCCTAGGTCAAAGAACTAATGTAAACATGTCCATGCTGCTTTTGAAGGGTGGGGGAGTATTGGAACATGTTTAGGAATGCAATCATTTAGAATCACCCTTCTTTGCAGAAAAGTCTTTAAACACGAAATTATCCTAGAGGTTTTTTTGGTATAAAGTAAATTACAAATAATGAAATCTGTGTTAAAAAGATAGACATTTCTACGTTAAAATAGTATTTTTTTATTATTCCAGCATTTTTTAAGTGAAAAAAAAAGATAATCAAAACAGCCTGGATGCCTTACATGCCTGTAATGTCAACCTTTTAACAGTCATGTTAAAGCTGTGTCTGGGAAATAAAGCAAGAGAATAATATTGTTCAAGTCCTCAGGTCCCTTGGTGCATAATGTCATCGTCTCCCACAATGCATTGCTTAGCACTGTGCCCTTGACTTCCCCCAGTCCACACTCTCAGCCAATCAGCCGCCTCCTCCAGGGACCAAACCTCATTAACTGCTTACAGAAAGATATTCTGGATTTAATTGCTCTTCTTAATAGACCAGAGTAGCATGGAGGAGTGATAGCTGTATACATACATGAACACACACTCCCCAGAACACCTCAAATCCCCACACTCATCCCCAAAAAATCTTGAAGTCAGAGAGACCTTTGAAAATCATAGAACAAAACGTTTTTTTTTAAACCCAATCTACAATTACACTGAATTTAATTTGAAGTCCTTGGGTTAATCCCATCCAGCCTGATTTGTAGAAAGAGATACATAGGAGATGTGGGAAATAAGTTACAGCTCTCACCACGTCTGCCTTTGGGACAGCAGCTTACAGAAGCCTGTCATTTGGGGAAACTGGGCTGTAATTGCTTTTTGTGTATTAAAGAGAAGTGTCAGGACCAAAGACAGAAAGGGCCCGTCTGTGTTCCACAAGAGACCCCAAACCATGAATGCATTCATTCTGTGTCTTTCGTTAAGAAGATCTGCGCACATTTTCCCATTTTCCAAACAAAAGAGGAATTAAGAGGCTGCTGGCGAGGTGGTAAACAGGGGGATTCTTTGTGGAGAGAAGTATTGTCTCTGGTTGCTCATTGTTTTGCTGTATGACGCTGAGAGTCAGTCTGGCAGTCAAAGCCAAGGTCAGACCAGAGGATAGGAAGAGGCTCTGAAGGAACTGCTGTGTGAAACAGCCTCATTTTAACCACACTGTACAACCTCATTCCAGCACAGATGGGGATGGGGGGGGGCACAGCTGTCCAGGGAGGGGGGTAAAAAGATATGTAATTATGGATGTCGCATAACATATCTTGATCCTGTGGAGTGTAAAAGTACACACAGAGGTCTAGGCCTTTGTGTTTGCTAATATATTTCCAGTCACTCATACTCTCAGGTGTTTGCTGGGGGATTCCCTTATGTGCAACCAAATGTCTTGAGTGGCATGCTCAAGAATTTGTTAGGTTAAGTTGTGAATAAAATAGTGAACTCAATAAAATAAATATATTCACACATTGTGTGACGATCGCAGGAAAGTCTTTGGACCCTACTTACTTTTCAAAACATCAAACACATTTCTCAAATGTGCCTCTTAAAACCTCCTCACATTAAATGAGAGGTCTTTTGTACCTATGGTCAACTAGGGAGAATTCCAGAATGCACTCTGCCTCTCACTCAATGCAAAATTGTGTGGGAAATTGCAATAGAGAATCAATACATACACAGTTGTATACATAACTACAATTAGTACACCATGTAAAAGTTTTCCACATCAAGACCAGCTTGTACAGCACACCCATGAGTTCTTTGTGCTGTATAAAATGGTATGTTCTAGATACATTAGCAAAAGAGATTCTGAAGAGAGTCATAAATTGATGAACATGAACAGGAGTGTCTGGTGATATGTTGCACGTATGAAAACCGAAGATGTTAGCATGTTGAGCTAGTGTTCCAGATGATAATGTGGATTTAAGTGTTTAGTTTCTTTTGGGATGAAAAAGTGTTGATGGTATTAAATTTGTATTGGTATTTAATTTGTATCGTAATGTCTATAAGGCATTGACAGCTCTCTTGGTTTAACCCACACTATTTTAAAATGTGGTCAGAGGAGGAACGGATCCTTAACAAGTCAGGAGCGATATTGGGGTATGTGATTAATGACAACATTTTTGTTTTGGGGAATATCCCTATAAAGCAGTAGCCTCAATTCATGGAAAGCCCCAGTTTTGCTTCCAATCTTAACTGAACACAGCTGATTCCACTAATTAACCTCCTCTCGGCGTGTTTGAATCTACTAGTGTGTCTCTTGAACCAGGATTGTAACAAAAACCAGCATGGTCTGCATTCCTCTTGGAATTGAATTTGAGAGCACTGCTTTAAAGTCTCTGATATGGAATTGGCACAAAACTGGGATTTGTTTCTCTGCTAATTAATTTCTCTGTCATTTTTGTCTAAATGATTGTAAAATATCAAACAAGCTCTACTTTACTCATTAACGCTGTCATAACCAGTCATAATCTTTTTCTGTACTTACACCATATATCTGACAAATAAAAACCAACAAAAATATTAAACTTATTATTGTCCTTCCTTAGCAATAAACTCATAATATCTGACCAGATCTGCAACAACTCTTTCAAGAGATCATCTCCTAATCACTCCTGATAAATGAATCACTCTTTCAAGAGGTAAACAGTTGGTAATTTAAACCAAACTTATTTCAATTAGAGGGCAGTGAATGAATATTGTATAAATAGTGAAAAGATGATATGTGAAGGGCAGGAGAAATTAACCTCATACTTAATCATTGTCAGAAAGAACAATGGCAGAAATGACAATGCTCTTCCCCGTGATGTTGCAGAGTGTAACAGGAAAGACATGTTAGACAGGCCGCTGTAATCTAGGGAGATTAACCACCATATTCATAATTAGTACAAAAGCCATCACAAACAATTATGTGCAGGCTCTTCACACCAACACTCAGTGTGGAGAGCCAAAGAGGGAAATTCAATTAAGATGCATGAGTGTTTTTACCAACTGAAAAGGAGCTTTGATGTATCAGATATGTCTGACCGACCCTGTGATGGACAAATTGGATTATTGAATACCTTGGATAAAAAAACCTGATGACTTAGAATAAGCGCTTGGGAGACAAAATGAATGGAAAAACCTGATGCTGTTTTGATGCTTTAATGATAGAAAACCATAAAAAGTCCCACCATAGAGGAAAGTTCAGCCAGAGAAAACCTCAAGGTACACATTCTTGGGTTTCTGTTAGAACATATTTATCCATAGCATATTTAAGCCCCATTTGTAATAGTTCTTGATGACGTTGATGTGTCCGAGAGAAGTATTATACATAGCATTGAATTATCTACATTTACATTCATCTATCTGGATGCTTTTATCTAATTTGTAATTTTCTACCAGCTGAGCTACATGAGAGCAATTGCTTTGTAAATGTAATTTAAAATGTAACATATTTATTTATGACAGTAAAAGTTATAGTACACACTTTTTAAAAAGTTACTAATAGTTAGAGGAGCTTAGCAATAGCATACTTTTGAAATCTATACTGGAGTCAAAATTCTCACAGGATGAATCTGCTCAGACCTTTGTTGACCTGCTAGGTCAATTTAGTTACACATGTCACTTAAATATCAATTTAACTCATCTCTTTTTCCTTACATGAGTTAAGCATCTCTCTTTTAACTGAAATTGAGCCCACCCCAAAGCAGAGCCCCATTCATTTAACATTCACTCACTCACACACACTAAAACTTTTCAGCCACATTTCGGACTCAATTGCTGGTAGGACAAGGACAATTGTTTCTGTGAGGGTCATCTGAACAACTCTTCCATTTTGGCTCTTTGGAGAACACACAGAGGGAAAAGCTGCCCAGTCACGATTAGCCATTCTGCTAATTCTGTCTTTGTCAGACTGAATCCCGGGTCTCTAAATGCTACTGATTAGTATATAGAAATGCACAATCGGATCAGCTAGTCAAACAAAACACTCTGAGTCCCTTTCTCTTTCTAGAGCTCAGAGAGACTCGGGGCCTCTAAACAAGTGTTGTCCCCGGTGGCAGTTGGTGGTCAGAGCTCAAAGAAGAGTGACAAGGACAACACAAACAGCAATGGTGAATACATTCTCACTGTTTTGCACAGCACCATCGATTAAGGTCGAAGAGGGAGAACAAAACAAACACAACAAATCAGATAAGATTGCTTATTAAGGATGTGGTTGGTGGTACAATCTCAATTTGAAGTTTTCAAGCAACAAGCTCATGTAAACAAACCGGCCAAACATTGGCTAAGTGTCTGATATTTTTGGTGCTTTTTTAAGACAGGCAATTCAAGAATCCTGAAATCGTGATCTGATTGGTTGAATTTGTCTGGATTGTCAGGAGAAGGCTACATTCTTCACTCAGCTTACATTCTGCTGGATTTGTTTTAGCTATACAATTAAGAAAAGATTATTTTACTAGCTGTGTTCCACCTCGTTTTGATTATAGAAGATTTATTTCTATTCTTGTAACTCTTGTCCTCTGTGACTTTTTTATATGGCTAAATTGTTGCGTGTCGTTAGTTGACGTGGGGACTTTGACATACTCCATAACGTGACGCTTTGTGAAACGACATGGGATTGGTTGTTTGTCATGTCAGCCAAACGGTATTATTCGTGGGTCTTAACCAAAAAAAGCAGCCAAACCCCCCAGACCTTCCTCGACCTTTCTAGTTTTGCGAAACTTGCATTATAGTGAATAAAAATAGGCCTTCGACACTCTTAAGTCAATTAAAACTTTAGGCTACTTTTTTTCATTTTTCATTGACAATATATTAATAATACATATATAAAATTAGTATTTAAAAAATATATGTATTTAAAAAAGTATTTAACACAATTTCCACACATCTAACATGCGTTTTAAAGTTTTATCTTAAAGTTTGTAAGCCCTAGTTGTTTTCGCCATTTCGCCTTCAGGCCGAAAGAGGGCAGCAGAGAGCTGCAGTGAAGCGGCGCCATTAGCATTTCCGCTGTCTGTCAACAATTGAACGAGCTGCAATTCAAACTCAGCTCTAGCTTTGGTTAATTGTGCAGATAGTTAATGTAAACCGTATTTATTTGTAAACAGTATTTATCAGTTCTAATGATGCTAGCAAGATCTTTCGAGAACGTTGGTAACATTGTGGAACGATTTGAACATTTTTTGATGTTGAAACAATGGTACTGTGAACATTTTGTAAGCCAAACTTGTAAATTGGTTGGACGATTGCGGAGAATCTCTCTTATAGGGTCTAAATCCCAACGAGTGGAGCTTAATAAGGATTGAAGGTTGTCAGACTGCGATGGATTGCCTTGCTTTGCTTATTTTTTTCTTTAGGTGTTCTAGTAACACCTAACACCTGTACACCTTTTTTATTAAAAAAGGTGTACAGAAAGTTCATCAATAGATTTTCAAACATACACCACTAGTCAGACTACAGACATTCTACAGCTTCACAGTGGAAAGTGAAAACTAAGTCTAATAATCAGCTTTCAAACATACCAAACAAATCCTGACGACAGCTTGACAAAATTATCCTAAAATCTAAATGCATTTCCTGTGTTTTTATTTGTTATTAGCTGGTTTAAACACAACACACATTTCAGATCAATTTTCATAAATGTTTGTTTTGGTCGATTACTGTCATGATTACTTTGTCATTGTCATTCAGAAGGATTTTGTCCCTTGTTAAAACAAACATGCAGAACTAATTTTAATTAAAGTTATATTTGTTCGTGCAGGTTGAAAAAATGTATCATGCATTTTATTATGTTTCTATATGAATCGATACACGTGAACATCTTTTTGAATGATTAATGATTCTCAATTATAGGTTGAAAAGCTGAATTAACTCAGACACCATAATTCAATTCATAATTTGACAACACTTTACACATTATGAATCGTTATTTAAGCATTAGCAAATAGTTAATAAATAATGTACAAAGCAGTTTTCTATGTTTATCCACATTTTTGTGAGTTGTTTATAAATAACTTTAAAAGCTTTATTCTTGTTTTAAAGGCATATATAATATGAATAATAACTATAATACCATGCTTTATTAAATGCTCAGCTAATCATTTATTCAGTAAACTATTCACTATTTAAAAAACAATTAGTTATTAGTTTTGAGTGACTCCTTGATCATTTAGATCATGTTAATAAATCATTATTAAACTGTTTGGAAACACATTCATTCATTTTATTATTCAGACATTTATAAACAGTTACTGAGTGTGATAATAATTTATTTATTAAATTTTCCTACAGATTAACTGGTCCTCAATACATTCTGCAATTATTGTTATGCATATTATATAGATTCTGACAAACCAATAATAAAACCTTTAAAATTATGCGTATAAAAGGCTTACAAATGTGTATTAAAATTGACACATATGCTTCATTAATTAAATATAGAATAGTAACCAGCTATTTATTTTTGAGTGCATGATCTGCAAGGAGTTATGTTACACCAATTTGAACAGTAACACTTAAATGATTCAGCATTCCACCATAAATCTATTCCTGATGTTTTACTCACATTAATGAAAGTAACAAAACTATTTGGCAGCATCTCATTAGATATATCTCTCTCACTTGCTCTCATTTGTCTCATATGGCATAGTATCATACAATTTTAACAACCCCTAAGTGTCAAATTTAGTTTCTAGTTCTTCATTGAAATACTTTACTGTAACACTTGTTAGTTTGTGATGACATTTTTATAATGCTAACCAAAGATCTGCTCTTTATTTGTGTGGACCAGAACTTTTAAGTGGAAAAATTAAGCAGTCATGGCCTGGCATTAGCATTGGCAAAAGAAAAGCTATCATGCACACAAAAAGTTTTTTCCTTCACATCACAGTTTAACAGTTGTCTTAACATTATCCATGCTTCTCTCCTGTGGCCTCTCTCTGCTTTACATCAAGTTACACATGTCCTTTTTTACTCACTCCATTCTATCCCTCAAAAATTTAGTATGACAAAAAGGTAACAGACAAGCCAGAAAAAAGGTTGGAGATTGGTGAATGCCACAGGCTATTTATTTTGCTTTTATGTGAAATACTTGCATATTTATATATTGCATATGTTTATGATCAAATAAAGACACAAGTTTTATTTGAAGGATTATTAAATTATTAAATATTACTGGTGTGTTGTAAATTGTATAAGAAAATAAATAATGATGAATAGATTTTTTGACAGCTTTAAATCTAAGTAACTTGTTTCACATTATGGGTATCCCATTGCTCCCGTAGTTAGTACTGCTGCTTCTTAACAAGGTGTCTGATTCATGTATGGCATTTGATGATTCTTCCATGGCTTGCCACTGTGTTCTCTCCTCCCATAGTTCAAGATGTGAGTGAATGGTGGCATGGTATCACTCATAAAAAGATGTGAGAGTGAATGGTGAGTGAAAGTGGTCCTGCAGTATACCGGCTCCTGCAGGATACACACCTGGTTTTCACTCAATTTGATTTGTATGGTTCACTAGAAGTCCCTGATCGAGTGCAGATACATTTACATAAAGCAGAGCAGATATTAGCATTCTTGTACATGTACTGCTGTAGTATTTTCTTCAAAACCAGAAAAAAAACTTTACACCAACAAACTCGATGTTCTTAAGAACTGAAAATGAGAGGCAAACATGGGTACGATCTCCAAGTTGCTGTAAATGTTTTTCGGGGATCTGAGGAAGGATAACAGGGTTAAAAGCTTCAGATACTGTGAGCAGATTAACAGGTAACCACAGAACTCCACAAACTTCAAAACTCGTGATTTTTAATTGAGTCAGCCAGCGAGAGATCAGGATGGAACAAATGCCTTGTCTAAAATAGCAGGGGCCAGCTGGTGTGTTCGCTCTTTCAGCAGGACATCGGGGCTGCTACATTAAACGCCGGCCCTGGATTGCCTCTGCTGCAGCTCTGGGCCAAACACTTTAAAGGTTAATGTGGACCCCAAGGTTTCAACCAGCCATCTTCCATTACGCCTCTGCTACAGTGTGGGTTACCAAATCGCTCCCAGTTGACAAGGAGGAGTGCTTGTGTACCCTCGGTGAGACATGGAAATCATTTACGCCCATTAGCTGACTGGCCCAACATGCTGTCTCAAGGCAGAGCAGCGCTCATCATGTATTAATGCTCACTAATTCATTTGAGATGCCCTTACACGTCTGGCCCTGAAGCCCACCTGCATTTACTTGTGTGCTAACAATGCAGATAAGCATGCTGTGGGGTCTGAAGTATTAAAATGCTTTTGAAACAGTGATTTGAGGGCAGAAATCCAATTGAGGGTTCCATTTAACAAGCAGGTTACGTTTTAATAGATTGTACAGATTCTGTCTATAAGATGAACAGAACTTCAAACATGCACGGCCCCAAAATGTACTGAAGTGTACAGAATTCTTCTTTAACTCTTAATGCCTACACTATGCCTTTGTGAAGCTGCTTTAAGCAACTGCTAAAAAGTTAAATAAAAACATTTTGATTGATTGACTGTTCAGTTTATTGACTGTTCAGTAAAATTATGTTGTGGACAGATTAAGAATGAAATAGAAAACTTTGTTACATTTATGGTTAAAATGGATATTATTATTGCAATTTTTATTGATAAGTTCACATGAGTTTTTTTTAACCCTAAATGCAACATATTTTTTGAAGTAACTCTAACTTTTTGAAGTAAGGTGTGCCTATCTGTTTTAAATTCACAAACAAAGTTATCAATGCTCACTGAATATCCATTTATTGTCTATTTTTGTAATAAATCTATTGCATTCCTAGGCAGGTAATGGCAAGACCCCATTTAATCTCAATCTCACTCCAGAGGGCATTGCTTTTTAGGACTTTGGGGAAAACTCGACTCAGGAAGACCCTCAGATGGCCTCAATCCAGTCACCTTTTAATTAAGAGTGGTACAGAAACGCCACACCCCCAAATGAGATCTAAAGGTATTGTATTGTCAAAGTTATAATTCAACTAGTTGTGGGTACAACTTTTTACACAGTACAAAAATTTCTAATTTCAAAAGATTTTTTCATTTCAATTTGTCCCAGCCATATCACTCTGCAACCCATGACTGGTTGGTATTTGGATGGATAGGTTGTTGTGGGAAGTGGTGTTAGTGTGGCCAACAGGGGGAGCTCACTCTATGGCTTTTGTGGGTCCTAGTGCCCCAGTACAGTGTCAAGGACACTATATTGCTCAATTTTCCCACTCCTAATAGTTATGTATTTTGATTAGCTACCTATGTCTCGGGTTCACCATTAGGCAGCGTGTGGTGAGTGTTCCAGCACAGTGTGGTTGCCGTTGTTTTAACGATTTTTCCTAGCTTGTGAGATTTGCCTACCCTCTCTTGAGTTTTGAGTACAATAGTACATGTTTAACATTAAAATATTAGATTTTTTTTCTTCAGTTTGATAGAGTGAGTTTGACCAATCAAAATCTTGGCACAAAGCAGGAGATTAATCACATAAATTGGTAATTAATTCAACGATGATATAAATGGAACCAATTTTAACTTTCATATCAGTTTCAACCTGAAAAAGTTACAATAAACTGTTATAATTCTTTAATCTAAAAACTTTGCTACTTTAACCTTTTTTTGGTACATTTATATACGTCAGAGATCACCAAATTTCGTCCTGTAGGTTTGGAGCTCTGCAAATTTTAGTTGTGACACTCCTCTTGCATGAATGCTACTCTAGCTTCAGACAAACTAAGGGGACCTTAATTAGGGCAACCAAAATTAGTGAGCCAAAAATGTGCAAAGCTCTGGACCTCCAAGACCAGATTCCGTTATCTCTGGTAAACATTTTCTACCTAGTCAGTTCCACTGAGCAAAACTATTCCTGTTTTTAAAAATACACCGAAATGTCCCTTGACACTGTTTGTATACATACTCTTTAAGTCCCTTTTTAATGATTTCATTACCTCACTGACATTAGTGAGCTGATGGGACTCTATAGCTTCAGTGCAGGCTGAAAGGAGAGCAGACCTGATGCCCCTTTCAAGCTAATTGAGACATATCTTCTCACCAGTTGTGTGTTCTCATACTGCCAGCAGATGTCCTCTGCTACAGGCATTCTCTGTGTTTGACAAGCCAGCAATTCGACTGTCAGTCAGAGGGGAATTTAGCTGTGCCCCCTCGTCATTTGTGCCCTCGCGGTGAGCCAGATATCAAGAAGTGCTCTTTTTAAAACTTTGTTTAGAGAAGTCAAAGCCACATGTGCCTCTGTGCCATTGACAAACTATGAGCAAGTGCTGACTGAGCCATCATGACACAGAGACATTACCCAAAAGCCCCCATAGTTCAGATCCGACAGCCAATGTCATCGTGATGTGCTTCAAAGCAGCTGTCTCTCTGATGCCACCGCTATGACTGGCATGAGAACACTGGGAAGAGAAAAACATGCCATGGAGAAGTACGGCAAACTGAGACTGGGGTTTTAGTCCATCAACATTTAGAATGACCAAAAATTATGTATTAATGAAACGACTGAAGTCGTTCATCTGAAGTCAGATGTTCCATGGAAAACCTACTTCTGTCTGTTATTCAAACCAAACCTTTAAAAACATTCATTTTATGCATCCTCCTCAGAGTGTTAAATAAATGTTCAGTGAAACGTTCCACAGAAATTCTTCTAAAAATGAATAAACATTTTTTAAGTTACTCAACCCATCACTCTGACACAGTTTGGCACAAGTGACTGAACATACTAAGAGTTTGAACTCAATTAGAAAATAATCATTCAGTCAGCAACAGATTATTCAGCAGACTAAAAATCATGAATTGACTCAATTAAACTTTTATAAAATAATATTATATTATCATTTATAGTGTAGGCTTAAATAAATATAAAAAGATTTCTCTTTTGTTCTGTTTGTTTGATAATCTTTAGCTCTAGTATAAACCTCAGACTCGGACACTAGAGGACAAGGGCAGCAACAGAGTATGTTTTATATTGTAACAAAACTGTAAACATTTTTTTGAAGAATCAATGTTGTCGTTATAATAGTTGCCAATTAAATCCCTTTATTCGTGCTTGTGTTTCATTCAAGATTTAAAACACTTTCTTAGACGAGTCCTAAAATATTGTGAAGGGGTGGACGGAGGGATAGCCTGCACAGATAGTGAGGATTATCATCCCATTCTGAAGTAAGATACTTATTTTCAGAGGAAAATGTACATACTTTTTGGTGTGTGAGACGAGAGTGTGTGAGATCTTGCACCAGAACATGTGACAGAAGTAGTTGTGATCACGTGATTACGCACGACATGAGCAAGAACTTAATTCCTTCTTTTCCATTCCTTCATTAAAATATTCATTCATCTTCATGTCGGCTTTATTCCCTTTCGGGGTCGCCACAACGGAATGAACCGCCAACTCTCTGGCATATGTTTTACGCAGTGGATGCCCTTCCCTGCTGCAACCCATTGCTGGGAAACATTCACACACACATTCACACTTTATGAATCGTTCTTATTCAATTCACTTATGTCTTTGGACTTGTGGGGAAACCGGAGCACCCGGAGAAAACCCACGCGATCATGGGGAGAACATGCAAACTCCACACAGAAATGCCACCTGCCCCAGCCGAGCCTAGAACCAGCGACCTTCTTGCTGTGAGACGACCGTGCTACCCACTGCGCCACCGTGACGCCCCTCATTAAAATATTCCGATAATAAATATAACACTATCTGTATTGATATTATTTATTATTTATGTGCTTCTTCTTTCAAAATTAGCTGAATTACAGAAAGAGCTTTTTTGTTTGGGTGCCAGAGAAAACTACTTCCGCCCGAGCATAGTGGATATACCTCTATATGGTACCATAGTGGTCTATCGCTATATTGGCTGCCAGTGTCTCTAAGATTAGATTTTAAATTGCTGCTGGTCCTTCTATTACTCACAAAACAGCTCAGCACCAAAATACACAACAGATCTGTTAACTGTATGCAAACCAAACTAAGTTTCCAGATCACTGAGCTCAAACCAGTTATAATGATTTGCTCCAAACAGGGAAAGTCTGCTTTCAATAACTATGCTGGAATCAGCTTGTAGGAGAGTAGTGGAGTTAAAACGTTAGTCTCATTTAAATTCAGACTAAAAACACATCTATTTAATTGTGCATTTACTGACTGTGCACAGCTGTCCGAACAGCTCTGGGCTCATGAACTTCTGTTGTTCTATACGTTTACGTAATTCTATACGTTTTAATGCTTTGAATGTATTATTCTCTGTTTTGAATCTGTTCTACTGTCTGTTTTATTTCTGATCTGCACTTTCAATTGTTAACGTGTTTAAAAATGTGCAATACAAATAAAATTGCTATGCCTTGTCTAATGTATTTGTTTACTGGTAAACTTAATGTTTTAACATAATATGTGATTTAATTTCTCATAGGAAAGTAAGAAAATTAAATTACATATTTAGGTTGAACTTCAAATTTACCTTAAAATAGAGATTTGAATTATTTTAATTTTTAACAGACTCATACCTGTAAATGTAGTAAAGTTAGGTTTTGAAAAAGTTCTGTAAACTTGTTGCTTGTTTATAGGACTTTGCTGTTTTTAAATGCAAAGTTGTTATACATCCAAGATTGGTTTAAATCATTTTCTACAACATTTATAAACTACTGTATTTTTAAACTACTGTATTTAGAAAATAACTGCCCTCATTGAACCATTCCTACAAATGTTTTGGTGAATTAGTTAATCTTTTACTGCCAGAACTTTTACAGTTAGAAAAAAACAACAACTCTACTCCACTCAGATTTTGCTAGTTTGCTCCACACATTCAAGACTGATTGAGCAGTATGAAAATAACAAAGCTTCTGGCATGAATCTCTCGATATATGTTTGTCTCTGCTGGCAGAGGTTCGGGGTCAGCATTGCATTTACGTAACTCTACCTGACAGTGCTGATACAGTGATGGATTGTTAAGGTGAGGCCGCACTATAATGTGGTGACAGGGCCAGCAGTGGATTTTACAGCATCTCAGGCAAGAGCTTCCTGTAAAAACAAAGCTCTTGAGCAGCCAATTTATGCTCCCTTCGCAGTCTGGAGTAATGCCTATTCCTCTTGTTACTGAGGCACTGATCCTCTGCCACATGCTGTGCTGTGTTTGAATGGTAAAAACGCACATGACTTCATTGGTGATACAGTGAGCTTCCTGTGCCTGAGCAGCTAGAGGAAAATCTCAATTCTGTCCTATGACATGAATAATGCTGCTGAGTGGAAGAGCCAGATGTTTATTTAATGGAGGACCCAGCTTCTATTATGCTAAAGTCTATAACTCTGCCTCTTTCCGTATGTTTTAAACCAATTAAAAATGTATCAAACCCCAATTAGCATCCTGAAGAGGCAGACAAAACACAAACGGACAAAACTAGACACAATGTTTTTCATTTAAACTATATGTATGTGATCTGTAAAAGAAAAAGAGAGCACGGGTAAGTGATTGAGTCACTAACTGTGCTGTGTTGAATTCCCTCCATTAACTTTGAGTCTGTCTGTTCCTCAGTTTTACTTGCTCTATGTCCTTGTTTGCTCTAACACTTTGCTCACAAATCTCCCACTGTTTGACCTTACAGCTACTAGAGATTTGATATTTGTAAATCTGAACTTTTTTAGTGAAACAAAGCTGTTTAAACGACCTGACAAAGATCATTCAGGTTCCTTCACATCACTGCCTCCCTCTCAATCCCATCAGAATTCTCATTCATGCGGGACATTCACAGAATGTTTTTATTGGCCAGGTATTCGGTTAGTTATGGACAGGTGTCACACGCAACGTCTGTCTCTTCTATCTTTCCTATGTATCCCCATGAGGCTAGCTGGATTTTGCAGACTAGACAGTGGATAGAGGTTAACTGCGGTGACCTCTGAGAGCACAACAACCTGTGTCTCTCCGAGTTGGACCTCAGAGGCTGCTGCGAGTGTGTTCTGCATTTGCTATTGAAGTCTCAGGCCCATGGGAATGGAGCTGTGAAACCTATTAGATGCTAGCAAGAACAATATACTTAAGGCAATAGTAAAAACATTTTAACAAGTGACAAGTTCGTGTTTGATCATTTAAATCCCAAAAGGAGGACATGCCAGGTGCTTGTTTATTCCTCATTTGTGATCATTATCAAAAGTGGGGTCGTATGCAAGCACTGCACATACTCACATCCAAATCTGCCAAATTTTATTCTATCAAAGTAAACACAGAAATTCTCATAACTATATATTTTGGATCACGTTTGCATTTTATTTTTATTAATAAACATGTCTAATTAATTAATTCAATGCAAATTATTTTAGAATATTAATAAAAATAGCTTGTACCCTAATACATTTTGTTGTGTCACCTCATCTGTGATGAATATATTTTTATATTACTGAATACACATTATTATTTTTTTAATTGGATAAATCTAAATATTTTGAGGAAATCTGTAAATTTGTATGTGCAGAAAATGATTCATAATGACAGTGATTTTTTGAAATGTACAATTTCTCCTGCAATAATCACAATGATGCTATTTAATTAAACATGAAAGCTTTACTCTGAGTAAAGTGAAGTAGTAACAACCTTGATTGAGAAAATAATACAACTGTAACTGCCACTGTCCCATTGCGATCCATCGACTCAAGAACAGACATCTCCCTCCGATTTAAATTTGTGATAAAAAAACCTAACACAATACAAAAAAATAACAAATAAATAGTATAATTTATTCGTATACTGGGCAAACATTTAAGTGAGCTCTACTGGTTCTTGTTTTCCACTTAATCAAACCAATTTCATGATTCATGTTTCCTGCCGTGTGCGTTGGTTTATAGCATCTGCATTAGAGTCTTTTGTAGCACTTTATAATAACAACACACTGCTAATAATTTATTAAGCATTAATAAACAATTAACAAGTAATTTATAAACCCTTGTTTCTATGTTATTACACATTTAGAAGCAGTTTATAAATATAACTTTAAAGGCTTTATTATCTATTGAGGTTAAGTTAATCATTCATAAACTTTTCAGTGTTTAAAAACCAGTTAGTTATTATTTGGAAGTAATTCATGAGATCCTTTATAATATTTTAATAAATGATTAATAAACTTTTGAAAACCACATTCATAGATCTTCTAATTTAGTCGTATAGTAAAGGTTAGCATAAATAGTCCTCACTTTATATGAGCTCACAGGAACAGTTAACTAGCAGCCAGTAAATGCTTTATAACTATCTAAACTAATCATGAGTTATAGTAGAAATATGTGTTAATAAAGTATTTAGTCACACTTAGTAATCACACTTAGTAACTGTTAGTATATGTCTGAATTATAAAATCTATGATGGTGTTTTCAATAGCTTATTAATCATTTAATAACATGTTCTAAATGATCTCATGAATAACTTTCAAATAATAACTAACTGTTGTTTAAATACTGAAAAGTTTAATTTATAAATGATTAACTTATCCTCAATAAAGCAAGATTTTAGTGTTATTAATTATATTACATAGACATTTACAGACCATGACCATTTATATATTTATAAATGGCTTAAAAATGTGTATTAAAATAGAAACAACACAAAATAACTATTTGTTAATGCTTAACAAATGATTAGTAGTGTGTAGTTATTATAAAGTGCTTCCAAGTCTTTCAAAGATGAAGTCCATTTCCACCCCTTAGGCCTAATCCTCTCCGTTTCAAGTGGTACTCACTACAGAGCTAACTGGGAGGAGCCCTGAGCTTTTTTTCCCCCTTTCCTCGAGCTGTAGCTTCCTCTCTTGGTTCCAGATTGACTGAGCTGAAAGTCAGGGAAGGTGAAATTAGTATTAGGGTTAGTGTAAGTTGCTAGTCGAGAAAACTGTTTCACTCGAAATCCCTTCGGGTTGAAAAACGTCTGTCTCAGGTGTCAAGGGAAAGGTAAACTGAGCTGGATTATTTGCTGATGAACACACTCGTTTCTATGGACTAATTTACAAACAAAGCTCAAACTGAATACTGTGTGCGTCAATCACCTCTTGCAGCCAGTAGTAACAGGAAGTGGAGTTCAAGGCTCCTCCCATATGTCTCTGCATCATGCACACTCTTCTCTATTTTGTACATTGGTGGTAGAAAAAAGGGTCTTTTAAATAAAGCGGTAGAGGTAAGGGCTAGTGGGCTGACTAACAATCAAACGATTACTGGAAATGCATAGCAATGATGCATTTTTATTAATTCACTGTGTATATTTTTGCACAATTTTTTCGTAGGAGCATCATAAAATTGGTAATTTGTCCCAGCTGTCGCCGGTTATCTGCCATCTAAATAGAATATGAACAACCTAAACCCGTTTTCACCATCACCTTTCATCTCTCATTGTTCATGGGGGGATGGGGGAGTTCTTGGGCTCGGATCATTCCAAGGCTCAAGGGTCCTTCCTTGGACAGCTCACCAGTACTCTTCTTATTGTTTGCCAAAAATGCTTGTGACTGGGCAGTTAGATACAAGCAAACCCATGAATCGCTGTTTTGCAAGTTCGCTCTTGCTCATAATTGCCTAATATCGCAAGTGTGAGTGGCGAGCAATAGAAAAGCATACTAGTGGAGTTCATAGTTAGGAGCCTGGGAACTGGAGGGGAAGCTGGGTCTTGACAATGCTTCCCAAAGATGCTGTAGGACAGTCACCAGAAGTTTCTAGGAGGAACTGGCAAAGGTAAATGAAATGAGAGAAAGAGATCAGGTCGTTGTTGTATTCTATCATTTTGCAAAGCTTAATGTCACTTTTCCACCAACCTTTTTTGTAATGGTAAGAGTTTTCTCTGCTCAAAATGGGGGCGCTTTCCGTTTTCCACCCTTGTTTTATACTAAACAGTAAACAGGTAAAAAAAATGTATGTAACCTTCAAGCCAAAGGTATACCTTTTTTATTGGACATCCCACTGGATGCTGATTGGTCAATCCCTGACCTTGCGCAGAGATTGGGCAGAAATAGTGGATTAGTGGTTCTTTATATTTTTGCCATTGTCTGTCTTTGAAAAAAAAGAAGCTTTTGTTAAGCATTAAAAATCACCAGATATCCAGCATACAAAACATCATTCCCTCCATAGTCCCCATCAGTTTTTGGCATGTGGTTATTTTCACCAACCAAGTTGAATTAGACTGACATAGCTGAGTGATGCCTCTTAAGTGACATGTCTAAAACAAGCCCACTCAGAGCTGATACTGAAGTTGATGCCAAGCAAAGCCATACCAAACAGAGTAACACCGTTACTAAAATTCATGAAAAAGAGACATAAATGTTCATTTATACAAACTGTGTTACCTGTTCTAAGCGACAAAGATTTTAGACTTACTATTGAAAAAAAATTGGATAAAGGAAAAAAAAACCCTGACAGCTTACACTATGTAACAGATTATATTTTCATTTCGTTTAACAACACTCCCCCTTAGAAATGACACATTTGCAATAAAGTTACAAGACAAGAGGGAGGAAAACAGGAAACAGATGTGAGAGGGCAAAAAAGAATGAAGATGTTAATCACATAAAGGAGAAGAGACCACAGCCATGACACACATCAGATATTTATAAGGCAGTGCTCTGATTGTGTACTGCATAGGTGTAAATCGTACACATGCGCCCCTTGGTGGAGGGGGTGTAGCGAGGGTGTGATTGGCAATGAAAGAACACGGTTGTGGCAGGGCACGTCTTGTTCTCCTGACAGGCAGAGCAGTGTTTGCACGGCCGGGGCTGAGTCTCAGACGCCAGGCCTGACTCAGACAAGCCTGAAGATTCAGAGAGAAAATCCCAGCATTTTCTGATAATGATGTGCCACGCTTCCTCAGTTGTCTCGGCGTGCTCTGTAAATGTGTTTTTTCCTCTTATGACAGATAAGCGTAGCAAACTAAAAGGCTGTTTAAGCTGTCAGGACCTGACAACCATTACTGTCTCATTTACATGTCTCTTGCTTGCTCCGCCAGGAAGGCTTGCAACTGCGAAGCACATACTGTAGTTCAGGGTTTAATGAACTACTGCTTTTCGCTACTCATGCCTTATTTCTCACAATGTCACTGCTTGCTAACAATATCTAGTGAAAAACAGGTGAGCAAAATGCGTTTAGAAATGTTAAGCATATCTATTGTGATGGAATTTGCTATGGTGTGAAACTTTATCTGAAAATCTAAAGGAAAAAAAATCATTAATGTTGAGTTACCAGTACTTTTCAGTACTGGGTTGTTCAAGGCATATTCATTGCTCTCATGCATAGTTTTATTCTGTATGCCTCTGCAGATGTTTTGACCTGGCTTTTTGCACAAGTCTCTTTGTCCAGATATTAATACTAAATCTGATTGTGTCATAGTGATTATGTCTTTCCAGTGCTCAAAGATAATCATCAGAGCATTGGGGCGGAAAAAAGCTGCAGTGGTGGAGTTGGTCGTTCTGTAAATGGATGGTTGGCGGGGCTAGACACTTCATCCACATTTGGTTATTGTCAGGAGGCCCCAGGGCAGCGAAGAAATATCAAGGTAGCTTATCACTACCAGAGTGTGAACGTAGAGTGAATTGTAAAGCGTCTTTGAGTGTCTAGAAAAGCGCTGTATAAACTGAAGGCATTATTATTATTTTCATCATTCATTCATTCAATATTCACAAACTGGTGGTGATAAGCTTTTTTGGTAGTCTGACAGAACATGACTGCTTAATGCCACCTGCCTCCTGCCCACCACCAAACACATCCCACCTGTCACACACCTCCATACCGGGCAATATGGGTGAAGTGGTTTGACCAATCCCACAACAACAGAATGGACCATTAACCCTTGGCAGAGTGGGAATGTCAACCCTATATTACCAGAATGATCAACTCCACCACTTTGCCACCACTGAAGGTTTGGGCTTATTTAAAATATAAGTAACAAAATAGCATGAAAATACCATGTTTGTGTCAAATTATAAGAGAAGCTCCTCGCTAACTTATGTCCAAAATTATTCCAATGTATTTTTTATTTATGCGTAAATTGGTGAGATTTGTAATGTTTGTTTCCATGTCACCACCTTTTCCATTTTCACATGTTCAGTATCAAACATTGAACACTTTGATGCTTGAACATGTAAAACAACCAATGTCTGCAAACCGTTGTCTCCATTGGATTTATCAGCAGTGTGGGGAAGAAGACCCAACCAGTTTAATTTACAAAAAACAAACATTTCCTCCCAAAATAGAAGCTGGTGAACTACTCCTCTGTGTGTCATTCAATATTTCAAACAATAACAGAGATAAATCATTACCAAGTTCCTCCTTTATCTTATACGGTTTCTGAATGTTTTTTTTTACCTTCTATTGATGCATTCTATAAATGTCAGCCAAATTACATAGTTTTAGATTCTGCATTGTCTCTCTTTTGGTACTGAATGAGAGCAAACGAGACAGAAAGAAAGATTTCAAGAAAGAAATATTTTACACCATGTTGAATCTTTCAATGTTTAAGAAGTGCATGTTCTACAATACTATTGACTGCTGCCTTTGATCAAAGTTTCAGAGCTTCAAACTCAGGAGTAGATCACAGTGTCTAATGAGTGAAAACATTGATACGAACCAGGCACTGCCACATCTTTTGACTTCTGAGGAATCAAAAGGAATAAGTATGTCTTGTGTTCACCTCACACTTTTTAAAATCAAGTTTGCAGCTAACGGTTTTTCAGACGATAACATGTTTAGTGGAACACTACACAAATTCCAATATTTCTCTTTACGTAATACAATTTTAGTACTTAGCCTTAGACTCTGTCCACATGTAGCTGGTAATTAAACCTATTATAAAGTCCTACATTCTAAAACCTCTTAAAAAAATACTATTATGCTTTTGCTTACATGTAAAATTGTGTGGTGCCTCAGCATAAGAGATCTTTTCTTGTCGCAAGGTGAAGCTCCACGTTCAACGAATGAAACTGGACTTTTTTTTTGCTGTATGAGGGTGTGGAGGTGTTAAAACAAATGCACCCCTTGAGGGCCTTCTTCACATACTCTCAACACGCTTTCTAGATGCCGTAGCACAGAAGAAGGACAAGAAGAGAAGCATGAGCGTAGAAGAAGACAAACTAGGAACCAGGAATAGCTTGAACTGGATCTGGATCCTGAGCTTGAGCTGCTACTGCTACCCATGGTTTGTTTGACAGATGCATGAATACAGTGAAATAAATCGCATCAGTGTCTGAGGGCTTAAGCTCTGTAGTGCCACCATGCGAATGGAGACTTTCCATAGCTCTCTGGCACCATTAACTGGCAAGAAGAGTCACTCATTATTTTAGTTGACCTTCAGTCGACCTTCACTCTGCGGTTCAGGAATGCGAAGATGCCAACAAAAATTATTTGACCTAATGTGGCCAGTCCTTAAGGAGGACATTAAGTAAATTGAACATCTAATGTAATGTTGCTCACTAGACGTGGACAATGTTGCCTGCACAGAAAAGCAGCGCAAGACCAGGTATAACTTTAAATAAATGTAATCATTTTGAGACCGAAAAAGTTGTTTGTGAGGTATGGCGGGAGAATTTTCATATATCAAGGATGTCTTTGTTATCTTTGTGTGAACTTCTTTGCTCACACTTTGAAGGAAAGGAATGGCTATACTATAAAACTAAAGTACAAATAGTTTAGAAGATTCTAATTAGTTAATATATATATATATATATATATATATATATATATATATATATATATATATATATATATATATATATAAAATCTTATTTTTTTTTGTCATTTTATTTACTTTTTACAAAATAGCTGGGTACATGTGGACAATGCCTTATATTAAATTGGTTGAAAATCTCCCAAAACCTCTAAAAACTGCATGAAAACACTTTTCTGGGCGAAAAAAGGGTTAATGCCACTTTTTGAGTTTCTATGAACCAGTATTTTGCTTGGTCAATGCTTTACAATACACTTGAGTTTAAATCTGTATGTCATAATTAGCTCTTAGCAAAAAACATATCACATTTCATTACAAATTTACAGCGTCACGGTGGCGTAGTGGGTAGCACGGTTGTCTCACAGCAAGAAGGGTGCTGGTTCGAGCCTCGGCATTTCTGTGTGGAGTTTGCATGTTCTCCCCGTGATTGCCTGGGTTAACTCCGGGTGCTCCGGTTTCCCCACAAGTCCAAAGACATGCGGTATAAGTGAATTGGGAGAAAAACAATTGTCCACAGTGTTTGAGTGTGAATGAGTTTGTGTGAACGTTTCCCAGCGATGGGTTGCGGCTGGAAGGGCATATGCCGCGTAAAACTTATGCCAGAGGAGTTCATAAGGTGGTTCATTCCGTTGTGGCGACCCCGAAAGCGACATGAAGATGGATGGATGGATTACAAATTTAGCTATTGTTATTAAAAAAAGGATTGTTATTTCATGCTGCTGAAAATTGTGTCCTTTAAAATAGATCAGTAAATCATCCCCATGATTAAAAAAAAATAACAAGAAAGCTTCCTAAAGATTTAAGATTTCCAGAGAGCTGCTTAGATGATGCTCAATGTTTGGCTTTTGTATTTGACATCTGAGGTGAAGAAGCCCGTAAAAAGTTTCCTGGCCAAGGTAACCTCACCTCTGCAGCACGCACTGCAGTGTACTGAGATAAATAACACCTGCCCTGTCTGTGTGACGGATGATTGGAAACAATCCCAAAATAAAAAAAGTGCTCAAAACACCTTGAATAACATACTTAGGTCTAGCTGGATGCGGTGCTGCAGATGTTTCTGAAGCATCACCACTGAGTTGCATCACTGCATTGGATATATATATATATATATATATATATATATATATATATATATATATATATATATATATATATATATATATATATATATATATATATATATACTGTTCTGTTTCTCTCACTATAATTGCTCTTAGACTAATAGTGGATCAAACCTTGGGCCTCTCTGACCTTCAGTCTCCTCGTGTTCTCCATCCAGCAGGATAGCCCACCCCATGTTTCTACTGTTTGCATCCTGACAGTTCTGCGGTGCGACCGAAAGGGTTCTGCCTCCTGCCCGGAGCCCTCTATCTCCTCAACGAAGCAGCTGTTTTCACACAACTGTATGGTCCTCCGCTGGGACTCCATGCAGCATCGTTAATCACAGCACCTCGTGCCTTCCTGGAGCTGAACCTCTTCTGCGGCACCATCCATCATAAAAAAGCAGAGTATGTGCTTCAGCTTTTCAGAAATAAATTGAGACACTACGAGAAAAAAAAAGCAATTAAGGAAGCTGTTTGGTCCATCATTCAGAAGCTAATGCATCAAAATTCAAGATTAGGGAATAGGGAAACGTTTCATATCTTGGGGTGTTTTTGATCCGGTGAGTCAAGGGAAAGTTATAAGGAAAAAAATTGTGCACTTATTGGAAAGAAATACGATTTGGTCAATGTTGTGGATTGAATGAGAGTGGTTTGGATAGTTTTAGAGTTGTGAAAATCTTAGATATCTTGGGCACATATAGTCTTAGACGTGTAAAATTTGCACTGACATATGAACCAAGTAATGCTGACAAGAATGAATAATTTGGAAACTGTAATGAAGCATTTTCATATGTGGATAATATTCTATTTTCATGTTAAGATTTACAATGAATTATTTTTTGGATGCATTCACAATTAATTATTTTTTTAGATCACTGTGAAAGATCAAAATTATACCCTCTAGGCCTCTTTTTGCCCTTTATTTTAGCTTCTACAATTGCTGAAAAAGAAACTCATTAATCCACTTCATCAAATCACTTAGATTCTGATTGTAAAACATTGTGATTCCGAATCAGATAAAGGAGCTTATAATTTAAGGCTTTAAGACATTTTGACAGATGGCATTACATTCTCCAGCAAATAAATAGGGAAATATATTGTTTGTTCCTTGACAACAAGCTGTTTATATCCCATGGAAGCAATTGAAATTCTCACATCAGGCCTAACTTTTAAAGGACATGCCAACATAATACAACAAAACACAGATAACGTCAAAGTTCATGTACAACAATGTAAGAAAAACTACAAATCAAATTTATTTTTATGTGATCAGCTGGAAAGATTTAGTCAATTTCGGGCATTGCAGATGTCCTTTTTTATAGAAAATAATTGAAAGCATTTAAATAGTAAATAAATTAAAATAACATCCTTGTCATTTTTTTATTGTAGCATATGATTCGCTCATAAACTTTATTCATACATTATTCCATAAACAAGAACAAAAAGACAAGAATTTTTAAATACCTAAAATACATTTAATCAAACATAACTTGCTCCTTCTGTGATTAACTTATAGAGGGAATTAGGATGATTGTGAAGCAATTCTGTTTTTTTTTCCTGTTTAAAAGGGCTTATAATGATGTTTCAAGCTACCAAATAAGTTACTCATCAAATTCAAGATAGAAATTCAATGACATTGTTTTATATAATTTCCTCCTAGCACTAAGATGACTTATAATCATTGTTATTGGATGATCTTAACAAAGAATGAATATTGTTCGCTCTGTTCTGTGGTCAATTTACATCACTTTCGAAGACTTGGGTTTACTATGAGTGCAACATAACAAGATTATTACAAAATTACATATCTTTTTTACTTCACCTCAAGCAGGACTATTGAGAAATTCATTACCTTTGATCAGATCTCTCTCTCTCTCCCTCCCTCTCCCTCTCTCTCTCTCTTTCTCTCTCTCCCTCTCTCTCTCTCTCTCTCTCTCTTTCTCTCTCCTCTCTCTTGCTCTCTCTCTCTCTTGCTCTCTCTCTCTCTCTCGCTCTAAATCATACTGTAGCTTAAAATGTAACACGTTAAACTCATTATTTTTCATTGATTTCATTTAAGTGAAATATGAATATTTTTTAGTTTCAGTGACAAATTGGCTTTTTAGATGATGACCGAGAGCCTTGTAGATATTTTAACCCAGTTTGAGTGTTATTTGCACTATATTCAGTGAGTATTTAGTCCTACTCATTTTGCTGCGTTGCTCCCTCTTCAAGTCAATCAAGGAGCAAGTAATTTTCATGTACTTTTAATTCCTTTAAACCCATTGACTTGTCATGATAATACATGGAGGTTTTGAATATATCATGTTAACAAACGTCATAATATATTTAAATGGTAAAACTAAGGTTAATTTTGATACATGGAATAGATGTGCTAGAAATGTAACATTTAATTAGGTTTCCAAAAACTAATACAAGATGAGCTTAATACTGTCATGTGGTTGTTTCCATTAGTTGTTCTGGCTTCAATTCAAGTTAATAAGTGCTGTCTATTTATGATTTATATTTATTATCCTTAAAAGTACCATATTGTGCCCCTTTTAAATAATTTATAATACATATTTGACCCCTCTAGAATATCAGTGCACCATAAATAACCCTCAAAGGCAGTATTTGTCATAAACAATTTCCTTGAATCACCTCAAATAGTTGTGCTTCATCTTTCTTGTGGTGTACACCATGTTCTTCCAATTGTAACACTTCCGACCACGCCCCTTCTGGATTATTCTTGCTGGCACACAGTAAATCCACACTTTTCTGAGAAATACATTCAATTTGGTAACCCAAAACTGTTTGGCCTGGTACATCAAAAAACACTTTTAACTGACGTGGTTCTACTACATTTACACATCTGTTTATTCAGATGAGCTGTGGGCGGTGCTCTGGCCAATTGGTGTGACTACGGTCATCGAGCTGTAATAGAATTACAAATTACTTGAGGCATGTTTCTGATGAGGAAAAAAACACATTAAAACATAAAAAACTGAAAAGATGTCAGAAAAGATGTGTTAACATGACAAGGCGCCTTAACTAATAAAAAAGTACACTAATAAAATCTTACCCTAAGCTAAAAGAAGTTTGCTTACTCCAGATGTTTTCTAACCTGAAGTCACCTGAACTGTTATCCAGATAAATTGTATCTTTCATTTTGTAACCTAATGTCTCAAATTTGAAATTATTTTAGTCCCATTTGTAATAACATTTAAGAAAACTGGTTCTGCTGACCCCTAAAATTGTCCATAGTTTAACAGTTAAACAATTCTCATAGCTGTAGTCACAGGAATCTGGGTGTAACAATAAGTCAATAATATAAAAAAAAAATTAACCAGTTCAAAGGTAAAACACTTTTTTGATCTGGTAGTGCTAACAAGTGGTCCTCATTTCTCTGATTGGCTGTCATTTCCCTTCAACCATTAGCTCAGGGAATTCTCTGTTGCGAGAAAAAAAAAGAACTTAACAACTGGAAAGAAAGTTTGAGGAACACATTAACTGTTTTAATGGAAACATCTAAGCCAGTTATTCCACACATTAGAATGATACTTTCACACATGGCCACCTCATTGAGTTGGACCAAAACTGTGATATAATAACTCAATCAGTCGAGATGTTTGTGAACATGAACTCATGCTTGTCCTTACATCACACTTACAATTACTGGAGATTACAACAGAATCATTTCCACATGCTCACAATAAAAACACCATAAACTCTTTCTCTCTCCCAGCATGTTAAGATGCTTTTGTTTGGCATGTATATGGGAGAGAGAGGGGTGTGTTTGAGTGATATAGGGAGCATGGGCTAATATACTGTGTTTCTTTCCTATGTATTGCACACAGATTTATGCAGTGTTGAACAAAACCGTGCAGGAGTAAGGACTTGGATGAATATCCTTTGCTCCAAACATCAATGCACACTGTAGCATATATTTATGATTATGAATAACACAGATTGTAGTAAACTAAGAACAAGCCTAGCTAGTATCAAATACAGATACATTGGAACTTTTTTGTCAACATTTTTACATTGTTAAATGTGCGAACATTCACAAGAATCAAATGATTGGTCTTGGGGTACATTTACATATATCCAGCATTCATTATTTCTGTTTTGTATCACCATGTTTGATGTACTAAGCAAAAAAGTTCTAAGGCAAGGCAAGGCAATTTTAGTTATATAGCATATTTTCATACACAATGGTAATTCAAAGTGCTTTACAGAAGAACAAAACAGATCAAAGATCAAACATACAATAAAATAGATTTGATATAAAAGCAAGGGATAAGACATTAAATAAATAAAAAATGTATAAAAAACAGAAGTTCATAAGCGCAGTACTTTGTAAAAAATTTGGCCAATCAAAAGGTTTTTCTCTAGTGGGGCTCAATCCCCACAAAAATGTCCGCCAATCCCAATTTATCTAAAAAAAACAAGTAGATACACAATCTATATATGAAAAAAAATGTGGAGAAAGTACATAAATACAGTGGTGTAAAAACGTGTTTGCTGATTTATGATTTATTTACATGTTTGCCACACTTTAATGTGTCTGATCATTGAACTAGTTTAATTATTAGTTAACGATAACACAAGTTAACACATGAAAACACAAGTAAACTCGTGAAGTTTAGGTGTTTATTATTAATGTGAAATCTACATTACACTGTATAAAAAAGTGCTTGTCCCATAAACCTAATAACTGGTTAAGCCTCCCTTAGCAACAACAACTGCAATCAAGATCAAATCAGATCTCAGAAAACTGATCTAAACTGAACCAAATTAGTTTAGTAGTTTAATGTTAAATGGCTGTGCAATCTAGCTTTAGTTATAGAATTACATCAACAACTGCATCCAGACACAGCGATCTCGACAAACAACATCAAGTGATCTAAACACATGACAAAATAGGAATTAAAACAACCATAAAAAAAATGCTCAAAAACAAAAAAAGGCCTTGCTTTTAATGTGGTATGTGGAGAAGATTTTGTAAATGAAAGCAGTCATTAAAATTACCAAAGCTGCAATTGTGTGTGCACTGTTGTCTCCATCTTGTTGAAATAAAAGTTAAGGTTTTCAGAAGAGCCAGAGAAAATAGGTCCCTACAGATGAGAAAACAGCACTGACAAAGGGTTTTCATTGTGCATCATTGTGTCGTTGTGTCAGAAATCTGTTGCTCATGTAGAAGCAAAGCTTTGTTTTCCTCCACTTTAAACAGGATCTCAAATTTCAAGCAGTGTAACAGATAACTATTTTAATGTGGGAAAAACACACGTCTCACCTCAGTCCTATGACATGGAGACTACTCTTATGACCTCAACATCTCTCTCTCTCTCTCTCTCTCTCTGTGAGTTTTAATTCCAAAAGCATGTGTTTTAAATACAGATAGTTGATTTAAGTATTTCAATTCAGCTGTCAAACTGTTTGGTTGTGTTTTAAAATGTAATTGTGGAACTGAAATGTTGAAACCAAAACATCTCTAAGGCTGGGCTGTCTAATGTTTCTAATTTGTTCAAATATGCTGAGTGAATGACAAAGGTTTAACTCGAGCTGGCCAAGAAAAACACATCAGACACTGCTCTGTGGTGGGACTGCCTTTCTTTTGCAGGGGTAATCAATGTATCCTTTGTTGGTGAAAGGAAAGAGAAGCTTTGTCCAATACATATAAGGTTTTTTTTTACAAGAAGCATGGCTTTAAATTGTCCCCATGAGCACTTTACAAGATGGAAGTTCAAAAATAGATGGAATACTACTCAAGCAAGGACCACCAGAGCATCTGGAAAAATTATGTGAAACACAAATCTTTGCATTGCTCAAGAAAATGTTCAGATGGTGTGTTCCAGGCATGGTCATTGGGCATACAGGTCAATGCCTTGTGGGACAACGCACATTTTTGGGCCGGGCTGTCATAAACACACACACATAAGCATGCACGCACACACACGCACGCACACATGCACGCACGCCCACACACACACACACACACACAAATGTGACAGCGAGACATCTGAGACATAAGTCATGGCCCATTGGTTAATTGTCTTAAAGGACATTATACTAGTCCAATGAAATCACTTGTCCCTCCCTCCAAACGTAAAACCAATTTGAATGAGTTCTCTATCTGCTAATATAACGTGAATGCCATCAGGTAAACTCTTGATGAAACATCTGAAATGAATATCTGACAGAAGGACTGAGTCCTCTCAAGTCAAGTTTATAACTCAAGAAAGATCTTCTGCTTATTGAGAGCATCTGAAAACATTTACATGGGTGTTTATAATAAAGAAAGACAGAGATAGAGTGAGAAACTTCATTAATTAGTGTAAATCAATTTTTTTTAGAAAAAATAACATTTTGAATCAATAGCTGTATGTGTCTTGCAGGAATAAAAAAAGGTATTTGTATTACAATTAAAACGGTTAACAACCTTGTGTTTTATTGTGATATAAAATAACTAGTACACTTATAGTTTGAAATATCAACCAGTGATCCTCAATCATAAAGATGTAAAATAAATTACATGTTGAGCTGATGATGAAGTTCAACATAAATTTTTTAAACAAGCTTAATTACTAATTTAAACAATTAGCAACAAAAGGTTCTGTAAATGTGCCAATGGCTTAAAATAAAAAAAAAATAAAAACACTTATAAGAATACTTAAGACCTGTCCCCCAGTATACGCCCCATCATACATCTTGTAAATAATCATGGTGGGCTGCATTGGCATCTGGTGGATTCAATATTTATTCTCTAATATTGAAGAGCAAAGTTGAGATATTGCGGAGAAAAAAATGCTAATTAAAGTGGATAACATGGGACAAAATGGTTAAAAGCTGCAACTTTGTTCATTCACATTATGCTTTAAATTCCAATTTCAAATGAAACACCCAAAGCTGTAAAAGCTTAGCTATCATGAGGCAGTAGGACAGAAGAGGGTTCATACAGCACTGTGGCCTGACTACAGGGGGCGTTTAGCATGGCTGTTAATATGCGTGTGGCAGCTGGTTACCGGCTCTTTGATGAAGCGGTAAGTCTGAGAGAAAGTGTTTCATACCTGCCTCCCACCAGTTACCCCCTGCTCCCTTTCCTCTTCCATAGCAGAACAACGGCCTCTTACATGGCTGGACTTTCTCACCTTCCCAAGCCCAACACAAACAGAGAGCAATGTGGAAAAAAGATCTTCTTTTCCCAAGAGTGCGCGAGAGAGCTTCACCAGATGTTTATAAACCATAACTTTGAAATACAGCACAAAAATGCTTAGAGCCTGTCATGTTGTGTTAATACCGAGAGGACGACAAAAAAGTGTAATTATTTCCAGATGATGACTGTTCTCCCTCGCTTTCTGTCTTTCTTTTTCGTGTTGGAACGCTAGGAGTGTCCAAACTTCATAAATCTGAAATATGTGCTGCGCCTCTATTTTTTGCTTCCTCTAGATGCCCCCCACCCTGGTGAGAAAGAAAGAACGAAGAAGAAAAACACAGAATGGAAGTAGGCTACGGAGAGCTTGGCCTCAGGGGTGGGGTAGGGGGAAGAGTTACTGCTCTCTAGTTTGTTATAAAAATCAGCTCAGAGTGTTTGCGTTTCAGAGCCGTTTCCTTGTGCGGTGGAAAAAAGTTAACATTTATTGTCATTTTGATGACAATAAATCCATAAAAGATTCAAAACTGACTCATTTTCACTCACCGTTGACTTGAGTGAGAATCAAGCCAATAAATGAGAAGTCCAAATTGCCAAAACATCAGCGCATGGACGTGGATGTAGTTTAACAACCAAACTATGTAGCACCTAAGAGACCCAAACCTGGCTCCTGCTCACTGAAACTCAGAATAAAGGTGAAGGGTAGCAACAGAAAACTGTAAAGCCTGCAGGGCATTTGGGCACCGTGATTAGATTGAGTCCAATAGTGCAGCCAAGACGTCAGAATGATGGAGAAACATGCTGCTGACCTGAAGGTCTGGAAGCCATTAGGCAAGTTTGAGGCAATGCTACAACACACACAGACAGCTATTGCATCCATAATGGCCGTGGGCGTTCAATATCATATTTTCCCCACCTTTTTCATTACATTTTTGGCCCTTTTTTGTGAATGGGGTTACCTAGATGTCAGCTTCACATCCGTCAGTGACCCAGCAGTAGTTATGGGTATACATAATAGTTGTATTATTTTCTGATATGCACACCTTTGTGTTTACCAAGGTTATGAAGTGCCAGATTCATGTCCTCACATAATGATTCCCAGAGTAGCAAAGTCATGGAGACTCTCCATTATCCCATCTCCCTCCCTGCAGATGATCTCATTCACAAAAAGGTCCATATCGCACACATTACCTCGATACAGTACAAGACCGTATATCCCCTCGAGGACACGAGTGAGAGCTTCTTCAACACACTCGAAAGTAATTGGGATACATACATAAATTAGACGTGCTAAGTTTCCTCCCCCCGGACTGAAGTTCTTCGGTCCTTGAGATTAAGCACTCATCTCCTTATTGACATGTTTGTGCGGCTGTAGGTGTTTCGATTTAAGCCCGATCGATTCCTTTAAGTATCTAATATAAGGA
Organism: Danionella dracula; assembly: GCA_900490495.1. NCBI lineage: Eukaryota > Metazoa > Chordata > Actinopteri > Cypriniformes > Danionidae > Danionella > Danionella dracula. Next base: position 3,472,089 of record UELW01000001.1, on the reverse strand, counting down.
AGGCTAGCCGTAAACACGTCAAATTAGTGGTAATGAATAGCGCCGCACAAGTAGAAGGGGCTGTCGAAGCCTATGCGCGGGACAATACATTAGGAAGAGTTATATGTGCCTGGCCTCTCCACACACAGGGTTAAACGCCGCCTTGGCAGCCTCCGCTCCAAAGTGGATAGGGCTGTGCGCTGGTCACACACTGTTTCATTGGCTGGCCTACAACAGCAACAAGCTGAAATTAATGGGAATCTGTAGCTGATTTTAGTGGGCAACAGGGCCTGTAAACAGGAGACTTTCACAAGCCCTCCAGACCAGAGGAGATGAGCCAGGAGCGGGGTAGAAATGTGCCAAGATGTTGCATGGGGGTGGTGCGAGAACGGATGTGTGGATGGAAAGATAGATTTTTCACAATTGCATAAACACACACACGGACTGGAGATGGATGGACAGACGAAGCCTCAATGAAGAGGACGGAAAGACATGCAGAGAAAAACAGGCAACGAGGAAGAGAAAACAAACAGGCCCATTTGTTTTTCGCTCTCTGAATTTATAATGGCTGGCTTTAATAAACCCTAACTCTTTCTGAGGGTTTGGTAAATTGTTACAAGAACAGCTGGGACATGTTTTGTCTTTGGATCATGGTTTGAAAGCAAATGCTCAAAATCACATTTGAACTATACTTTCGTATGATTTAAGCATTTAAACACAGACCTGTTTCATTAAATTGCAAATCTTCCATCACTGTTACGCAACATTAATCACCAATTAGGTTGTCTTGTGACTTGGTTCTGTCATTACAGAGTAATGGCACTTAATGATGCTTGGTAAACGTAATTAAAAGAAAAGAATATATAACATGGGAAATCACTATAACGCATCAATCAAAGTGTCTCTGTCAATGGAGAGTGCCTTCAAATGAACAAGCTTCTATTCTGACCCCATTAAGAACAAATCAAGAGCTGATTTGCTCCATGTCTAAATGTCACAGAGAATTACAGCTATGCAAGGAAGTGGTAATTACCTTTGCCAATGTAGTTTCCAAATGGGCACTCACACTTACAATAAGTATACAAGTCCAAACGTTTGATCCTAAAGCATTAAAGGAACAGTTCATACAGAACAGTTCATACAGTTCATTAAACAACATATCATCTATTCAATTAATATGCAATCAAATATATTGTGGAAGCTTTGAGTGCACACAAAAACATTCTCAAAATGTTAGTGTTTGAGATAACAAAAGTTTAAATGTTGTAAATCTTCCAAACTTGAAGCTGATTCAGACATGGATCAAAGTGTCAGATGATTTACAGAGATGGAAAAGTGACATAATATTTTTTGTAAATAGGAACATAAACTTTCTTTTTAACTCTGGAAAAAGATTGGGCACTGTTTTAAATAGTTTGTTTTAGTCACAGTTATGCATTGGCTCCAACATGAAGACACAGTTGTAAGTAAAATGCCGTTTTAGATATAATTAGATGTAACACTATTAAATCAATTTAAAAGATCTCATTGTCATGTTCAAGAAAACATTTATGACATGGCACATTATCCTGCTGGAAGTAGCATCAGAAAATGGTGGTCACACTGTGGTCATATAGGGATAAACATGTTCAGTAACTCAGGTAGCCCAGGTGGTCTGTAACATGGACATGATGCTCAATTGGGTTAAAAAAAAAATCCCCCATGATATTACACCACCACAACCATCCTGAACCGTCGATACAAGGCAGGATGGATCGGTGCTTTCATGTAGTAAATGCCAAATTCTTGAGACTCATCAGACCAAGCAATATTTTCTTCTATTATCTTCAATAATCTATTGTCTTCTAATTTGGTGAGCCTGTGCAAACTGTAGCCTCAGTTTCCTGCACCAACAACCACGCCACTTTAAAAGTCACTTAAATCAACTATATTCCCCATTCTGACAGTCTGATAGTTGAATTGCAGTAGATCATCTTGACTATGTCCCATCCACCCATTATCTTATCTGCTTTCTTCCCTTTCAGAGTCGCCTCAGCATAATGAACCACCAACTCTTCTGGCATTCGTTTTATGCGGCAGATGCCCTTCCAGCCACAACGCATTGCTGGGAAACATCCACATATACACACTCATTCACACTCAAACTATGGACAATTGTTTTAACCCTATTGACTTATACCGCACGCCTTTGGACTTGTGGGGGAAACCGGAGCACCAGAAAAAAAACCCAAATGATCATGGGGAGAACATTTAAACGCCACACAGAATTGCCAACTGACCCAGCCAAGAAGGCTCAAACCAGCAACCTTCTTTCCATGAGACGACCGTGCTACCCACTGTGCCACCATTGCTACCTCACCGACCTGTCCTCCCCCCTGTAATGTGTTGTCTACGTCTTGGTCGGAGGGGTCCAATTTCGCTGCATGTAACAGTGTAGTGACAAACAAAAGGTCAATCAATCAATCAAAAAAACATGACGTCCCTTGACTATGTCTACATGCCTAAATGTGTGCGCTGCCATGTAGTTGGCTGATTAGAAAACTACCAGCTGAACAGTTGTACCTAATAAAGTGGCCGGTGAGTTTATATGGGCTGATGCATTTTACTGAACTCAAGCAGATGAAAGAGCAGGTGATAAATATATTTTGCTGCAATCTCAGTCACACCACAGAATTTAAGTGTATTCAGCCTCTGGTCAATGTTATTAAAGCTAAATGTGCAAAGAGAATCAAAATCAAAGAAAGACCAACAATGATTGGTATTCCACCAACTCTAGGCAGGAGTGGAAAGAGTACACACATTTTATACTCAAATAAAAGTGCTGCTGCTTTGACTAAGTGTCCTTAACCAAAACGTTACTCAAGCAAAAGTAAAAGGTAGTCCATGAAAAATAATGAGTACTAGTTATCAGTGCTGTTTCAGTCTGCCAGGAGGGTTAGCAATGCTTATTAAAATTAATAAATTAATACCAGCCATCATTCTTTAAAAAGGTTATATACTCTGGGCTAATGTGAAAAAAAAACAGCACAATATAATGTTTTCAGTCTGACTTTAAAATAATCGGCTTGTAATATTAACGACTATAAAGCGTACCTAAACATCCTTACACAGCTTTGGGCAGCCAGTTACCATCAACAGCTTTTCTACAGAGTTACTCATTCATTTTGTTTACTGGTCGCTAAAACGAGAAGGTTAAAGTTTTTCACATTTCTTGCTGGGTCTGAATCAGTAATCTTTCCAACCTGTATGACATTTTCCCTTTTTCTTTGGGTCATTAATATTGTTTAGTTTATATGTTTAGTAATGAGTCTAATTTCAGAGTAAAGAAGTACATTATTTCACTTCAAGTAAAAGTACACATTTTAAAAACTACTCAAAAAGTAGAAGTACATACAAATTGACTCAATTACAGTAGTGAGACTAAGTGTAATTCTCCACTTTCCACCTCTGACTGTAGGTTTGATGCATTTGTTTGAGGAAAGTAAATAAACTGATAAACCACAGATGCTTTCACACTGGTACACTGATCCCATTACCAAACGCACACTGACAGGCTAGTTTGAAAGTTTGCTGTAAAAACATTAAAGTAAAAAATGAAGTAAAGTCATTGGAAGTACACAAAAAAAAACTGCATCTGAATAATTTCAAGTGACAGTGGTTTCGAAATTCTCATAATGTTTGGATGGTTTAATTCAAATAAAACAGCAGGCCAAGCGTAACCAAGACATACCCTTGTAGCAGAATAATTGTAATTTGAAATGATCATATTCCATTATTTAAATGTAAAGTATTAAATTATTTAATATTATTAAATGTATTTATATGTTGCTTGCTTGGAATTGTTTCAAATCAGCTTAATAATCACACAGCTTAAGTAGCTCAAAATAATATTAAAGCTCACATTAAAAGAGAAAATTCCCTATATGGCTAACTGAATGGCAAGAGTCCTTTGAAATATATTTGTCTTTGTTTAGTCATGTTAGAGTGACAATTATAAGATTAAGAAGAACGATTTGTAATCATTAAGATATTATTAGAATTTTTAGGGAATGTAAAGTAACCAATTCACTTATTTCAATGTTATATAAAATTATAAAGGTCAAATCAACCAACCAACCTACCTACCTAGCAACCTACCAAACAACCTACCTACCTACAAACTAACCAACCTACCTACCTACCAACCAGCCAAACAACCAACCCACCAATCTACCTACTAGCCTACCTACCTACCAACCAATCTACCTACTAACCTACCTACCTACCAAACAACCTACCTACCTACCAACTAATCTACCTACTAACCTTCCTACCTACCAAACAACCTACCTACCTACCAACTAATCTACCTACTAACCTTCCTACCTACCAAACAACCTACCTACCTACCAACTAATCAACCTACCTACCTACCTACCTACCAACCAACCATTCAATGATGTTTTATATAGTGTTTTTAAACAGTGGCTTCAAAGCAGCTTCTCAAAAAATTAATGTAGATTCAGTTGGGGTAAATATAAATTCTTGTGAGTAGAAATAAAACCACCATTTAATGCTACCTTATATATAGGGATTGTAAAGTAAAGTTGATTAGTATGAGGAAATTGTTGATTTAAGCTGACCAGTAATTTCTGACTTTCTTTAAAGACCTGGTTTAAACCACATTTTGGGGGAAAAATAAAGCGACCAAGATACTTTTTTTATTGACGTGGGAAAAAAAACAGAGAACTCGAAGTAAAACACCTACACACACATGTTGAGAAAAAATCTCCCCAGTTAAGAACCCCTCTGTGAGATCAGATAAAATGTTAATAAAACATTGATGAAATATTGATGAAAATGTAATTTAATGAGTAACCAAGTCTTGTTAAGAGCACTTTAAGACACTTTCCCACTTCCATTCAGTGATAGATATAATCTGACATAATCTGAAAATGCAACTACAAAATTGAAGTCTGAGATGTATCTCAATCCTACAGAAACTAAACCTATATCAAGATTCTTGTTCGCTGGAGAGCTCCCCCTTTAAGAGTCTCAAGTGTCTATACTAAGATATTAATAATTGAATATTTAGCTAATGAAGGCTGTTAGAAGTCACAAGAATCGATCAGTTATCAGAAAAGCCAGATATCATCGATGCGTAATGCACTCTAGCAAATGCACCTGCCACCATAGAGTGACATGTGAATGCTCTATTAGCTTTGTGGATCTATTGTAGTGTCCCTGTCCATTTATCTGCTTTATGATGCTGTAATCATAACCACTCGTAGTGATTAATAATTACTGCTGCGGAATAAACAGCTAAACACACCGATACCTACTCTAATGGTTGCACATTCATAATTCAGATCTCGCAATCCTCTATCGCTCTGCAGTCAATTTACTGAATCACAGCCAATTGGCAGTCGCAGCAGGAGGTGAGAATAGCCAAAGCAATCAAACGAACACTAATATATGCAGGTTAGTCGAACAGAGTTCATGCTGCCTCATTCTCTGTGGTGCCACCTGTGACATCTAAGCAGCGAAATGCAGCCTCCGTCATCCATTAGGTCCCTCCGAGCCTCTCATTAGTCCTACTCACAGCTAATTACCAGCAGCAATTAGAATAAATATCAAACACAACAAGCCCGGCCATGGCAGGATCAGGTTCACGCTGGAACTCCTACTGTGGGTGTTGTTATTAAGGTGATCTCACATCAGAGCCCTACAGTGGAGCCTATAGCTAAAACATGAGGGGGGATAGATGGTGTCACCTTTGTGTTGCAAGAACACAAAAATAGCTCCGGACAAGAGAAACTGTTCTGGTTCTCTCCGGTGACAGAGTGAATGGATTACTTTAAACAAGGTTACTTTGAACAGCGTGCTATTGAGGTGGATACTTCTCTGAGAGGATTTTGATCTATGCTTTGCTTGTTTGAGTTTGATATCAGCTTGGAAATATCCAAGACACATTTGACAATAAGAGCAGATCAAAACTAAGGGAACAGTAAAAGGAACCAAGATTCTAAAGATGGAACCTGGAAGGTTTTATCACCGTTTCTTTGAACTGCTTAAGCTCTGAGAATCCATTTAGCGGCATGAATAGCAAATAGTGCATTTCCTCTCCCTTCAGTTCCAATTTTAGAATCAGCCGTGTAGCATATTAACAGCAGTTTTGTTACTGATGTTTGCAGTTTTATAAAATGAGTAGCTCCCATAAAAATCAAGTTCAGATAAAAACATTTTTTTGAGGGCACTTAATCTTGTAATAATTACATAAACAATCCTATTTTTACATTTTCAAATTGAGTAAAGTTGGATTAAAAGCTGCATTTTATGTAAACAATGCAATCGAGTAAGTAGAAATTGTTAAACCAAATTTGTGTTTCTACTCTCTCCAGGTAAATTTGAATCACTTACATAAATTAGGATAATGAAAAAATGTAAAAACAAAAAATATAATAAAGAAAGAAAAATCAGTTTTCCTAGACGAGTTGTCTGAATGGAAAATTGAGAACCCCCCCACCTCTTAGATGTCCAACTATTACCTCAGTTTTAGATCGTCTTATGCAAAGTGAGAAGAGGTGAAACGTGCATTGTGAGTGGCAAAAGGGTGGTAGGAGGGATAGCTTGAAAGATGTAGATGTTAGCTCTTTGGTCGTGTCTTATATACTGGAGACGATATGTGTAGGTCCATATGATTATATGGTGATTAGTCAATTATCAGCCGAGCTCCCCCCGAAATTAAGTTAATCAGATGATTAACCTCATAAACAGACAAACTTACCTGTAACTTCATAAATGACATGCTTTTCTGTAGCACAGATAATAGCTAGAGTGAATTTAAAAGCATTCTGATTTATAACCCTTCAAAGTGAGCAATGCCGTTACTTTTACCGCAATCCCTGTTTTGAGAAATTTAGAACATCATTACTGAGTTTGGAGTAATAACCAGTATCTGCAGTATCAAACCTACATTAGATTTATTGTGTGACTAAAGTTATGGCAACTGAAAAATAAGTATTTCCATCCATGGAATAAATAATCATCAAGTAAAAAATAATGAGACAAAAAATGTCATGTGACATTGTTATCCAAAATTGTTTGTTGTATAAAATTATCACAAAAAGGCTGTAACAAATGTCCAATGTTGGTGATGTATAGAATGCAGACTACAAACTGCCAAAATGGACCCTGATGCACAAAATAAGAAGTAAATCCTGATTTACGATTTTGCCCTTTTCACTGAGACCACGTTAACAGCAGTAAATCTCCAGTCATGTCTAGATGGAACTGTCTACAGGGTAAAAAATGGTGATGCTTTAGCAAATTGAGACTGCATCTGAATTGCTCATCATATACAAACATGCAACACTTAGCAGGATAAAAGCTGACATTTTAGATGATTACCCAACAGAGAAAAAATGGAAAGTCCTTTCTATTCTAGTTGTTGATCTGGGTAAAGTGGGCTCTCTTTGTTGATGAATTAACAATATAATTTTTTTTCAAGTGAATATATTGTTTTGCTTAACTTACATGAACATACAAGGAGAGATCAAGAGCAACAACAGCTCCTGAGTACTACCAGGAAAACAAATTATGTTTAGTATGACTTGGTGAGACATGGTTCTGCATCATGTTATATAAATTCACGTCCTGTTCACTTACTTTTGAGAGATACAACTAATTTCTACCAAAACCAATTATTCCAAAAAGGTGAGTGATTAATATGATAATAAACTGAATTGGAATTTAATTATTGACTTGCTATAACATTGTATATATGGGATAATTAAGGCTTTAGTCATGGTTTGATGTTTTTTTTTATTCTACCAGCACGCCTCATAATCTCAGAAATCAAACTTTCCAGAAGTTTGAACAGAAATGTGGCTCATTGGAGTCTGTGCAAATCCCCCTAAAAGAGTTTTTTATTTTAATCACAGCAAATGTTTTATACCATTTGAGAACAAGCCTTGTGAAACTCACAGTAAATGACATCAAATAAAGTAGGGTCCTCGCATTAATAACCATAAACCAAGCCCCTCAGAGTCTAGTTGTAAAAACAGTAGACCACCATTTTGCTCATGAGTAACCCTCACTTCAAAAATCTGTGATGCTTTGGGATATAAAGGAGTACACAAACCATCAAAAGAACCTGTAAGGACTGAGTGGCTACTTTTTATCTATGGACTAAATGCACTAGCGGAGCTACCAAAACATTGTTTGTTCAAGCTATTTAATTGCCTTTTAATGAGAGTCAGTACAAAACAAGATTTACAATGAAGTTGAGACCAAAACTTTTGTAAATATGTACCAACTCCTAAACAAGTAAGTGTATTATTTTAAATTAAATAAATTAATACCTACATGATTATTTTATATTACATTAGCAACCCTAATAACATTGATGCAAATACTATTCAAAACTCTTACACAAGATCATGCATTCTTCACGAAGAAAAAATACATAGCATATTACTACTCTGTGTTATTATTAAATTACTTTCACATGCTTCTAAGGAAAAGTGTGTTAAAAAAACACATGCAGCTAAACACACCTCTGTGCAGAGAGGGACATGGAGAACAGTTATTTGGCTCAGAAATCAAAACTGTGTGTTTTTTGTGAAAGCGGTTTTGTCGAGATAAAAATTTTTGTTTCTTTACAAAACCATGCAGAAATTTCAGCTTAGATTGTTACAGGTCTTAGTAAATAAATCACATTAAAACCACTCATATCCTAATTTAGCAATAATTAAACATTAGTTCAAGAAATGGATGATTTACTATATTGTTTTAGTTTTGTTTGAAACGAAACTAAATACTTTCTATAAATAACTAAATAAATATTTTCCTTGAGTAAAAATACTAAGAGAATCCAAATTAGAACATAAATCTCTGAATAGATTTAGAATAATCCCCTTAATGGTACAGAGTCATTTGTATATAGGCATAGGGCACAAACAGACTGGCACAGGTCAGTGACTTAGATACTGAAGCGGAATGGTCAAAATATTGAGCTTTGAGTAATGTCTTAAGTGGCCTGACAGTATCTAAAGCGATTTCTTTCTAATTTTCTAATTGAGTTAAAATTCTCAGTGGCTGTTGTTGACTGGAATAAAAAAATATCCGTCAATTGTTGTGGCAATTTTTTTAAATTAATCATAACTATTCTTTACTTAATAACCACAATAGTGTACATTAGAGTTCAGCTGTACTCCTGAAAGGGAGCAGTCTCTCATCGTTCTGGGCATGTGTTTTCTCGGGATTGTCCTTAATGATCTGTTGATGAGCAGTTGAAGCGAGTCATGGAAAGGACATCTGAGTTTGCATTCACTGAATTATTTTGTTTGAGTGTGTGCGTATGAAGTGACTCTGTTCCTGAAGAAGAGGCTCCAGAGTGCTACAGATTCCCCACGCCCCCTTTCCCCATGGCTCGGCCTGCAGTATTTTCCTCTTGTGTGATGACAGGCCTATATCCCGTGGGAGGCATGCCTCCCTCCCTCTCCAGGCATCCCATGCTCAGGTACAGGCAATATTTCCATCCTTCTTCTGGCGTCTTCCCGAATGGGTTTTGAACACCCCTCTCTGATCTCCAGTATCTTTCTCATCTCTCTGTGGACTCCCAGGACCCTCTCGCTTCTCTCTGTATCCCGTCCTCTCAGTCTCTCTAGTGGCTTTTTACTCATTCAAATTTTTTGCTCTTTTCTTCTTCGTCTTTGTCTTGTTTTCTCCATTTCTCCATTCTCCCCGAGCTCCCCTGTGGGACCCCTGTTTTCCCTCTCTCAAAAATGCCTTTCAGCCCCCCTACCCATTCACGCTGCTCATGGGAAGAGCTGGAGAACTCAGCTTTATTTATTAATTCATTTATTTCCTCCTGATGGGCAAAATCCTGCATGTATTAGTCTTGATCTGAAGCGCTTCATCTCAGAGCAGGTATCTATAGAGAAGAATGTCCCTGCATGCCTAATGATGTCAGGCATTATTGTTTTTATTGCATCAGGACTTGTGTGTGTGGAAGACATGGATGCAAATAATTTGATTTAATAATAAAGAATAGATTTAATTCAGATTTGGTGCCCATCAGAGCACACATTGGGCAAAAGGCAGAAAAAGGTAAATCACAGAGCACAAGGAGAGCTTAAAATCACCAGTCCACAAGTCAACTCTTTTTAATTGAATGGTTGGGGTAATAAGACCACATGAACATCACTATTGTCAGGAACACAGACAATTGTTTTTTTATTTTACACTAAATACATAACAAAGAAGTTCCTTTATGGAACTCCTGTGCGTCTGATGATGCGATCTCCACTGCTGCATCAGACAGACAGCGCATCTCCCGAAGGAGACTGTACATTGCTTTCCACTTCTGGAGTGATGGCAGATTGTGCTGCGGAGGAGATGGCCGAGTTGCTTAACCAGGCTGACAGAGAAATTGGGTAGCAGGTGACTGCCCCTTGCACCCTGAAATCTCCAGGCTGGACGCGTGGTTTGTAGGGTCGCACCGGGATGATACCCCGCAGCCGCCTCCTATCCCATTCTTCCCAGAAGTGCATTGGAAACTGACCCAAACTTGGAAGGTACCTCTTAAAGCGAGGTTGGTCAGTCTCCCCTCTCTCGCTCCCTTGACGGCGTGGTAGCTAGGGGGTACGAAGCGATTCCCCAGGTAGAGCAGGCGCTGGTGGTGCACTTATGCCCCGGTAACCCTGCCGCCTGACTCCATCCTGCCAGCTAAGCCTGTCGTTGCCCTGCACGCTATGGCAGCCTTTCAGATGTTCCAGGTCAAGGCCATGAAAGATATGCAGGAGTGGAGTTGTGGCCCAGATCTAACAGAGGATCTTAAAGAGGCTACCAACTTCACGCTCAAGGCGACGAAATTTGCAGCTCGCTTGCTTGGTCACGATGTCTACATTAGTAGTTCATAGCCCCCATCTTTGGTTGACCCAGACTGAGATGCTCCCACACAATCGGAAGTGTTTCCTCAACGCACCTATGGTCCCAGATGTCCTCTTCGGCGTCGTTGTAGATGATCTTACATCACGGGTCTCTATGATCAGGAGACAGACAGAGGGTCTGAAGGTGAAGGTGAGCATGACACCTCCTTGCTGCCTCCACCTCCGCCTTTGGAATGATATACGGTTCCTCTGTGCCGGTGTCATTCTAGGGGGACCTGCCAGGCACGTAGTAGTAACTACCGATGCTTCAAAGACCAAGTGGGGTGCTGCATGCAGGAAGCACAACATTTTTTTCAGGACAGACAACATGGCAGTGGTGGCATATATCAATTGACAAGGAGGAATACGTTCACTCGTCTCCATCCCCTGGCAGTCCAGCAGATCTGGGAAGGTTTTGGTTATAGTGGAGGTAGACCTGGTCGCCATTCCAGAGAATGCTCAGTGCCAGCTGTTTTACGTTCTGTCCCAGGCTCCTCTTGGGATAAATGCGCTGGCGCATTGCTGGCCCAGGAAGAGCCCCAGTGAGCCTTCTTGCACCCCTCCTGTGCAAGATCAGGGAGGACGAGGCAGAGGTTATACTGCTGGCTCTTTATTGGCCCAACCGATAGAACTCTGCTCCCTCGTGACAGTCCCTCCCTGGCCAGTTCCCCTGCGGTCGGATCTTCTGACCCAATGATGTGTGCCCAGACCTCTATAATCTCCATGTCTGACAAATCAAACTGCAGAGGACCCCTGGTTAATTCCACGCTCTGTGATTCAAACACTGTGTCTTGCCCGTGCTCTCTCTACTAGGGCCTGTTAAGTGGGGTCGGTTCCTCGACTGGTGTCACTCTCGCCAAGTACACCTCAACAGCTTCCCCATTGAACTCATGCTAACCTTGCTTCAAGAGCGTCTGGTTCGAGGACTGTCTCCATCCACTCTGAAGGTTTACATTGCCGTAATTTCTGCCTATCACCTTTCAGTTGAAGGCAGCACGTTGGAATGACACAAGTTAACAGTCAGATTCCTCAGAAGGGTTAGATCCTCTAGGCCTTCCTTAGTTCCCTCCTGGGACATTTCCATTGTCCTTAGAGCACTTCAAGCTCCTCCATTCAAGTCAGTTGAATCAGTAGATCTTAAATCTGTCCGTTAAGACAGCCCTCTTGGTCGTGTTAGCCTTGATTAAGAGGGTGGGGGATATGCAAGCACTCTCTGTCGACGCGACCAGCTTAAAGTTCTGACCTGGTGACACTCATCTTACTCTTCAGCCCTGACCTGGATATGTGCCCAAGGTTCCTACCTTCCCTTTCAAAACTCAGGTAGTGAACCTCCAAGCTGATGTCCCTTGACCCCTGCAGTTGAGAGCCCGCTCTATCAAGGGTGTCGCAGCCTCCTTGGCGCAGACAAGAGTTACTCCGCTGGTAGAGATCTGCAATGCTGCAGGTTGGTCGACACCCAACACCTTCACCTATGCACGTCTCCCATCAGCTCTGGGATTGATGATCCCTCCTCTAGTATGAGTCGGTATGAGAGAATTTATTGCCCGATTGCCCATTAGAATTTAATTCTATATTTAAGGCCAGGGCAGAGGAGGGCCCGCTCTGTGCCGGACTACTGATGTGCCCGGCTTGCCTGGCCGTCAGCCGATGTGGAAGGCATTTTGCAGGGTGTTCCCATAGTCATCACCGACATAAGTCGTAGTGACTTATCGTAGCCCCCTTTCCCTGAATAGAGAACATAGACTTATATCCCCCAGCCACAACTGTAAGGTCGTGACTAAGTCTGGTTGCCTAGGAGGTGAGTACGGCTCCAGCTTCTCAACAGAAAGAGCGTCATGCTTGCGTCCACCTGTCTCTGAAAAACAACACTGCTAACCTCTGCTGCCAACAAAAGAAAGAAAGAAACTTTTCAGGAAGTTTACCAAAACAAACTAACGAGGATAACCTTAAACCATATAGGCAAGTCTCAGACAAAGTGTCCATCACATATTCTCCAGCAGGTAAAAACACTTGTTTCTCCTTGACAAAAATGTATGCGCTATGCATAAACTGTTTTCCATTTGAGACCACATTGTGTTTTTTTGTGCTTTAATATCTTTTATTAAAACAAGTTCATAACAAAACTTGAATACTGTGTGTGAATACTTATAATCTGGCTTATTTGAGCTCTTTATAAAAGTCTTAAAATGCATTAATTCATTAGCGCTGGAAGTGGCTGATTTGCTCTATGGAGTTTCTGTCAGCGAGTGTCAACAGTGACGAGTGGAGAGAAAGGCACACACACTCCTCTTCAAATTGTCATCTATCAGTCATTCCTGTACATTAGCTTCCAGACAGGCCTCTCAGGGGACCAGTGACGAGGAGAGAGAGATAAGATTGACAGGAAGAGAGAGAGAAGCAAAGATGAGTAATCCTTCACTTGTGATATTTAATGTTCAAAGAGGGCTTTGTTTGCTAAGTGGCTCACAGTGGGGTGTGGACTGAAGGATTGGGGTGAGGGGTGCCAGTGTCTCGATAATCCATTAGCTAATGGCCATCTAACACTCTGCCATCTGATCTTGTCTTCGAACGCCAGCTGGCTGAACAGGAATACTGACTTTAAATGAACAATTTCTATACATACAGGGGCTTGGATGGTGAAATTGGAGCCCTTGGATTGAGATCACTATAAAATGTTTCTCTACTGTTGTAGGGTCTCATTTGAAGTCACAATTTGAAGTCATTAATCATTGCTTTCAGTTGATGAATTGAGGAGTGTGTTTATTGTGTATTAAAATTGGTTAACATCAGTATGTTGTATACACACACGCACACACACGCACACACACACACACACGCGCACACGCACACGCACACGCACGCACGCACGCACACCTGCACACGCGCACACACACACACACGCACGCACACACATGCGCACACACGCGCACACACGCACACACATTCAGAGGAGAATCGTTGATTCAAGCTGATTGAAGAGCAACTTTGACTGAAATAACTACTCGTTACAACCGAGGTGTGCCGCAAAGCATTTGTGAAGCCACAACACGCACAACCTTGAGGTGGATGGGTTACAACAGCAGAAGACCCCACCGGGTACCACTCATCTACACTACAAATAGGAAAAAGAGGCTACAATTTGCACAAGCTCACCAAAATTGGACAGTTAAAGACTGGAAAAATGTTGCCTGGTCTGATGAGTCTCGATTTCTGTTGAGACATTCAAATAGTAGAGTCAGAATTTGGCATAAAAAGAATGAGAACATGGATCCATCATGCCTTGTTACAACTGAGCAGGCTGCTGCTGGTGGTGTAATGGTGTGGGGGATGTTTTCTTGGCACACTTTAGGCCCCTTAGTGCCAATTGGGCATCGTTTCAATGCCACAGCCTACCTGAGAATTGTTTCTGACCATGTCCATCACTTTATGACCACCATGTACCCATCCATGTCTACTTCCAGCAGAACAATGCACCATGCCACAAAGCTCAAATCGTTTCAAATTGGTTTCAATGTGTGTGTATATATATATATATATATATATTTTTTTTTTGTTATTTATGCATTACATGAGAGCACATTTTTTATTTGAATAAAAATGTATAGCATGATACTACACCACATGCACATCTTGGTAAATATTTTACATTAAAGATAATAATCTAAATCTAACTATTAAATTCCCACATTTATAAACCTAACAAATATCCTCCTCAGTTCCTCTATCAGTTTTAATTTAATGCGTTTAAAAATGCATCCAACTTGATGTTTAAGGGTAACATACTGCACTCCTTCATTCCCTGAGCTGAGGTGGAATTTGTCCTCGTGCAATATTTCGGTCAGCAGAATCTCACAAGTGACTTTTACAAGCTAATCACATTAAGAGCTTCCTAAATTAAATATTCAAACTTAAAAAAAGAGATTAATTTCTGCTGATGACTGTAAATGCAAATGACGAGTCAATTAGATGCGATGCACAGTTCAATTAATGAGTTGAGGACCCCATCATTAACATGTTTGCAAAAGTATGTGCTGATGTTCATTACGTTAGCAGGTACCTAATAATTTAATGAATGAAGCTAATAAAGGGAATTGGTGAGCTGCTGGAGACAGGAAGTGTGTTGGACCCAAAAGAGAAAGATCCCTCCCTAGAGATGAAACACATTCAGACATCTGCTGCAGAGAAGCGGCATAAAAATAACTTGCTGGGTCTGCTTCCATATCCATATTTTTAACGTGCCCCCAGACATCTGCTAGTACAACAACACAGTGGTTTAATCACAAATTAAATTAAGCCTATATGTACGTGACTGTACTGATTCATTTTTTTTATATATATAAAGATTTGATGTACATAGGAACATTGTGGCAACATTTTCATTGTATATGATCAGCAAAAAAAAACACTTTTTTTCTTTATTACTTCTTTTTTCTGATGAAAGTGGCTGGGGATTTATAACAGTGGCTAAAGTGGAAAAAAAAGTAGTGTAGTCGACAAATTTTGTTTTCAATTACCTGGCAACCTGCTGCTCATGAAAACACAATAGTTATTGAAAAAACTGACAATTTAAGACAACCCCCTGTAAAAAGAAAATTAATAGATAAAAGAAATTTAAAAACTACATAAAATTCTAAAAAATAAAAAACCCACCCTAAGGTTCAAAATATCTGTGTTTGATGGAGTCTATAAATACTGAGGTTCTCAATATATTCTTGGCCAATAATAGTTTTTTCCTGATTTACACATAAGATATGTTATAGATTGATGGAAGTGATGTCAAAACAACTCCCACATCAAAAGATCGACATAATCAATTTGCTTTACATATGTTGGGCAATATCTAGATACTGTACGTACCTTGGGCCACCTTATCCTGTTCAGCATTTTCTTCTGTTTGCCAAAATTGTTAGAAGTTAACAGTTAATCAAAACTTCCACTGGTCAAAAGAAAATAATCAAATATTATTATTTTATCAAAGTTGTCGTTCAGACTTAAACATGTTAATTTGACAGATAATATACTAAATACATAATAGATAATTATATATAATATCTCAAATTAATTTTGCCATTAGCAAAAATTTATAATGACCTGTTTGATTTAGTTGTTAAAAAATAATAATGACTACTGATTGCTTCCATTGTCTATTTTAACTTTGGCCCTCCCAATTAAATTCTGTCCAACATATAGTAAGAGTAATATAAGAAATAAAAGATAACCAAATCAAAATCTAATCTCTTTGAAAAAAGAAAGCTGAGCGATAATTATTGAATGGCTGAAGACAGCGTTATACACAAAATTAATTCATCCCTCTCTGTGAAAAGCCCATGTATATTACAATAGTATAGGTCCTGCAAACCTAAAAAATACAAAAATTATATAGATTCATTATTTATATATTACTGCTAGATGCTACATTTTAGCCATACAATGAAATGCTTTTAACAATTGATAATGCCTTTTATGGAGAGAACATTCAAAGGGAAGTTTAGATAATTTTTTTTATTGGAATTAACCAGCAAATGTGCTTCTTTAACATCGAATTCACAAAATCAGCAATTTTCTGCTAATAATCTTGCTTTCAGCAGTCACAGTATTACTACGACACAAAATATATGTTTAAATCATAATTTTTTCTAACTATAATCTCCTACTGCTCCGCAGAGAAATAAAATGATCTTGCTCTATCCATGTTCATCGTGATTGGTTATTCGGTGCCTACATGAGTTCTTTACGTGCACCGCCTGTGAACTAATCATAGCTTCAGAATCAAAGCCTGCCTCGAAAAAAAAAAGTTGACGAGAGGCTTCATGGTACCGATTAAGCCTGATTAGGTTTGTCAAGTCAAAACCGTTTCCCAGCGATGGGTTGCGGCTGGAAGTGCATCCGCTGCATAAAACATATGCCAGAGAGTTAGTGGTTCATTCCGCTGTGGCGACCCCGAAAGGGAAGAAAGCCGACATGAAGATGGATGGATGGAAGGAAGTCAAAAACGATCCGATAATACTGAGTTTGTTCAGCCACATTAATGTTACAGACTCCCAGGCTAACATGGAAAAATGACAAGACACTAAAATTCACAGACAAGAAGTAACTTTAATTTAATATTGTGAACTTTGAAAAGTTATTTTACAGCTTTCATCAAAAATGATAACAATCTATACAGTAGTTTTTGTCTTGAGTTTTCCTATCAACAGAACAGTTTAGGGTGTATCCAGTCAAACAAAGAAACAAACAAAAAAACATACTTTAGAACAGGATGAAGAAAAAGTTGACCAGCTTTTTGGTTCGAGTCTTGTGTCTAACAAATGTTTTTCATAATAAATTGAGCTCTTAAACCTTTAAGTTTAATCCGAAAGTAACCAATGTTGAAATAAACAAGTGTGTAAAGAAACCATCAAAACACTTAATTTAGTCTTTTCTGATAAAACGCTCCACCAAGATCTTGAAATCAGATTATTAATAGTCATTTTGTTTGATGGCAGATCAGACACATGTTACATGAGAGAAACTAAGCCTAAATGGTGGATGGATGGCTAATGGAGGGGGGGGACAGTAGAATAAGAAGTGAGTTACAGCATTAAACACTGGGATTCAGCACATTGTCACCAGAGACAAGTATTGTGCTCTGAGATTGAGTCAGTTTGCTTCACCCTCCACAATGAACAACGTCCCATAAGCCAGAAGATGTGCTTTGCACGCACCCATACCTCATCATTGACTGTTTTATATGGCGCTGAGCTTGCCTCTCTATATGAAAATAACATGTTGACAAACATAAAAAGGCAGCCTTCCATTCTAAATTAGAAAAAGTACTACCCATTCCAGGAGCAAACCATTAGATTTGAAGAATAGACTCTCTTTATATTCCTTCAAGTTCCTCTTGCTTTAACCATCACAATAAAACAAACTATTAAACCCTTCATGCTTTATGGGAAACAAACCAACTTGTGCTTTTCTGTTCCATTTAATATCTTAAAGAGACAGTTCATATTAATTAATTTTAATTACGGAGTTACTTTACAGTAACATAAAACACTCAAAATCAGGTAAGCTGCACTTTTTTGCATGTTTGCAAGTGTGTGCATTGGTCAGAAAATGGAATTTGTGCTTATCTTATTTAATTTTTTTACTATACAAAAGGAAGTTGTATAGAAAAAGCAAAATTCAAGTGAATCGGATTGTGATTGGAAGCTCAGATGGATGTGAAATAATTTTGTATATATTGCATATGTTCTAATGATCCTGAAATAATTGTACAAGCTCCCAGAGAAGACAGCAGTCCCAAACATCTTGGATTAGATGAGAATGAGAAGATTTATTTCTATTTCAATTTTGGAAACGCTAAAGAACTGTTTCTTTAAGGATTGGATACTGTTAGTGGTGACGGAGGAGGCTGGGTTTGCAGTGTTAAGGCATCTATACTGCTGGTACTGAAGAAAAAAAGAACAACAGAAAGAAAGAGATTGATCTGTAAGCAGGCATAAATAATTAGATAAATAACAAGGAAAACAAAAGACAGAAAAACGAATGAAACTTCAGAAACGTCCTTCTATGTTTGACACACAAAATAAATTCATCATTCTCTGCGAAGAGCCCATGCATATTATTACAATAGTACAGGTCCTGTAAGCCTCAAAAAAGGGAAAAAAACAAAGATATAGATTTATAAATTCATCATTTATATTTATATATAGAACTTTTTAAAAAATCTAAAGAACTAAATGCTGTGAGATGCTACTTTTTTGCCATACATTAAAATGCTTTTAACTTACAAATTATACAAAAATAGACAATGGCTTTTATGGAGAGAACAATAAAAGGGAAGCTTGACAAGATCAAAACATGAAACTAAATGCAAACAAAATGGAAAAAGTGAGTGATAAAAAAGAGTTGGGTGAGTAATTATTAAATACTAAGTGTGGAAGGAGGGAAAACAATATACAAATCTGAATATAAATACATTAATTATAGGGATATTTTACAGATTCCCCTTCATTCAGAATCCATGAGTTGTGTTTGTCGAAGGTTTGGTGATGTTTATGCATGGAACCGATCGTCAGTGTAATTGTGAGCTGCCTTAAGCCATTAATGCAAATAAAACAAAGACTTTGGCAACAGAAAGTATATGTACAAAAACAGACGACTATCAATGTGAGCCATTGAGACGGCAGTATGCTGGGTGTTTGACACATTTGGAAAGCGCTCTTCATACAGTGCTGTCTAAATATGGAAATATGTCACTAGTTCAAGTCATATCCCTCAAAACAAGCCAAAAATATTCTTCCAACAGCTGGCTCTAAAATAGTATACTTCATTGAACCTCTATCCTTCACTAGCGAACACAGCAAACCATACATCATAAAAGTCATAGAAATCACAGTTTCATTTTTCATCGACAAAGCATAATGCAAAAGAGTTCGAAATGAACTAGTCACATTCCTTGAGCACACATAAATTCAAAAGCTTAAAAAAAAGAAATGGCATGGCAACTGAGGGCTTCTTCCTTCAGTCCATCTGTTTCCTGCATATCTCTGCTTTCTTTAGCAGCAACTCTTCACTTCATGGTAAATACTGATAATCTGTAAAACAGGGTCGTTATTTTTTCCTTTCTTTGAGGACGGATCTGAACATCAACGAGCGACAGCATTTCATAACGCGTAAATTACTTTTCTTCAACAGAGGCATCCAAACCTGCTGGTACCCAGATGCTTCATATGACTCTTGGCTAAACAAACCATGAGCATGGCGCTACAATTTCATTCGGTGAGAAAACAAGATTATGGCAAACTACACATTGGCTTCAATCTTGAGACAAAAAAAGCTCCCTTTGTCTTCAGTTCTTCATTCAACAGTTGGCCTAAACTAATTGCTAGAAAAAAAGTGGTCAGTATTAACAGAAATCTGTGCTGTTCTCAGGAAAAATACACACAAAACCCCGCTCCTAAAGTGAACATTTGTGTAATACAGTTTGTAAAAAGGCATGTGACCAGTCATCAAAAAAGTTCATGGACAAAACTTAGAACCATCTCTCTTTCAGAACAGCGGGAGAAGTCCTTCGGTAGAGCAGTCCACAAATAAGCTTAAAAACAAACACAAACAGTTTCTTCCCATAAATTGAGATTTTTAACATCAAAAGGCCTGAGTTTTAGAAGTTGAGTTTCTCCTCCAGGAGAGGTGGCCTTCAGCTCAGAGTGGAGCTGAAAGTAAATTTGTGCCTCTTCAGCAGCCCAGAAGCGTCTACATGGGAGGAACTATCATCCCTGGGATCGCTGCTCACAGGAGGAGAGACAAAAAGAGAGGGAGAAGAAGAGTGAGACATGAGATTAAATGATTAATTTCTCATGCAACATTGCCAAGAGTGAAGCTCGATCAGCGTGATGAGAAGCTAGCCTTGTGCTGCTATGTGATAGTTTTCCAATCTGCATGCAAAAAAGTCTGTTAAGTTCAAACATTTCTATGTGTATTACACACACACAATCATCAAATCAATGAAATTTCCAGTTAAACATTGACCTGCTTAACTATTCTATTGAACAGACTATTAAAAAGGCAAGGTTGACAAAAAGAATGCACACTTTGAGCATCTAAACAACAGGGGAAAATATGGTTTGAATCAAGAGTTGACGGAATGGAACAGAAAGGCTTAATGAACACAGTCAAACGTCCCATAATTCTGCAAGCATTAAACCAGACTGATGCTGGGCATTTATCAGAGGCAGCGCGATTGCTGAGGATCATCTTTATTCTCTATGATCCACCTTTAAGGTTGCAGGTTGTCCGTATTTAATTGGTGTCATTGTCAGGATAAATAGTGACTAGCTTTACAGGCTGTATATCAGTCTCCCCATCAGGGAGCCATTATACGAACAATTCATCAATCCAATTAGTGATAACACCATAGGATGGCTTCGCTACACATTAGCTAATGCTTTTCTCCCAGGAGGATGAAGCTCTCCGGCTATGAAGAAGAAATTCTGAAGATTTTTACAGTTGTGTTTCTATCCTCAAGAGTAGAGGACAAACTGAAAGCAATTCTTTTTTGTTGTTAGCTATTCGTCCTCATGAAAATGACATTCGTTTGTGTAATCCAGTCATGTAAAATAATATATTTGCTTTGAATAAAAAAGCAGGTCATTTAAAGCACTGTTGATCTGATGTTTTTTTTTTTTGTCAGTGTTGCTATGAGTGTTTTCTTCACTTGCCTTTTGGGACTGGCGCACATTTACGTGTGGATCATTTTAGAAGACAAATTACAAACAAACAGCTATGCAAATGAAAGGAGCACAGCACCTACATATCCTGACCCAAATCAACAAGCTATAGCAAAAATAGCTTGATTTCAAATAAATACATGATGCTCCTAAACATTTTACAATTCTTTCTTCCAACATCTTTTCTGTGCATAATAGGAGAAGAGGTATCATTCATGTGAGCAATGTGAAGCATTTCTCTTTTTAATTTCCTTTAGCAGGCCACTAGATTTGTCATGTAACATATTGGCTCCCTACTGGTTTGTACTCTCTGCTCCCTCAACGCTAATTCCCGAGTTATTTCCTCAATGACTCTCCCTCATTTGGAATGAGGAATAAAAAAATGTGCGGTCACTGTCAGCCGGTCAAGGGGTCAGAGCGCTGAGCGCTTATCAACAAGAGAAGAGGAAGCACTCCATAAGTCCAAGATAAGAGATGTCTGCAACACTCAATTACGATAATATCTTTTCACTGTCGATGGCCACATATTTCAGCTCAACATCCAGGTTAGGATGGGATACACAGAGTAATTGTCTTAAATCAGCAGAAGCAGATTATAGGTTTTCTTCAGATAACAGAGGACATATATTTTTATAGATGAAATACAAGTGAGTTTATGTAGCCTGACAGCATTTGCGCTAATTCAACTAAAGTTTTATAGAAAAAAAGACTAGTGTGAAAAGTCATTTGCATCAGCTTATAAAGAAGCCATAAAGTCAAGTAATGCCTCATATTTGTAGTCAAGGGCAATTACTAACACATTTTTGAAGGGAAGATTTCAGTGAGATATAGGGACACAATGAATACAATACTCCTTTAACTGCATTCAAGTATATTTCACTTTTTTTAAATGACAGTTTGTACGGTCAGCAATAAAAAAATCTCCTAGAAACATGTTTACTATAACTTAATATAACTTTTAAATGTTTCGTTAACGGACAAAACCCTTGTGCATTACTTCTACTGCCACAAGCAAACTCTGAGGAGACCCAGAGACAGGAAACAGGAAGTCTGCAGGAAATGAGACACACATGGCATGCTCTCTTTTTAAGATTCTTCAAGAAGAAGTGAGAAAAAGGGGGGGGAGTATAAAAACAGAGGATGCTCAAACAGTCATGCTGATGGATAGCTTAATGGACTGGGAGATAGAGAGAGAGAGAGAGAGAGAGAGAGAGAGAGAGAGAGAGAGAGAGAGAGAGAGAGAGAGAGAGAGAGAGAGAGAGAGAGAGAGAGAGAGAGAGAGGAGAATGAAGAAAGAGAGTGAGACAGGTGTAACATACTTCAGGAGAAGGCCAGTCCCTGCAGGGAGCTGGCGGTCGAGTACTTGCTAGAGTCCACAAAAGATTGATCTACTGGAATCAGAGAGCGAAGGAGGATGAAGGAAACAGAAAGAAAGAGCGGGTTATTCTTTTTCAGTCCACAAAGAGGAATTGGGTCAAAGAAGCAAATGCAAACATATGGTACAGCAAGTTTATGTAAATTTGCTGACAGATCAGAAGCTCACTTTTCATTCAAACACAGATTCTGTCCTGTATATTCTTAATTGACTGAAGAGACTTCTGGCATAAAATTTAGAGCATATTAAAAACAAGGTGCTTTTTAATAATTATACACATGCACACACACACACACACACACACACACACACACACATATATATATATATATATATATATATATATATATATATATATATATATACATAAATTATAGCTGTGATTTTCTGAATAACTTTTATACTATGCGTATGTTTTGGGATTTGTTTGTACAATAATACAGAAAACATTAAACGTGACAGTAATTTTATATTTTGATGTAATTTGAAAAATAAACAAAACGAATAAATACATGCTGACGAGAGTAAATATTTCAATGTAATGTAAAAAATGAATATGTACTTAGTTATTATAATATAAAATGTAACCCTTTTCTTTTTCTTTCAAACAACAAAATTATTAATGTATTTTTTCAATAAGCCATTTAACATATCATCTAATCTGGTAAGTGGGAAACAAATACATTTTTTTAAATGAAAACACTTGCAATTATTAAATTGATCACTAAATTAGTGTCAAGTCTAATTTTCATGTAAAAATAACACAACTTTACACCTACAGAATTGAACATTTCTATGTCAAAAGCTACAATTGACAGGAGAAAACATGCTTTTCTTTTTTTTCAAATAGAGTTGACGAAACGAGTGAACATCATATGTCTCTAGAAGTTTCTCAGGAAGTTCTCAGTAAAATCAAGAGTTAAAGGTTGACACCTCTAATTTTTGCAAATTTTTTACGAAACGAAATGTCATATTTAATTCAATCTATACACTGTACATGTGAATACCTGTGAAAATATCTTAGACTTGAGCAACAATAAACACAATTTTTGTATGAAGGGGTATAATTATTTTTTTTGTGAATACAAAACAATCATATTCAAGAAACATTTTTGACTTAATTTGCTCTGGATTAAAAAACATCACATATATAATCATATTTGAATTTCGCCTTTCATAGAATACATCAGGCTGTTTTCTTGCACTGTAAGGCTTACCTTGGAGGCCATTTCCATTGGCACTGGTGCAAGTTGGGGGCGGTGAGGTCTGGGGTCGCACCACAGGAGCAAAGGCGCTCTTCTGTTTGACTGCTGACACCATGTTGGCCGGAGAGAAAGAGAAGATGCCTGAGGAGCTGCTGCAGTTAGAGGGAAGACTCGTGGATGAGGCCATGGTGGGACTGGAGGGTACAACTGAGGTAGAGGAAGGGATGAGAGGGGATGAGGGTTTTTTTTTAGCCTAAAGTTGATTAAATACAAAATTGAAGGTCACAACTTGGTAGTAAAACGAGGATGCTGGCTAGTTGAACATTGCAGTAGATTATTTGGAAAATGACTTTGATATAATACAATGTAATGTTGTATAAAGTCAGGAGACACATCCATAATTTGAGCTTACATTGTTAGTTCTTCTTTGCAGTGATTTCTTTATGTATCATATTGAATTTATTTGATATTTAAATGGTACAATATCTTGTTTCTAAAATGACTTTTTAGATTGTCTTTTTATAAGGTAGAAAGTAAATTAATACTGCTGTTTAACTTGTGTGTCTTAAACATTTGCATTCAGTTTTAATATGGTAAATTGAATCTTTATAACACATATTGTTTATACAGTAAAATGAAGTTTTTTTCTGAGAAAAAAAGAAAATAATTTAACAATTGTTTTGCCATTTTTTCAAAGGATCCAAAGGAAACTACCACTCAAGTTTGCGCACCATATTTCAGGAGTACTTTCTGGTCCATTTCCTCACCTCTTAGATCAACATTAGCTCCAGTCTGTCCCCTGCCCCATCTCCACTGCCCTTTCTCTATTAATACCCTAAGAGCATTTTCCTCCTCAACGATTTTACAATTAGTTCTTCCGTATTTCAGCTGCTCTCTTATATCCCACTCTACCTTTTATTGTTGTTATTATTCTACACTTACATTTTATGGCACTTTCACAAGTAAAATCTCTGGATAGTGTCATAATCCATTTATGAAGGCCTAACTAATCAATTAATGAAAATTGGAGCCACAAAGCCGGCTCTCTCGCATTGATTGAAAGTGTCAGCGTGGAGTCAGTGAGCCTGTTAAAATACTTGTTAACATCTTGGAATCAAAGTAGCGAAGTTGAATTGCTTCTCCTGCAATTAGTTTATTGATTTAATTAAGACACTTTAATTTAGAAGCGGCACAAGAAGATTGGTGTTATACGAATGGCTAAGCCTTATAGATAGCATCTGAACATCCCGGGAAAAAAAAAGAGATCTGCTTTTAAAGAGACACTCACAAATAATGTGTATGGTTTGACCCTTGATCCTAATCTGATGTCTTCAGTTAAAGAGTACTTTTCTGCAGTGACAGGACTGACTTGGTTTGTTTTGGGGAAGTTTGTCCGATATTTCATCTCTTATGCCACAAGTATAAATGTTTAGTGTGCTGTATAAATACCCTTTAGATACTATTATGCACTCACTGCCACTTAAGATTAAGTTACTGAATTTCATGGATCATTACTGAAGTCACATGACCTGAAATGATTATTTAAAATGAAAAAATGATCACAACACAATAAAAAACTAAAACATTTGGATGTTTTTAAATAATATTTGTGTTTTAATTTTTAGTACCAGTTTTAGAAAACTTAAAAAAATAAAAATAAAAACAACAACAACAAATCAGACAATTTAATTGATTTAAACCTTTTTATATTATTTTATCAAGATTCTTCTTTTAAAAATTAGGAAACTGCTAAAATAAAATGATGTAGTTTATCAACAAGAGATCTTTGCAAATGTTAAATGCATTGTGAATGGTGCATTAATTACAGGTGGATTAAGCAATTTCTTTACAGACTCAACCAATGATATAAAATCAGATTTTAAAATCACACAACAGATCTTGTGACAAATTAAGTTTGCACCTAATTAGCAAATGTTAAATACAACGTAAATATTGAATAAATAGTCCACCTTAAGGGTGGGTCAAGCGATTTCTCAAAAAAAAAGTCAAGTCCAACCATCCAAACAAACTTGCAGCCAATAAGCATTAAAACATAGTTTTTGCTCTAATTATAGAATAACAGATGCAAGAGTGAGGAGAAACTATCAAAACTGAGGTGAGGTGATGTTCTTTCCTAGCTTAAATAGATACAGATGGACTTTTTAAACATTTTCTTTCCATGTGTCAGTGAATTAAATGCCCAAATTATGTAAAACATAAAATTTAAGAGGTTGAAAACTCACTGGCATAAGGAGAATTGGCAGCAGAGCCATTGAGGAAGTTTGGTGATCCTCCCAGCGTTGTCATGCCTGCGTTGCCATATCCATTCATGCTAGTTGAGACAGTGCTGTAGCTACTCTGCTGTGGAGTTGTGCTGGGTACGTAACCGTGAGGCGATACACTGCTTGTGTTTCGGTTGAAACCTGAAACATGGTGAAGAGAGAAGTTAAAAGTAGTAAGATGCACTGCTTAACAAGCAAACAGAATGTGGCGGGTCAAACGCAGTAGACGTCGACTAAAATGGACTCTGCAGACTTCCCTTCTTAATTTTGACATGAAATATTCCTTTAAAAATCAGAGTAAGAGTAACATATGGAGGCAGAGGGCAGGAGGAAAATGTGGACTATAAATATAATCATGACATGAAGCGCTGACATAGGTGAAAACAGCAGGAAGTTCTCGCTCCAGGAGTCCCCGCTGTCTGCCACAAAGGCAGCGCTCATCTCTGCTCTCTTACTATTCATTTTCCTTTCATCAGAGCACTGATACATTACTGCTGACTTAACAGAATGCATTCAGGGTCAGAGAGGCAGAGGAGTGCTGAGGGACAGCAGCCTGGAGGTACATAGAGCACCATTGAAAGCTAGCCTACTCAACAAGCAGTCTTGTAATTTTCGCCAACTGCCCTCAGTTTTGGAGGATGTGTCAGAATACAAGCCAATATGATCTGATACAAATTACAGGCACCTTACAGAATGGTGCTTGTGAGTCATAAACATTGAAAAGGAAATCGTTTAAAGGAAATTGTCACATTTAATCAGGAAATAAGCTTTTTATTTCTCCACTTGATGAAAATTTAACTCACCCTGATTGGCTTGTGTGGATTCAGAAACATTTACGGCGAGCTGGCTGTGGAAGGAGTTTACTCCCATCATGCCTGTGTGAACGGAGCTGTTTCCCAGACCGGGGAGCTGGTTGTGTCCACGCGGGACATTGTAGAGCGCCTCTGCAATATCTGCCGCTCTCTTTAGAATGATTTCCTATCAGGAGCAACAAAGAGGTAAACAAACACAATATTAATATATAGTCAAGGTATAATCAAGGCATAAACATTTAATAATGATACTCAACAATACACTGATAAGTCTACAAGAAAACCAACAGAAATAAAATACAATATGGTTCTGAAAAAAAAACTATTAAACACTTTAATGAAGTATGTCCATCTTCTAGATAGCCTGGATAAAGTGCAAGATCACTCGTTTCAAAGGATGAGAAAGGTGGGCTGCACATTTTGGTTGGACATGAATGTCTCATAATTCAGACTCATAAAGCTGACAAGATGGTGTGGAGGTTGGGAATGGGGCTCCTGAGAGAGGCTGACGACTGAAGTCATGCTCCTTCCACTGCTCAGCCTAAATAATTCAGCATCACGGCACTCATGCTCAGCTCTGCAATCGATGAGCATATGCCCTCACTCGCAGTTCATAACTGATCTAACATTGAAGATGCCCTTGTGCTCCTTCAAACCAATGAGAGAGAATTATGCTGGTGGATTTATGAGTAGAGGAAGTGTGTAAGGGAATATTAGTGAATGTCTGGCCTTAAAGCTCTGAAATGGCTCTAACTGGGAGCAAAAACTTTTCTATAATGCTCAGTTAAAACAGTTAAATGTTGCACTTGGTATTGCTTAGATCCAACTATTTCTCGAAGCTATGCTTTAAGTACTAAAAATTAACATTACTGTATAATTGATCAAAATGTTAGGTTATTCACTGAATATACTGTAAATCTGATATTTTCCCAAACAATTTTTTTTATCTCACCTGATTATTATGCGGCATTCCATATAGAGCTTCCACCAAGTCTGCTGCCCTCTTCAGAATCACTTCCTGTGTGACGGAATAGATTAAAGTTTTTTTTTCATGTTTAAATCTACCAAACATTTGACCAACTTTACAACTTAATTTGACATGGATTCATCTCATGACAAGTTAACTTGCTTAAAACATAAATAAAAAAACAGATACTGTATGAGTGTACAAGGTATACACATAACAAAGCATCATATAGCAGTTAAACACCTGCAAGAAGTACAAAACTAATAATACTGATATAATGATGCAAATAGTTTTTTTGTTGTTGTTGTTATTGTGAAAAAGGCACATCGAGTTACTTATACAGATTTCCTAAGGCAGGGGGGTTGCTAGACTTAAAGCGCTACTGGGGTACAAGCCCCACAAAAATTGGAGACATATACATCCTCATCCAGGTCAGTAATTTTAACTTTTGAAAATAATTTAATTATAATTGGAATGTGGGAATTTACTTTGGCACTTAAGAGGCATGTGTCCCAGTAATAAGGGTCTATTTACGCCCGTGACCTAAGGAATAAGAAAAAATTACTTTTCATACAAAATGTGTCTTTTGGTAAATGTATTTGACATAGTAATGTATGAAGGCTCTATCACAGAGCATTGTTTCAAAATCACTTCCATGGTACCAAATGTGAACTAAAGATAAATAGCAGCAAAACTGAAGCTAATCTGAACTATGTTGTTAACATGGATAAATAAATGAATAGGTTATACAAACTGTGTATTACTAGGAAGTTGTAAAACAAACTATTTCCAGGTGCATCAAACTAAAATAATAGAGAAGATGATCCTCATTAAATGTTCTGTCACTTCACCTGTACAGCACAAAGATGAAAAAAATCAGGGACCAAATCAGCCTATTGTAAATATCTAACTCAACTCTTTGCTACTAGGCAAAACACATTTACAGTAGAGAAGCTGACCCTTAAAGGGCCAGAACACGTGACCTTTCAATTACCAGTAAAAATCCTCAACCATGATTCCTCTTGTAAAATATCATTTACATCTCAGTTAACACCCTGCACATCTTGCCAGGATTGCCACGATGTGATGTATAATACATGAATACAAACCCATTTAAAGCAAAAGCATGCATGTTAGTACATGCAAACGACCACTCTCTGGGCTCACCAACACTATTTTCCTTCCAGGTAATCGACTCCCATAACTGGAAACCTATTTATTACTATCCCTTTCACACATTAAACATTTATTTACACTGTGCTTTACACTGTGTATTCATTCCTTTTGTTCAAAGCCCTCTTCTTCCACTTCTTCCATTTTCAAGCCCCGAAGCTCCAGAGGAACCCTTTTTAAAAGTTAATGTGCTAGTGCTGAGGAAATAAGCTTGCAGTGCGACAACCAGAAAATTGTTCTCACCCTCGGCGTGTAACCCTCGCTGCGAACAAGCCCCTGAGCATGTGTGCCTGCCTACTCGCCGACATATAGCCTTTCAATCAGTCCCCTCTACCTCCCCCCACCAGGCTCAGACGCAACACACAGACACGAACATGACGAGGGGGTCAGCAAAGCAATAAAGATTTTTAGTGCGCTGTCCAAGGTGCTAAATTCACTCAATAATGGGAGCTCTGGCACTGCGTTAACCCCTCGTTAGGGTGCATTGCGGGGGAGGTGCCCGTCTCCATTTGCCCAGGCTAGGTTTTGGTGATTGAGAGAAGCGCAGGAGCCTGGGGAGGCCTAAAGTGGTGCTTTAGTATGGATGTGTGCCTCTCTTCTCCTTTACCCTCTTCTTGGCGGGATGGAGAAAGAAGATAAGGAATGGGAAACATTAGTCCATGGTTCGGTCCCCTGCTGCACCAACGCTGTGTCATTTATCCAGTACTTCTTTCTCTCCTCTACAAGTTCCCTCTTTTGCACTCGCTTTGCTTTGTTCTCAGTCTTACCTATCGATCTTCAGTCATTACGATATTGGGGGAGATCTGTTGGGAGGGCAAATCCAATAAGGAAGGGGCCAAAAGTTTGCACAGATAAACAAATAATAGCTATTAGCAGAGGCTGTGTGTGCTGGCCCCGTGTCTGGAAGCAGAGCCCATTTCCTGGGTGAGAAGCAGGGCTTCCAGTAACGGCCGAGCAGGGAGCCAGGAGCGGTAAACAGGAAAGAAACCTGATCTTGAATCTGCAAGTCTGTATAGCTGTCTATCAGTCAGAGCAATCATAAGCCAGGCTTCATCCTCCCCCATTTCTCCATCAGCTACGAGGAGCAGATCTCCATTTCAACCGGCTTGCAGAGTCTTTAGTACACTGACAGGTGTTTCCCCAGCTTTGTTTTCCATCAGAGTGAAAGTTGAGACATGTATATACATTCGCAGCAGTGGTATAAATGTGAATGTGTGCTCCCAAACAACCCCAGGCGTAGTGTTTGGTAGAATATAATATCAAATAGCCCTGAGCGCTGCACCGTTAGGACCAGCCTTCGCATTAATGCACGCCGGACATTGAATCTGTTCCTGTGTGTAAATTATGGTGGCTGGTAATATGATATACATTCATTAGGAAGGGGACTGCTGAAAAAAATGAAATAAGGCTCGGGTCACATCTGGAATGCTAAGGCAATGGCGTCTGCACGTTTACAAGAAATCCAGGCCTGTAAAAAACATGACAAATTTATTCCTGTGCTTGTTCATTTGCAATTTTATCATCTCCTAATGTTCTATTAGAGCAGTAATACCAGTGGGGTCATGATAGTCACTCATGCGGAATAGAGCACGGTGATGAGGTCATACTTCCTGCTCTGCTTCCCTAAACTCATGGACTTCTGGTCTCCAGTTGGCTCTGGTTTTGTTTAAAACAAAAACACTCAATAATGTTCTTATTATTTCCGGAGCAATATTGAATAACTTTGACAATATGCAAATAAAACACCTTTAAAAATCAACAGAGAAATCAGAAACTAATGTATTTTGTAAAAAAATTCTATTTGTATATGTTTAAAAAAAACTGAATTAATATATCATGATATAAAATAAAATTAAACAAATGTTGCAAAAGTTCAAATAGACACTAAATGTTTAATACATTACCACAGCAATACTTAGCCCAAAATCTTTACTGTTTAGAAATTCCAAGTTAATTTGCCAGGTTTTTTTTTGACTGTTTGAACCCTGAATATTGTACATTACACATCCATTTTTTTAAAGTGGATGTTATGAATATAACTGCTTAAAATCACATTCCTCTGTTTCCAATTACTGCAAAGGCTTGGGCAGTGATGCAGTGTAACGTCATGCTCTTCGTATTTACCAAGGCTGCAATCCATTCTGATGAATGAGTGCTATCAAATAGTATGTCTTTCCCCTATTCTGACAATAATCTGATCTTCAGTTCTCAACACTCAATTTGATGCTGATGTTGGAGATAAGATTCTCTAGCTGTAAGTCAGTTCAGCTGTGATCTGATAAATGTGTTATGGTAATAATGACCATGGTGGATACCCCACTTCTCATGGGTAGAATGAACAAATTCAGGGTAATCAAAGTATGATCTAAATTGCTCATTCATGGTTTATTGGTGCACTCAGTGTTTCAACTGAGTATTATTCACCTTTGCATGAGGTAAACTGTGATTCTTGTGAATAGATTGATGTGAATTAGAGCAGAATGTCCATTCCATCTCTATGAGCACAGCTGATGCACCGATTTAGATTGGCTTGCTCGGTCAAATGAATGGCTGATCCAACATTGCAAAGCAAAATCAAATATCCTGTCTGTCTTTTTCAATCTTTCTCTCCTTCTTCACGTCCTCCTTCTATCAATATCTACGCATCATAAATATCAGTCACTGTGCTCTTTAACTAATGTGACTTCATTGCATAATTCATATTCTCTCTGGGCCTCAAAGGTTATTCTCTAAAAGTCAATAATAGTCTGTCCATATCTGCTCAGCAGGATTGAGAAAAGCAGAGCAAAAATTTGCAAAGATCCAGCAGATATTATCTAATGGATGCGTAACCAATAGTACTTTCCAAGTTAAAGGTATGGTGACTTCATGTGTTGATATTTTATATGAGAAGGACACAACTGCCAAGTTTGACAAGATTTATATTAAGATTTTTGTATAGGGGTCTTATGGATTTCAAAGCAATGCACTGCCTGTTTCTCAGAAGCAAAAGATCTTTCCTGGAAGCACAGTCTGAACTCTCGGCCATTTGGAGGGAGCCAAGGGGGTTCAGGTGGATGTGAAGTGACAGGGAAAATGTGGAAAGCTGACAGAAGAGATGGAGAAAAAACAAAAAAGGCTACAGTCTGCTTGTGGTTAAAACAGTCCAGGTGCAGTTTCTTGTTTAATGATAAGAGATTATTTCAACTGATTGAATTTTTGAAGCTGTAAATATATATATATATATATATATATATATATATATATATATATATATATATATATATATATATATATATATACTTAAACCATGTTCTTTTTGCTTTCTGCTTTAGCAGTTGATTTACAGGCTTAATCAAATATCATTAATACCAAAATGGTTTTAAAAAAACATCTATGTAAATAATGAGTCAAAATCAAAAAGATGCACAGCTCCACCTTGTGTCTGAGGTCTTTCTGTTTTTACTTATCAAACACCATCTAATGTCATGGTCTTAGCAGCATTTATGCTTTGTTCATACACAGAAAAAAAAGATATCGGGTCGAAAGTCAAAAATACACATCCTAAAGTATAAAAAACTCTTATAATATGGATATGAAAAAAAAAATTCTAAATGATAAAACTGCTACATAAAATTTGACATTCAAAATGTCTAAAAGCCGATATAGCTCCAAACAACTGCTGCGTAATGATTTTGCTAGGTAGGATTACAAAGAAGCATGTTTGTTCAAGGCCTGGGAGAATCAAGTTAACCTGTCCTGTTCCACATTTGGCCCTCACCTGTGATTGAGTCCAGCAGTTTAGAGAAGTGCCGTCAACAAACTGTTATTGCCTCAATAAAGGGCAAAATCAATAGTGCTAAAATGAGTGGCTGGCTGCGGTAGCCAATGCTGTTAATATCTCACTGAGCGTGTTCAAAAGAGAGGAGGAGGAGGAAGGACAAAGGGAAAGCGGCATCCAAGCACAAGTACTAGAAGGAACTGGAGTAAAATATATCAGCAAACACTAGGATTGTCCTGCCACTCTTCCAGACATGTATTGGTACAGGAAGAAATGATATCTCCTTTACGTTTCCTGTGTTCACTAGCTATAGGTTCTCTTTGCTCACAGTGCCTCGGTTGCCTCTTCCCCCGTGTGGTGACTCAATTATTGTTGGGCGAGCAGTAATAAAGTGAGGGCTGTGGAGCCTTCGATCGGCTGACCTGCGAGAAGCCAGCGCCGGACAGCTGACTTCACAATGATGGATCACCCTCTCTCTCTTTCTCTCTCTCTTTCCTAATCTTTTGTTCTCTGTCTTTGGTTGTCTTGTTTTCTCTCTCTCTCTGTGCCAACCTGTCAGAGTCCAAGACTGAATCTGTAAACATTGAAGTGCGGTCAAACAGTTTATGCAACTGCTATTGTGTTCTATTTGATCTGCATTCAAGAGTAGAGTGTCCTGTTTGTGAATATGCAATACAGACAGAAACAATCATGTAAAAGCTGGCTTCTTCTCTTAAAAAAAAAAACATGAATAAATGAATTAAATATGTTAGGAAGGCCTTTCAAGAAATTTGACTTTGCTCCTCTTCATGATCCCAAATACCCTTTTGAAAAAAAACTTATATTTTACTTAGACGAAGATGCTATTCAAGAAAATATTCATCTTGTTGAAAAGCAGTAAACATAAAAAAAAATCAAACCACCATGCTGATTAAGGTCTAAGTACTGACTATTTAGTAAAAAAATGCATTGTAATAAAATCAAAACCACACTGCATATTCATAACATGCATTACATGCAGTCTAATGTGTAATATTCAACTCTACTGTACACACACTTGAGGACAGTTAAAAAGTGGGCACATTTTTCAGTTTCCTAATATAACCAAAGCAACATCTAACTGCTTCCTCAGGGACGTCCCCTATCCCTGACCCTGCAGCTCTGGCAGAGGAGTTTTGCCTACTTGTTTTATTCAGCAAACCTAATAGAGCGAGGCTGCTCGCTGCTGTGCCATTCCACCCTATTCATTAAAAGGTAAGGAATCAGTTAAAAATATGGGCGGCCATTAAGCAGGTACTCTAGGGAGTATGGCCACAAGTGTATTCTCATCTACCTCCCTTATGCTGAAAACAGTGGAAAATATGTGACAAGTGACCCCAGCCACGACCCCCTTAATGCATTCAGCTTCATCCTCAGCCCAGAAAAATAAGTCCAATTCAAGCCAAGGTTAAGACCACAGAAAGTATGTGTGAGCAACACGCTGCCCCAGTTTCTCTGAAAATTACCAGGCAGACAAAAATAATCATCAAGCACAACATTTAAATTTTCCTCTTTCTGCACTGGAGCTAATTACTTTGACAGGTCGAAACAATTGTATCTTATTATCCTGTGATGGACTGGTGACCTCAAATTTAAGACCTATTTCATAACATCAAAACACATACAAACATGAATGATTTTACAATTTTTTTCTGGAACTATGGCAACCCTGACCATCATTTTTACATTGTTTTAAGCATCTAGGAGCATTTTCCCAATCTCTGCCGACCCCGAGCAGCATAAAAAACACATACCAACAGAGGTTTACATGAACATCAGAAAAATAAGACCTTTGAAAAAGTATTTAAGACCTAAAACAGTAAATTTAAGACTTTTTAGGGCCTGTCAGGCTGAGTAAGTTGGACCCAGAAGCAAAGGTGATCATGAAGTACTTGAGTCTTTATTGAACAGCAACAAAGGTATCAAACAGAAAAAACCGGCACGAGGGCCAAAACAAATCAAACAAAAGAAGCTAGACTAACGAGAACAGAAAGGGCTCCCACCGGGATCCAGCACTCTTGTAGGAGAATCCAGAACTTAAAAATAATCTGAAAAGAGCAGACAAGCTCAAGACTAGGCAGGGCACACTAATATATCTTCCACAGACAGAGTAGACTGGTACAACAGCGTGACAAATAAAATAACTCGCACAGAGAAGAAGCTGACAGTGCTTTAAATAGCAGCAGGAGTAGATGAGGAACAGGTGAGTCCAATCAGACAGGACCAGAGCACAAGAGCACAATTGGGAACACCTGATCTACATGAGCTGAGCTGAGAGAGCGAGAGATTACAGGGAGAGAAAGAAAAAGAACAGAAAACATAACATGGTAAAATGACAATCCTGACATTGCCCCCCCCTTAATGAGCGCCCCCAGGCGCTACACGGTGAGAACCATGACCTGAGCGGTAGAAGTCCTCAATCAAGGAGCGGTCCAGCACATCACGAGAGGGTATCCAGCATCTCTCCTCAGGACCGTAACCCTCCCAATCAACTAGATATTGATGCCCCCTACCTCTTTTACGCACATCCAGAAGACGCCTGACCCTATAAATAGGTGAGCCCTCTACAATGGGAGGAGGGGGGCTAGAGGGAGCTAGAACAGAATAGGTGGCGGGCTTGATGCGAGAAACGTGGAATACTGGGTGGATGCGTGCAAGGTGACTAGGCAGCCTTAACCGGACTGCCACCGGGCTAATGATCTTACTGATAGGGTAAGGACCAATAAAACGAGGGGCCAGCTTGCGAGCGGGAAACTTGAGCGGCAGGTTATCGGTTGACAACCATACTTTTTGACCACAGATATACTTTGGGGCTGGCCTACGACGCCGATTGGCAGTCCTGCGCATATTTTCTCTGGTTCTCAACAGCGTAGTTTTGACCTGTCTCCAAGTTCGTTTGGCACGACGGATGAAAGAACTAACGGAAGGGACCATGACCTCCATCTCTTGACTTGGAAATAATGGGGGCTGATACCCTAAGCAGCCTTCGAAAGGAGAAAAGCCAGTAGATGAGGATGTCAACGAGTTATGAGCATATTCGGCCCAGGGCAGACGTTCACACCATGTAGATGGGTTCTGGTGGGCAAGACAGCGGAGTAGGCGCCCAAGGTCCTGATTCGCTCTCTCTGCCTGGCCATTGGTTTCGGGATGATAACCAGATGACAAACTGGCTGTGGAACCTATTAATTTACAAAACTCTCGCCAAAATTGTGAAGTGAACTGGGAACCTCGATCAGTCACAATATCACTAGGCAAGCCATGCAATTTAAAAACATGTTCGACCACAGTCTGGGCAGTTTCGGATGCAGACGGTAGTTTCTTGAGCGGAATAAAATGTGCGGCTTTGGAGAAGCGGTCAACCACAGTTAAAATAACCGTATTACCTTTGGACTCAGGGAGACCAATAATAAAATCCATAGCAATATGTGACCATGGACGTGCCGGGATGGCCAGTGGTTTAAGAAGGCCGGCTGGTGACTCATTACTGGCTTTGCAACTGGCACAGACTGCACAGGATCTAACATATCGCTTAACGTCTGCTGCCATTTCAGGCCACCAAAACCGTTGACGCAGTACTGCCAGGGTGCGACGGACCCCAGGGTGAGCATAGAACTTAGCTTCATGCCCCCAGCGAACTACAGACTCACGAACAGATGGAACGACAAATAATCGATTACTGGGACACAGAGCGGGAGGAGTGGTGTTACCAAGGGCCTGCATTACTGTATGCTCGACACCCCAATTCAAGGCCCCCACCACTTTCTCTTTGGGCAAAATAGGAATGGGAAGGGTGTCTTCACCCTCAGGGGCAAATATTCGAGACAATGTGTCCGGTTTCATGTTGCGTGAACCGGGTCGGTAAGAGATGGTGAAATTAAAACGTTCGAAAAACAGCAGCCACCGGGCCTGGCGCGAGTTGAGCCGCTTGGCAGAACGAATATACTCTAGATTGCGGTGGTCTGTCCAAACTAGGAATGTATGGCTCGCCCCTTCTAGCCAATGACGCCACTCCTCCAGAGCCAGACGGATTGCCAAGAGTTCCCGATTACCAACATCATAATTACGTTCCGCCGGTGACAACCGATGAGAAAAAAAAGCACACGGATGGATCTTGTCATCCAGAGGGGAACGTTGGGAAAGGACAGCACCCACTCCCGTCTCAGATGCATCAACTTCAACAATAAATTGTCTGCTGGGATCGGGAGTGACCAAAATGGGAGCTGTAGTGAAACGTTCCTTCAAGGAATCGAAAGCCTCTTGTGCAGAGTCAGTCCAGATAAAGTTCTGCTTGTTCGATGTAAGAGCATTCAGGGGACCAGCAACTTGACCGAAACCCCGAATGAACCGGCGATAAAAATTAGCGAACCCCAAAAACCGCAGCAAGGCTGTGCGTGACTCTGGTATGGGCCAGTTCAGGACAGCCTGAACCTTCGACTGAT
This sequence comes from Danionella dracula, assembly GCA_900490495.1. Classification (NCBI taxonomy): domain Eukaryota; kingdom Metazoa; phylum Chordata; class Actinopteri; order Cypriniformes; family Danionidae; genus Danionella; species Danionella dracula. The sequence goes on along the minus strand of UELW01000001.1, from coordinate 3,434,952 downwards.
CCATGGAGACTCCTTCTGAAGAAACAATGTACCCAAGAAAACTAACAGATGGGACATGGAACTGACACTTCTCAGCCTTAACAAACAACTTATTTTCGAGGAGGCGCTGGAGAACCCTACGAACATGGCGAATATGGGACTCTTCATCTGGTGAAAAAATAAGAATATCATCCAAGTAAACAAAAACAAACTCATTTAACATGTCTCGCAGGACGTCATTAATTAAAGCTTGAAAAATTGCAGGGGCATTGGCAAGGCCGAATGGTAAAACCCTATATTCAAAGTGCCCCAGGGGAGTGTTAAAGGCAGTTAACCACTCGTGTCCCTCCCGGATGCGCACAAGATGATATGCGTTGCGCAAGTCAAGTTTAGTGAATACCTTGGCACCCTGAAGAATTTCAAAAGCGGAGGACATAAGGGGTAGAGGGTAACGGTTCTTTACAGTCACTGTGTTAAGTCCACGATAATCTATGCAAGGACGGAGCGAGCCATCCTTCTTTTCAACAAAGAAAAACCCTGCACCTGCCGGAGAGGTGGATGGAACAATGGTGCCGGCAGCCAGGGACTCCGACAGGTAAGTCTTAAGTGCTTCTCTTTCAGGTGCAGTCAGAGAGTAGAGGCGGCCCCGCGGAGGGGAGGTCCCAGGTAGGAGTTCAATGGAGCAATCATATGGCCGATGAGGGGGTAGAGATATGGCTCGTGATTTGCTGAACACCGCCCCCAGATCATGGTACTCCACCGGGACGCCCACCAAGTCAACAGAATCATCCTGAAACACAGAAGCAGAAGAACCGCCAGAACCCGCAGAAACTAGACAAGATTTGTAACAATCAATCTTCCAAGAAGTAATCATGTTGCTAGCCCAATCTATTTGTGGCTGGTGTTTTGTCAGCCAGGGATGACCCAAAACAACAGGTACAGAAAGTGACTTGAACACAAGGAAAGATAAAGTTTCAGTGTGATTCCCAGAAGTAGTGAGGCTCACCGGTAATGTCTGCTTGCTGATTCGAGCCAGAGGTCGGCCATCCAGAGCAACAACCGTCGGAGCCTCCACACAGGAAGAGAGGGGAATGTGGTTGGCCACTACAAAGCTCTCATCAATGAAACAAGCTTCAGCTCCAGAGTCGATGAGGGCCTCACAAACGACAGATCTGGTACCCAGTTGGAGACTAGCAGAAATGGTGGTGCGAGATGGAGAGCCAGGGGACAAGGAAATAGAGCTCGACAGGAGTCCCCTTATTGCCGCCGAGCTGTTCCTTTTAAAGGACAGGACTGGGCGAAATGACCCTCACCGGCACAATACAAACAAAGGCGGGATGAAATGCGTCTTGTCCGCTCCTCAGCCGAGATGCGGAATGCTCCCATCTGCATGGGCTCAGATCCTGGAGCTTCACAGCCTGCCACCACTGAGGAGTGTGAGTCTTTCGAGCGAGGTGGCTGGGTCCCTCTCACCTGGCGACGCAGAGCATGTCTCTTCTCGATGCGAATGGACAGATCTATCAATTCATCGAGTCCAACCGGAAGATCAGAGGAGAGAAGCTCCTCCCTTATATTGAGGGAGAGGCCATCAAGGAAGCGGGAGAAAAGTGCCTCCCCATTCCAGCCACTGGTAGCAGCAAGCGTGCGGAACTCTATGGAGTAATCAACCACAGAGCTAGAACCTTGACGTAGAGCTGCCAGTTGCCTAGAAGCCTCCCGGCCAAAAACAGAACGGTCAAAAGTCTTGCACATCTCTTCTCGGAAAGAAGAGTATGAGCGGCAGCATGGGGCATCCGCCTCCCAAACCGCAGTTTCCCAGCTCCGTGCTTTCCCAGCTAGCAGTGAAATTACGAAGGCGACCCGGGATCTTTCAGTGGCATATGTTTGAGGCTGGAGAGAGAAAACTATCTCACATTGGGTGAGGAAGGCTCGGCATTGAGTGGGCTCCCCTGCATAGCTGGGAGGGTTATTTACCCTTGGTTCCACAGGATGGAAAGAAGTACCTCCTCTCGAGCGTTCAGCACTGAGATTATGCAGCTGCCTGGACAGATCCGAGACCTGAGCGGAGAGGGACTCAACTTGAAGCCGTGAAGCCAGGAGCTCCTCTGAGTGACGTCCGAGCAGCGCCCCCTGGTGCTCAACTGCTGAGTGGATGTGGGATTCCTTCGCTGGGTCCATATTTCTTTCGGCGAGTTATTCTGTCAGGCTGAGTAAGTTGGACCCAGAAGCAAAGGTGATCATGAAGTACTTGAGTCTTTATTGAACAGCAACAAAGGTATCAAACAGAAAAAACCGGCACGAGGGCCAAAACAAATCAAACAAAAGAAGCTAGACTAACGAGAACAGAAAGGGCTCCCACCGGGATCCAGCACTCTTGTAGGAGAATCCAGAACTTAAAAATAATCTGAAAAGAGCAGACAAGCTCAAGACTAGGCAGGGCACACTAATATATCTTCCACAGACAGAGTAGACTGGTACAACAGCGTGACAAATAAAATAACTCGCACAGAGAAGAAGCTGACAGTGCTTTAAATAGCAGCAGGAGTAGATGAGGAACAGGTGAGTCCAATCAGACAGGACCAGAGCACAAGAGCACAATTGGGAACACCTGATCTACATGAGCTGAGCTGAGAGAGCGAGAGATTACAGGGAGAGAAAGAAAAAGAACAGAAAACATAACATGGTAAAATGACAATCCTGACAGGGCCTAAAATGTTGGCTTTATAACTTTGGACTTTTAAATACCCTATGGAACCCTTCTGTCCAGGACCTACCCCTTTTCCAAAAATGAGAGACCCTGCAACCCTAACCCAGATGAATAAACTGGTTTTATTTAATAAATCATAATTCCAATCATTATTCCATGAATACTTTTAAAGATTAAATACTTTAAAATTTAAAATTGTTCTGAATGAATTACTCTTTTAGATGTTTAACAAGTAAATGTATTGTTAATTGAATCTTTCACACAATCTATTCAATAGATAAGGTCAAGAGCAAAAATACTTTCACCCATTGCTAACTTCATCAATGGGTTTTTTGTTTAAAAAATACAACAACAACATGGGGTGTCACGGTGGCGCAGTGGGTAGCACCGTCATCTCACAGCAAGAAGGTCGCTGGTTCGAGCCTCGGCTGGGTCGGTTGACATTTCTGTGTGGAGTTTGCATGTTCTCCCCGTGATCGCGTGGGTTTTCTCCGGGTGCTCCGGTTTCCCCACAAGTCCAAAGCCATGCGGTATAAGTGAATTGAGTAAGAACGAATTTCCATAGTGTTAAAAGTGTGAATGACTGTGTGTGTGTAAATGTTTCCCAGTGATGGGTTGCAGCTGGAAGGGCATCCGCTGCGTAAAACATATGCCAGAGAGTTGGTGGTTCATTCCGCTGTGGCGACCCCGAAAGGGAAGAAAGCCGACATGAAAATGAATGAATGAATGAACAACAACACGAGAGGCTTAAAATTGCCACTTGGAAATAATCACATTGAAAACAATAATAATATATAAATATAATAATATTATATTTTATATAGATGGCAACAATGAAGATGAAGAAGACAATTAGAATATAGAACATTATTAGTCTGTTATTGTTATTATGACTACTGCTGCTAATGCTCCTACTATACTACCACTACTATTACTATGGGGGAGGTTATACTTGTTCTGAGTTATAACAAAAAATCCAGAGGAACCCTACAAAGCATGGGGATAACAGAAGCACAAACCAGAAAGGCCCCAAGTTAGAATAGAACTTTTTTGTTTTAGAACAAGTAACATCATTGAGTAACTCCATACAGTACTTACATGTCCTGGGTAATACATACTACTCAATCTAACCCTGAGACCCCTCAACATGCTCTTTCAAATAGCGACTAGTCTTTATTTTCATGTGTTTGAATGTGATCTGTCATTATAAAGGGATATTTATATCTTCATCAGACACATCAATGCACTGGTAATGTAATAGTCCCCATCAGCATTTGGAGGGATGAGAAGCAACACATGTCTGCTGCTGATTTTTTTAATGGGTCAGTACAGTGGGTGCTCTAGCGGGACAGTCTTTTTACACGATGCAGACGTGTGTGTGTGTTTGTACAGGGTTCAGACTGTGGGACTACAGAGGAAGGTATTCAGACAATGTCCATGTGGTTCATTAGAGAGCCAGATCAAACGTTACTGCCCTCTTTAGCCCCACTGACAGGAGACAGTGGATCTGTCCTCTCCTCACCAGCTGGGGATTGGACACTAACACACAGGATGACTGAGCAACTGAAGGGGAATCGGGGAAAATAGAATGCCTAAACTGTAAAAAAAAAAAAAAAAAAGTTTAATTCAACATACTTAATTTTTTTTATTTTATTTTTAGATCTGCAGAAAAATTGTCCACAAACTTGTGAAGTGTTTTGTTGTTTTTATGGGATTTAGATCTCTTGAATTGTTTACAGATAATTGCTAAAAATTTTATCAACATTTTTAATCGAGTTTTTTCAACACATGTAAAGTCAAAATAGCTATAAAAACTAAATATGTTAACATTTTACACACACAGACAGAGACACCCACACACACACACGCGCACGCACGCACGCACACGCACACACACACAGGCAGATTTATTATTCATAGCGGCAAAGCAATGATCTCAATTCTTGAATATTGTTCTACAAGACTTAACTGTGTGCCACAAACAAACATATCAAGTTGCTCTAGCAGTAAATACTTCTTAATTAAATATAACTCTTTTAAAGTTTCAGAAAAAAAAATAAAAAACACTTTTAAAGTCTCCTATGGATTGTAGCACAGCTGTTTCTGCAAGTCACATGAGATTAGCAGCACACTGTAACTACTGGCCCCAAGCTCTACATTTCCCTGATTCCTCTCAATTGGCTTTGGTTTGATGCCATGTTGGTTGACCCCATGGTGTAATTTGATGTGTTTAAGGTGTAATGGATTGGGAGGAGGCTCACGGGCCATGAATACCGATGCCCCAGCTATGATACAGAGAGCCGCTAACAGCACAAGGTCAGTCCTAAGCGTGAGCAGGCCCAGCCAGCCATAATTACTCTCTTTTTTTTACACTATTAAGTGGTGCTGCTGGAGCAGGGCTCTGGGGTATAGGACACACACAACAAGATAAAGTAATGTTTATTTATCCCTCCCAAAGGATCCATTTACTTGGCCTCCCTCTCCTTAAGAACCTTGCATGGAGAGAGAAATAAACACCCAATTGGGTCCACAACTGGGCTCCTTTCAGGGAGAAAACTCAACTCAACCACGTGGGATTGAATATACAGTATATCATGACTGAACTGAAGGAGTCTGTAATGAATGGGCCACATGGCAAGGCTATATTTCAGCTAAGGCAAGGAAATTGGGACTGGTGTGTTTGTGTTAGTAATTGCTCTGTGAAAATAAAAGTAGTCAAATAGGAATCAGTTCAAATCAACATCTAGTTTCCTAAATTAACCTAAAAAAAACTATTTCATACTACTTTACATTCCAGCTTTGCACAGTTTAAAAAAATATAAAGCTGTTCTTCTTTATTAAGAAGCAAAGCAAATAATGTTTTGATTACAATGTAGTAAGCATTCTGTTCTGTAAAATAATAACTAACTAGAGTGTCTAATTAGAGTGTCTAATGTCCTACAGAGATCAACCCAGCTGAGATCAGATCTTTAGATCACTCCAACTCTGGAAAATATCCTAAATAACTAGCTTTTTATTTAATTCAAGCTTGATTATTTAACTTATTTATTATTTTGCTCTTAAAACGGCATACAAAACATTGGGAAAATAACAAAAACATAAGATCTATTTGTATAGATAATGTACTGTTTTTTTTTATAAAAAAAACTTGATAATGACAAATGTTTGTAAATTAAATAAATCAATTACTTAATTACAACTTCATTTATTTTCTTTATAATTATTTAAGTAATACAATTTGGACTGTTAAGAAATATATATAAAAAAAAGAAATAAACGGTGTTTATACATTGTGAAAAAAATATATTAACCAAAAACCAAACTTGTGGTTTCAGATAATAAACTGAGATGATCTTCTGAGGTAAAATCTGATCAATATTCACAGCATAATGAAATTTAATCTAGAGCAAACAGGGCATTTTGTCTTTTTTCTTGCAAACTATTTCAGTCAGAGGAATTCTGGTTCATCTAATGTGAATGATGATTCATTTTTGAAAAGGACATTGCTAAGTACTTATAACTGAATAATGCTTCAAGCTCATTTCAGATGTGCAAAAACGCTCTGATCCAAAAATATCCTCAGTGTCATCATAACTATAAACATTATAAGACCCATATCAAAATGTCTTTTTTGTTACATGATTTCATCTGAAAATACTGTTGTATCTGTTGTAGAAGATGATGCAAGTTCATAAGCGATATGAATAATATATTAAGAGTATTAATCCCCCTGCTCTATACAAACATATAAGTATTTTTGTTAAATTAAAATTAATAATAAATGCACTTCACAGGCAACTTTAATACTGGATTAAAGAAAATAAAGTGATGGTTATGTGAGAGATCTGACCTTTGGTAAGCGTTCAGGGTCACCCGGGTGTCTGGGGATCACCTTCTGTAGCCGCTGGAAACCATAGTCAATCGTGGGTTCATTCAGTGCTGCAGGAAAGAAGAAAATTCAATCTTGTTACCGCAGAGAAACTCAACACCCATCTGCAATTACCATTACAAAGAAATGTATATAAAACACAAGTGTCATTTCCTTCAAACTTCGAATCAATTCCAAAAATCACAACGCAGAAAGCAATAAAATGATAACTAAAGTATCAAATTTTCTGTTTCCTAACAAGCCGCCAAAATATCTGTATCCATTCCCACTGTGCTTTAGCAGTTTGCAACCACAAGGCACCGCTTTATGAATAAAACAGCACTTGAGCAGTTTGTGAGAATGGATCCTGTCTATTTTTGCAGCCGGTGCAAAGGCACAACCTTCAGGGACTGCTTCACATTGAGCACTGCAAACACACCTTTAACAGTTTTGAGTTTCAAAGTAAAACCCTTTTTGTGAGAAGAAGAAAACTACATTTTTATTTTCACTATTGAATTCAGCCATGTAACCTTTATCCTGCAATAGTAGTTTTTGGGTTCTCCCTTTATGACAATTTATCTTAGTTTGTGGAAATCAAACAGTTCCAAATGTACATCAGACTTAGTTATGTAGTTTACTTATGAATGTTATCCTCTGAAATGGGGTCCCTAAAAACATCAATACTAAAAAGGGGCAAAGGCACTACCTGAACTCACAACATTTCTTAATGTTAAACATCGCTAAAACAATCCATTAGTTAAACCAACAACTAATCATATCATCAACAAGAAAGGAACAAGTTAAAAACTAAAATGTGTTCTATGAAATCTGCCATTTACTGACACAAATACAAAACAACATCCAAATGGATTTAGCCATATTACAGTATGTATCCACAGCATCATTTAATCTGCAAAAGATATCTACAGACCTCTGTTATGAGCATATAATTGAATTAAACTTTTTATTTGTTTAGAACACTGCCTTCCACTCCTCGGAGCCCCCCAGATAACTTAAAGATTGCTCAGCGAGGACTCTGCAATAAGATAATATTGAAAAAGGAACCCGATCTGTGTGATAGGCCCAAACTTCCTGAGCGTTTGGACCACATGCTGATTAGCCTGATGTTTTTTTAACCTCTCAGGACTGAGCAGGACTTTCACATTGAGACAATTGCTCTTTCTGCAGCACTGGCCCACTGAGCTTGTTTGCGTGTTTGTCTGTTGTGGTGCTAAACGCCAGGCCTCATGGGTACATTTACACGCAGACTTTCAATGTTGCACAGAGGAAACGACTGCATAAGAGATTTATAAGTGCATGAGGATGTATCTGGGTTTGTATAGATTACAACTATCAGAGCAGGTAGCATCTCAATTATTAAAAAAAAAATCAATACTAAGAACTACATTTATTTGAGATGATGACATTTAAAAAGTAAAGTTACATTTTTTGTAAACCATGGATAAAATGTAGTTGAGCAACTATTCAGAAGAAGCTTTTTTTAAATATAAACACTGCTATAATATATTAATACAAATATTATAGATTTTTTTATTATTATAAAATATAATAATATATATTTAAAAAATCTATAAAAAAGTACCAGCGAATAAAGCAAGTGCTCTTTGGGGATTCCTCTCCAGTCATGTGTCTTTTCTGAAGACTTTTCTGGATCTTTAGCCTAAAAGGGGCTAATTTAATAACATTTAATGCTTCTTTGAGATGATGTGACGTAAAACTGTGAATTATTGCTTTACAAGAATATGATTTGAAATACTGAAAAAAACTGTTTAATACTCTAACATTGGAACAGAATTAATTGGTTTAAGTGATTTAAGAACCCCCCAGAAAAACTTAAACAGTTGTTCATTTTCCTCTTACTTGAAAGGATGATCTTTTTTTCTATTGCCTGAAGCATAGTGTCTTTAACAAAAGAGGAAGTGAAACAAAAATAGCAGTCAAGGTCTGGAATCTTCCAGCCCTCTGTTAATTGTGATGATGAAGATAGGGGTAAAATAACCCTCACTCTTCCGGCCTCCCTTCTGTTTGGCCTGTAGGCCGCAGTGTGGATGTTTCCTGCGGGAGTTCGCCCTGCACCCCTCAGCTCCACAGCTGAAAGGACAGACTGTGGGCAGCCTCTGATGCAGTGGAGTGGATTCAAATGGCCAAGGGCCCAGAGAGAACTAGACCCCTAGAGTCCAAAACACAAGCTGTGCCCAGCCTGGCCCTTCTCCACAGGGGAAATGGGAGAGCTCTGAGTGCACTTCTATGCCTCTCGATACAACATCCAACAGCAGGTGGGAACTATGGCTTTGTATGAGCCTTCAAATAGATCAAGGAGAAAAGTTATGTGTAAAAAGTAGGCTATATCTCAAACAAGCCATGTTTGCTTTCACAATAAGCCCTAACTTCATTAAACAGAGGTTGATATTGGCTAATAACAGAGGAGATCATGCTGCGAGACACAGCAGGGCTCAGCAAGTTGCTGATTGAGAGCCAGCATTAACCTTGACTCTCTCAGCCGCTATGACTGCTTGGATGCACTGTGATTGACTGGCTGTTTACTTAAAGAGCAAGACGTGGGGAAAAAACAGTTAAAACAATCCTGCAGCATGATGGAGAACAGACCACAGCTATCGGCAAAGGAAAGAACAACAAAAAGAGTCCAATGTGACAGAATGATTCAAAGCCTCCCCGCGGCTGACAATACATCATATCTAAATAGGCTTCCTGTAATCAGGTCTGTTGGTGGTTTGGAGACAGGCATATGGAAGTGTGGACGGGTGCAGAGTGCAGAAGCAACCTGAGAGGGGCACGGATGGAGGTGGGGGTAAGGAGGACTGATTGCATGATATCATGGGAGAAGAATAGTAATAGATTGCAACTGGATAAAGAGTGTGATGTGTGATGTTACATCAGGTATAACATGCAGTTAGAATAAAGTGAGAGGATGAGTAAAAGAACACTAGTGGATTTAACTACGGCAACAAAACCTGCAACCATAATGTTTGGACTGTTTCACCCACCAAGAATGGGTAACACACAACATGTGTCAGAATGGAAGATAGCTAATCTAAACTCACTCACTTTTTTTGCCACTTAAATGCTCTATGACCAGCTTGCCCACTATTGTTGTTGTTGATGTTTTTTTCCCTCTGGACTACAGATGTGACTTGCCTAGGAAGCTCCTGATTGGTTTGGCACAGATGTGAATAACGATCATGGCCCAAATAATTTAACAATTAAAATTGAATGTTTAAATACTATTTAAATATGTATTAAATTCTGCAAATATTTGTAGTGAGAACATTAAAGCCAAACATTGAAGCTATTGGTCAAATGAAGAATTCTCATTTGTTACAATATAAAAATACAAAATATATTACTACTATAATATTATTTCACACAGGTGAGTTTTGCATGTGTGCAATTAGCATATGTAATGTCCAAATGTATTTCTTTTTCAAAATAATATTCTCATTATAAAAACTAAAATTTTAAATCCCAAAACCACCCCTTTAGAAAATCTGAAACCTTCCATAAAAATGCTTAATTTTTATTAAAATATATATTATTTGAAGCCAATCAAATCAATGTACGCAGTAATGTGTAAAACTAAAGAAAACACCTCATCTTGCCAGAAATAATGTCCATGCTTTGAATAAAATATTATTAGTGCTTCCATCAATAACAAATGTTGTTTCAGTAGAAGGAAAAGACTAAATATTTCTCAACCCAAATATTAAGCAACGAACCTGTCAGTGGTTAGGACCAAGTCCAGACACATTTTGTAGAAAAGGTCACAGTTCAAAAATCCAAAATGTGTAAAGAGGTTCAACCTCCTACTTCAAATCCCTTTAAGAGCTGTGAAGAGCTGGTCTTGAGTAAAACCACACTAAACTCATTTAAGAGTGAATAATGAGGGGGTTGGTGGAGCAGAACTTTTGTGAAGCTACAGATAAGGCACATTCAAAACAGGTCTTGTTCAAGAAGAGCCATGTGCTGGTGTAATGAGAGCTGTGATGTAAAGCTTTTCAGAGGAGGGTGTTGACTTAATGTGCGGATATAGAGATGGATGGGCAGAACTCTGACTGAGCACTACTCTTCCACACTTATAGACATCTGTGCATGTTTACTCTGCTTCATTGCTATCGATTTTCAAATACTGTACACTTCTCCCACCAACCAACTTGATTGTAGTTGCAGAGACACAGAAACAGAAGCTGCTACTAATTTTATAAAGCTTTCGATAGCCCACCAAGAAAAATGATGCAAACATTTCATTGACGCTGGTCTTTGCAATTCTGGTATAGGAGCAAATCAAATTGACATTGACTGCTGAAAATATGTCTCTAAGAACAAAACAAATCTAAACCCTTGAGACTGCAAAAAGGGAAGGGAAATAATCTAATGTGCTGGACTCATGGAGTGAATGTTTCAGAAAGTTTGAACAAAACAACATTTTTTTTCACAGACACGTTTAAACAAAAACAGGGAAGTCAATTCCCCAAAGGCTCTTCATTGTCGTCCTCTCAATATCCTACTTGGTGTGTAACACTGTTTACCAAACCATGCGCGGCAGACCTTTATATTTATAGAGAAACACCTTTCAACCGCCTATAGACTTGTTTACTTTTACAGATCCAAAAACTCACAAGCTGTGGTTTCCATTTCTTTCTGGGCTCACGACAGAAATAACCCCCACTGTTCAGCCGACATATATGATAGAGTCAATCTCATGTCGTCAGATTCATTGCAGCGCTCAAATTTCATACACTAAGGAGAAGGAAAAGGTTACATATGATGTCACGAGCTGAAATAAAACTCACCGAATCAATACTGAAAAGAGCTAAACATCACCCGTATACCATTCCATCTCATTATATTTATTGAATATAATCAATACAGGCAACTATGCAGCTGCTGCAAGACTAGAACCTTAAAGAGAACTCTTTGATTTTTTTTAAATAACTAAAACAATATCAGTTGACACATAAAAATCTAACAAAACAAAAAAAGAAGAAAGCTACAAAAACCGTGCATCATGCTTTACCAGCTCCAGTATTGGATCAAAATGAGTAAAACGTATCAGCAAGAAATAAATAAATGAACAACAACCACTGCTTGAAGGATTCCTCGCAATCACACAGATCAATGCTCATTGAAATTTCATGAAGGCACAGCCGGATCGCTTCATATTTCACTATAATATCTACAGGCCTGCGGGGGTGAAGGGCCGAGAGGAGAGGATGGGAATACAGCAAGCCGCGGCTAAAAGACAATACCAAGAGTGCTGTTGAAAGCAGATGGAGCCAGTCAAAACAGTACATTTTAAAATACCTTACACCACAGAAAAAAATATCCCACACTTAATATCTCACACCGAAGCCGGAGGGCAGAATGTAGGTGGGTGTTTTTAGCCTGGCGAGAACACTGTATTTGTGGCTTTCCTGTTTTTGAGGCCAGCTGCTAGCGCAGAGCTGCTGGTGGTAAATTGAATCAGCTGACCACACAAGGACCTGCAGGGCTAGAACAGTATCCCTGACTGACGGAGCAGAAAGGCATGCTGGGTAATTGGTCTTTAGCAGAACCTTTTAACAGGCACTTGTGGGCTTTGTAGAGAGCTGTTAATGTCAGGGTGGTAATGTTCTGTACATGTTAGGCAATGGCAGTCTCCGTTTTATGCTCTTTCTCTCTCTCTCCAAGTGTGTTTTCCCAAGAGTTCTCTTTCATTCAGGTGTGATCTCATATGCTGTGGATAGGGATCGATAGGCTCAGTGGCAGGGAGTTCGATGCCTGCCTGAATTATTGCTTCATTTCTCTCCCTATATAGATGAAGCCTGTTTTTCCTCAGCTCTCCCCATGCCGGGATCAATACCTTACAATCTCATTTTTATCCATTTTTCCATAAGCCCAGTGATTGCATTTATTTGGAAAATCCGACAAGCTAAATAAGGCATCGCTTTAAGACAGGTGCTGAAAAAAAATGTTAGATGGTGCGGCTGCAAAACGGATGACTTGTTTTTCTTGATGGTGAGCAGCAGCTTTTAAAAGACAGGGACGTGTGTGAAATGGCCAACTGAAGACGCCCCGCTGGTGAGCATGCCAATCGCTCTATATCTTTATGAGAACAATCTGGACGCATGCAGAGGTTTAGCAATTAAATTGGAAAGGTTATCATTGATCAGCTAGTGTGACCCCATTTGTCAATCAAATTAAAAAGACTCATTATCAAAATCAAATGATTGCTTAGTCCACTTAAGACAAAATCCTCTGTATTGGGCATTCTGCAAACCTTTTTTATACTACAGTATAAAAATGAGTGATACAAATGAGTGTTTTAGGACAAACCAATCTTTACAAAGTCACCAAAATATTATTTTAACAAACAAACATTGTTTAAACGTGACTATCATTCTATTTTAACAATATTCTTAAAACATTAAGAAAACTATTTCTGAAGTTAGTAAACTTTTACCATAAAAATTTTAACCATAAAAAAACTACATTTGCATTCAAAGAGACGCCAAATGCATGCATGATCTGAAGTCTGGCTTTTCCAGAAACTAAAGTGACAAATGCTTCCCATAGACTTAATCATTGCACCAGGGTAGCAAGCTGCCTTTAATGTGATGGAGCAGACTCTTTTAATATCAGGCCTGATGGCTGCTGTTCAGCCCACTGGCCTGCATACTGAGCAGCAACCGATTGCCTGCTGAACGATTCGAGCGATTCATCAACACCTCCAATCTATCGGCCGCACAGAGCTTCACACGCGCTCACTGGCAGATAGCATTATAACTCTGCCCCTTTCCCCCCCTCCCTAAAAACAGACGGAAAACCCCTTTGACGAATGATGCAAACATGGCAATCTGCTGAGAAGTAATACACAACCAAACATGGAAATGCATTTGTTGCAGATGAATTGTCCGGGAGGGAGAGGGAGAGAAAGTAGGGAGGCATGATTCATCCCTCTTATCTTCCGAGTGCCATGCAGGATGGGTAATGTCCCAGGCGGTGAGGGTTTAATTGTTTCTGATGATAAATATAATTGCACAGAGCTTCTGGATGTTTAATTACACAGGCCCAGGAACTGAGGTTGAGATCACTTTGACAGGGTCTTACTCATTAAAGATTGAGATGTGGTAGGGCTTAAACTTCAGAATTACAGAAATCTGAGCAAATATATATATATAAATATATATTATAGGAATATATTTTTAGAAGTAGAGATAAACAGTGAGAGGAAGGGAAGGGAGCTTGCTTGCTCATACAATATAGCCAACACCAAAAAATAATCTAACAGTCTAACTACATTCAAGATCAAAACCTGAAATGTATTTACCATGGTAATCCTGGTGTAATCCTGGTGTACAACAACAAATGTTTAGCTCTAAATACTGACACCAATCACCTAGAACTTCAGGTTTCTCATTGTTGGTCCTCCTATAGTTCAGATTAAACAATTTTGGTGAGTGAAAAATCTTTTCAGTTATGTTTTCAATCTAAACTTCATTCCACTGTTGTGGCCCTGGGCAAGCCACTTCACCTACATTGCCCTGTGTGGGGTGTGTTTGGTGGTGGTCAGGAGGCCGTAGGCGCAGAAGGATAGCCATGTCCTGTCAGACTGCCCCAGGGCAGCCACCAGAGTGTGAATGTGGAGTGAATGAATAATGCTCTGATAATTGTAAAGCTTCTTTGAGTGTCTAGAAAAGAACCATACAAAATGAAGGCATTGTTATTATTATTATTATTATTATTATTATTATTATTAGTTCCCAATGCTGTCTTAGTTTTTTTTATTTAGGTGTATATATTTAATCCCTTGATCTTCTTTTAAAACTGTTCTTTCTTTCAGATAAATACATTTACATAAACATTTCAAGTTATTTTGTCAAAATCAAAGCTTTTAATTACCATGGATTCAATTAGGGGTTCTGATGCAATGCTGTAGAAAGTTTATAGATCTTTTGGGTGTAGAAAATGGAGAAAGAGTCCATGAATTCTCCTTGTGGGAGATAATCCAGTAACATGTATGTGTTTTAAAATCAGATTATGTTTGAAAAAGACTAGAATCTTTACCAATGAGCTTAAAGTTCAAATTGACTGTAATTGTTTTTGAAAAAAAAAGGTTTCCAATCAATCTATTTATTAACTCAAACAGCCCTTTGCTTTATTTTCCACTTAAACTACTGTAGTTCCTTGTGAAATAATGACATTTTTGCGAGACTAATGTGATTCCAAACTTCCAATGCAATAATACAGAGAGATATTTAAGGTTGCCAAAAGCCCATTTTCTCCAAAAAAGTGCAGTGTTTCTGCAATCATGTTCCTTTATCAAAAAATAAAATTATAAAAAATATCCCAAACAAAAATAGAGTTTCAAAAAAAGCAATGATAACCTGGCTGAAAATTTCCATTATGAATGTAAAAGTAGCATAAAAGTAACAACTAAAGGTTTTTACGTTTTTAAAAACCTCTTTTTAGTATTTTGATGAATATGATCACCATGTACATCAATGTAATGGAGGAAAAAACATTTATATTCCTTACCCCCAACTGAATAAATTCATACTTGGAGCAGCGTGATGGTGAATAAATGATGACAGAATTTTCAATTTGGGGGAACCATCCCTTTAACTAGAAACCAATGGTGAGCCAAAGGCACAGTTCACACAAGTGTTTGCCAAGAGTCCTTGAGAATCAGGATTTAAGAAATGAGATGCTTTTGAGGAATCCATTAACAGAGTGACTGCTGAGTTCATAACCAGAGAGCAGTTCAAGCCAAAACCCTGGACACGTTCAATACTATAAACCATGTCCAATATAATCAACATCATTGTGTGCACGTGTAAAAACATTATTTTAAAATCAAGCACTTAATAAACACAGACTTGTGAGAAACATGCTTTTAAAGTAAAAGATTAAATGAAATGATAGCTGCAAGGTACTTTCTCCAGGTACAGCTCAGGCTTTCCGCATGGCTGTGTGGTGTTTGTGCACAGCAGCATCAGTGCCCCATTGATTTAATTAGGTCTCCATCTCCTCTGCCTGACAGAAGTTGATTAGAGGTGCCAGATGCCCCATGTGTAATTCCACTGCCAGCTGCCACAAAGCTTTGCCAATACTCTATGATTAGTACCCACTGGCAACTGGGCAAGGCACAGGTGCCAACTGGAGCCAGGAGAGAGAGGCAGAAAAACAGACTAAAGTAGATAGGACATGAGCCTATTGAAAGCGGAAGGATCTAAAATGGTTAAAACTATGGACTAAAACTGTGAGAAAGTCAGTCTGATTTGAACAGTAAAGATGTAACAGCTTGAGTTTTAAAGAGAGTTTAGCGTGCATTAAAACCCCTGATTTGTAGACAAACATTCCTGATGTTTATTGGGCTTGAAACATTAGCAAAAAGGACACAACCAGAAGTGCAGCAGTAAAAGGAAGTGACCATCTGCCCTCTGTTTTTGAGGTGCATGTGAGCCTGTACATGTGTTTGTGAGGTTGTGTGTGAATGTCTAAACCCCTCCCTTTACTCCTGCCCATGTGCTTGCTGAATGGGCCATGAAAAGAAGCCAAGTCCAGCGCCATAAACCCAATGTGCATCCTCATTCACACCCACCAATGCACAGGCCTATACATAGACACCTACTGAGCCGACAATACTCACAGCTGTGAACTGTTTAAACCTATTGATGAGACAGGCCTTTAAACATTGCATCCTTCAGCACTTTAGCGCTCTTCAGAAAAGCTGTGCTTGTACTTTGACTGCAAATTCAAACAACAAAAAAAAAACCTGCAAGATCAGCGACTGAAAACTCTTCCTTACTTCCTCGGAAGATTTTAGATTTGTTTTACTGCTGAATTCCATCATATACAAAACTTCCATCAGTTTCATCCTTTTGGAAGCCAGAAGCTAATTACTTCTCATTGGTCGAACTTCCAATAGTGTGTACAATAAACTCATTTTCCAGCCAGCAGATATCAGAGCTGACCCCTCTTTCCTCCATAATGTAAATTCTACATTTCCCTTATCAATGCCGGCTGCAGGATGTTACTGGAGTTTGAGGCACAGGGCATTTGTATTAAGCTGTGCACAGGAAATAGGTAAGATTCCTCAATGGTGTAGGTTCCTCTCGGCAGGAAACACTGCCTGACTTCCATAATCCACATGTGAGATCAAGATTTTTATGTACGATTTAACGATTGAACACATCTGTCTGAATACAGCTGTTAAATGCAGTCCTTACCTGTGTAGATAAATCTTCCTGGTGTCCCTTTGCAGAACTGCTTTGACTTGTAGGACAGAGTGACCTCCACAACCCCAGGAATGTGCCTCGGAGGAGTCTGAACTCGAATGGCGTGAGGAGTTATGAGCTGAGGTGAAAAAACACATTGCACTTCAGGGTCTGTGTTTCATTTTTTAATTAATGGAAAATTACAAAAGGTTAGAATAAGGCAACATAATCTGTTTGAGAACCACACAACTTTGATTTAAATTTTTGCTGACAGCACATTTTTTATTATAGATGGTAAAAGTACAAACACGTTTCTGTGCACATTTCAGAAGCTAGTGCTGAATAACTCCATTTCAATATTACCTGCATCTGAACTAGCTGAATTATTAAGCTCTTTGGTGTTATCTGATTACTCTATGATTCATCTGCTTATAGTGTTTGTGAAACTGTCACGATCGGGGGTGTGCGTGGAAGGAAAGATCTCAATCGCAGAGACAGCTTGACCTGAGACACTCTTTTATTAAAGAATAAAACAAGGAGAAAAGAGATGACTAAAACGAAAGACCCACGAGGGGGCAAAACATTAACAATAACATAAATCACTTTCAAGAGTGAAAAATAAGTAACTACAAAAATAACCTGCCAGCCGTTACAACGCCACGCATCGGTAACGCACACAAAGACAATTAATGCACCCGTGAAGAACTGCACAAACACAAGGGTATAAAAAAGGGAAACTAATAAGTGAGGACGCGCGGGAAAACAGCTGAAGGGACTAATGACAAATTAGAGACGGGACGAACATTGACGAAACAATCCACGAGGTGAAGGGAAAACCCGGAACCGGCACAAGGGAACAGAGACGCACGATAACGGACAAAAACCCCTGACAGTACCCCCCCTCTAAGGAACGCCTCCAGGCGTTCCAACCGAAACACCACAAGAACACAGATAGAACATACACAATAAAAAACCAACTAAATTAAACAGCGAGCATATAACATAATTCCTAACTATAATAAATAAAAAATCGCCCCAAAATGGGAAAAAACGCTTGACCGGAGCTTCGTGAAAGTATAAACAGCAGGTGACAAAAAAAACCCCAAACTAAACCTTAGTCCCGGGGTGCCAGGCCGACGCGGAGGCAAGAAAGCCTAGAGCTCAAGACCTGACACCCGTCATCCCTGAAGAGGTGGACAAGAAATCTCCAGGGAAGCACCAATCACTGGTTCCCCCATGGAGGAGCCGGAGGAAGCAGCCAGGGAACCTCCAGCAGAGACCCAGATGAGGCCAGCCATTCGAGCAGGACCCCAAATTGCCAGCCAAGCACCAGACGAGGGATTGCCGGTACTTGGGAAACCCCGGAAGGCTTGGCACAGCACAGGACCTGGCGGGCTGCAACGGAGAGCAGAGCCGGCAGAGCTGGGCAGCGGCGCTCGGGTGGCGCCGGAAGGTACGGCGAAGAGCAGGCGCCGGCAGGCACGGGCGAAGAGCAGGACAGCGGCGCTCGGGAGGCGCGCAGGCACGGGGCGAAGAGCAGGACAGCGGCGCTCGGGAGGCGCCGGCAGGCACGGGCGAAGAGCAGGACAGCGGCGCTCGGGAGGCGCCGGCAGGCCACGGGCGAAGAGCAGGACAGCGGCGCTCGGGAGGCGCCGGCAGGCACGGGCGAAGAGCAGGACAGCGGCGCTCGGGAGGCGCCGGCAGGCACGGGCGAAGAGCAGGACAGCGGCGCTCGGGAGGCGCCGGCAGGCACGGGCGAAGAGCAGGACAGCGGCGCTCGGGAGGCGCCGGCAGGCACGGGCGAAGAGCAGGACAGCGGCGCGGGAGGCGCCGGCAGGCACGGGCGAAGAGCAGGACAGCGGCGCGCGGGAGGCGCCGGCAGGCACGGGCGAAGAGCAGGACAGCGGCGGCGGGAGGCGCCGGCAGGGCGAAGAGCAGACAGTGGCAGCGCTGGCGCGGCGCTCGGGGGGCGCCGGCAGGCAGGCGCCGGGCGGCGCAGGCAGGCTCAGGCGCGGGGGGCGCAGGCAGGCAGGCGCGGGGCGGCGCAGGCAGGCTCAGGCGCGGGGCGGCGCAGCAGGCTCAGGCGCGGGGCGGCGCAGGCAGGCTCAGGCGCCGGGGCGGAGAAGGCAGGCTCAGGCGCCGGGGCGGCGCAGGCAGGCTAGGCGCCGGGCGGCAGGCAGGTCAGCCCGGGGCGGCGCGCAGCAGGCCTTCAGGCGCCGGGGCGGCGCAGGGCAGGGCTCAGGCGCCGGCGGCGGCGCAGGCAGGCTAGGCGCCGGGTCGGCGCAGGCAGGCTCAGGCGCCGGGGCGGCGCAGGCAAGGCTCAGCGCCGGGGCGGCGCAGGCAGGCTCAGGCGCCGGGCGGCGCAGGCAGGCTCAGGCGCCGGGGCGGCGCAGGCAGGCTCAGGCGCCGGGGCGGCGCAGGCAGGCTCAGGCGCCGGGGCGGCGCAGGCAGGCTCAGGCGCCGGGGCGGCGCAGGCAGGCTCAGGCGCCGGGGCGGCGCAGGCAGGCTCAGGCGCCGGGGCGGCGCAGGCAGACTCAGGCGCCGGGGCGGCGCAGGCAGACTCAGGCGCCGGGGCGGCGCAGGCAGACTCAGCTGGAGAATGCGTGGAGAAGGTCTCTCTACGGTCGCCATTCTGCTCTGGGTCTGGGAACCCAACAGTGAGGCGCTCAGAGGAAGCTGGGGATGAGCCTCACCGCATCCGGACTCACCAGAGTGAGGGACCATATCAAGTACTTCATCCAAGACCAAAGAATTAACGTTGGTCCCACCTCTGGCTGTGTGACTGGTCTCCCTTGACTTCTTCCTCTTCTGCCTCTTCTTCTGACTCCTAGTGAGTCTGTTGGGTTGCTCAGGTTCAGGAAACAGTGTCTCATTCGACCCCAGTGACTCACTGTAAGTAGGCCAGGGAGAGGGTGCGCGAGAAGAAAAAAAGTCATAATATAGCGCTACCTCTCCTCCTGGATATTGACACTGCTCCTGCTGACGAATGTAGTCTACCAGCCTCCATAGCTCCAGTTCCTCAAGTGATAATGCTCATCTTGGTCTACTGGAACATCCAATCCTTCCATGAAGAAGGTGGAGATGGCTGACTCCGTTAACCCAAACCCCTGTAGGGATCTCCAAAGGTCCACCGCAAACTCAGCGACAGGACGGCCTCGTTGTTGAGCCCCTTGGAGGATCCGCATCAACCGGAGAGTTGGGTGAGTCTCTGGCTGACCATATTCAGGCTCCTTGGTCAAGCTGCTCGCTGAGATCTGTAGGGACGGGTGCATTCTGTCACGATCGGGGGTGTGCGTGGAAGGAAAGATCTCAATCGCAGAGACAGCTTGACCTGAGACACTCTTTTATTAAAGAATAAAACAAGGAGAAAAGAGATGACTAAAACGAAAGACCCACGAGGGGGCAAAACATTAACAATAACATAAATCACTTTCAAGAGTGAAAAATAAGTAACTACAAAAATAACCTGCCAGCCGTTACAACGCCACGCATCGGTAACGCACACAAAGACAATTAATGCACCCGTGAAGAACTGCACAAACACAAGGGTATAAAAAGGGAAACTAATAAGTGAGGACGCGCGGGAAAACAGCTGAAGGGACTAATGACAAATTAGAGACGGGACGAACATTGACGAAACAATCCACGAGGTGAAGGGAAAACCCGGAACCGGCACAAGGGAACAGAGACGCACGATAACGGACAAAAACCCTGACAGAAACGAACGCCTTTTGAACGTGAGCCATGACACTACAAAGCGGCTGCAATCTCTCCATTTCCCTTCGAATGCTCTGTTATATTCAAAGCCAGCAGCACAGGAGCTGCTTTACATGGCTTTAAACTGTCCCTTTCATTGCTCACTTAGCTGGGCTTTCATATGCCAGACACAGCTCTTCTCACTTCTCAGCTAAACACGCTTTTGTCAATGTGGGCCTTTTTAAAAACAAAAATAAAAGTCTCTTTCACGTAGCTCTTCTCGGTAGCACAAAAACAGAATGAGAAACAGGCTAAAACAGATGGACAGACACGAAAACAGACAGACTGAGTGACCAAAAATGGGGCGGAATTGAGAACACATGCATAATTCTAGTACAACATAGCATCTGCCTTCTGAGACTTGAGAGCCAAATGGATTTTAACACATCTCTCAGTTAATGCGTATTTGTTAATTGAATTGCATAATTTATCTAAGAGAAATACGAGCAGCTGTCATTTAAAAATGTCGCTATTATTGTTTTTTCTGATGCTGATTTGGATTTTGATATTCCCACAAATAATAAAAACCAATCAAAGGTTAAAAAAAAACAAGATATGACTGCAGCAGCTGCTGTCTTTTCATCCAGCAGTACATCCTAGTTAATAAAATTAGCACTTGCCAAAGTGTCTTGGCAAATTAGCAAAATTGTTATCAAAACTTTGAAGGTTGCTTAAGGAGTGGATAGTACCAACCTGGCTGGTACCAAAACAAAACACTGGTAAGAGCAGTATGTACAAACAGCATCCAAAATACATTTCCCTGCTGTAGCTCTCCACTTTTACAGTTGAGGAAATCCTGTGCTTTACGAGTAAAATATAAGTGCATACAAACACATGTTTTGGATGGCTCAAACTCAAAACACTTGAATTTTAAAAAAGCAGATGGTTTTTGGCAAATCCCAATCTCTGTATGCTTTTCAGTAGGTCCCTTTGAGTTTACTGTCAAAAATGCCAATGTCAATGCTAATTGGAAAATGATAACATGATAAAACTAAACATTTGAAAATTAAGCCCAATAAAGCTAAACTCAAATAAACTTATAATACAAGGTAATGATTAAAACAAATTTTTCTGAATCCTTTACAGACAGGTTAATATTAGGAATAAGGATAAATATATTTTCTGATTACAAAAGGAACTCTGTATTTCTTAAGTTAGCAGCATATTGAAATTTTATTTTTACACCATGAAATTTGCCAAAATTTACTTTTATTTAAACTTGATGTAACTTTTGATACACAGTAGGCCTCCCGTTTATAAAAGTAACAACAAAAATGTAACTTCTTGTTCGGAAGCAACAAAAAAAGCTGCATATGAAGTTTTTTTTTTTTGATTGATTAACTGGCATATGAATGTTGACAAAAAACAACCTTTTTATTTTGTCCAGATCAAATGAATCAAATTTGGCAAATAACAATAAGAGTAATTTTTTATGAAAGCAAGACAAACTTTTCGAAGTTAAACCAAGTCTGTTTAAGGATTAGAGTATGCATATGAAGATCATAAACTGCCATGATGCAAATCCAAACTCTTCTTTTTGCCTGGAGTCAAACTTTTTTTAACTAAATAGCATCACTCTTTTTGCAAAATTAAAATAAAAAGTAAGAAAACGAACCTCACTCCAGACCAACATGGTCCCAAAGATGACTTGCAGGCCGTCAAAAAAGTTATCTCCAATGATGATGACTGTTGCACCCCCTGTCGTCCAGCCTTCACTGGGACTGATCGCCTTGATGCAAGGAGTAGCTGTTAAAAAATAAATTAATCACACAATAGTAAACAATGAGCTTCTTGAAATTAAATAGCCAATAATTAAGGCCGTATAAATTTGCCTATCTTGCCTGGAAAGTGATCGTTTATGCTATACGTCAACTGCATCAGAATAAACATCTGGAAGCAGCCAGCAAATCATCACTCGTGTGCATTACCTGTGACATAATTTCATGCACAGACTAGATCCTCAGGAAATAAATCTAAAGCTGTGCAACAGATTTCTTCCTGATTATGGCAAATAGATTTATGAGGCACACTCTATTAGGAAGCTTTAGGCACAGCTTAATGACAAGTGACTGACTCATTAGAGTCGTCACATATGATTAGACTGTGGCCATTCCTCTGCGCAGTCCCCATATGCTTCCTGACAGCGGTGCGAGCATGAGAGATGACACTCCCTCACCCATCATTTATCTCAATCTACCCTGGATAGTAGCATGATTCACTGCTGCCATTCCCTGGAAATCACGAGCAACCAAAGCATTATCATCTGTACTGTTTCAGGGGCTCGAGATTGCTGTATCACATAAAGGGACACAACTGCAAAGCAAAGTGACAATAATTTAATGTCATCTTCGTAATCGATTTACTCCTGTATTTCTGGGGAGAGAAATTCAAGCTCTGATTGAATTTTTATCAAACTTTCCACTTTTATTTTTAACAATTAAATCTGTTATCAGGGACTGCATACATAAAAATATACATTTTCTTTTTTTTATCACTTAATTTCATAGCTGACACACTTTTGTATTTTCATTAGATAATTTACAAGATAATAAACATATAATTTTACATTGGACAATTCCTTATGCTCATCAGCAATATTTTTTATGCCCAGAGATTTTGATTATACTGATGATTTACATTAATTCTGTTTAATTCAATATTGAGTATGTAATTTTAATAAATAACAAAGTATTTAACTCATTTTTTTACTCACATTGTTCCTTGCCCTATACTATCTTATACTACTAGCAATTTAGCAATTAATTGCATCAATAAAAATATTGACATAAAACTATATTCTTAATATATGTTTCACCCTAAATGTAATAAAAGCATTACATAGTAATCCTTTGATTCAATTGTTTTAAGTAAAACCCTACATCATTAAAATAAAACTAGGACTTAATAAAACAACAACAACATGATGACAGGACACTACAAGTCTCAGTTGGCCGCTGCTCCCTAGAGTTCTGCTTTTGAAAGATTTAATTCCCCTCAGCCTTTTAGTCCAGGACATAATTAATGAAATCTGAGGGTCAGACCGGAAAAGATCAGTCAATGATGAGTGTACAATAGCAGCACTCCTCCCTCGGTCCCCTCAGGGGCTGGCAGAAGTACACGAATGCTAATTCCGCTTGATTATACACACACCTTTATTAAATATTACACTGACCCCATGTGTGTGAGGGGAGAGAGGGGGCCAGGTGCGAGTGCTTGTTTTATGACACTCGTGCAAATGTCATGAGCACAGGAGTTCTGCCGGCACAGAGAAATCCAGAGTCCTTACAGCAGTCGATCAAAAGGCCAGGCGCTCTGGGACACTCTGAGAAAACAGCAGCCTGCCATAAAAATTCAACACCTTAATGAGTTGAAATTTCATTTCAGTGTGTTGAACTTTGGCACTGGATTCTAGAGCTCGCTGTCTCATTGAAGCCGCTTTAACCAACTAATTACCGCTGTTCCAATTTGCTGCTGGATTTAAATAGAAGGAAAGGAATGATGGAAGGAAAAAAAGGAACGTAAGGGGTCCTGTGGGGCAGATATGGGAAGAGTGTGCTCTGTTGTCCTCTGTAACTCTGTTAGGGAAATGAAGCACTTAGTTGGATCCAAATGTGTTTTAAAAAACATTTCTTTTCGTTTTGCGTTTGTTTTTGTAATGGATTATGCTGATACAGGTAGCTGATGTTTCTGGTCAAAAAGAAAGCCAATCACAATGAAGATCAAATTCAGTTTCAGATTTCTTGTATATATATTCTTGTATTAAAAAATGACAGGTGATCCAGGTGTCTCCTCTGACTGTGAATCACTGCTGAACACACATTCTTTAGTAAGTGTTACAAGCAGCTCTGGCTTTAGGCAGGACCCCTGAGGGAGGGTGAGGGGCTAACCACAGAGCTCATGCGCTTCTCCAGGTAACTGAGTCAGACTGTAAAGGAAAACGGTTGTATGGCACACTCTATACTACCGATGAGAGCACGAACGGAGAAGCGACATGGCTGTAGGCCTCATTCACACAACTTAAACTTGTGTATGTCAGCCATCGGCGATGCCCTGGGATGAGGTGGCATAGAAAATAGCAAGGGAGACTGTACATGGGATTCACTAGTAACGGAAACTGTCTAGAGAATGACAGTGGGAGGGAAACTAGAAAAATAATTCAAACAGTTTTAAAACCGTGTACAAAGTAGCTAACTGAATTCACAAAAGATCATGATTGTGCTTTAATATTTTTATTTGTAATAAAATTAACAGAAGAGTTTGTCCTTGAATTTTGCTATGTTTGTCCAATGTTTGTCCAAGGTGAGGACCAAAATACAAACTGGCACCAGTCATGTCATGAATGCTGCTTTATGACCCAAACTATGATTCAGGTATAGCTTCTTAATGACCTTTAGAGGCATACATTTTTTAAATATATTTATTTATTTTAATTCTATTTTTTCTCATTGCATGTCTGCAAGACTTATCCAGGATTTAAATTGTATTTACAGTGTCTTTGCACCATTTTGTCAATATTTTCTTGAAGGTATATTACATTATAAGAGGGGAATTATACGATTTAGATTATAGAACATGTTTTTAATCATTTCACAAACCCAAATATACAAATAAATCTCCTTAGACCAATCGGAATGACACAAATATTCACTGTCCCAGCCACATTGTAATTTTCAGATGTGAAATAATCCACTTCATGGCCATCAGGACATCAGCGAGCTCATCTGTGCTCTTTTTTCTTTTTCTAAAAGCTCTGTTGAGGGTGACTGCTGGGCATAATGCAATTTGGCGGCGTGATAAACCAGGAGAGATGAAGAGGAACGGTGGAGCAATCTGTGATGGTAATCTTGGCCTAAGACGACTCTTTTGCAGGGTGCTGAAATTGTGCGTGGATTAAGCAGATGGTGGAATGTGAATCCATCTGATAGGATTAAACTTTGGTGCCTCCTCTGCTGCCATCTGTTCTTTCCCACTCTATGCGTGCGCTGTACTCACTCACTCACTCTCAGATATGAACACAATAGATTTCTCCACTACAATTGAAGATTCTAGGGCCCTGCAGACACCTCTTTCCAGCACAGTGCGTTTGTGACATGACCTCTCTATGGATGCCCTCACTTTACCCTAGTCTCCACAGCCCAGAGCAATCAACACACATCCAGGCCATGTCTGACTGAACAGCCTCATTAGCTGGAGGCCTGTGGAAATGCTTTGAGACTGACACAATAATGGTACATTGACTGAGAAGGATTGAATGAAGGAAAGCAAGCTGTTGAGCCGGGTGTATTTGCATGTTCTGTGCTGATTTCTAAGGAGAATTCTACAGAAGAGATTCAAACAGTCTTTTTATCAGTGGAAAGTATTTCTCTATGAGCCTAAATTGATCGACATATATAATTCATACACAAGGGATAGAAACAAATCCTAAGACAAATTGTTATTATATTGGGTCACACTTCGTTTCTGGGTACTTTGGTCTTTTAATGCTCAGTGACTGTAAGGTTGTGGATGATTTAGAATGCTCTCCCTGTGCATACCAGAGTTCCTTTTAGAAGTCAAAAAAAGTTGCAAGTCTTTTTTTTGTAAAGACTGCATATTAAAATGGCCAGTGATTTTGAGTAAAGTTATTGTACGAGTTACTCAAGTTTTTTTTTCCTGAAATGTTGGTCCTTAGTGGAGTTTTTTTTATTCCTTGCCAGTTTAGCTTAACTAGTGAAGCTCCTTCATTGAAATGCAGTTCTAAATGTTGTATACAAAATATTGAATAGAGCGTGTATAAACTCCTTTAGTGACACATTTATATAAAAAAAATTATAAAAAAATATAAGGTACACATATATAAATGTTAGTATAATTATATGTTTACATGTAATTCCCTTTAAACATTTAGATTATTTGTGTGACTAAATTACATTTTATATATAAAATTAAAGCATAATATGTTCTATCTCAAGTACTATCTTGCACTTTCTATTAGACCAAAAACAAAAGGTAACAAACCCCAATATTCACAATATGTTCTGGCTTCAAAAAAAAAAAAAGAAAAGTTAAATCCTCTTAGAGTCACAGAATCTATACTTAAAGAGCGAACAGGTCCCCAGGAGAATTAAAAGGACATAATCATCTTCATCAAATCATCCCATCTGAAATCCTTCGTCTCTCATCACATATAAAAGTTGATTCTCAAGAATCATCCTGAACATAAATGAGAAAATTATTGGATTTGGTTGTGACTGAGGATCAAATCAGCGCAACAAATCAAGTCCAGATGTTATTAGATGGATTTAGGATGGCCGCACCATAACCTGCCAGAGAACTGTGAGATGGAGAACAGCAGATAAGGCCAGACAATGCTCAGAAAATAAATACTTAATTCCTAGGCCGGTGAGACACATGTTCAAGCCTAAAGAGAGCAGACCACTCGGGAATGCTGTGTTCCCTGCTCTTTTGCACTCTTAGCCAG
Source organism: Danionella dracula (assembly GCA_900490495.1). Lineage (NCBI taxonomy): Eukaryota > Metazoa > Chordata > Actinopteri > Cypriniformes > Danionidae > Danionella > Danionella dracula. Next base: position 3,407,947 of record UELW01000001.1, on the reverse strand, counting down.
ATGTCCCATTGGATTGTGGACGCTTTGTTGGAATGCTTGCTTTCATTCAAATCAACTGTAATGTTTGTCTCTCATTGTAAACAAGACCATGGCACATAGGAGAACTGATATAATGGATTTTAACTGACAACAAATGTATTTAAATCGGGTCAAAGTACATTTTGTCGCCAATGCAGGTTCAGCTGAACTGTGTGTAAACCACTGTACTGTGGTTTAGGCGTTGTTACTAAACAAGAAAATCATGTTAAAACAAGGAATTTACATTCAATTTATTTTTAAATTAAATGTAAGAATGAGCCCATATGTAATGCAGCAGCAAAAACACTGAAATCAAATATCTTATAAGACCCTATTAAACATTTTTTAAAATGCCATTTTTGCCTAGTGTGCAAAATGGCGCTACATACGTTTTAAATCTGAAAGAGCTCTGTGTATAGTTATTCCCCTTTAAAAGGAATTTACAAATGCAAACCAATTGTTTTCCAAAATGTTGTGATGTATGAATGTACTCTCCATTGTTTACAAAAATCTTACCACTAGTTGCAATTGCACACCCAGAAACTTCATGCTTCACGGTACACTTTCTCATCTAGGGACACTCAAATGAGTCAATCTTTTGATTTTGAATGCTTGTGTTCAAAGATTTAGGTGCTTGATTAGCTTCTTTCTATCAACACTGTGCACATCATCCATCACACTAATACTGAGTCACTGCACAAATCATTTGGGAGTTGTTGGGAAAACAGGTGAATATTAATCTACATTACTTTTTTTGACCTTGCTCATGTTTACCTAATGCTAGAGACTCCCAGGGTTCTGCAGGTTTCATGATGTCAAATGTAAGACTTATTAGGACCTTTTTAAGACTATTAAGGATCAAATATAAGACCTATATCATAACATGAAACACACATGCAAAACTGTTTTACATAATAAACAGTCTCCTACAAACAAATTGATTGGAACTGTAACAAACATGTTTATGTTTTGAGTATCAATGAAGGTTTTCTCAAACTCTGGCAACCCTAATCATGCATTTACAAAGTTGAATGTTTAAGAGCATTTTCTCAAAATCTGGCAACACCAACAATCAGTTTTATGCCATTTATGCAAGTGTTTTTGTACCATTTATGCACATTGTGTAATACTTTGGCAACATTAACCATAATATTTACCTTATTTTTTAGCATTTAGGAGCATTTTATCAATATCTGGCAACCTCAAACAACAAAAACACATTAGATGAGCTTTACATGGACAACAGAAAAAAAAGACCTGAAAAAAAATGATTTAACCTAGAACAGTGAAGTTTATTTTTTAAGGTCTACAATAGGTTACTTTTAAATTTTAAACTTTTTAAGACCTTGCCAAACCCTGTATGAACAAGATCAAACTATATATAATAATATGGGCACTTTAATATTGTGCTTATCAAACAGAAGGCTACAGCTTCAAACAAATTGACCAATCATGTATAAAGGATTTAAGATAAATAAAAAGGCATGATATCAACAAGAGAATATTAACACCCGGGGGCACCTATTTGATATTTACGGTTTGAGATCAGCCAGGTTCAGACTCAATTGAGAGCTTTATAATACTCATGACATTTGATCAATTGAATGCAAATGATCAGGCTACCTCTAGAGTAATACACACAACCACCATGGGTGTGCCCAGTTTCTTAATGATTTTCTTAAAGACAGTTTATTAAATAAAAAAAATGGTTAAAAACTTTTATTTTGTCTCTTCGGATTCCATTCATTAAAGAAATATACTTTCATCGATTCATTAAAGAAGTACTTTTAAGTGAAATGGCACGCCCCGTGTAAACAGATACAGTACGTACACTCACCATGCTCCAGGTATGACGGAGTACCCTCAGATGGGTCTAGTCTGCGCGCTCTGCGCCCATGCTTAGAGTTATTGTGTACAAACATGTTATCAGACACTGCCAGGACATGTCCATCTACGCTGACTGTCGTAGACACCACCACCTGAGGGAGACAAGTGATGAGTGTGCTTCACTTCTACAAATACACCAGCTGATCTTCTAAACAAGTGAATAAACAAACAGCTAAAGTGTTTGTGCACATAACAGGACATTGGTATAAGTGCAAGTTACTAATAAACTGATATCCAGGCGCATTTGAGCAGAGAGCCAGGAACAATGACACCAATAGGCTAGAAGTGTCTCATAGCAACTGAGGAGCCTCTTGATTTAAATGACTCTCAAGCTTTGAGAGCTCTCTCCATCTCAAGAGGAAAGAGGTTCAATGAGACTTGGCAAACATCGCTTACATTATCCCTTCTCCGGGCAGCTACTTTGTTCAATCAAAGCCTTCTTTTTTCACTTTTCTTTCTCTGTAACTGTATTTCTTGATGTTGGCTCTGGATTAAAATGCAAATTTAATAAATGCTTTCGAAATATGTAGAATATCTCACAAAATTTGCATTTACTAAAAGGAATTAATTGATAAAGAGTAAAATGTCAAACTTCTCTTAGCTGGGTAAAGTTTTGTAGAAATTTGAAAAGCAATCTCATAATCTTACCTGAAAGCGTCGCATGTCTCTTGGATTTCCTGCATTTTTTAGGCAGTTCTGGTTACATTTGAGGAAGAATTTCAAGAAAAACCTGGAAGACACAAAGAATTTGGACTTAGATTCATAAAGATATTGTGTTTTGATATCAAAAGTAGTTCCTGAATGAGAACATAAAATGCAAAGAAGGACAGTGCATTAGTTTAAGTGTATCACGACTAAAAAAAAAAAGCACACCGTATGCTATGGCCCTTGAATACACATTGACTAAGAGAAAAGAATGGAGGTCACTTAAGTATTTTGAGCTATTACAACAGTGGGTCTCTTTGTCTATGTTTGTTGATAAAATCTTTGCTTGTAGAACAGGAGGTCTTGTTTATGAATGTTATTCCACATTAGCGGTCAACGATGAGCTCCAGCTAAATGATGCGAGATTGCAGCTGGTTTGTCAGCAATGAAGGAATCTAGAGAATAGAGTATGCATGTATTGACTAGCATTCCTCTGTATAATACTACAGCACTTTACATAGACCAATGTAAACTCCTTCCTTAGTCTCTCAATGTCTTTGTGTCTCAAAGGGTGTCAGATGAAAAAATAACATTTGCTTCCCCATCTCGCCATCAGTTCATAGTCATATTTATTCTCATCACATATGAGAATGAAAATGACTCTCAGAGAGATCACGTGACTTTCTGAATGTTGTCTAATGAGCAACCCTATGCATCTAACGTTAATCTGAAAATTGTAACTAAATCTAAGCCTGCATTCAAAATTCATGCATCAGGTTTCTGATCTGTGTGAATCCCAATCAAAAGCACTAAAATAAATGGAAAAGCAATGTTTTGTAAAAAATAATTCCAGACTTATTTTCTTATGCTTTGTTCACACTGAAAAGTTAGAGTGTCATTCACTTCCCAGCGTGAACAGAAAATGTGAAACTCTCCTCCAGAAACTCCAAACTCTCCTCCACTCCACAGACTCTCCTCAGAGCCAGATCCGCTCAGTTGTTGCATTTTTAAAAGACTTGTTTGTTGAGATAAAGCAGCAGGTGCCTATAAACTGTAACTTACATGTTCTCCACTTTTTTGTTGTTACCTGCCGATACTTGTTTAAAGTAGAGCAAGCGGATTGGTTGAAATAAGCTGTTCAACTTCTGATTTATTTGCAGTATATGGATACATTTCTCTTCTGAGTACTATTTAGTTTAATATATGTAAATACTGTGGCAATGATTTTGGCTGGAAACAATCAGTCAAATCTGGCAACCCTGATTCTCTGCTTCTCCCACAATCACAAGAAAGCCTGCTTAACATCGCAACAAATCACAATATGCTTGGCTAGTCTGTGTTTCCCATATAGTTGCATATTATCATTCACTTTACCAACAAAACATCTCTTGTTCCTGCTTTTCTGCTTTTTATTGTGAACAAAGCATTAGAAAGCTGCATTTTTAAAATGCAATTCTATTCAAGAAAACCTGGAACTCTACAGAGTACATGCACCAAAACAACCATACCCATTTGTGCTCAAACATCAAATGCATATCACGTTGTGCATCTCAGTGGTTGTGGTCATTGATAAAAACATGTTTGTATGGACTCCATGTAATCCACTGTATTGTTTGGCTAAACAGATTAACACGACAAGCCTGATCTATCATATCATTTAAGAGCTCTAATCCTCTGCTTTCTTCCCTTCTGCCATTGACCCTCTCTGAGCACTCCTGACCTGTCCCTTTTTCCTCACTTTCCTTCTCCTCCTCTCATTTCTGGTTTGTGCGCAGATAAGTCTGAGCTTAACCCCATTGCTGACACCACACTCTCGTAGTCCTCCTAAATCCCTCGCAAAACCCTCTGTGCCCTCACTTTAGGAAGACATCCTTTATCTTTCTTTCCCTCCACACTATGGATTTGTCCTTCTGGTCTCCTAACCCTTGGCCATGTTCACATAAACACTCGCTCAGAGTGTTACAGCCCTCATTCACATGTTTAATGTGAATATAGTTTGACTTTTTGTCGAACTCTTTGCTCCATTAGCAATATTGTGAGCACTTTGATGTGTGCTGAACATGGAGGAAACTTGTAATCATAGTTGTAATGTTTAATAAAGTGTGCTCTGTCACCTCTGTAGGGCACTTTGGACAGGGACCTTATGCTTTTAAAAGAAATTGGACAGTATGTTGCAAATGGCACGACTAAGAGCACTTCAATTAAAAGGTGCTATTACTAGAGTCAGTTTGAGGGAGAGGGCAGAGCTCCAAGTGTGTGATGGGTAGGATGAGTTTGAGGAAGAGCTCCAAGCCTGACCTGTCAGACACTCTGCTCTGGTTCATAACTCTTACATTGTACTTTTGGACACATCCAACTGGCTGCTAATGAAAGTGTAGCAGAGATGGACAGAGTATAGATGATGGTGAGGAAGAAAGAGCAGCAGTGCTCTGATGGAAGAGGTCTCAAATTGTGGTTCTTTGACACAGATTAAGATTTATTTTTCAAAGTGCGACTGTCTAATTTGGAACATTAATTACATTTTGTTATTTTATTTAATGGTTTGTGAGAAACTGATGTCACATGAAGGAATTCACATGCCTACATCTCATTGTTTCCACTGATGTTTTATATTTCACAACTGTTTTGCATGTTTTGCATCTCATAGTTTTCAAATAGTACCTATGTGAAAATTTATACTTATGCCACAAATGTTAAAAGTAATTTAAAATGGTATGTTATGAAGTTAGGTTGTTGACCAATGAGAAAGGTTCTATTCATGTGTCTGGACCTGCTGAACTTACAACAAAAACACTTTAATGCTGATCGATCACAGTAAAATGTCTACAATGAATGCAATGAAAAACAATGAAAGAAGATACAAAGACTACGTTTGAACAAGGTTACTGTACAACTTATCATCCTCCAAAGAACTCTCAAGCTCAGTTTTTGAAAGAATAAATGAACGAGTGAGAAGTTTTTTTTCCTGTGTGCTTACTATACATTTTAAGTATTGTATGTCTTCATGTGAATGGATACACCAAAAATGGATTACATGACTCCTTCCTTCACTGCCTTACCTTTCATGTTTAACCTAAATATTGATATAAATAAGTGAGGGATTTGTTGCAAAAATCTTTTTAGAACGTTGTTCAAGAATGTGAGATGTTTAGTCCACTAAAAACAGTAAAAAAAAAAAACATGGCTCACTCAGTGTTGTATTTTCTTCAGTAATTTTTTTTTGTGTGTGCGTTGCTTCCAGTGCTCCAGTATTTAAAGTGCAAAACAAGTTAAGATTCCAATATCCAATATATAAAAAATATAAAAGAAAAAAAGAATAACATACAAATTTATTTGCATATAGTGTATATATAATATACTCAAAATGTATACGTCTATAGTAAGGTTTCCTCCGCTAGAAGGAAGTGAAGAATCTTTCTCTCAAGCAGTGGAGAAAAATCATGATCCTTTATTTAGTTGAGTTATAAACTTTCTGAAATAAATCAATGATCTTCCGTGTTTGAAAAGTAATTGTCAGATGGCTAAAATTGTATGGAGACACCATGTGGCTAGGAGTGTCTCCATTGTTCACCAAAAGTTATCTAATGTCAGGGAGTATTTCTTACCAAACAGTAGAGAAAAGCTTTACATGTCAATGCATCAGCATGTAAAGTCCTTAACACTTAAAGAATCATTGTATCTAATTCCATCCTTGACAAAAACAACATTAACAATGTTTCAGTGCAAACCATTGGGGGTTAAAATAGGATTTTGGATCATTTCCACTTTAATTAACAAACTCAAGCATGTAAAAAGAAATTTTTTTGTTTTGTTATTTTTACTCAGATTGTTTAGAGGTATAAATCCCAATAAAACTACATTGGGAAAGATCCTAAGGTGCACCTTTGCTTTGAATCCCGAGTGAAGTCTAGAACAAAAATCTAAATAAACATGAGGGCAAAAATAAAATAAATTGTAACTAGGGCATTAAGCCTGGTCTAGAGATGTTATCAACAGCATTGATGTAATTTTTTTCATATGTACTTCACCAAACAGCTTGAAAAACCTTGAAAAGTGTGCTCACTTCGAGGAGAATTTAAGGCAGAAATGTGAAGTGAGGTCTGAGTGCAAAAAGAAAGGAGTTCAAGGAATTAAAGCAGCAGTCAAGAGCTGATGGGGTTGCTATGGCCAGGGTTAATATAATCCTCAACAAATTGACCTTTGACCTCCGTTTGTCTATGGGTCACATCTGTCCGCTCAGCTATGCCTTGTTAATTAACTCTCCTGCATGCCTGCCTGACTCAGCTGTTATAGCTTCTGTATTTTTCCCCCACAGAAAACGAGTTGGGAAAGGAGTCTCTTTCACTATGTGTTTAATTAAACGCTTTGAAAACATCCATACTGAAAGGAACGCTTCCAATCAAACACCCTCTCGAAGTGAACCGATGCACTTTAATAAATCCAAGAGTGATCTAGAATTCTCTGCAGCATGCCATTAAATTTGAGTCTTCCCTAAAAGCACATCAAATGCTATCAAATTGGCCCCCTATGTTCACAACAGTACTTGTAGTCTAACTCAGTAGCACTATTGATTTAAATGCTTTTGACTGCAGCTGCGAGGGTGGTTTCAAATGAATGATAGTGGCATGTAGAGAGAGCTGCTGATCTGGAGTCAGCATTAACTGTGGCAGCATGGCATTAGAGCATGTGGCATGTGCAAGTATGGTATTACCCACACTCTCAGTAAATGAGACCAAGTCCACGGCACCAGCCATCAATTATTCAGAGGCTGAGATGGCAATTATGGCACTGAGCACAACCAACATGAATATTTTATGAAGGCTAACGCAGACCATAAGAGTGTGTATGGGGGAGAGCGAGAGAAAGAGAATATAAATGTGTCCATTTCTGGGAGACACAGCCGATTCCAGTTCTTGCCACTGAGCGCCACTCAAAGTGCCATTCTGGATGGCAAGATATCTCTCTTCATTGGCTCGCTCGTCATCTTATCTTCATTCTCGTCTCCCAGAATGCCTTGGTGAGAAAGTAGCAGAGTGGCCTTTTTAAACGGTAGTCAAGCAGATGTCCTCTCAAGGCAGCTCTCCATTACCTCTACTGTGTGGGCATGATGGGAATGTTGCAGTTGTTTAAAACACAGAGTTTGACTTGTGGCTAATTGAGTAAGGCGACACCATGTTGATGAGTGATGGGCTAATCTACTGTGCAAAGGCATTAAAGCTCACCGGCCGTGTAACTTACTATTGGTTTCAGCAAAAAGCTTGCTTGTGATTTGACAATGTACATGTGTATCCGTTAGCCTCGCTCCCACACAGTGCCTAATTTGCTTCTAATTCCAGCAAGAACGGATACTGCACACAAAATAATAAGTATAGAGAGTAGAACAATTTGACAGCTACAAGAAGTCTAACTTTCCTCTTCTCCGCCTTCAGGCGAGCAAGACCAGTAGGCATGTTGTGCTGACAGCTTTAAAATTGCTTACAGTACACATCTCCAAAAGATCTGTCCAATGGAAAAAAAAGAAAAGAAAAGTATCAGCGGCTTGCTTAGCTGGTCTTTCAGATGTCTTATTTTTCCCTCCTCCCTCCATTTATTATGGCTGGATTTCTGCACTGGACTGCGACTTTGGTGCCAAATGCAACCGAAGAACTATTTCAAAACGTGAGAGAGAGAGAGAGAAAGAGAGAGAAAGAGAGAGATAAAGAGAGGGGGAGAAAGTGAGAGAAAATAAACAAGAAAGTGTGTGTGTGTGTGTGTGCGTGCGTGTATGCGTGAGTGCGTGCATGTGTGTGTAAAATAACAGGTTTTGTACATATTTTGTATAAATATTTAAACTGGAACATTATTTATTTTTAGTGTTGTAGAGAATACGTTTAAAAATCTTTTAAAAAGTCAAATAAAGTCAAAGATATGTTTTATATTTATTGTTAATTAATTAAACTTGAATACATTTAAAAGCCTGAATAAAAAATGTAAAATTAGAGTAACCGCATTATGTGGTGTAACGATATTGTAAATGTAGGATTTTAAATAATTACAGTAATAGGCACATTTTGAAAATGTCTGATTATTTATAGTAATCACTAATAAATGTATTCATTGTTAAAGCACACCACATTTAAACTTAAATCCTCTTCTTTTTGGCTCTTATAGAAGTGTGATAAGTTGTGCATTTAAAAATGTTTATATCACATTGTGTTGCATGACAAAGGCATTATGCATCATCCGTACCACTAGTTGCCAGTATAGCACAAGATAACAGACAAAAAAACAGTTATCCTTTGAAGTAAAATAGCATAGTAAACCAGTCATGAGAGGATGCAATTAACAAAACCTCTTTCTCAGACTCTCAGCCTTTAAACAAAAATGACCATCTAGTGTTATTTCCTTCAGGATTGTCTTGATTTAAGAGCAATGCAGTCTAGATATATCCTCTACGAAATAACAACAAAGACTTGAGTGAGACAGATCAAGTGAGTGAGAGACAATGAACGTGAAAGGGGAGAGCGAGAAGAGAATTTCATATCAGACAGCAGGACTAGACCCAGGAGACGAGTGTAGTGCAGACGGGAGAATTATTTTACATAATAAATGCTTCAAATTCAAGCCTGTAATTGATAGCTGAAGCCAAGCAACGACGTGAAGCCACCACACATGGGTTTTGGGGAGCTGTCAATCATCTGGTGCCAGTGGAGGAGGGATAATGATTGTCATATGACAACAGCCTGATTTAATGTAATCACTGCAGCTAAAGCTATTGTTTACAAGTGCTTCCTCGTGGAGGTGTATGTGTCGATCCAAGGCCAGGAGTAGTACAGGAGTCGATGGTGTAATATGTCAAGCTTCAGTTCAGGGAAGGAGGGTTTAAATATTTTTATTTAGTGGAAAAACATATTTTTCCACTATGAAGTTCTAAAATACTTTTTAAAATAAAACTATTTTAAATTTGTAACACATTTTTAACAGTTAATCAGCATATCATGACATTTGTGACGAATACTGCAAAGCTATATTAAGTGCCTGTATTAACATTAACAGCTTATATTAATCTTTTGTAATTAATAATTTCATACAAAACATGCAACATCATCTGGTGAAATGTCTAATTCATCTATGACTCATAAAACAAATTCAAAAGCATGGTAAAAACCATTTTAAACCCTAATAATTGTGAATCTAAAATGGTACTCCAATAATGTTCATTATCTAATTTATTAATTTTTTCTTGCAGTGTTGGGTAGCTTACAGCAGCAAACAAAAAGTAGAGATATGTAAAGTTGATGCAGCATCAGACATTTTCTGCTGAAATTTACACATATTTTTCCATGTCTGGTTTAATGGATGTAACTGACTAATAGAGCTCAAGGTACCTTAGATTTATTATACACAAACTACAAAAATAAACATGCAAATCAATTTTGTCTATATAACTTAATTCTTTAGAAATAAAAACAAGCCGGCTAATTCAACATAAAGCTCAAAGTAAAATTAAGAGTCTAAAGTGGAAAAGCATATATATTAATTCTGAATTGTACAGTTAACAAATCTTAATCAAAATGTACAAGAAAAGAGAGAAAAAGACAGAGAGAGAGAGAGGGAGAAAGAGACCACCCTCCTGTATATTTCAGAGGCTGTAGGCAAACACCTCAATAATTCATGATGGAGAGATTGATTTTTTTCCTTTGGCGAGAGGCAGCAGATGTGGCATGGATGAAGGAAGAGTGGGATGGAGGGATGGATAGAGGGATGGAGGGGTGGTGGAGGGACATTGCAGGCCTGAGGGTCAGCAGCCACTGGGATCATTACAGCGGCTGCTTTTTTTGTGTGAAGCCTAGATCTTTACAGCACGCTGTTACTCGCTGCCATAGGCTCAAACAAACTGGTTTGAGTAACTCTGAGAGTTCCTCTTTCAGTCCGGATTTTTCAGCCTGGTTTCACATTTGAACAGTTAACCAGTGGATTCAGCCTGGTCTTGATAACGCTGCTCCTGTTTGCACCTGTTTAATTAAACCTTGTCACTTTAATCTAGACACTTTTACAATCATCACTACTGTGTAGTCAATGTATTTATTTATTTGTATAGATTTATTTGTATTAATTTACTTATATATACACTTATATATATATGTACTTATATTTTACTCATTTATATTTACTCCTTTTTATTTGTAATTTTCACTTATTTCATTTTATTTTACTTCTGACTTCTGGTATTCAATGCATACAGCAAGAAAATAATATCAATGTACATGCAAACTAGATTTCCTCACTATATACATGACAATAAACACTTTTCAGTTGGTTTATTGCTTTATGAATTTAGTTTTTTAAGCTCAGAACCAAAAAAAAATATTCAAAAACACTGCAAAGTTTAAAATTGAATGAGATATTTAAGAAATCTTTGTCCATTTCTGCTGACTGGCATTAAATTGTGTATGCATTTCTTTGGAAAATAAAAAAGATTTCCATTATTAAAATATATATCAATTGTCTTTTCTTGGCTAAAACAGAATTTCTTCATAGTCACATTATTTTTGCTTAAAAGTTTAGCCAAAATACATTTTTAACACAAATATTAATATAAATACAAATATTTGGTATATTAACAAGCAAACATGACAGAAAATATGCATTGTCGTTTGAGTATTATTATGTATGACAATTATGACTTTCTTAGGCTAATTTATTACAAAAAATAAAAAAATGTATACCATTTTGATCCAAGCACATAAATAAAATTGTTTTCAGCCCAAGCAGCATCATGTGTATTTGATAGTATTCTTAGTTTAATGTCAAAAATGACAAAACCTCCCTAGTAATAATAAGTTCTCTTACTGCACTGTGACCGCAACTTTTAGTGCATGTGTTGCAATCTGCACTGAAGCGCAGTTGTAAAAGTTGACATTTAGAGCTCTTGAGTGTTGTGAGATGAGAATTGGACGACACTTGTTTACTGTACTTTGATACAGAAATGATGAGGTTACAGAAAAGAGCAGGGCAGAGCTGAGAGAAATGGAATGGAGGGACTCAGTTGTGTCTGATAGAATCAACCCTCACTGTGTGTGACGGGACAGCTGGTGATGCTTTGAGAGCGAGCGACATCCTTTTGTCATTGCCTGCTCTCACAAATAATTCATGGCATCAGAGGCAAAGGGAATGAGGGAGGCGTATTGACAGCTAGCACTTCTACTTGCCTTCACCTGTCTTATCCAGTCACCCGCAGACGGGACGCAAAGGACACAGGGACCTTTTCAGGAGGAGCATACTCGCTGCCTTTCTCTTACACTGACCTAATTAGAGCTCACTCAGAGCTCGCTGGTCCCAGTCTTCTCTCATTCAGTGTGTCCCGCAAAAACGAATTGTTGCTTTAACCCACGACAACATGCTATATTTTTGCAACATGCTAAATGCCAAGGGTTCGCAGGAGGTAAAATAGCACAATTGAAAGTCACTATATAACTGTTAGAGTTAATTTAGTTAGTAAATAAATCGTTCACCCACAAAGAAGATAGTGGGTGACAGATAGATCCACCCATAAAGATGCCTAACTTGTCACATAACAATCTCTTTCTATATATATATATATACATTTTTTTTTCTTCCCTCTAAGTTGATTCTGTATTGATTAAACATTAATATACGTTGATTAGGTATATTAGTTTATGTTTTCTTTTACAAATCATAATACACAGGTTTAAAATTCTGTTTAAATATAGAGTTTAGAGTTTAAATATACTAAATATCAGCACAGTGTATTACTTGTTCATATGTTTATAGTGCTTTAGACACTTAGGCAGAATTTTTTATTTTATCTTTGAGTCTTTTAAAAACTTTATCATTAATTTTATTGCTATCAACACCTTTCAGTGTTGAAATTATATTTGAATCTACAAGTATTTATTTACTGGAACTGACAGAGCCTTATTAACAACTTAAAGAAACACCCTTTTTATATGGAGAAAAAAACAGACATAGTAAACTATTTTACCAACTTTCAGAAAGGGACATAACATTCTCCGAACAGAGTCTACATCTAAAATGTACTAAAATAACTCAGTTTTTTTTATAATAAACATTATACAAACTGCATTCTGTGCACGTAGATGCATTTCAAATCTAATGTTTTACTTTCAATATTTAAAAAAAATCTAAAGTGACAAAAACCTAAACAGACAGATCATCTTGTTTCATCTTTTTTGAAACAAATCAAATTTACTCAATAGATTTTTGCTGTATAGTTCACTGTATGCAAAACTGTATCTCTTTAAACTTTAAATCCCCAACGCATCTGAAAACTAAAACAACTCTAGTGTGTTCTGTCCTTTTGCAACCTGCCAGTTTAGGTTACAATGTCTGAGCAAAAGAAAAAAAACGATGTAATGAAAGATTCAATTGCAAAGTGACTCCACTGCCTGCTAATCTGCTGCTGATAATGTATTATTTACATTATATTAGCCAACACGGCACAGTCAGAAGGCAGCGGTACAAACCTGCAGCATATTGATTTTAACTGCACGCTGTCTGCAGCGATTTGTGGCATCGCAGGGGCTGTCAGTGAGTGCCAGCCTCGTAGGATCACAGGGACAGAATGCCACTGTGCTACATGCTAATGCGCACTTTAAACGTTTAACACTAGGAGGTGCTGTAATTGCTCTGACAGCTGACAGGTGACCAGCAGAGTGTAACACACACTGCTTCCCCCCCTCCTTCTCCTTCTCTGCTGACAGTCTTCCACTCTTCCTCTCTAGTTTCTTTGGGTTGAACCCTGCTCTCTCAATATCTCCAGAAAAGAATATATGAACTTCCCGATTCTCTATTCTGGCTGAGCACAGTGGCTAATTAGAAGAAGAGGATTCTGGGAGTAAGATAAGAGGAGGATTCTTCTCCAGTTCCAGAAAGATGGTGTCCGCTGCATAAAGTGCTGGAGGCACAGTCACCTTTTCATTAGCATCTCCATTAATTACTGGTTTCAGGCTGTTTGGAGTTAGCATCATTAGCCTGAGAGTGCTGGAAATATTAGTACAGCAAATTGGTGTGGTTTTCAATTGGGTTAAACGTGGAAACATTCACCCATCATATAAAGAGTGTTGAGGTTTATTAAATTAGCCCTCTGCAAATGAGTACAGTTTGCCCTATCGTGCCTCCCAGCACAGATTTACCAAAATAATTACACAGCCGAGCAGCCGATGCAGTCATATTTTAATAATCTCACTTTCTTGCTTTCATTAAATTAAGATGGGCTTTATGCGTCACCCTGGTACAATTAAACACACAATCACAACCTGAGAAAAGCGCAAACATCAAAGTGGTAATAACTTTTAAATAATCCCTGTAGCGACTAAAATGATTACAGCAGATATAATAAACATCTTGGTAATTGCCAACAGTACGGTGTCCTCCGTGGGACATTTTTTTTTGATCAGTGCATCAAGATAAAACTACAGAGCAGAGAGAGGAGGGGCAAAAGGAGCCGAGAGACAAGAGCTCTAATTATAAGAACATGAAACACTTCCTAAATAGCTACTAAATGAGAAAAGCAAATGAGTCTGGTGGTGATAGAACACCCGAAAATATACTTTGGGCAAGTTGGCCTGGTTTATAGAACAACTTTTGAAAATCATATCTGCAAATAAAAAATTTACTTTTTTCTGTTTGAGAAATTAAATAATAAGGAAAATGGCAATTCTGTTATAGGATTTAAAATCACAATGTATAGAACAACATTAACTCGAAAATAAATTTTTGATAGCTATTATCAAAAATGGAATTAGGGCGGAAAGATGGTGCAGTGGTGGAGTTGGTCATCCTGAAACCGGAAGGCTGGCGGTTCGATCCCTGCTAGTGTTCTTCTGCCATTGTTGCCCTGGGCAAGCCACTTCCCCCACATTGCCCTGTTTGGATGTGTGTTATTATTATTATCTAAAGTTTATTATTTTTTTACTTTTTAAGATAAGGTAAAAGAGGTAGAAACATTGGTCATAGAGACAAAATCTAACACTGTAAAATTAAAATGGGATAATATGAATATTGCAATGTATTGTCTACATTTTATTAGTTTTAAAAGTGAAAGGAAAAATAGCAAACTAAGGATTCTAAAAGTACAATTAACATAGCACTTAAAGGTCTTGCAACTAGAAAACTTAATGAAGACAAACAACAACAAACCTAAATTTTAAAGCTATTTTTAAGCTATTAATTATTTTGGGTGAAACACAGGCAGCACATCACCTTTTTCAATACATTATCGTTAACATGTCAAACTGCACTAGAACTGCAAAGAGAAGAAAACTCTAGAATGTTAAGACTTAAAACTGTCTCTCAAGGGAGAGGTTAAAATAACTAATGTACAATCCTTTTTCCCATTAAAATTTGACTCTAATTTGTGACCTAAGAACAAAAAAAAAATCAAGATAACACACGGCAGCTTCACATAAGAACCCTGACAGTGCTAAAAACAGAATATGATAAATTTGCTTATAATCATTTGGCAAGTCCACAACATCAGTAGGATTAATAGAGCATGTCGCGTGTCACAAGAGGTGCAGTGCACTATAAACCTTATCTGATCCATATTAATGGCCCTTGAAGAATGAAGTTAACCTGTGGGATCCATCCTTCTCACCTCACAATTAAAAGCTTCCCTCCCTCCCAAGCACACATACACAACATTCAAGTGGTGTTCCATCTCTATTACCCAGAAGGCATTAGCCAGTCTGCTTCTTCACCCAATCAGATGGAGCTCCCATTCTCTTCTGCTCCCTGCCCAGTTCCTTTTTTGTTCCCCTCTGACAGTCTGTATAAATAGCTCGGGATGAAGTCATTCCTCAAGCGCCGCTGGCAGGCCCTTTCATTATTTACACTATTTACTTCAGGGGGGAAGTCATGGCTTGCCGTCAGATTTATCTGTCTGAGAAATGAGCTCCGCTATGCAGATCATCTCTGGAACAAAAGCGTCGCGCCGCCGTGTTGCTCTGCCACACTAATTTGGTTCATGAAGTGTGTTACACAGTCCTCTTTGGCAGGGGGGCTTCATTTGTCTCTGACTTTATTAAACTAATATATAACAATATTGCGTGCGCTCAAAGCGTCTATGCACAAGCTCAGTTGAAGGCTGCTACGGAATTGAGCTGAGAGAAGTCTATAAGCTGCACGGGAACTCTTGAATTGAAACAGATGGTGTACATAAAAACAATGCTATTTGTCTTCCAGAGATTTTTTTTCAAAGCTTTTCATGATTTAGAATGTTTTAATGTATTTATTTGTAAAACAAAACATATATTTTGAATGTACTATCATTTTTGGTGTCATGGATGCCTTTAAGCCTTTAATTTTGGACACTTATCTAGTATATAAGTTACTTAAAAAAATAGCTCAATATACTACTTAAATGTAAAATTTCTATCACATATATTTTTAAAATGTATTTTATAAATGTTCAGATTGAATTTATTCATTCATTCATTCATCTTCATGTCAGCTTTCTTCCCTTTCGTGGTCGCCACAGCGGAATGAACTGCCAACTCTCTGGCATATGTTTTACGCGGCGGATGCCCTTCCAGCCGCAACCCATTGCTGGAAAAAGATTGAATTTACCTTAATGATAATCTTTTTAATTTGTGAAATAAAAAGTTAATTTTGAATGCACAATAATCTTTGTACAATACAATGTACATTAAAATTTTTGAAGAAAAAAAGATCTAATATTTTAAAGTTATTTAAAGTAAAGATATCTCAGTATACTTGTAAAATGTAAAATTTCTATTACATCTATTTTTAAAATGCATTTTATAAATGTTCGGATTGAATTTAGCTTATTGTTAATGTTTTTAATTTGTGAAATAAAAAGTATATTTTGAATGTACAATAATGTTTGTACAATAAAACATTTTAAAGAAAATAAAGATCTAATATTTTAAAGTTATTTAAAGTAAATAATTTATTTTAATATTCAGGTTGAATGGGATCTTATTGTTAACATTTAACATTGCTATATAAATAGCATTTAAAATATATTTTTATTAATGTACTGTCTGAATGCAGGAACATACCATTTATGAGTACTGATATTGGCACAAGTAAAATATGTAAACAAAAATGAAGTAAAGCTATTGTAAGAAAAGATTAGGCAGTTGTGGTTCGTTCCCCAATGTTCACAGTGTGTTTGTTCACTGCTGTGTGTGTACACTGGATGAGTTAAATGCAGAGCACAAATTCCAGGTATGGGTCACTCCATATCTGGTCAACTGCGCACTTTCACTTTTCAGGTAGAGTGCGACTAGAGTAAAGTACATAGATTATCAAATTAACCACTCTACTTAGTTACAAAAAACCTGAGGTGAATCATAAAATATGACATAACATATAAAAAGATTCTTATTATAGTTAGTTAGTTAGTTAATAAATTGTTATTTTATAACTCTACTCTAACCGTGTCCTCAAAGCTTAGGAACCTGATCTGTAATCTTTCAAATCAGTGATATCACATATACCTAGTTCACCAAAACTTTTCAAGGAAACGATAAAAAGCGTGGGAACTCTATAGCACATGTGAAAGTGATGTGTGTCAAGAGAAGAACAATAATCAGACGGATGTGTCTATCATCACAAGGTAGTCTCAGATCCTGCCTCCCCCACTGCTGGGCTGAACCCTGGGGAGGGTGTTAATTCAAACCACATGTTCGCCTTTCAGCTGCCACTCCACTAAGTTTGTATCTGGTTTCGACTCCTCCTAGGTATCTCAAGGGTCTTGATGTTACACACCAAATATATTAATCAGGTGTTTCTGATTAAAGCTCTTCCATAGTTACAGCCCACGCTATGTTGCTCAGAACTCACTTTTTTATGTGTGTGTCACAGGAGGAGGTGCTTTACCTGCATTCAGGGGCACAGGCCATGCATCACTGACACTTCATCTCAGTCTGACTGCCTTGTTTCCGTAGTGACCTCTTTCCCCTAGCTGCCGCACAGCATTATTTAAGGAGATTTATGAGCCAGAGTCCCGTGCCAGGAGCTACAGAGGCAGACGCCTCGGGGGCCGAGGCACAACGAGGGGGGCCCATTAATAACCCGCAGTCAGGCCTTCGCTCCCTGTCTGGACTGTGGAGACTCAGGTTCGAGTGACCGCAGACTAGCATGCTGCATTGGGTACCTAAGTCCCACACACAGAGTTAGGGAAGCGGATCTGGCAGGCTAGTGGGCTCCTGCTGAGGAGCACCATAGAGCAGGCGATTGTGATGGATGGGAGGAGGCAGATGCTATCTGAGCGTAGGCCATCTGTAAGAGCTCAGAGTAACAGTAGGGTCACTCACAGACAGTCCAAAAGAGAAAAAGGGGGCAGGTAGGTCTTGTGCGTAGGGTAACACGGGCACGTGTACCAGGCTGAAGGTGCGAGAGGGCATATTGGCATGCAAATGCTGTGTGAGAAAGTCAGACTGGGCCGCTGTTCACACAAAGAGGGCAGCGTGTACTTTGTCGCTGAGGACAGTCGGAGACACATAGTCACATTTCTTCATGTCATACATTTTCAGATAGGCTGCCAGTTGGTATTGGATGAAATACGGATGGATGACAACAAATTTGATGTGAAAGTGCTAAGAAAGAGAGTTGTGGGATGAAGAGTATTGTGAACTCTATAGTAAGTCAGTGTGGCTGCATGTGACATGAGTATGTAGCTGTCATCGGCTCCACAGAGAGAGAGACTGGCAGGAAACACCTTCCATGGTAGCCCATGTCTATTTAAAAAGCAATGTTTTATTCAGCCACAACATCTCATTCCAATGAAAAATTTATCACTCCATGCTTTCTGTCTAATCCTGTACTGTGTCAGGTAATTCCACTCCGTTTTTCTTTAAATATTTCTTAGGACAAAGTGGAGGGGTGCCAGACTCATCATGACACATTGATGGGGATTGAAAGCAAGATCTCCAGTCATCCAGAGGAAGCTCTTTTTAAAGGCTTGTCAAATTTGTAACAGGTTCAGACTTTCAATTTTGCTATTTTGAGTTTGATTTGAGAACAATTTCTTAATATTTGGTCTCGTTATGTTACATATTGGCCTTACTGTATAATATCTGGTATCTGGTTACATATCTGGTATAACTTATACAGAACCATTTCAAGACTTCTCCCATGCAAAATGAATTTGTGGCCAATGTTGTATTTGATATATATGTATTTTTAGAGTTTTGTTTTTACAAAACAACAAATAGATTTTAGCATTCATCTGCTTTTTCACACCACACAAATAGCTTTAGATAAAATTTGTCAACAGAAAAGAACCAAAATGTGGCAACAGCCACATTAGATATCATTATTTATTAATGGTCAAATCTAATAGCTGCCAATGTGAAAGAGAGCAACAAATGTAAATAATTTTATGCGATATATATATATATATATATATATATATATATATATATATATATATATATATATATATATATATATATATATTTATATATATATATATATATATATGGGTCAGAAATATTTTACAAAAAAAAACCTGCTAGATAGGCTCACTTATGAGACATATATTTTTTTAAGTTTTAAAAAATGTTAAACATAATATTACTGTAAGTTGTAAAATGAAAACAAAACAAAACTGAGGTTTATTTTAGGCTTCATGTCAAAGTGCTTAGGCAGGTCAGAATAAGCTTATATAAAAATACATATAACAAAATGCAGCTAATCCCTATATAAATTATAGCTTTAAAATAATAACACATGGTTTTACACTACTAACATTAACATTACACAGCATGACACATGTTTATATGTAATTGTTTTTTAAACGTTTTCACTGTGGTGTTCAGCCCTTCCCCTTAGCTCTCTATCAATGAAAAGGGAAAGGGCTAATTGCTAAGGGTTAGGGCCAAAGGAGAGAAAGGGAATGCAGCCCAAATGTGGTTCACACTTGAGTGCTTTCCCGAAAAACAAATCAAAACGGCATTTAAAAAGTGCATTTAAGACAGAATCGGGCCTCCTTTTTTACAACTTCAGAAATTTAGGTGCAACAACAACCGATAACCATACAATTGGACAGTGGATGAAATCAACGTGACAGTTAGACCAATTTTAATTGTTTAGTATTCTTTGTGTAAACGTCTAATTCAAAACAATTTAAAGAATGTGACACAATACTTAGTTTTTAAATAATCAAAGATAAACATTTACCATAAAAAGTTATCTTGCATCTTTCTAGTAATGGATTTGTGAATTGTCTGGCTGTCATTAGCAAAAATGACGACCACCATCTTCAGTTGTTTTCATTCCAACAATCGAAGAACAATTTAGACAGAAAAAGAGTTGAGTGACAATATCTAAAACTAGCATGTCTGTTTGAAAGCCATTTAAAGTATTTATACTGTGGTATCCTCTCACTGCAGTAACAATGCTTTAGCTCAGCATTTAATTCTAAGTTTATCTACTTTTATAGAACAAGCTTTCTTCCAGAAACCAACATAAATTGGAGAAAGGCTTCCTTGGTATCTCTGGATTGCTTCAGGGCAACAGGGCAACCACATTAAACAATAGTGTAGACTGAATTCAGATTGTTTTTCTAGAAAGATAGATATGTGCAAGCGTACATGCATTTCAGTGTGTTTGTGTGTGCAGTACACATTATTTAATTCTATGATGTGGTAAATAAATGCCTGTCAGCATGATGGACATGCTCGCTGGGATAGCTGATTGAAAGATTTCCTTTCTAAAGCAGCCCTCATAAATCTAAGCTGGGCAAAGTGATAGCAAGTGCACCACGCTTCCCTCAACTGAGTGTGCCACCACTGGCCCACTGCCAAATCCTAGAACCCCATTACCACCCAATACCCCACCCCAAGTTCCCTCTCTCCCTGCAGCCATCAGTAATGAAGAATGGCCTTGTCACCAGCCCACTCGAAGACTGTCAATACTCTGGCATCTAAGCATAGGATCCGTTTCAACATCATTACAGGGGTGCACACGCATAAAATCAGCACCCCTGCTAATTAAACACTCCAGCAGCTGCGCTAGGTTATTTCTTTTAAAGTGGCCGACCACTCAGGGACACCCAGGCACCCAGCCAGAACCAGTCCAGAAACAGAGAAAAGCTGCAGGGTTAACCGTTGACCTGTCAGAGGGCTTGACCTCTTCTAAGGAATCTAATAACACTTTATTGTCATTGTACTGCACCGGGAAGTATGAAATCTGCATGGATGCATTTATGCCAGTTGGTATAGTCTGGCTATGTAGTTTGTTTTAACTTCAAGATGATGCATAAACACACAAATGCTTAAAATGTAGTAGTATGCAAACTGAATTCAAAGTGCAGTATGCATTCTATATTTAACTTGATAAAGAGGTCCCGCGTAAGCAAGGGCACATTGTGTAAATGTGCAGGGTGTTGATAGATGCCCTCATTTTATTCCTCTAGTTCATTTGCTTTAACTATTGTATTAAATTACACTAAAGCAATGCCCTTTGCATGAGCTGGAGCAAGGGAACGACTTATTTGTCATGTTTTGTATTCATAATCCATTTAAAATGTTACAAATTTGGTTGCAGAGAATTTCCAGAAAGGATGGCTTGGATCTAAATTTAGGAATGGGAACAAAGGACGATTGGGACCTGTAGTCTCACATAGTGTTTGTAAAAGCACAAAAATATTTGTAAAAGCACAAAACCACTAAGTACCATATTTTCCAGGCATTCCTTTATTGTCTTACTTCTCTTCACTTAAGTCTCTTCACTTTCAGGGTCTTTTAGGTTTGGAATAATGCTGGTCTATAATTTTGAAACAATGTTCTCCCAGTTCACATGTGGCTGCAGTTTAATAGCAACTGACCGATATAAAAACTAAACAGTAGAGTTGATGCTAAGTTGGGTGCAAAGGGAGGTGAGGGTCACAGGGGCGAGCGGAGCACGGGGTGCCAGAGGACGTGTTGTGTCCCCTTCCGTGTTTGTCAAACAAATTAAACACGTTCTGGAGTCTTCACCTGCCCCAGCCACCATGCCGCATATGGCCCACCAGAAACAAAATAAGGCACTGTGCATACATTACCATACTTAATCAACCACCCTCTCCATTTAATATGCAAATTCGCTGAAATATTACTGAATGCCGTCTGTTCTAAATGAATAAATTTGAATCGCAATTAGAATAATCCTTTATAATTAATGAAAACTGTCAATTTCGCTTCACAAGTAATTTGATTAACGAGATGATGGCACACTTATCAAGTTCAGTGGACTGTTAGACTTCATACTGCTGCCGAAGGAAAGAATATAGGTCTTATTTCAGCGTAGCACTGGGCCGGACATCAGAGCCTTGATGAATAGTTAATAACAAAAGTAATTAATAAACTTATGAGGTCAGGGTACTCCCCCAGCAGGGTTCCTAGATTTTAAAGGGTGAATCTCGAGAGCTGTTTACCAAGTGAGGTTAAAAAAATCCTTGAACTTGAGTGACATGCTTTTCTTCTCACTACACACCTCTATCTGTTGGTGAGTTTAACACCAATACTTAAATATGCAACAGACATTTTCCTTCTTAAACAAGCAGCGCAAGAACCTTTGGTTTACTGCACATCGATGTTAATCTGCTGAGGTAAACTGATCCTCTGTATTCTGTACAAGAAGTCTATATAAGCTAGCTATGTCCTTGACTAAACACCGCTGTAAGCAATTTAACAAATAAAAGATGTTGTTCTCCAGTGAATCTAACATCATTTATCCACACAAAGCTCCTAAAAATATATATTCCCCTTGTACCTCTAAAACCGTATAGAGCACTCGGCAGAGAACTCAGCAGAATGAATCTGGCACAGCCTCTGTGTGTTTGTGTGTGAGAGTGTACGTGTTGAGGTAGGTGAAACAGAAGGGGGAAGCAGTTAATTAGAGCTGTTATGGTGTTTGGAAACAACAGCAAGGTTAAGGCTACATGCTGATGAAGTATTTGGAAGTCATTAGCCAAGAAGAGTAAAGGTCTCTATAACAGAGTGTGTGAGAGAAAAACTGTGAAAAAGCTAAGACACAGGGTTGAAATGAAATCTTGACAGAGTCTAATTAGTGATCACGATTCTATGATATTAAGGATACATCTTAAAATTATGTTCCTGTCTAAGCATGCTTTAAAATGGAAAAAGGAATTTGATAAAAAAAAATGACTTACCTATTTGAAGATCCCAAAGAGAAGAAGCATCATTGGAAAAAAAGAAAAAGGAAAGAGATTGTTAGAAAACATTCAAGGTAAAATAAAAGCGATCATAGATAAATTGTACATAATCTTGTTTTGTGGTATGAGTTTGGTACACTTGGTTACATAGCATTTTATATTAACTACACACTACTAATCATTTATTAAGCATTAACAAATAGTTATTAAGTAATTTATAAAGTATTGTTTCTACATTATTACTCATTTGTAAGCTATTTATTAATATAAGTTTAAGGTCTTTATTCCTGGTTTATAAATGTCTATTATTATCACACTTAGTAAAAGTTGTTATATCTCTGAATAATAAGCCGTATGAATTTGCTTTTATAGCTTATTAATCATTTATTAGCATGTTCTAAATTATCTCATGAATCACTTACAACTAATAACTAACTGGTTTTTAAATAGCGAAAAGTGCAATTTATAAATTATTATCTGATTATCGCATTAATTTAACATTAGTAAGCAAATTATATAGGTGCTTATAAACTAGGAATAAAGCCTTTAAAGTAAAATTTATAAAATGCTTATAAGTATGTAATAACATACAAATAATTGCCTTAAAATGACTTGTTATCTATTTATTAATGCTTAATAAATTATTAGTATTGTGTAGTTATTATAAATTGCTACCGAAGCTTTTGAAAAAATGTTCAGATGATCAGAATTTAATGCAACTATTATTTAATTTGCAGCTAATTTAAGAAATTGCAATGTTATTGTCAGTACATTTGGAATGTAAACACACCATCTTTTAAGTCTTAAGTTTTAAGTCTCAATGTCTTAAGCTGAAAGTGCAGTGAATACTAGAGTAGAGTAATATTTGAATAGCCCTAGGGCCCTGACGCCCCATTGGTTATTTTCCTCTCAGATGTGACACGCATACTGAAGGAGGAAGCCCAAACTTCTCTCAGAAAACACTTACACTTAAAAAAAAACAAATAATTGTTTTTCCAAGGACAGCATGTTATTACTAGACTGACAACTGTATATGGATGGTTTGCATTTTAAAATCGAGCATCCAGAGCAATACAACTGCTTACCATAAAATAAACAGATAAATACTAATCCAAGAAATGTACAAATATTAAACATTCTTATTTTTTATCATTCCATAATGGAACATAGTGTGAAAGCTTTTTTTGTATCTTCTACAAAATTAGATAGAATTTTACTGGTCTTAATTGTGGTGAATACTAAAGAATTTTCCCTCAGGCAATCAAATTGAAATTCATTTAAACCCAGTCAATAGCAACAAACTAGCAAGCAGAGCTCCTGTAGCAGGACTTAAGGTTTAAATCATGAATTATTCAGAAGCCTTGACTGTATTTCTGAACACTATAAAAAAAAAAGGATGACTGTATCTTCAACAGCGTTTCTACCTTAAAAT
Organism: Danionella dracula; assembly: GCA_900490495.1. NCBI lineage: Eukaryota > Metazoa > Chordata > Actinopteri > Cypriniformes > Danionidae > Danionella > Danionella dracula. Next base: position 3,383,816 of record UELW01000001.1, on the reverse strand, counting down.
GCACTGCGCAACATGACTTTGGTGAATTGTTACACAGACAAATATGTGATGATAGGCTTCAACCATCTGAGCGGACATTAGTCCACACGGTAAGAAGTGACATGATGTGGGCTAAGATGTCAGGATAGCATTTTTAATTTAAACAAAAAAAAAAATCTTTGTTTTGTCCCCGACAGGCCCGAGCATCACCCATAATGGTGTGACCTCATAATGGTGTCATTTCCACCCAAGTCACAAGTGTCTATTGCTCCAACCCACCAATAATTAGTCACATCCCCATCGCAGTGTCTCTGACTAATTAGCAAATTATGTTGAAAATAGCAGCCCCCTAATTAATGGTTATTATGGCATTTCTGAAGTTGCTGCTTTAATTAGTGAGGAATCGGAGCATGCATTTCAATGCTGGCAGAGTTACACTCGCTCTCCTCTGTGTAACTGGCTTTTTAACCATCCGTATAACAGAAATTGTGTAATTAAAAACACACTCCTTCCCCCAACAAACGCATTCAGTCTTCCTCTCATCAACCTCCACATCTCCTCCCACCTGTCAAATATCCAAAAAGCACATCAGAACAAATGATCTATGTGAGCAATGGATCACTAGATAAAACAAACAACTGACTGTGAATCATTTGGCATTTTGATCAACAACTAAACATTTGTTTTACTCACGTGAAAGACCCTTAGTTCTACTATTAGGTGGTTTATGGGAAAAATGTCCACATATACATTTGACTGTGTTTATGTTAAATTATTTTTTTCTACTTCTCACAGTTGAATATTGATGAAACAATTGAATATTTGAAGAACATATGCAATCAAAATTTCCTAATTGTATCTGTACATTTAGTGTGTACATGTAACACAAGTTATAACAAAATACTATATAATATTTTCAAAATACAGAAAACTGGATAAAAAAGTATTGGTTTTAAAAAGGGAAAAAAACTAGAGCACAATTGTAGGAATTTAGTTTTTTATTTCAGCTTAAAAAAATTGACAATTTGTCTATTTTATTATGAGTATGTACTTCATTTCTCACAATTGAATGTGTACTTCATCTCTCAAAATCAGAGTACTTCATTCAATGGTATGTCTTGCTAGTCAGAAGTAGCAGACTTTCCAACAGTTTTCTGCTTATATTCCACTCTCTTCTTGTTTGTTTTTTTCCTCTATTCTCAGTCACCATCAAAGATGAGTGGAGGACATGTAATGAAGTGACAGTAATGAGCTTGCTGAAAGTGATAGCTCAGCTCATCAGTGTTCAGAGACATGTTTATTCTATGGAGCAGTCAATGGTGGCAGCTCTTAACTTAAGACTTTCTCTCTCTGCTCGCTCAACACCAGCCAGAGAAACACAATGCCCTCGTTCTCTTTTTCTTCCTTTTGTTAGGGCTCAGCCACCTACACGGCATCCCAAAAGTATCTCCCTGTTCCGATCACCTTATGCATTCGGTCTGATTGAGTAACTAAATACATGGCTATATGGGCTTCCTCTCTTGTTTCAACACTAGAGCATTGTTTCGATCATTTTACCTTCTTTTCCTCCCTGCATGGTAAGTTTTTGTTTACCTTTAACTAAGATTTGTAACGTTGATGGGAACCTCCCTCTCAGGTTGAATGAGTATCTTTGGTTGCATTCTGACCCGGATCACCCTCGCTCAGTGTGCACTTAGCTTAGTTTTAGCCTGAGGTGAACTCTGAAACATGAGATTGGATTGACATAACTGCTCTTTCTCTCTGAGTGGCACTTCATTGAGCCATCAATCGCCACTCTCGTTCCTCTCCCGGTGTAAGGTTCGGAGTTCTGGTGTATACCAGGCTTCTTCCACCTTTGTCAGCCCTGTAAATAGGGCTATTTGAATCCGAAAGGAAGGGGGACACTCGTTAAGCACCCCTCGCAGGTGGGTGCATGTCCACATGCTGTTACTTTCACTGTTTCTTATGGCAGAGATTCCGTCGAGACCTCACGTGCTGGCTTGGAAAAATGGTTGCGGTTAGAACTTCTGCACTGGGCTCAGCAGAGCTGTGCCTCAGGAGAGTATGACTAACACAAATATACAACAACAACTTAGCACAGCTCGTAAAACAAAACAGTACCACAGACACGACTCCTGAACACACACGGCCACATGTGTATTCGCTCAGCTCGATAGCAGTAAGATCTGGCAATAAGTCACGGCCAATCTCTCTACTTTTCCTTCAGGGCCAAATCGGATCCCAGTGTTGAACCCTGGCAAGCCTTCCTCAACAAACACTGTGCTGTGAGAGCACAAGCTTAATCTCTCCAGTTTGGCTGAGGCACCTGGTTAAAGTTAAGAGGGTGCAGTTATAGTCAATTATGATCCCATATAACACATAGAAACACACACCACCCGATCCAAAGGCGTAATTGGAAACAGCTCTGACATGCCTGAGGTCAAAACAAAAGACAGCAGAACACCTCCCTGCTTGAGCCAGCCAGCCTGGGAGGCTTTGCTGGAAGAGTGTGCCACCCATCAAAGCTCCCCAGCAGGCAAGAGTCCACCCCCTGACCTAACAACCCCTGTAAGCCATATGACATCCAACCCGCTCTGAGCCCCACCACTTTGACCTGAGCGAGAGTAATACACACTTATACTTAACTCCCAGACATCCACACAACCCGCTAGGTTTAAATCCTGCTGCTTTCAGCGCGGACAGAAGGGCACAGCAGGACACCTTCTTCTTCCACCTCATCCCTCGATTTTATTCTCTTTCCTTTCTTTGTCTCCATCTGCCACTCCTGCTCTGACATATCCAAAGGTTTGCCCTTCCAAACCATACATCAATAGGCCACATCTTCACCCGGTAGTAAGGATTTTGGAAGTTGCTGATTTGCAACCGCTCCTTCTCAAAGAAGCCAAGCCCCTCCTGCTCGCTTTTGGTAGCATACTGAATATCAAATAAATGGCTAGCATTTGAAACGCTGATAACAGACAGATAAAACCATTTTGAATGGAAAGAATAGTCTTTTTTCAGAAACCGTCACAGAGTCTGCAGACCAAATGTCCTTACTTGACTCTCCCAGGCCTAACAAGGACAGAACTGATGAGTAATGTCTATTCTTCTCCAATAATTTGATTTAATGCTATTGCAAACTAGCTGGCAACAAAACAAAACAATACAAATAATAATGCTGTGTTTTTAAGTTCTAAAATAATATGTTAAACACTTAAAAGCCTTTCATGAACTGAAATTTAGAACTTGCATAATACAGTTTGAGCAAACTTTGCAATGGTACACTAATCTATTGAATGCTAGAGTTTTTGAATGCTAGACTCCTCATTAGTAGTTTTTAAAATGCTGGTCAAATTTGTGTTCATAGTTTTACCAAAATAATAAAGCCCCTTTCTTTTTTGACAGGTATGTCAGAACCACAGAGCAGATGTTTCCCCAACCATAAGGAAAGGCTACTGCCGTTCCGATACAAACCGACTGTGTAAAGAATGAATGGTCCAACTGGATAGAGCAGAACAGGTGTTTAAATGTCACACCAGTAAAGCAATTCTGTCTAAGAAAGGATGAGGGATGTAGTGAACCACCTGTGCTCTATTTCTCCACCACGAAACTGATGCTTCAGCTCCTCTGGCCCAGCCTCAGGCAGCAAATGGGGCAAGAGGTAGTGCTGAGGGGGTGTCAAGGGTGAAAGGTGGCTTCTTTGTCTGTTTCTCAGACAGCCCATGCACAACAGTGCAGGAACCAGAGCTGCGTGGGGACTCATTTGATTGACAACTGACATTACCCCCCTCCATTCATGGCTGGAGGGACAGAGGGTGCGATGGTTATCCAAGCAGAGAAATGTCAGAGTCCGTCCCTCCACTCGCCCTTCTCTCTCTCTCTTTCTCTCTCTCTCTCTCTCTCCCTCGCACTCTCACTCTGTGTTCCACTGGTGTCTTTTCTCATTGCCAATATTTGCTGTAGTTTTGTGCTTTCTAGGAGTTGCGGGAGTTTTCAGGTCAGCGAAAAGTATCAAAGAGGCGGAAGGACAGCAGCAGTCCTGATTTAATGAGGTTAGAGTCCTATTGAAGAAAGTTACACATTTTCTGAAATACTCTCAGCTGAAATGCATCACAGAGATATCAAGCTCAGTGACACATACGCACACACAAAGGCTTGATGCACAAAAGAGTCTAGGCTCTTTGTATATGTTGACGGCAACAGTAGACAGAGATTAAATGATTAGAGTTACAATGACAGAAGAAAAAAAAACCGGGTGCATAAAGCCTGGATCAACGAACCTCACAAAACTGAATCACAAGCACAAGTTGGGCATTTACTGAAGCAACAAGGGTCTGTGAACAAGGGTCTTTAGTCACAGCACCTTATTTTAGGACAATGTTTACTTTACTTCAGCTGATAGATACACTAGACTCAGAGAACTTGCCAGGTCATTAATCATCAATTTGTTAAACACATTAGACTCTTTGTCTTGGAAATGTCTGATTTTCTAACAACAAATTAATGTAGATAAATGTTTACTTTGTACAGTATACTTTTTTTTACTTTGACTTTATTATGGGTGTACTTTTAATGAAAAAGTGATTAATCAGAATTTTTTGTCCTTACGTCACACTTTGTTGGCCAGGAAGCAAAAGAAACAGTTTTAGCAGTAAAAAAAGGGAAAGAAACACGCTGTCTCCAATCAAGACATTGGAGTACAGTTTCTCATCTTCTTCTGACAACACGAGACGCTAACAGGGTGATCTTACGCACATGGTAAATGGGTAGGCTGATGCAGGCTTTAAAAAAAAGCACTGATACTTGCTCTGGCCAATCAACCGTTAAAGTATTACTTACTGAAATTGTGGAGATTTTGGAGTAGATTTTTTTACTTGTTCAAAGTGGCTTCAAATTCTTTGTCAGTTCCAGTGGAAAAGCCAAACATTCATACTGAACAGAAGTGTACCAGAGTTTGTAATGGAAAAGCACAGTGGTTGTCATTAGTTTGTAAAACTACTTTAGTTGGTGCAGAGTATGTTAAGAACACATCGAACATACACATATTGCAAGAGCCACTTCTTTCCTACCAGAGTCAAAATGTTTTTCAGATAATTTAGAGAGTTGTGAGAGTTCGGATTAGCCTCTGAATAAATAAATAAATGATTAATAAAACCTCACAATCACAGACAAAGGAAAAGGTAGAGCATGTCATCCCTGACAGCATGAGTTGAAACAGAGATCATTAGCCCACTGGAATCCCTGAGCCAACTCAGCAGTGGTTTAATTTAATGTGTGGATGTGTGTTTAATATCGCTGGAGGCTAGAGCGTATTTGCAGTAGCAAAGCTGGGAGGATGGTATGCTGTTTATGCATTCACCGGCGGTAATGGTGCTCTTTATGCTGCTAAAATCCTGGGTCTGGGCTCATTTCCACTGTGCTGTTTACTCCTTTAGCTTCTAGTTGCTTACATTTTCATTTACAAGTAAAGGTCTAGCCTCCTATAAACTAGTAAAAAGTTGAATATCAAAATTTATGAAATGAAATCCTGTGACTGCTACTAATAAATAGTCTTTTTTCTCCTTTATAGAGTATGGTATTATTTCACATCACATGATGACTGTAATAAAACTACACTTCTATTTGAAAATATGAATGGCGTTTGATTTAAATCTTTTCAATCGAAACATAGCACTTGCACCAGCTTACCTCATAACTTTGCTCCGAGCACACTCAATGATTACAGATAAGTATCTAGGTAGAGCTACTCATGCTCGATTGACTGACTAAATTGCCAGTCATTTGGCTTCATTACTGTAGTTTGGACCACCAGTTGCCCTCTCAGTTCAGATCTCGATATCAGCTTCCTTCATTAGCAGTACGCTAATTGCTACTCTTGGATGCAAGGCCAACCTTGTCAATGACCTAGTTTAGTAGTAACATTAAAGTTATCTGCTGAGCTTCAAGCCTCATGTTGCAGAGAGATACAGAGCAAAAGGAGGCCTGCCTTTGTCCTCCATCACAAAACTTATCTACATTGCTGCCCATCGAAATGTTGGCGACAGGCAGCAAGTTAGCATAGGGTGCGGTAGTCTGGGCAAGATTATCATCATGGAGAAGCAGAGAAGGTTCCGTTCACTTCCTCAGATCAGCAGTCCTCTCTATACTTCAAAAGCTACTCGGCATCAATTAAACACAGTCACCAGACGCCTACCACGAAAGACAAGGAGATGATTATATAACTGCTTTCTTGTTTGCGTACGCCTGAAATAAATTCATATTTTAGATTTTCAAGAGAAGAAGAGCTTTCATGAGTGAAATGAATCTCCCATATGGTAAAAACCATACCATATAATTTTCCTTCAAAGTAAACTCTGCATTATAACTTCATAAGTGCAATGAAAACACTGCTTTATATACTTTGTTGTAAAGACTAAAAATTTTTTACTGAAATGGTCATACATACTAATACTAATGGTAGCAATACAATCTGTCACAGATAAACATTGATGAGTATTTTGACAATTAGATGATTCAACATGATTTATTTAATTCTTTTTAATTATATTTTGATTAAAAAAATATTTGAATGTGACTCGAAAACATTCTTAATCTCACAAAAATAAATAATCTGCACACCTCAGCATGACATGTGAAGAAAATGTGATTTTTAAACGGCATACGTGAAGTTAAATTAACTAATTTTGGACATCACATGTTAAAAGTAGGCCTATCATGTGTTCTATGATATTGATAACAAGAGTTTGAGTATCTAACATTTTTATTACCAAGTGTTAGCAGAGCTGCTGTCTAGAGCTGCTTCATTAAGGTGTTACTCTTAAAATGCTCATTGAAAATAAACCAGTGACTCTGTTGAAGTGTATTCATCAACTCGTCTTTTTAACTGCAATGCAAATTGCAATGGTTAAATCAACCTCTTGAGAAATCCCCCACAACATCACTATAAAGTTAGTTATAAACTTTTAAAACATATTTATAATTTAACCCGGCTATATAAACTGCTTTTAGGGGAATTACATTTTAAATTTGTACACTTTTTACTTATAAGAACACATGTTTTTATACACAAAATCTACACAAGCTGGAGAGCACAGTCTCCTTTTTTGTATTGACTAATGTTTTGTACTGACTAAAGTGTTCGAAGATACATTCCCTTAAAGTTTTCTAAGCATTGCAGTACATATTTGTCTCTTCGAGAGCTTTAAAGTAGCTTCAGGCATCTAATACCATCGAGGTGTTTCATGATAATTAATGTTTACCTGCTTGTTTTGTTTTGGAGGACGGCTGCATCATTATGAATTAACAGCTCCTATTGTTTGTGGATCTGCTATTGTTCTGGCTGAGGTTTGAGCCCTGACTGCTGAGCAGTGTGAACACCTGGAGGCAGCTGTTTTGGCAGACACACAAGCCTAAGGGCTAATACAGAGATTTGGGACACATGGACACTGCTGCCTAAAGCACAGTTTCATCCTTAACACATAAACAAATCTCCAACAAATGTCTGTCAACTTTATGAAAACTAAGAAGTTTGAGAGTTGCTCAAAGAAATAAATACAAAAAAAAGATTTTGTTTTGAAATGTTTACTTCAGGTTGTACAACTAAATGTTTTCTGATGTCTGAACATAAAAACATGTCTCAATTACGTCACATTGTTTGACTGCTCAAGATAACATGTTTAAATTAGCAAACAGTCACTACTAAAATGGTTTCCAAATGGATCTGAAAGGTGAACGGGTGCCAATATGTTCCAATAAAAATATTTGGAGATGAAGGGAGAAGCGAGAGACATCTTTCATCCTGCTGCCTTCCTAAAGAGCAGAGTTGGGAAAACAGTGTAGCTCTAAAGACGTTATGAAGTTGTGCTGATCAAAGACATGGCACTTCAGTATAGATTACAGCTCGAGGGAGATCTACAGATGCCTTGCTGCTTCTCCCACACTCGATGCATTTACATTAAACTCTGTCCACATCAGTTGAGGGATCTCAAAGACTATCTGAAGGGTAAAATGTAATGCTAATGAACAATGTAAACATTACAAGCTATAGCTTACCGCAAAACAATCTGAAATTCCCAAATCCCCTTCATTGTTCCGAGTAACAAAACTGGTTTTAAATGGGCAGAGGCTTGAAAACAATAGGAAATCTGGGAACACAGGATGCTGGAGATTTTGTTTTCCAGTTTTGGCCAGTGTCTTTCAGAATGTACAGCATTTGCTCCAGGATAAATAAGAACATGGGAAGGAAGAGCAGACAAGGACTGGATATGTTTCCATTTCACCGCCTGGTTCCGGTGGCTCAGATCTGCTGCGGACCAGAGGGAATTGACATCATGGCTTTATAATGGGCACATACTGGACTGCCCAATACCTCCTTCCCCTCCCCACCCTCAAAATGTGACAAAAGCCAGAAACAGACAATGTGTGTTCACTGTATATCTTTTCCATATCATTTCCACTGGTTTTCTTGCCCCGTCAGTGGCATGCAACACTGCTAAGATTGTGTGTTTGTCTACATACACATATTTTGAGGTATATCTCTACAGACAAATATTCTGACTGAAATATTCTGATAGACAGATAGCAGAACGACCAGTGGATAAAAATGCATAAACACTCCTAGACTGATAAATGATGCAGATGACATTTTGTTGAGCACTTTGCATGTTCAGATGTGTGCCACGGAGTGTGTGTTATTGATAGAGACAGCATCTCGCTCAGGTTTGTCCCGCTTCCATTAATGAGGCTGAATTTCTCTTCACGTCCTCTCACAGGGGACCTTACCATGCATATTAAAATTTCTCCCCAACTTTCAGAAGTAATAAACTGAAGGCGTGTAAACGTGTATGTTTTTTCCCTCTGCTGTTTTCCCCAGTGTGCGCTGCAGAGACTAGCTGGTTTCATGGGAACTAATTAACCTCACCTGTGTTAATTACTGCCTCAAACCAATCAACTGTTCTGACGCTAATTATTCCTTTTTTTGGCTGCCTGCAAATCGCCATGACAACAAGTATAACCTCAGGGACTGATAGCGACACCGAAGAGCAAGTTTGCATGTGTTTCATATAAAACCAGACAGTAAACATCAAAACAAGTTTTGTACGGAGCTCAAAGTATAGTTAAAATCAAGTCTAGTGTGTAATAAGACTCAATCTAAGAGTAACAGCATTATTATAACAGCGGAAGTTGTCGGCCTCTCTATACCAATATATATATATATATATATATATATATATATATATATATATATATATATATATATATATATATATGGTATAGAAAGGCCGACAACTTCCGGGTCTCGTATCTGGGATTGTTATTTTATATTAGCTTCAGACTGGCTGAATTAAAACACTAATTTAGCATTATAAACAAATGCTAAATTAGTGTTTTAATTCAGCCAAACTGAAGCTAATATAAAATAACAATCCCACATATGAGACCCGGAAGTTATATTATAAACAAAACACTTTTCAGAGATTAAAACCGCCACACTTTTATTCTTGTTTTCCCACAAACAAAAGCTATATTCTCAGTCTCCTGTGTTCCTGCTTCTAAACACTTCTTGTTGAGGTATGAGGTATTTACGGTACAAAATCAACTGGTAGTTCAATAAGAAACAAGAGTTGACAGGCTTTTATAATTATATTATAAAATATGATATATATATATATATATATATATATATATATATATATATATATATATATATATATATATATATATATATATATATATATATATATATATATATATATATATATATATATATATATATATATATATTATAGTGAGGAATAGTGACGGAGGAATAACATAAGGAGTTGATTTAGCAGACAAAATAGGAACCCCTGTTGTAGCTCCTTATAAAGATTCAGGGAGTGTGTTTTTGTGGATAAAACAGAGGTGAGGAAAACAAGCATGAGAGGAGGAGGATGGGAGGGGCCGATGTGTCTGTGGGATGATGGGATTGATTTTCTTTCAGAGGGGTGCAGCGGCTTGGCCCTAGCAGACAGAGGGGTCTAGCGCTGCCCTTCCTGACCTCTCCATATGCCTGCTGTTCACCCAGCCACCACGCTACTGACAGCCACTGCCTCCTCCCTCATCAATACTGCACTGAGACATTAGCAGAGAAAAAAGAGAGAGAGAGAGAGAGAGAGAGAGAGAGAGAGAGAGCCTTTGTTGTGTGCCGGGGGAGTAATCTATGATAGTTAATACAGCAGAGAGATGACAGCCTTTTCTCATAAAACCAATACACAAGAACATCCTGTCAGAAAATATGACAGCAATCGACCATGAATGTTTCCTTTTTTTTTTTTTTTTACCAAAAAGGGAATATAGCTTAAACTAAGTGCCTTGAATCTTATTTAATTGACTTTTATGTTATTTATGATTGTGTGTTTGTTAGTAGGATGATGCATGTAGCTGAAATTTACAGCAGCATGTGAATTATTATGCATGATTAGGACCTCAAGAAAGACTACAAAGCCAAGATATGCTTATTCAAATATTCATTAGACAACATTACACAAAGAATAAATGCACGCAAGGATATGGATTTGTGGATGATATGTGCATACAATATTGAAGGCTAATTAATTGTTTTTAAAAGTACTGTTGACTGATACAGATGAGCAGAAACTTGCTGAATTTTTTATCAAAGTCTAACAGTACAGAAAAAGCATAGAAGCAGTTATTTTTTAAAGAGAAAAACATAAAATACACAAATGTTAAACCAGTAAACACATATAATGATACATACCAGTCTATACTTGAATATATGTAAAAATTTCTACTGTTTTCATTTATGTTTTTAATGTTGTTAATCTACTAGGATAACAGAGATATATGACAAAAAAAAATTATCGACATACATCTGGATGATACTCGATATGACACCTAGATGAAAATATCAGATTTTACATTTTAAAAATAACTAAGAATGTAAAATTTATTAAAATGAATTGGACAGCACAAAGCTGTCAATGATTCAAAACTCTATGATGTCAGCCATTGGCCCCCATAATAATTTCTCATGAAAGCTGAATTCAGAATCAATTCAGCTCAAAAATAATCCAAGGGGAACAGTCAGATCCTCAAAGCAGGAGTATGTGCATCTTCCTGAAGGCCTTGGTCTCACCACAAGGTCTGTTGTCCAGTGCTGAGCGAGAGCTTCTGTCCTAATGTAATATAGATGAGGCGGGATCAAGGCTTCTCATACGCTGATAGGTTCTTGCAATTGTAAATTATAAATCAACATCGATTTAGCCCCAATCCATTCTCAAAACCCCACCCCAGTCAAAAAAGTACCCTCAAAACACACACTTATATACTGATCATGCGCCCTTTTGCACTTCCCACTTAGAAGTTCATCAGTAGATACCAAGGCTGAAGTGCACTTTATCAGATTAGGTCTGGTCATGTCTATCAAATATGAATGAGAACGGAGGCCTCAGCTGAGCCAGACAGGCAAAAGAGCCGGTACAAGGTTAATCTGACACACGCACACATGCACACACTGTAAGCACTGAACACACCTCACCTTTAGCACTCACAACTACACGTGTGCCATCTAGTGTGACAGGTGCACTGGCAGCAGAAATTCGCACATACACAAAACAAGCTTGCTGAGACTGCACACCAAACATGCTCGCCTCCACGCCTCCATCACTTCCCTCGTGGGACAGGAATAGTTCTCCAAGGATATCCCTCCACTGCGCTCTCTTCATCTCTTCCTCCGCTCTGTTCTTAAGCCCTCTTCAAAGGCTCGACTGCTTTTTGAAAATAAAGGACCTTGGCTGAGAGGGGCTTTAATGTTACCAGCCATCTTATTAAGGGGATGTTTTTCAGCCCTCAGACTCTCTTGATTCCATTCAATTTCCTAATGAATCTCTGAGGCTCTGCTTATTTCCGACATTAGGGTGCGGAGAGCATCGGGGTGGAGAGGAATCTGGCTTAACTTAGATCCTTAATACACACACAATGACACAAAAGCACAGCTATTATATGAAAAGAGTATAATACCTGTTTCCTCTGCTTATTTTTTCTTAATCGTCGTTTCGATCTTTTAAAGTCTGTTTTGCCATTGTGTCAGAATTCTGCGTGCTGGTGCTTTCAACACACACAGACCTTCTTCTTTTGTTTTTGTAGACTTTTTCTCTCATACCTCCCTGCTGCCTTCAGTCTTGTCTTCAGAAGTCAAATTCTTCAATGGAAATCTCAAGTGGCACTCGTGTTGAGAGAAGTGTGTGTATGTTTACAGTGTGTTTGGCTGGAAGAGTGGATTTGATATTGAACACTGAAACTGCCTTCTCGCATATCTGAGATGGTGCTTAGGTAGCTGGTCCAATACAGCCATTCAGCCTTATTATGATCATTTCTAATTAACAAGAAAAAGTTAAGATATTGAGCAGGCAAGATAAATCTGTTGAAAAAAAAAGTACTACATATTGTGGTTATGGCTATACAATGGAACAAATATAAACTGTTTGCCTATGTTACATGTCATGATAGTTTTCTGAATAGCAAGATAAGCTGTAATCAAAGCATTCATAAGAGGCATGTAAATGAAGTAGATAATACTTGTAAATAAAAAATAATTATAAATAAATAAAAACAAAATAGGTTGGTGAGTACAAAAAGTGTTTAGTAAACATTTCACAGTGTAAAAAGTATTACTATAAATGAATTAATTATGAATTACTTTTTACATTAATTCAACCTTTCAATGTTTTTTTTGGACCAGAACCTTAAAATTGGATGATATTGTCCCACTAGGCAGGTGTACCTCAATTAAACCAGTGGAATGGTTCTGATGAGGACTGTTATTAGCCAGATAATATTAAAAACATCCAAAGCACCTCAGTATAAAATTTCTTTTAATTTTCAAAAACTATAAATGTTTTTAGACATTAAAATATATCTGACAGTGAACAGATAATATTGAGGAACATTACATTTTTATTGACAGAAATAATATCTATTTGGCCACTAATAAAAGTAGCACAAAAAACAACTTTCATAACAATAAAGGAAGAAAAATCCAAACATATGTCTTCACGGGAGTCTATGGTCTGGCTCACAGGAAGTACTTAACTCTGAGATAGTTTTAATATCAAATAGCTCTGAGATATTGTGCACTAACCTGTGCTGCATTTAAATGCAGTAATGCAATAATGTGTTAAAATTCGCTTTCATTTTATCTCCATTATCTCCCATTTAAGAACTTTTTGCCTTTTTTCAAGGTAATAAACACAAGCCTGCGTTATTGAGCCAATTTTTCACAGTTGTTTGTGGTAATTTCATTGTGTGCTGCGTCTTCCTCTAAATAAATTGTGTTTCATTTCTTGAAGCAGTAATTTCCATCCCTCATTAGAGAGAGCGCAGGGCCTGGTGCTGCAGGTCACAGGAGGCAGATTCAGAGGTAATGAGCAGAGCATCTAAATATTACAACTGCCATTTAGTGTGTGATACCCAGCCATTACACACACTTAACTAATGCTGACAGCCTTTACAATTACTCTGCTGCTTTTAACTGCGCCCATAATACACTGCAAATGTCTGAAATTATTAAATTGCATAAATATGATGAATGGTGGTGCAGCCTCAATCGCTTTATTATTTGAAGGTAAAGTGCAAAATTGTTCTGTCCGTGTGCTGCAAGGATTAGACTTATTTCAACATATTTGGTTTAAATGCTGATGGTAAAAATCTAATTTGTGGAAATTTAGACTTTAGTATGTTAGGGGTAAAGTGAGTCAAAGTGAAAGTGCATGTGAACAGAGGTAAAGAAAACTCATAAAGATGAAGAATGAGCAGCCTTAAACACACAGCCATTGAATTCCGATAGAACCATGGCTCATTTTTTTATTTAATTTTTCTAAGGCAACAACCAAACAGCAACTACTCCTTTACTCATGCAAACACACACACACACTCACAAAGTTGAGAGGGCTCATTTATCTGCACAATTAAGCATGTTCGCTCTAACATCGGACACATTTAAAACCATGCTAGGTATGTGTGGCAAGAGCATGAGCAATGCTATCTACAAAGCTTGCGTATCTGTTTCCAATAGAGCCCTTCTGTTCTTCGGAGTGCTATTGATTGGGGACTGATGGGCGAGCCGGCAGACACAAAGCTAAACTAATTAAAGTGTGAGCTGGAACGCTAGCACTGATGCTGCCTGAGCGCACATTCAATTATCAAGTGGGCACAACAATGTGCTAGCAAACACACACACACACACACACACACACACTGCATGAACCAAAAAGAATCAGCTGCTCTGATTAAGTGCACGTTGTTTGTATGGTAGAAAGAGGAGTTACATGGAGGATACATTATACGATGTGAGGATGCACTAGACACACTAACACACACTTACGAGAGCCTTTATGGCTCTATATTGCAGCAAGGGTTTTGATTTCTTGCTATTGATCTGTGCTGCTGTATGCAAACAGCCTCTGTAAAGCCAGAGCAATGCATGCTGGGAACAGGTGATATAGAGCTGGAGAGCCGTAAAAGCCCAATCAGATACTGGGATTCAGCTACAGCATTTTTAACGGAGGCAAGCTTAAATCCAGAGGGCTGGAATATGGACGGGGAGATTTAAAGTCAGAGAGGTTGTAAAATCCAGATATTTTTTCTTTTGCAAAAGAAAGAATTCATCAGAAAGCATTTTTCTATTTGTCAAAATTATATTTTTCAAAAATAAGGTATTCCATTTAAGCTCAACATGTCCAGGGTGACACTTTGTTACTGTATATATGTTTATAAAATAGTGATTGAGATGGCAAATAATAAAGTAACTGCAATATCACCCATTAAACAGCATACCTTTGCATAAATCAGCTCTTTAACAATGACCATTTAAATAGGTTGTAATGAAACTGAAAACGTATGTTTCCTCCTGCACTGAGTTTTCACAGGTCTTGACTGTTGCCCTCAAACAGTGAAGTCACCATATGGAAAAGCTGTGTGAGAAATATGCAACAGTGTGGCTTTAAATCAAGCACAAGCACTGAAAGCAAGCATCAATCTCAGCTAGACTCAAAAGCTCAAACTGCTGCCTGCTGGCGAACAAACGCCATGCTCCGGTCGCAACCTCTGACCTGTGTAAGACAAGCTCGTTGTGAGGCGGACCTCTCATATAACGGCTCATTAAAATGCAGCCCCACAGTCTCCATTAAGGGATGCTTTGTGACGACTTTGTTGCGAATAGGGGGAATAAATAAGGGGCATGGTGCCACGCATGCCTCCTTGACACTCAGTGACCCCTTGTTCACCCGATCATTGTTGACGTGTGTGTGTGTGTCACGGAGCTTAAAACATCAGTTTAGGTGTAGTGTGTGGGTTTGTGTCAAACAAATGTGATGGCAATCATGAATACAAGCACTATCAATAGGGTTTAAATTTATGACCTTTTTCATGATTTAGATTTTTCATCGTTTGTTTTCCATGTTTGATATGCACATTTATGTTAAATTCAGTTCTAATGCCAGAATCTGACCGATATTTTATTTAAAAAATGTTAACTTGGGTAACATGAACATAAACTTTTTTTTTTTTTTTTTTACAAAAATGCTTTTTCCACTGCTTTGATTAAAAAAAATTATCTAGCTACAATACCAGGTTTCACTCAAAAGATGAAAAAAACAAAAAAATAATTAAAAATGTAATTCTACAATTGAGGGCGGTCTTGCTCCACAAGGGGCAAGGTGATGAACTGATGAATCTTTTTTATGAAGCTAGAGATCTACTGAAAAAATCAGAATTTGAATTGTGTTGATTTTAATTATTGACAATTGTAATTTAATAAAGCTGAATATTATATGCCATGAAAAAAAATTTTAAATTGAATTTCTTTCTTCGAATTTGAATTTCTTAATTTGAATTAGAATTTTTTAACTTGAATATTGAACTTCTTTTTTTAAAGGCATAATCATTTATAGGTGTATTTTCAAAGTTCAAATTTTTTTACAGATATTCCATTTGTAAAAATAAAGCTTGAAGTTTTCTACAAGAAAAATTTCTAAACATCAAATTCAATATTCTAAAATTCAAACCTCAAAATTCAGGTATGAATTTCAGATCTAACAGAAAGTAAGTCAGGGGTCATCACCTGGGAAGAGTAGACGAACACAGAATCCCAGAACAGTTGATGAACCTATAGGGAAATTTTAGTGATTTTGTTGATCATGCTAGAAAATGCTAGTAGCTTGCTAATCATGCTAGTAATACGGTCGATTCATAGTTACACGACTGAGCCGCACACTTTTCTAGAAAAATTGTAGATTAGCCAAAATGCTTCATCGACTCGTCTGTGATCGTCTACTCTTCCCTGGTGAAGCCCACAACCTACTTTCTGTTAGATCTGAAATTCATATCATGAAATTCAGTGGTTTATATTTCAGAAGTTCAATATTCAAGTTACAAAATTCAAATTCAAATTAAGAAATTCAAATTTGAAGAAGAAATTCAATTTCAAAATCTATTTTCATGGCATATAATAATCAGGTTTATTAAATTACAAACGTCAATAATTCAAATAAACCCAATTCAAATTCAGATTGTTTAGGTAGATCTCTAACTCCATATTTTTAAGGTGAGCTAAACTGTGAACTGCCTAGAGATCAAATTCGACTTCATCTATGCCGTTTGGATCTCAAACTTTCAGGTTTATCATTAGACCAGATCATCTAATTTAATACCATACAAACAAAGTTTTTAAACAATAAACGCTGGACTACATTAAAGCTTCCAAGGCGAGCTTTTGAACAGATTAAACAGCACTAGAAGTTCTGGTACTCTAAAAATGTAAATGTTTGCTGACAAATTTAGAGTACAATCTTTCTTTGTATAATCAGAAATATTTTTGAAATTAAATGATAGGAAAAAATAATTATAAATAGATTTCTTGATCTTTTCTTAATAAGTTATATATATAAATACTTAAATAAAAATACTCTAAACTTGAATAAATTATACCCTTTCTGAAAGCCTTGACCAGTAATGAGAATGTTTTACTTTAAAAGCATCAAATGCAAAAACAAAATTTATCTTACAATACATAGTTTTTAAGTAAATTTCATAATTTTCTTCAGACTAAGGCAATTATTAAAATGCATCAAATGTAAGACTTTAACCCAAAAATCTGTAAAATATTCTCACTATGCATATGTACAACCCTTAAGAGTATTTTATAATTCAGCGATTTCAAATGTCTCACATGAACTCTCATAAGGTCACAAGAAATCACTAAATTAAAAATGACTTGCTTCTCCATGATTCTTTATTAAGTTATTGTTAACTCTAAATAGATAAAAGATTTAAATAGGAATCCGTCTCCCTCATTTACTTGTCATATATGATTGATGGAAATGCATCCTTATTTCACAAGGGATTCATCATGGCTTGTTATAAGTACCTACAGAACGTATTAAAATGAGGCAGAGAAAGAGGAGAGAGAGAGAGAAACAGAATGAGAGAGAGAGAGAGAGACAAGGTTGGGAAAGATGGTGAGCGAGTTCCACTCTGATGAAAGTCTCAGAGAACATTCGTAGGAGGAACAAGCGTTGAGTTCTGAGGTCTCATTACACAGCCCAGCAAACACACCTCCTAACTTCCTTCAACTGCTCCCTACTCTCACTCTGTATCTTTTTTCTCTTTACTTTGCAGTCTTCCTCTGTGATTCCTCAGGGGCTGACTGACAACACCTCACCTCCCACACTGCTCTTCACAACACCTTTCAATCGTGCAACATCTCTTTTCAACTCAAAATACAGCACGTGCAAACACAGTACAGTAATCACCGCTTCATGTTTGTGAACTTCACCATAAATATACTGTATACTGTAGACTTCTGAACTGTTCATAATCATGATGGTGGTATTTAGAAAAACATCACAAGTAGCTTTTTTTTCAATCACATTTGTTTTTCTGGTCCCTGGGGAGAAAGAAACTAGTAAGCACATATCTAGGTAAACATGTTGTCAAGGTAAAGGCTCTCAGAAGCAGAGATGCTAGAGCTATTGAAAGTTGCCTCTGCTGTTCTCGGCTTTAGCCTTGAGAAAACGGTTTTGGCCATTCATAGGAAATTGTGGGAACTGGTGTGGGTTTGCGCTTCACAGGCCAGTGCTAATGGAAAACAAATGTGCGGGGAGTTGGAATGTTTCATTTCAGTACACTAAACACCAAACTCAATTAAAAAAACACTTATAAATGCTATAATTATAAGAAATGTCCCTTTTGCATTTAATTTACATTTGATTGGTTTTCAATGTCTCCACACAGTGTATAATGACATTTTCTATGATAAAAGTTTCTCTAAAATACTAAGCAACACATAGTTTTTCTCACATTATAATACATGTCACATTATATCAGTGCGTAAGCTTTTGTACATCCTCGATGTTTCCTTATAATGTGTGTAGGCTATATTAGAAATAAAACATGATATCCCATTAAATTCAGTTTAGCTTAAAGATTCACCAAGCAAATGTTTAAAAACAGTTTGACAGAAATAACAAAATCAAATGAACGAGTCAGGTTCATAAGCAACAGTCACATCTCCACTACAAACACTACTAAAATTAAAGAAAGCCTACAAAATGCTGTATGACGGGTTTAGTTTCTAGAAAACAAACAGAGCATGTTCTCACACTAATGCCTGCACGTCCTGTATTAAGCCCAGCAGTCCCATCAAAGAAGCATGTTCGTCTGTTTTGAGGGAGATGACATGTTTGCTAGTTATTTGTTACCGATTCTGAGTACATTTTGAGGGAATACTTTGATCATAGGCTGCTGTTGACTGTAATTGGCTGAATATTGATGGTTTTCATTCAATTACTTACTTGGGCTCGTTCGGCTCAAAGCCATACTTTGTTCTGCTATTTTTGTATTTCTGTTGAGCAGGAATGATTGTCAAAGTCTGATAATGACTCAGACATTGTAAAAGTCAAGTAAATAAAAAAGAAGATTAAAGCAGCAGGAAGACGCGCTGCGAGAAAGCACAAAGCTGTTGTCGTCGCTTTGTACCGGTGCCGGCATTCATGTTTATTGTTCATCTACAAACAGATGTCATGTCATAATGACAGCCAGTATATTGTGAGTCTGTAATAAATTTCAGCTCATGTTTATTATGAGTTTCCTGTCTTCCTGTTCTTTTGCCGGTGAAGCGGTAGTGGTTAAGGTTAAAAGATAGTAACCAGACATTTTCTTGGGAATTAAACATGAAGTTTTATACATTTTCTTTTTCGTTTCATTTTTGGGACCATATGGGACAAACTCTATAAAGAATTGTTTTATCTGAGGTTTCAAATACGTGTACCGTGACCAAATTAAGAGCAAATGTGTAAATATATTTTTAGATGCTATATTTTTTATTAAATAAAAAAAAATTTATGAGAACTAATCAGAATATTGCAGGCATTGCTGCTGGCTTGTTGAAAGTTTATTCTTTTCCATAGTAATCACTCAATCAATCAATAATATAAATATACATATATATATAAATATGTGTGTGTGTGTGTGTGTGTGTGTGTGTGTGTGTGTGTGTGTGTATTTATATATGTATATATAAACAAAAAAATAATATAATATACATTACTATAAATACATAAACACACAATTAAAGCCTGTGTTGCCAGTGACAACAATTCAATACAAGCATTTATGAATTTACGTGTACATTGAGACAGGGACAAGAAAACACAAGCAACGGTCAATAGGTGCTTCATAATTGCACCGTGCATCACATGATGATAATTGGTATAAAGACGTAGCACAGCTCCAGCTGTTTTTTTGAAACTCCAATAGAACGGTTTTATACATCATCCTAGTGTTTTGAAATGTTGCTAAAGATCATCAACAAAAATGGAAACTCCCTTTATTAAAAGTTTAAGATATAGCAACATAGTATTTTACTAAAACACTTTTCAAACGCTTTATACATAAGTCCATCATGCTCAAGAAATGTTGAAGCTGAACTACTTAAAGTGTAAAAGTCACAAGAGTTAATTTCAGTCTGAACGTTTTGATAGGTAAAGCTATTTTAATTTTAAAGTGGATTACTTCAAAGTACACCAAGAGGAGTCACATGATAAATGACCAACTGCTCCTACTCTCATTCTCAGGTGGCTGCTATCTCCTCTCAATCATCATTGCTGAACTCTGGGAAACGGGCTCTCTGCATGTGAGTGTTTTTTGTCAGGGTACGGGAAGCAGCAGCAGGAACTGCCGTCACCGTCTCTGACACTCGCTGTCACAGCATTCATCCAGCATTCACACCTCTCACCCTGACGAGTTGCTCGACTCACACACACACACGCTCCCTCTTGACAGACACCTCAAACAGCAGTCATCCTCTTCATCATTAACGCAACACCCACCACACGTTTAAGTACTGCTCTTGCAAACATTTATCGACTGATTCTCTGAGAAGGCAGGTTGTGCCGCCAGGAGAGGCAACCAGAGATGAGATAGAATTGTTAATAAAAGTCTCCTCCGTATGCTGATCACACTGCATGTAAATTTGGAGCTGGAATAATTCATACATATTTTGTCAGTGTAGGGA
Organism: Danionella dracula; assembly: GCA_900490495.1. NCBI lineage: Eukaryota > Metazoa > Chordata > Actinopteri > Cypriniformes > Danionidae > Danionella > Danionella dracula. Next base: position 3,363,265 of record UELW01000001.1, on the reverse strand, counting down.
GCAGTGTCAAATGTCATGAAAGTATAATTTTCTGCATTTTTTGTTGTTGTTGTTGAAAATGTTTTCTACAGTTTTCCACTGATTAAGACCCTTTCCCCATCTACCTGGTGTATTTTTGTGTGATTATTATGTGTGATCTCACTTACATGGAGCGGTGTTTCAGTATAACAAGGTATTTTAGAAAATTCTGACCAAGAAGAGGTTTTTTTAATATACTGGGTAATTGTTGTGTAGAAAGCATAACTTCACTTTAGTTGTGATTAGCGGCGTTTGCAATTGATTTGGCTCCAAAGATACAAGCCTAATGGTAGGCAGAGGGAGAATTATAATTCTAAAAAAAGCCTAACTTATGACTACATGCACATGTTACATATTTAATAACATATTTTATCACAGAACAGATGGTCTAAACTGCAACAATATATATATCTCAGTCTTGCTGATATGCTCGTTTTTGATCATTTGACACTGCCAGGTTCGGACGAGAACCGTCTCAGATAAATGGTTGAGTTTTGAAAGGTAAATACTGGTTGGAGAGCTTTGTTTATCAAATATATTCTTATGGACTTCGAGAGTGGTGCTTTGCCCAGCCATTAAAGAGAAGAACTTCAGTAAAGCAAAGTTTTTACAGCATTTTAGGAGCATTTCAGCATTTTCTTGTGTAGCGAGTTCTTTTGCAACCTGTGCTCTTGTCCATTGTGCTCAATGTTTGAAAATAACTGGTCATGTGTGGAGATGGCCTAAAGGTGTCACATTCTAAATAAAGTAAACAGCAATCATTGCCCACGAACTTGGTCATTTATTTAAAAATGTGAACTTATGCTGGATTTAGAGTAAGGTAATAATTGGTATCTGTTTATTCTAATGGATTTAAATCCAGTTACTACATAACAAACAGATGGCTTATATATATGTGATGACGTTTTGTTTTCACCAAACTTGTAGAGCCTGCTTAGACCCACACCCCCTTCTCAGTCTCCAACACACAGCGCAGCTCTTCCTGCAATTGTCAGGGCCAGGCCACAAGCGAGGTTCATTACTTGGAACCAATTGTCGAGTCTTCCGGGATAAATTATAAAAAGAAACAGCAGAAATAACGCCCTGCCATCAGCACCGGGCACCTCCAAAAGGCAGGGGTACTAGGGAAATCACCTGCTGGAATGTTGCTACGCTACAACAAAACAGCAATGGAAATAAGGAAACATAAAAAAAGCATGGCTGCCAGTTATCATGTTTACTCTTGGTGTGATCTCTCTGACAGCAGCCCAAGCTTGTGAAGTCACTCTATTTGTGTTCAAACTTCCTTTTTGTGACCGGTAAACAGCAAGCAGTGATTTCGCTCTTTGTCAAAAACTGATCTCAGAACAGCCAGCTGAGCCTTCAAGCTGAGCAAAGGGGTCGGGTAGATGGATGGCTGACTGGAGGGACAGATGAAGAGATGGATGATATCGGCAGTGATTTCTCCTCATGCAGCCTCACTCGTTTAGGCTGTAATGAGGCATACGACAGGCTGTGCGGTGTAGCTTTGTCAAGCCCTCCTTACAATATGCTCATCTATCTCTGTCTCTATCTCATCCCCATGTCTTTCAGTACCTGATTTGTAACATCTTAAAATCTACCAAAAATCCTTTCTTGTACAGTAATGCTTAACAATGCTGTTTGTAACTCACTCAAACAAATGGGTGTAGTTGATTTTATTTGGTACTAATACATTTGGGGGGAAAAAACTATGAAAAAAATTATATTCTCTTGGCTGTTAAATAACTACAAACTTCAACCTCTGATCATTTTCTCAATTAGCCACAAAGATTTATTACTAAACTAAAGCTTTTTTTGTTGGAGACAATCCATATTTATATAATATTTCTATAACAAAGAAATATTAGTTTAAATATTTGTTGAGTTTCCCAGCGATGGGTTGTGGCTGGAATCCAGAGAGTTGGCGGTTCATTCCGCTGTGGCGACCCCTAAAGGGAAGAAAGCCGACATGAAGATGAATGAATGAATGAATGAATATTTGTTGATGGATAAGCATGATTCAATTATTCCACATCAGCTAAATTATCTTGAATTCTTAATATTTTGTTTTTTACTTATTGGTATCGTTGTCTTGAATCCAACACAAAGCAAGTCTTAAAAACAGTAGCCAACCTGGTCTATCATTCAAACCAATAGTGTTGACATGCCTCTCCATTGGGTTACAAAGATTTTTAGTAGTCACTTAAAATCAGATGTAAATCATATGGGGACTGGACCAATCCTATTTCACTGATGTTTAATCTACCTATACTTGAAGCCCTAATATTTTCAGATTACAAAGCTCCATGTAGCTAGGGATGACATGAAAGTCCAGGACCCCACTAAAGACACCAGAATGAGCCACTGATTTAACCTGCTAGTTTCAGATGCTCTGTAACTCAGCATGTTTAGAGACTGTGGACAGCAGATGTGTCAATCAGACAGTTTTGTCGCTAGGCCGCGTGTAACAGATCACAATCAGTGAAGCACTGATAACAGCCATTGTAAAGTTGTGAGGTCTGCCTTTATTTCTCTCTCTCTCTCTCTCCTGGCCCAGTGCCTGTGGTGAGTGGAGGTCGGCTGTGCAGCACGGGGCAGGCCTGTTGACGGCTGACGGTGGTGTGATAGATTGGTTCCCGTGGAAACAGCCTGCCTAGTCATACATCACCCAGAGCTCACGCTCCAGCCCGGAGCAAAACAGGCGCACGTCCACTCCCCAAACTCTGGGCCCATTTCAACAAAAACCTAAATCCTTTCCATTCTACCTGGTCTTGTTTTGTTTTGTAAATAGTATTCCTAATTTAAATTTTTTTATTTTCCAAAAAAAAAACAAACAAAAAAAACTAAGCACTTGGATTTTTTTTATTAAATTCTGTTAATCATTGTTGTTAATAAAACTGTAAGCTCTTCAATAAAAATTTAATCTTTCCTAAATGATGAGTGCATGTTAAAGCCACAGAGCAGTTGTTTGACATTTTGAGAATTACTGTGCATTGCAGTGTTCAGTGTTTTTTTATGTACTGCACATACACAGTATGAGAACAGAACATAAATCTTTTTAGTGTCTCAATTCACGTCACTACTTAATACCTAGAGGGGATATTTCCCATGTTTTAACTGTTTTACTTTTTTAATGATGGGGAAACAATTCAAAGTTACTTGAATTTTTGGAAAAGTTTTGACTGGGCAGGACTGCTGCGTGGAGGTCTTTCTAGCCTGTTTTTTGAAGAATGATGGAAAAGCAGCTTCCTGTCCGTCGCAGGGGGGATGATTTCAGGAGTGGGGGGTTTAAGCCAGATGTGAGGCCTGGTTTAAAGGTCACAGTGTAGCAAAATCTCCTTCCTGCAGTCACACACACACACACACTGCTATTTTATGCATCTCAAGCATCTTTCTGTCAACAGAGCATCTCTGTTTTGGGGGACTCCCTCCCAGCTTCCAAGAGAGGTGAAGACAGAGCTGATCAACGTGCTGTTGTTTTTGCAACTGAGGCTCACAAGAAAAATGTGCCACTGGTGACTTTATTTTGCAAAACAGGAATCATGTTGCATCTTAAATACTGAAATACCATGTGAATAATCTTTTTTTGAAAAGCTACTAAATATGTATTTTGTGTTGCTTTTAAAATCATTAAATGAAAATTATTTGTCTATCAACCTCATTCCTACAGTTAGTTGCTTACTTCACCTACACTATCAAATCAAATAGTATTCTTTAATAGAGAAATGTGATTATGTTTGCTGGATTTTACTCAAATTTTGAGTTTACTTAAAAGTTAAGTATTGGTAAAATGAGACTGCTAACAAAACTTTTAGTACATGTAGTTGAGAATGCATATTGACTTAATAATTATCAGTAAATTAACTCAAATATAATAAATTAAATTGAAATGTAGATAATTTTTAAACTTAATATTTAAAATCTAATTATTACTTAGATTTTCTCCCAAAGTTTGCCTTTAGTTTCCTAAAAGACCATTAGTTTCCTACGTTGTTTTAAGTAAACTACACTGTAAATTCAATTAGTTTAGTTTCTCTTAAAACACCCAGGAAACTGATTGCCTTATTTTTTCAAAGCAACCAATCTAAGTATGTTTAATAATTATGTACATGTAAATTGAATTGATTATATAGTAAATTTACCTAAGTTTTTTTAGTATTCTTAAATATTTATTCAAACATGTATCAATACTATTTTAAGTAAACTCAACATTTGAGTAAAATCAAGTAAACATAATAGTGATATTCAAGTGCTATTCGATTTTACACAAATTACAGTGTACTGGCTGCTCTCAGTATTAGCAGTAGGTTTTAACAAACACAATTAAAGCTTTTTTTCTTAATATATTATTAAAGCATAAGCTTCTTGTAATTTCTAGCTTCAAAAACACATTTTTGTATATTTTCAAGATTCCTGTATATGTTCAACCTACATAACTTACTCCACCAGGTACCTTCATTCTCATTAGAATTTCTTGACAATTAGATTAGGTTGTTGTTGTTTTTCTTAAAAATGTTAACATATCTTTGAAATAATGTCCAACGAATTCTAACATGATATTAACAAACATTTACTGTAGAAAAATACAAAGAAAGTGATCATAACTGATCATTTGAAATCTGATAACTTTGTTTCCATAATCTAATGCTGTATAGATCTTACGGCCAAATGAGGGATTCCTTGAACTGGCCATTTTGTTTAGAGTGAAGTCAAGGAAACCGCACAGAAACAGATTTCGAGCATACTTGTTTATCTCGTTTGCTTATGTGCTCAACTACAAACTGTTCAGAGCAAACCTAATCTTCCAACACAGCATGAGAGTGGCACTTAACAGAGAACTCCTCGTTGAGGCTGTCCAAACAAATCAGAGACGTGGGAACAAAAAGAGCTGGCACCCCATTTCACACCTCATTTGATAAACAAATTAAATTAATCTTTCCAGATCTGTTATCCTGGATAGCTGTATTGAGTCAAGTGCATCTTCACTTCTAATCTATAATGTAACTGGTTCCTGAATCCACGCTAAACCACTCAAGCTAACCAAAGATAGCAGAAGAAAGTAAGATTGTAGAGAAAGTAAGATCATCAGCACTATTACATTTATGCTATTCTTTCTGTGAATTCAGGTCACAAAATTTCCTGCATTTGTTCATGAGGCTTTCAGCACTATATATCACATAGACCTGCTATGACTTTATTTACCCAGCCAGTGCTATCCGTGCTCCTGCATTTCCCCTTCTCTTTTTCTACATTTCACTGAAAACAGCATTGTAATGGCCACATAAATCGAGTCCTTTTAGAGCATTTTCTTTCTAATTAACATCCCACTATTCATGGATACATGTATCATCATGCATTACATAGAAAATGTAGATGGACAATTTATGAGCTCCCATTCACATCTCAACATTAACCATGCAAATGAATAATCTCAATATAAATTCGACCCACAATCAAACAACAATCCTTCTAAATCCAATTACTAAAGTACATTCCTCATACATTTTTATGTTTCTTGTCTCTGGCAGTTCATGACTTTGACCTGGATATTACAAAGCACAAACTGCATTCTTTTGATCTGCTGCACTTGTTATCTTACAGCATGCGTTGTGTGTAATTGTTTCAAAGCTACTGTTTCTAATTCCACTTTATTATGCAGTAACAACTACAAGACAGACTGGGAGCTGATTGTCTGCAGAGTGTCAACAATCTCGATCCATTCTACCTGTCAAAATATTCATCCTTGATTAACATAAAATAACGATGAATATCAAATCTTCTAGAAAGAAAGAATATTCTAGAATGTATTTATCATTTACATGTAGACAATAAGACTGTAGACATTTGCTAATATAATTATTTTTTCAGAAATATTCTGCCAAACAAAGATAAAAGTTCATTAGCAAAAGTAAAATATGGTAAAAAATAAAAATGGTTTTACCAAATGATTTTAGCAAAAATGGTAAAATATCATTTTGATTTAATTTTGAAAACTGATGAAGCACTGTATGATATTCATTTTTTTATTTATTGAAAAGAAAAGATGAATACTTTCACATGTACAACCTTTTAAAACACTAAAGCCAAGCAAAGAGACTAAAGATAACTTTTTTTTAGATTAATCTTATTATAATTATTTATAGAGGGCAGTACATAAAAACATGCTACTAAACTATTCTTCTGGCCCCAATTTCATAAGATTTAAATTTCTTTAGTGCATGAAAACTTGGGAAAAGATTTTCTTTAAAAAAAGATAACTACATAAATACAGTTATAGGTCAAAATAATGCCCACCTCAACAAAAAAATGACTGCACTAATGTTTTCAAGTATTTCAATGCATGATGCATCGTCATGCCATATAGTATTAAGCCATGATTCATTGACTTAAAATTACCAGCAGGTGTCTAACATTATCTGTTTGTGCCTGTGGCTCTTTAACTATTCTGTACACTATTTTGGAAATAATGGTGAATAATGAGGAAACTCTTTTTTACAATTTTTGACAGATTACGATTCTTAAAGACTTTCAAGTTCTGGAATACAACAACAAAATGCTTGATCTTGTCATGTGAAAATGGGAAAGTAATGAAGTAGTAGAATGAAGGAAGGTAGCAAACTCCTCCCAAATGTATGCACAAAGGCCTCGACGGCTGTGTGGTCGCAAATGGCATGCTTAGACAGCAAGACAGGAGTTCCTTTCTCTCTGTGTAAACCTCTGGATATTCGTTCAGGTTGCTGCAAAGACTCTCATCTTTTATTTTCAGCGTAATCTCAGTATTCATGCACATGCACAGCCATACACTTGGCAAATAGTCATCTCCTCGCACACATACAGACACACAGATGGGTCACGAGAAGATGTGAGGAGCAGGCCAAGCAGTGATGCTGTAAACATTTCATTGTAATGGAATTTGTAATTTGATGATGTAGTAATGTGGAGGTCAGGGAACGAGGGCTTCAATAAAGTAGCCCGTTTATCATCTGTGAATGTTGATCCTCACTTTTCAGTATTCATTCCTTTCATTATAGAAAAATAGATATGAATCTTAAATCTAATTGTTTTTTATTTGAAAATATTTCAAAGATAACACTGGATGTGGGTAATTGGGGGAATTCAATAATGAGCAGGCAGGGCCTCTTAAACGCATCCCTGCCCCCAAAGCCTACCCTCTATTGCCATTAACAGCACCGAGCACAGTCCTAAATCAGAAGCAATCACAGCAATGCTGTACTGGACTCCTCATTACACACACACAGCCATTGTCTGACCATGCTGTGCCCCAGACACACTCATCTGTCATGTGGGAGGAAACACAGATAAGGAGATCTGAGAGGAGTGAATGTGAGTAGCAGACCTTATTAATACGCACAAGTGTGGGGTCGATAAAAGCCATGTCCATAGCTATCAGGAGCCCTTTACGGCTTAAGAAGGGTTGTGTGAGCCAACCCTCATCAGTCAATTTGCACTGTTATTCCGTGTTCTAATGATAGAAGCCGCACTGGGAGAAGGAAATTCTGTGGTTTTAGTAGTCTTCATGTGGAAGGAAGCAGCCATGTTGTGACAGGACCACCCTTCATCCCTTCTGTCCCATAGCCATCTCTCCTTCTTTCTCTCCCTAAATACACTGAATGCACCTTTCAGAACACGCAGCTGACCTGTAACCCCTCTTCCTGGCTTGACTCAAATTGTAAACAGATGAGCTATGGTTTCCTCTGCTGGGTTTGTGCATTCCTTATAGTATGAGTGAGCAAAAGAAAGCTGTCAATCAATTGACAGGTCAACCTTAAGATACCCATCCATATATCTATAAAGATAAATAGTCAATTTTGTGGGGGTCTTTCTGTGTGGAGTTATTCATTTCTTCATTAGCTTGATGAAGATTCATTCATCTTCATGTCAGCTTTCATCCCTTTCAGGGTCGCCACAGCGGAATGAACCGCCAACTCTCTGGCATATGTTTTATGCGGCGGATGCCCTTCCAGACACAACCCATCGCTGGGAAACATTCACACACACATTCACTCTTTAACACTATGGGCAATTGTTCTTGTGGGGAAACCGGAGCACCCGGAGAAAACCCACGCGATCAACATGCAAACTCCACACAGAAATGCCACCTGCCCCAGCCGAGCCTAGAACCAGCAACCTTCTTGCTGTGAGACAACTGTGCTACCCACTGCGCCACTTGATGAAGATACTGAAATTAATTTTTTACCATTTGAAATATTTTATGCCATCCTCAGAATCTGGTGATTGTATGTATTATATAAATAGCTTACAATGACTTTACAAAGCCTGTAGCCAGTCGCTCACTCGTCCATTGACAGACAATTGCAGAAGTTGCTAAAACTTTGATGATTGTTACATTAACAACTTTTTAAATCAGTTTTAATTCAAACGGAAAATTATGTTTCGAAATCATATATCCTTCTACCATTGAATGTCAATAGGTGAGTTGAGCGGCTGGCCCCAGAAACAAAAGATTGTGCTTTTTAAAGTATTTTTAAGATAAAATGAAGAATTTAATCATTCTTCCACTGTCACTGGCAAAACAATACAAACAAAACTAAGCTATGCTAAAAATACTATTGCCAGACCAGGAAGAATCCTTAAAAGTTCCTTTATAGCAAGATCAAATGCATTCATTGTTACCAACCAGGTGCAATTTAGTCTTCTTGCTTCCATTGTAGATTAATTTTAATGATATCAAGGAAACCCGTAAACAACTAAGATTCAGCAAGGCTTAAGACTGGTGTCAAGCTGGAAACCAAAGACTGAATATAACATGGAGTCTTCGTGACGACTTTTTTCAGTCAAGTTTCAGTCAACTGAAGCTCAAAATGGGTGAAGCCTTTACTCAAAATGCATACTCAGAGTCGTGCTGTAGTGAAGGTATTTGATTGGCTGAAGGTTTAATTTGTATATATCTTAAACAAACAAATAAAATAAATTCTCCACCCTCAGAGTGTTAATGAAGATCAAAAGAATCAACAAACCCAATGGAGCCAGAGGTGGAAACATGTATTATTTTCCAGCTCCAAATTTGACCAGTTTTAACATTGGAGTGAATGAGAAGTTGCTCCCTTTTGAAGTCAAGGGGCTGCTTGGGGAACTGCAGTTCAGTCACTTCCTATCACGATTCAAGAGGGAAAGGAGGAAGGTTGACCCTCACTATAAACCTTCTTACTGATGGAAGCATTGTTCACAGCACTACCATACTGTCAACTAAAATAATTGTTATGTCATTTTTGCTTCTTTCTGGTGTTGTAAAATATAGTGAATTATTGGCAAGAGATGATACATATGACCAAAGCTAGACTAAACTGCAGATATAGTTTCATTTCTCATAATGAAACCCAATTGGAAAAAAGTGGTCAAGCTACAGCTGAAGCTGTTATTACTGGAATAATAATTCCAGCTCAATTACCGATCAATATCAACCAGTATGTCCAAAACCTGATATTCAATAACTGTATTTCCCTTATCATTTCTGCATCTTTTTTCCCCTGCAACCTCTCTTCTAAAGGTACTAGCACTTAAGGCGCAGAGCAATTATGGAAATGGAGCTCAACATCCCTCCATCGCTCCCAGTCGGCGGCAGCGGCTTGACGGCTAATCGATGAGCGCTTTCCTAAGAGCAGCACAGCGACCTCTGACCTCTGTAAGCCCGGCGTCTGACAGCTGACAAAAGGAGAGCTTTATTTGACTGAATTAGAAAATTGCATCATTCCATTTCACCCACATGGACGGAGAAAAAGAGAGAAGGAAAAGACAAAGGGAGAGGTGGGAGGTGCAGGGAATGAATGTCGTTTTAAAACAGAACTACAAACAAACAGCAGAAACCAGCACACAAGAGGCAAGGAATTATGTAAGCACTGTTGCTGTGGTATTGGATGACTGCCTCCATCTAAACTCCATCCACTTAGCTGTTTTATAGGTTTTCAGTTGTATTGTCACTAACTGTAAACATTCAGGGTGTAATCTGCCATGGAGATAAAACTCAACCTGTCAGAACAGAAGAATGGGGTAATTGGGTGGTTTACAGCCAGCTGTTCACTTTTTTCTCCCTCAAAAGCTGAAAAACAAACCGTAATAAGCGTCAGATTAACCGCCCATGACATCTAAAGCAAAGTCTGTATTCCGTAGCTTCACAGAAATGCATCCAAAAATCATATGACATTCAGTGGAATCCTCACAGAATAATCATGGTGTAATTCTACTTTGTATGGACTTTGCATTAAGTGATGTAACTTAAAGTAAGTTATATATATATATATATATATATATATATATATATATATATATATATATATATATATATATATATATATATATATATATATATATTCACTCATGATGAATCATTTACAGAAGTAAATTTGGATGGGTATGCTCTTAAGTTTTTTATAGCTTATTATTTATTAGCTTGTTATTTTTTGAATCTCCTTAAACTGAACTCAGTGATAATGCCGAAATCCCAGTTCTCACTTTTCTTTTGCAATACTTTCAAATACAACCCATTTCTGCTATGAGCCATCAATATTGCTTATAAAGATTTTTCCCTACACATAACGCTTAGTTATAAAACCTTATTTTCCCTCCATGAATGTCTTTCCTTTCTGTTCCACCATCGCCTCCCACCAAAAAATTGGACTGGAGCAGTTCAGTGAGGAAAATATTGTGCCACTTTGACCAGAAATCTGAATGCAAATGAGTGTAATTAATATTAAATATAAAAATTGTGTCAACACAATTAGTAGCCCGTGATGTTCGTGTTTTTGTGTCCAGAGTAGGTGCTATTGTGTATGTGTATTTATTCAGTGAAGAGAGTACACAGCAAGCTTTATCACCAGGGTTTGAAAAATCTGTTATCTTGTTTCTCTCTCACTCTTTCCACAGTCAAATGAAAACTTCACTCTCTCATTGGTCTTCTTTTTTCATAAAGCCTAAATTTGACTCCAAGCCTGATTGGGTGCTATCTACTTTTGTTCTGCTGTTTATGAAGGGCTTGCAAGAACCACACTGACCCAAATTAATTATGTCCTAGTTCTCTAGAGGCACTGCGTCAACTATTTAGGGCATTCTGTGCTGGAGATTTTAAACCTAAGAGAAAAGGTGAGTGTGAACAAGAAACAGCAGGGAGAGAGGCAAACTGTACCTCTCTACCATCTGCAAATTAGGATGGCTTCGCCTCATATGAAAACACACCATGAACAGCTTTACACAGAGGTCATGTGAAGGTAAGCTATTTTTACGCTACATCACAGATGTCAGTCACAGATGTGTAAGACTTATGTGGTGCGTTGTTTTGTTTAGAATGGTTGTGTCTGTGCAGTTGATACTTCCCAGTATGCGCTCTACAGGAAGTGGAATACAGCCTCCCACTGTGGTTTGCATTGTTTTTTTTAGTTCTCCCCTCCACCCTGAGCCCTAACAGCGCAACTTCAGCACCCAAAAACAACAAACATGTCCGGTACACATCGATCTGCACATATTTCATGCTACTGTCAGGAAAGACTGTTCATAGTCAATAATTGTTTTAGCATAACTGGAGCAACACAATCGGGACAATACAAGGCTCCTTAATCATACCTGTAATAACTAATCAGATATCAATCAGACAAGCAGACAGTCTTCATAAATATGCATACATAGTTGAAAAATAGGTAACACCTATTTCCTAACAAATGACGAACTGCCCTTGTTACCTCTGTTTGTGATGAAGGTAGAACAAGGGAAAAAAAGACCATTAAAGAAACACGTTTTGTTCAAGCCTTTCTTCAGAACCTAAAACCTAGTTAAAAAAAAAAAGCTGATTGTAGGGCTGGGCGATATGATCTCACATCCCACTAACACATATGATAAAGTGCACTTTCCATATGATCAATCAATAGTTATTTTTTTTACACATGTATAGGATTATTTCTTTTATATAATTTATAGTATATACTTACTCAAAAAATTACTCATTCATATATTATTATTTTTCTCAGTTTATTTAGAACTTTTGAGCATATGTTTTATAAAGAACATGTAATAAAATAAATAATAATAAAATATTGCCAATACTTCCAAACTTCACTATTACAGCCTCAACATTAAATATTGTTAACTAAAATCCAAAATCTATTCGTTGTTGTTATGATCTGAGGGGATCATCTAAATTGTCTGACTGATAACTGATGATTTCTTTTTCTTTCCCCCTCGTTAGGTTCTGTGTTAAGGAGGCATCTGTCTGTTTGATTGGCTTAACTGACTGTCAATCAACTCAGCGCACTCTACCAATGGAAAAATTCAAGATTGTAGCATCATAAACCAAATAAAACAAGAAAACAAGCATGCATTAAGGTGTAAATTATTAAATAAAGCTTAAGTGTAATAGCTGTACAAAGACAAAAGTAAACATTGTTCTTTAAAGTTTAAACAGTCGCTGAAATTAAAATTAAAATATCAACACTAATGTAACGGATGGCTTTGTGCCTTATTCTTATTCTAAAACTTCTTGAATATTCTTTCACATGCTTCATGTGTAGTTGGCAAAATCGAGTTTGAGTCAGTTGTGGCAACATGCATCTTCCATAACTTGCAAAGCTCATTTGTTTTGTCAATTGCAGATTTTGTGTAACTGAATCAACTACATAACATTAGTCTTACTAGATTTAGCTTTTATTGGTCAAGGCCCACCCATGAGGCCATTTTACTGATATGCCAAACAACCAATGCCATGTAGTTTCACATAGGGATTTCTTGTTTTGCAATGTTTCATGTTTCATCATGTTTCTGGGTGCGTAAATGCAATGAGTGAAAGAAGGAAATTAAGAAATGAAAGAAAGAGTTTCACTCAAGACACAACACCACTCCATCATGAGCCTCCATATATAAATATAATATGTTTTTCGGAGTAAACAACAGAATATAACATCCAACTTCTCAGACAGAGGTAACTCGCTAAGTTTTGTTCTTTTGAAGAGGACACATTCCCCCAAACTCCTCTCACTCATGAAGGTCAGGCAAGCTCTGAGGGAAGGTGAGCAAGCAGCTCTGTATTCACCCAGAGCTGAACTAACATGTCCATCTATTTTTCATTCGCTGACCCTTTTGTGATTCAGAATATCCTTCACAGCCCTCTCACTCCTTTTCTCTTCATGCAACACTCACAGAGCGGTAACCTGAGCAGTCCATTTACCCTGCAGGGGCCACAGCTTTCTCACCTACTCTCTCTCTCTCTCTCTCTCTCTCTCTCTCTCTCTCTCTCTCTCTCCCTCATTGTATAACTGCATATGAATACCGAATAGTAACAGGAGTGCTTGTGTGTAGAAGTGGACCGTGACATCACTTTACGCGGGACTTCAAGGCATCCCAGAAAGTGTTCCGGCTATTAATACTGACAAGATTAGCATTTTTATTTCTACACGCACATTAATAATAGAGATGCGCTAGTCCTCTCAGGCACTACATCACTCAGAAACCGAGAGCTTGCTCTACGCTTAGCAAAGTGTGTAAGTCAGCAGGTAGGACATGTTTGTAATTCAGATGGTGCTAACATCGTCTATGGATCGAGGAATAGACGATGAAGCAGAGAAGCACCTTTCTTAAAATGAACAACACTTATATATGATTGAAAAAGGTTGATGGTAAAAGCTTCAAAATCTAGTAGTTCATGCTAGATATCTGCTATACAGATTTTTTTATCTGCCAAACATATTGTTAAACAGGGCTAAACAGTAAATTCCTACTAGTCTATAAAAAATCATTCTGATTTACTATTAGAAGTAGAGAAAACATATTTTGCATTATAAAGCAATGAGATGATCGTGCTTTTTCTTTTTCTTTCCATCATCTGAAAAAGCGTGATCAGAACCTTTCCTGTGTTAAGTTTGTCAGATCCACCACTTTACAATGATTTCTTCTGCAATTTTCTGCTAGTTTTGTCTCCTTTACTTATCATATATTGACTCATTCTCCACAAATGATCCAGTCATTGGTTAATCCAGTGCATAATGCATTAAGTAGCAAACAAGAAACAACACCATACTTTGTATTGTGGTACGTGTTTCTGAGCACATAAAGAGCGCCGTTGCAAGAGTACGTGTATAAAGGGAGCTGGTGTCCGCTATGAGATGAAAGCCCATTGACGTTTTAAAGCAGCTTCGACCTCTGCCTGCATCTGCCTGTCAATCATGGTTACCCACAGTCCCCTGAGGCAGGTTTGCCCTGCCCCAGGAAGAAAAAAAAAACGAAACTGTGAAAAATTGAGAAAGAAAGAAACATCAGGAACACAACAGGGAGGAAGCTCCAGGCCAGCCCAGTGAAGCCATCAACACCTTAGGGCTGCATAATCATCTACTACTCAGCAACTTTGCTGGGCTGCAACACAATTTCACTGAGAACTACATTTCCCACAATTCTCTGCCATGAAGTTTAAATCTACAAGCTGTCAGTCAGTTTGTCAACGGTTGATGGTTGGTTTTCTTTAAAGATTTAACAGTCCATTTGCTGTATGTATGTTTGAACAGGTAGGTGTTTCAAATCCTAATCGACTGAATATTGACGAAAAGGCACTCGTTTTCAATATATTGATGAACTTCTTGGATACCTTAGTGACCTACACAACCAGTGTACCAACAGTCTAGTAAAACCTATGTTTCAGATTATAGATTTTGTAAAATTAATAATACTGTCAAATAAGTCACTCGTGGATAGGTCACCACTGTGCAATTAAGAGTCGACACAGCTACAAAGAATTTAACGGTGAGGAAAACATTCCAAGTTAATCATGTTTAACTGAAGTTCTAGCAAGACAACAAATACATGAATATTTATAGATTTAAATAAAAACAAAGTGTAATAATACAAACATCCTGCGATACTCCAAACACTCCAAGCATCCTATCATTATTTAACAGCATAATACAAAAATTGTTTTAGTTTTGTACAGTCAATATGTCTTGAATGCTTTCTAACTGTTCAGGAAAGTGAGAGTCTACAAAAAGAGCCTAGCAATCACTGGGAAAGCAAGTAATATCTACTAAAAATGGCTTCACGCTTGGATCAAAGAGACAAGCATCTGATTCAACAATGAAAGTCGTTTTTTTAGTAAACAAAGGGAATGAAGAATTTGATTTTTTGCATTTAAACTGAGTAGAAAATATAACCCACAATGCATTATACACAACAATACTGTATTGTAAATTATGTGGTTTTAATTTTTCAGACTAAAAGGAAACTCAATTAAGTTTCACTGTTGTTTAAATGATTTTAAAATAGAATAAACATGCTCACAAGGATATGTAGTTCAGACTGAAATTTTTATTGGGTATGGCTGGAGCCATTTGAAGGCTAAACATAAGGCCTAATGTAGCCCCTCCCATAACAAATGTAGCAGTAGGTGCAAAGTAAAACTCTAACATGCACAAAAACACACAAACAAACAAACACCCAACCAAACAGTTACAAGGGTGAAAGCACATTCAGTGGTTTGATCAACGTCAGCCATTGAATATACTGAGCATTCTGCATGATGCTAATGAAAATCATGAACACGCAAACCGACACCTAGACAAACTTACAAAGTTGTGCATTGAGCCATCATCAAAATTCAGCCTTGCACGTCATGATAGCAACCTCAATGGCAAGCTACTTAATAGATAAACGTAGCCTTAAAATGATATTCGTTTTTAAGAAAACTTGCGATCAACTGATTTTAAAATGCCTCTTGCTTTTTCTTGCTTTTTTTCGTGAGTTTGAATGAGTAATGTATCTCATGACTATACACAAACTGTGCTTTAAAAAAAGACTAATTTAACAGCATTTTTACTCTCTTGAAAACACTATCTCAGAATCCTCCAACAGATGACTGAATGTTTTCTAACAAGTATTTGTACAGTGCAGTAGCATGCGCTCTAAGAACAATTCTTAAAATCTAAACTGTTTTCAGAAGTGCCTGATTACACAGGATTGTTGCTGCATTTAAATGTTGACAATTACAGAATAACTCTCTGTTTTTTAACAGAACTGATTATCTGTGTTTGCTCATTGACAACACATATTTTTTTGATAATCTCAACAAATTTATCCCAAAGATATTACCGTAAAATATCATGATTTTAAGGGTAAATTTGGAACAAAGAGTAATAGAGAGACAGATGGATCACTGGGTAAATGAAGAGTGTATATGTGTGTGTGTTTAAAAGAAAGGTGATCTTCACGCGGAGAGAGGGAAATGGGTGGGAGCTGAGAGAAATGAGGAAAAGAGACACATCTGTGCTTAACTTGCTCCAGGGCAAGTCTGCTCCCTCTGACACCCTTTAAACACAAACACACACTAGTGTTCACACACTTACAATGTTATGAGTTTCGGTAATGGAGGGACTTTTTAAACAATAAACTATAATTAGTGAACAGTGCTTATGGTGACACGATCTCTTTCTCTTTCATGCCCACTTTAAAGACTAACCCTGAATATATACGAGATGCATGTAAACAGACTAAACTATCAAATTTGTTTCTAAGAAAATCTAATGAAAATAGGGGAGGCCAGGCCTGGCGGTAAACTAAATTAGCATCGAATGCAAATGACCGGGGTGCTTAATGGTGGAACAGGTGCAGGCAGGGCCCCTAAATGAGATAAATGAATAAAACATCCCTGGGCAGGCCTGTGAAAGCTGACACAAAGTCAATGGCATGAATTATTCAGCAGGCAAGCGAGGCTGTGCGCTGCTGACCTCTCACCACAGGAAGTGCATCCCAAACACAACAAACCACAACAATGGACTTCAGACACGGGGGTTCCCTCTATGCTGCACGCACACAAACCCGCTGAGAGGTACACAATGCTAAATATAGATCTATGAACCTGCATTGGCAGCACCATATGGAGGAACACCTTCCCGCTTTTTAAATTTGTATTCTTTTGTTGTGGTCAAACAATAGAGTTTTTCAGCACTGTAATAAGTAATCATTCCTTTTTATTATCAATATTTTTTTCAATCAAACATGTTTACATTGTAAAACTCCAAAAATGTCAAAAACAGTCATTAGTAATAAAGATCAATTGAATAAATTTCTAATAAAAACTAAATCAAATCAACACAAATCTAATCAAATAACAATACTTCTTGCAATTCTCTACAAAAACAACCTATTTAGCTTTAAAACATTTTAGCGTTCAGTATTTAACATCATTTGACAAGTTATACAAAGGACATATCATATTAAGTTAATGATAAAGAGCATGAAACGCAAGTTTTTAAAGGTACATATAATATCACCCTTTATACAATACATTTGATTGCATTAAATTGTTATTGTTTAACATGAAACAAAACAGTTGATAACTTGTTTGAGCAAGTGTATTTTTTCCTTGTATAGATGTTTTGACAGAGCTAATCGGATAACCCCACTTTCCCCGCATGAGCACCCAGCAGTGAGAGAAGGAAAGGGGTGGTTTTCCCAGCATGCAGAAGAAAATTACAGGTTGCTTAGAGTCAACTGGTCAGATTCGATATTAGCATGTTAAATATGCAGGATTTTAATGAAAACAAGAGCTCAAGAGCATCTGTTGCTGTACAACTAGTCAGGAAGCCGCCCTCAAGCTTTAGTGACATCACCTTCCCCGGGAGGAGCACTTCCTGTCTGACATTCCTCAATCAACACACATACACACTCATGAGGAAATGGCACATATCAACAATACCCTCTATATTAACACACTTAGATTTTAAAACAGCACCAGTCTAATGTGGGCCACTAACACCAAGTGAAAATTTGCTTGTTGGTGTTTTTTTATGTCTGCAATCTCTCTCTTAGAGCACTGAGTGGCTCTGGGTCAGCTTTCTGTCTGAAGTGTGTGAAGTGGATCAGTGATCAGGTTGATCTGTGGCTCTTATCTTTGAGAGCTGAAGCGAATCTCTGACTTGCTGAAGGACAATCAGCCCTCCAGAGATCACATCATGGACCTTTGTCAGAGACAGCCCAGATGGAGGGGGGATAGCATACAATAAGACTACAACATACTTGTCTCAAAGCAAACTTGCATAAATAATAATACAAAAAAAAATATTACAATGATAGTGATTTAATGAAAAAAAATCTGCCAAGGGGGAATTAGGAGACCAGCGAAAAATTGCAATGCTACAATAAACCCTGATATTCGAACAGTCTCAACAATTTCCACTCTCTCTCTCTGTTTAAGGTCTTTATTCAAATTGCATTCATTATATAATATTTTTACTGTTTCCATTTACCGTTTTACATTTGATACCTTTTTAATTTTGAAGTTCTATTGGGATCTTCTTTTTTCACAAGTACCTTATTTAACACACATGCAGTAAGGTGTTGGAACAGCTTTTAAAGTGTTGCTGCTCGTCTATAATCAAAAACAGCTCAGCACCAAAGTGCATAACTGATCTGATGACTATATACAAAACAAACAGAGCTCTCGTATACTTGGGTTCAAATTAGTTATAAAGAATATGGTTTTGCCCCAAACAAGGATAGCCTGCTTTCCGTTATTTTGCTGACCACAGCTGGAACCAGGTTCCAGAAAGGATTTTAACAGACAATTAAACAGACTACAACACATCTATTTAAATGCGTGATTACTGACTGAGCACTGTGTCTTAAACTTCTGGTTTTCTTTTTCTTTAAATTTTATTGCTTTTTAAGTAAGACCTATTGTATTATTTGTTTTATTTTTGATCGGTTTTTATTATTCTGCAATGCACTTTGAATTGCCATTGTGTATGAAAATATACTATCTTAATGAAATTGCCTTGCCTTACCTAATTTAGGACAAATAATTTTCTAAAAGTTTTGTGTACACATATGCATATATTTTAGATAAGATCGTCTCACCTTGCATTTGGCTATTTTACTTTTATTAACAGGACAGCAGGAGGAAGTGACATGGAAAGAGAGCGAGGAGAGAAGGCGGGGGTAGGCTGGAAAATGACCATGAGTCTGAACTTGAGTCACCTGAAGCATGGCTGCACAGTTTCTAGTTCACAAATCTCTAGCTGGAAAAACTGGAAGAGACTGTGTTTTGAAACAAAAGCAGATCTTACTTTATTTCATATGTGGGTGGGTCTAAGAATGCACTAATTCAACAATGGCCAAGATAATTACTCATAATGAATATTACACGACCAAGATGCCGACAAGAAAGCAAAGGACATGTGTCAGTTTTACATATTATACTTTATACTATACTATCTAAATTGCAAGAACTCAAACGTGGTCAATTACGCAAAACATTTTTAAAAACATTTGGGGGAAAAATACAAATAAAGTGTTTATTAGTAAAAGGATGAGATAAGTAGGCACTTGGCATATAGTGAGTAAAGTTGTCAGGGGAGGACAGCGCACACATTCACACACATGGGGCCACACACACGCAGGCACGGGCGAGTGGAGAGGAGTGCATGCTCTTCTTTGGGAATCACCCAGGCGGATGATGGGATTGTTGACAGTGTGCTGCATATCTTTAACCCTGTATTAACTCGAAACACCAGAGCTTGCCCTTTTATTATTCCTGCACTGCTTGCGCTTAAGTAGGCCACACATATTCACCCATACACACACACACACACACACACACACACACACAAGCAGGAGCACACACACCCAAACAGTCTCCTTCTCCCACTACAGGAAGACATATGAGCACATCACCTTCCAGCAGCCATGACAGTTGAGCCAGGAGACACATCCACCATGTTTAAAAGACTGCCACACACACTTCCCTTCACTCCTGCTTCCTGTGCATCTGTTTTAGAGTGAAAGATTCTCCAGATCATTTTCAGCGAAAAGACATAAGCATGTTTACCGCAAATGCCTTACTGGCACTCTCACGGGCTGCACACACACTCCCGCAGAGCTCTCCACAGTCTCTCAGTCTTAATTGCCACACAATAGCGCTAGAGACTGGACAGGATTACTTTAACAATGGGAGTTCCAGCCCCTGTGAGGATCACTCTCTGGCCACTGACTCAGAGAACAGCTTGGTGAAATAGAGCCTGCTAATCCACTAATGCAAACATACTGCAGGAATAAAACACCACTCCACACCACTGCCTCTCACCCTTCTGAGAACGGATGGATGGTTTGTTTTGTATAACATGGAAGTTATTTTATAAAGCTTTCAGATAGTACTTACTTGTAAAGTGCACTTTATCATGTATTCAGTGCAATGTCATGTATTCATTATTTCAGTTAGAATGTGAAGTAGTTTAAAGAGCCAGTATTATGACTCCTTGAAAATAAACTTTCATGCCGTGGGTAACATAACTGTAAGTCTGAGCAACATCCAGTTTGAGATTTATTAATGATAAAGTATTTTTGTGTCAAGTTATCATTAAAGAAGTGTTGACTCAGACTCGCTGAAACAAGTCTTTTGAAAAGTGATGTGTTCCCTAACTAAGCTCCTCCCACCACTAGAGCAGGGTTAACTGGAATGATGTTCCCCAAACATAGTTGCTAGCAGTTATGATTCAGTCGTACCATATCGAGGAACTGTTTTTTCTTTTGTGGTTTTGAGGTATTCATATCTATTTATTCTCTGCCAAGAGAAGAAGCTGTAAGAGAGCATTGGTGAAGCTTCATCTTTCCACTTATACCTCAGGAGTACATCACACCTTTTTGTTGTGTTTCGCCATTTTCATGAAGACTGGCTCATGAATCTACATGAGTTCAAATTAGGTTTAGCAAAAAGGCCTTTGCTAAAGAATGAATCAGTTCAACTTCCCTCTTTATTAGGGCCAGCATCTTACTGTTTCTGAAGCGCTAGAAGCACTAAAGTGCTAGTTATTAATCCAATAACATTAGACCTGAATCTAACTGCGAAATGTATAATGTAAAGAAGGAGTTTGGTATGAACTAGTCGCAAATCATGTTGTAGTTTTTGAAATATCGGGTAGAACTAAATGCATATTATAACAAAATGAAAGTGTTTTTGACCTGGCACTGATATCATACTATTTGAAACACCAAAACGCAAATAATTAATGTTCAGAACCACTATAGCTGCTATTTAAAAGGTCAGTTTTAAATGTGATCAGTTGTTTTTTATGTTCATATTCATAAAACATGCTTTGATCAATTACATTTCTGATATCAGGAACTATCAACATTTTTGTAGAGTGTAAATGTAACGCCCTTTATAAAAAAATGATTTGTTGGATTCTCATGCGGTTTCTGAATAAGACGGTACATCCTGTATGAGCAGCCTCTGGCAGAGAAGAGCAAGAAGGATTCTGTGAAAGCATCCAGTGAAACATGACTTCCTGTTCAGCTTTCATGAGAGCCGAAGGTCTTCTTAAGGAAGGTCAAATCTGGCCGGCAGTAAAGACCTCCATTAAACATTGAGCAAAAGGGCACATCAACCCCGTTCCGTGGCGCTTTCCATCCTTTGCTGTGTTATTTCTTCATGAAGTGGATATCCAGATGTTGAAGATTACATCACAAATGAAGCCTTCCAGCAGGGTCAGGGCTCACGACCGCATGCAGAGCCACAAAACTCCCACGGTTAGAGTGGGAACTCTGAACTTTCTTCACTTCAGAATTGCTATCTGTGTTTAAGAGTATCCATGGAGATGAAGGCATCAAGCGCTATGTTTCCCAGGGAGATAGAACGACACCTTTCTCCATTACTGTATGGCTTATTGAGCTTCAATTACTCCTAACACACACAATGATAAGAGATGTGAGAGAAAGAGCTTCTGAGGGATGTGAAGAGATGAAACAGAAGGCACTGAAAAGGCCTGCTATTAGATGTCACTGGCCTTTTGTGTTCATGTCAATGAGAGCAGATTAAAGTATTGAAATAATCTTACTGGGGCATTAACAGAGCTCAGAAGGTAAAGAGGAGAAGAAAAGGAGGAGACGAAGACTCGGTCATGACACACATACATTTACACATGAAATGAGATAAGATACAGCCTTCCAATGTAAACGAAACACACTGTTGAGAAGTAGAGCGGATTTAATTTCAGATGGGTAAATCAATTTTGCTCAAACCCATCATCAAAAGCTTCCTAACATGGCAGAAAACTCGACCTGCTTGCTGATGGTCCCATGAGTTGTGCGGGGTACATGCTTAGAGGGATATTTCTACTTTTAACAATTCAGTGGGCGATTGTTTCTCTCAATTTATATGCATCGCCCTCCTTCTTATGATCAGGATCATTTGAGGGAGTATGACATTTAAAGAAGGGATAGACAGTTTTGTTTCTGGAGGGCTACGGTAAACCTGCTACAGTAAATGCTGCTTTTCAACATTTTATTGTATGTCTGGAAGAGAAAGAATTCCCTCTAAATGGAAAGACTACGATCTCCATCAGTTTTAATTGCATATTGTTTTAACAAGATTTAATGCTTAAAATGAAGACAACTATAGAATGAAACTATATTTTACAACTCTCATGTCGCAATCAAAATGCTTGCTGGACAAATATGACTGATGATGTGTTTCAGTTAGATCCATCATCAAATTTGGCTAACCAGTGTGTGACCAATCAACTGTTTAAACATCAACATGCATAAATACATATACTTAATAGTAAAAAAAAAACTGTAATGTGTACTATCAATACCAGGGCACTGAGAGCAAAAAACAGCAACAACATAACAGGACATTGTGTACTTGCAAAAACAAAAAAGTGTTTTAAAACAAACAAGAAACAAAAAATAAAACAGTATGCAATTCAAACAAACAAAACTGTATAAAAATAGATTTTACAACTGGAGGCCCCCTGGTGTTGAGAAGGTGTTACGCACCATCTTGTAGTGGCTTAACAGA
The DNA here is from genome assembly GCA_900490495.1 of Danionella dracula. Classification (NCBI taxonomy): domain Eukaryota; kingdom Metazoa; phylum Chordata; class Actinopteri; order Cypriniformes; family Danionidae; genus Danionella; species Danionella dracula. The sequence goes on along the minus strand of UELW01000001.1, from coordinate 3,340,449 downwards.
TATCAAGCACATTAGGGCCAATTTTGGCACTGGATGGTTTATTTTGTAATGTGGCACTTATACTGTCCAAAGATCAATAGAAAAAGTTAATAATGGAAACAGTAAAATTTTCAAATAGGCTTTATTTGTGTCCAGTGTTTAAGTTGTACATTTTGTGTGGGGGGATATGCTGCTGATTAAGGAGTCTTCTGAAAGACCTCCACTTACTGGTTGACCCTTCCAAAATAAAAAAGTAGATGATGAAACTCTTCCTTAATTGACTATTAGTGTCAACTGAAAGGACAGATCATTTGATGACATTGCCAGCTTGTTTAGCTTAATGAAAAAAAGACAAAATTTGTATTTTGTTGACTGGAAAATATCAGTCCTTTTAATTTACTAAATTACTGCAATACAAAATTACAGCTCAAGACGTCCAGAAATAAGTTTAATTTTACATCATGAATGAAATAATTCTCAACAGCATATCAAAACTTTTAAAACACTTACAAAAGAGTTCCCAGACAAAACCAATCTCAAAAAAAATGAAAAGTCCTGAAAAATCCCATGCTCGCAACCAGTTTTAGCTTGTTATAAGCAATTCAATTACCTCCAATCACATTTTCAAAGGAGTACCAAACTTAAACTGTTAGCCGATGCTCCCGTGAGCACACATCTCACACCGCTGTGCGTGAGATTTGTTCTTTTAACAATCTAATAAGGCATTGTTAGTTGGCTTTATTTCCCTGACATTCCTCGGGTTTCGCTGAAGTGGCCTGTTGTGCTGTCTTATGAGAGGAACCTAATTAGGAAATCACTTTCATTACTCTTCCAGAGGAATTAGCGCTAGCCTGGCTAATTACTGCTGTAAAACCTAATCAGCTCTTTGAAACAAGACCACACTAATGAGCTCTTATTTATTCAGCTAAATAACTTCAAGGGAAGGAAGACGCTCAAAATCATATTTTCTGATGAATTTAGGAGCATGCAGGCTCAGCGTAATTGATTCTGTTCCATCTTGTGCCTTGTTTGTTGGAATCTAGATGTGAAAGCAGCCAAGAAAACATTGAAAGTTACAGAGAACCCCCCTCTACATACATCTAAAATGACCTATTTTTGCATGCACGTGACTAAAGGGAAACTAATTCATTTTTTCATTTGCAGGCAATTAGCACTGCCCTCGCACCTGAGCCTGCACGATGACCTCGAGCGCAGCTGCTGACTTAAGCCAAAGCTGAAACACAACGGTTCAGACCACAAACTGCTATAGAAGGATCCGAGGAAGCATTTCAGATCGGCTTTGCAGGGAAACAGTCAAGTAAGTGATGGGCAGAGTGTTTGTACGTTGGGTTGAGGTGATGCCACGTGGCATGAAGGGGCTGCAGCTGTGAAGCGTTCTAGCTCAGTGGAGCAGAAATGGGCCAGACGCAAAGACACAGCAGCCAGGTAGAAGCCTCTTACACACACACACACACACTCCTGTCACTAAAGTCACGAAGTGAACCTACAGCTGTGTTCATCTGATAACACAGGCCACTGACTTATTAACAGACACACACAAGAAAACAGCTGACACTTTAACACACATTAATCTGAAATGGAGCTCAATAAAAAGTGACATGAATGCATTATATTTTAAACAAAACAAAAAAAACATGGGAGATGTGCTTCACTGCACAAAGTTCAGAAATCATGTACATCTTAACTACTGATTATGTACTACTTCCTACTCCCATACTCCAGAACCCTGACAAAGCCTACAACAGTCTGACCTCATGACAAATTTCTTCAAAAAACAAACAGCATCGTGTCACAGAATGATTGTTTCTGTCAGGTTTTTTACACTCTGGATATCTATCTATAACTTGAAAGGTTTGGTATAATAAAGCAGAATATTCTTTGATAAAGGCAAAGTATTGAGTGTTTAAAATCCCATAACATGCAGTGGTCATCATTTTCAGTTAGTTGAGTCTAGCTTTATATTTGATTTGACACAAACTAAATGAGGTTTATGAGATAAAAGTACATTTAGAAAGGTTTGTTTAATTGGTTTGAAACCAGCATATCTTTAACCCTTTCAATCTTCAATGTGACATGATTTTTCTGGAAACGTTATGTGTTTGTTTGTTAGTTAACTGTGATGACTATGTCACACATTAACAGGCTGACCAGATTGGACAATTTTTTACATAAAAACGTATAAGTCATAAAACACTTAAATTTACGCGATTCAAAAGAGCATTTTGTATCAATCAATAATAACCACTAATAAAACAAAGTAGCTTATATTAATTTCGTATTTTCTTTCAGTGCCGTTACAACCTCATTTAAATATGCGTCTAACTTCACTAAACTGCTACTATCTCATGAGTGCACACTAGAAAATTAGCTATAGACATGCAAAAAAACTTGGCAGGATCTAGGGTACTAGGCGAGCTGTCTGAGGAAGGGCTCCGAGCCTTAGAAAGCGAAACATTAGCTCGGAAACCCCTATTAAAAGTTGCGGAGAAGGGGAGGTGGAGGGTTGCCAACAGAACGTCTGAAGAATAAAGTAGGCTGACAGCTTATATAGGAAAGATGATGAGGTTAATTTAGTGTACTGCCCTTACTAATTATCTTTCATAGACACCCAAAACTAGCCTAATGACATCACTTCATTCACTTCATGGACACTCAAGAAATAAGCAATAGATACGCAAGCATATTTGGGGGGATCTAGCATACTAGGCAAGCTGTCCGAGAGAGGGCTCTGAGTCCTAGAGAGCAATACAGAAGTCGGTGTCCCTCCAAAGCAGCAAGGAGGACAGTCGCCAGTTAGAGACTCCCCAAAAATGTGCATGATCTGGCAGTTATGGTTTGTTGAAGCCTTTATCAGAACAATTTTTGATTCCTTGAGTGATGCCTTCAACAGTGTCGGCACACTAGCTTTACTGAAGTAGTCTGTTTTGTATTAATCAAATTGGGTGTAAAAACAGCTTTTTTTTTTAAGTATCATTACCTTCTACAGCCTCATTTAAATGTGTGCCAAACCTCGACAAACTTCAATTATTTTATACCTTAGGAAAATGTGATCATCTTTAATTAGTCTATTTTACTGGATAATCCATCTAGCAAGGCATGGGGTGATCAGACAGGCTGTACCATTCACAAACAAATAACACCCAGCTCCTACCTGTCGATGATGACCGGGTCAGAGGGCGTCTCATTACGGTTGCCACAACTTTTCTTGTCACAGCAGCGACTAATAGAGACAGAGATGGAGGGAGAGAAAGAAAGGAAGAGAGCAGTTAACCTAGGTTTTACAGCAGATAAAGTCAGTACTGACCTCAGACACTGTGGAGAAGAGGTATAGCAATTATAAAGCAGTCTTTCTTAGCCCTGCCAGTGCAGACAGTCCTGCTGTACACGGTGTACACTGTGCTGTCTGTCTGCCTGTGTTTTAGTAATTACTGCTAACAGACTGCCTGACTGAGAGATGGGCACTGAAGAATTTACAATGCGGCAGATTGTGGTAGAGTTATCAATGGGCGGAAAGGAGATGAGGCCAGAGTGGGTGAAGCAATGAATCAGGATGAGGTGAAACTATTTAAGGTCAGACAAAAAAGTATTTCTTTATCTGCAGTTACTCATATTAATCATGTCAAACTGTTTAGTACATTTTCAATCTTTTTATAACAAATCATTATAAAAACACTTCACATCATTTAAACTGTTCAATGTAAAAAAAGAAATATATATTATTTTATACAACACATATTTAAATGTACATGGGAAAACACCTTTTTGAATGGAATCCTAATATTAAAATGACATTTGTTTTTTTACTGTAAAAAAAACAAAAGGAAACTTTGCAAACAAAAGGAAAACAAAAAGGTGTATTTTCTTTAACAATGAAAAGGACTCAAAACAATGTATGAAATAACAAATGAGGCACTAAAGCATGTTTTGATTTGATTCAATTTGATTCAAAGGAGTTTCTTAAACATTTATTGTGATATTGATTTTTAAGTGTATTCACTTTTTCTCAACTGTTTCAACTCGTATTCTGTCATTAGAAAACATCTTAACGTACAGCTTAATTCCTTTAGATACAACTAAACTGCCTAGTTTCATAGCTCCCTGTTTAGTTTGTCTAGGTGACTGCCCAAGTCCAAATGAGATGAAGATGAGGCTAGAGAGTGAGCAAGAGAGAAAAGACAGGATGAATAAACTGCAGGAGTATAGATTAGGGAGGCTGGTGGTAAACAGCAGGTGGGGCGGTGGGTTCAGGTTTCCCTGCACAGATGGCAGAGCAGAGGGGCTTGAATGAGAGCGAGTGTATGGAGCTTGAGACTTTTGTGATTGGAGACGACCAGATCTCTGTTTGAGTGGGCTACTTCAGACCCAACGAGTCTAATAACATGGACCGAGCTTGACCCCCATTAATTTGCCCCTCATTTGCAGACTGTTGGTCTTGTTCATTTGGACACTGGTCAGGCTTCTGTTCAGTTACCTTGCATTTTCTACCTTCCTCTATCCCTGCTCTCATTTACTCTCACTCTTCAGAGAGCAGTCAAGTATTTTGCAATGTTCTCTCAGAAGTGGGTCACACTGGAGCACAGCTATCTGGGATGGGAGGGTTGGGCACAGATGGATGTGACACTCTGATAACCCAGAACCCAGGGGAAACTACAACAGGGTACTCTACCACCCCCGGTGAACTGCAAAGCCCCCCATCAACGATATGTTAATGACTAAATGCCCCCTCTAGCTTCATTTGGAGGGATTTTTCGCCCATTTTGGCTCGTTTCACTCCGTCCCAGTGGACCTGCAGGAGAACGTAATCTTTAATCTCAAGCGTTTCCTCCTGCTGCAGCATTTGAAGAAATTAAATCCAAATTGCAGCACGTAATTACCAGGATGTGCCCCTCACTGATGCCATTAAAAGCTAAACTGCCTTGAGCCCAGCTCCTTTACAGACTGTGACTCTAAAATAGACCCCAAATCCAAACAGAGCAACATTTCGGCAAGTGTGACCACCCAGCCATTAATAACCCAAGTTTGTGAGGTTCCATGAACACAACAGGAACAAAACAAAACCTCATCAATCTGTTCATATGAAGATGTGGAGCTCCATCATAAAGAGTCCAAAGTTGAATTTGAGCGATTATTTCTAGCCGTGCCTGAGAGCAAGTTGTTTGGGGAAATGTGTCTGTGTCTGGAGCTTGCAGGCCCAGGCAGCACCATATGGCTAATGGCAAGGCGTACAGCAATTAACAGGCCTGATTAATGGAGAGCGGTCTAATTGCAGACTGGTAATTGTGCCTTTCTCTCAGCAAAGGGTCTGCATAAAAAACATGGCAAGATGGTGAGGAGGAAGATAGGCTGTTTACTTATTTGAAATACGCTCTTTCCCCCTTCTTAGCACCTTATGTTCACTCCTTTAGTGAGCAGGGGAGTACAGAGACATGCATTTACAGGACCGTCTGGGTTCTGAAAGGGATGTGTACTTTTTATGAGAACCGTGTGATCCTTCAGTGAGTGATCAAAGCTGATGGTGTAGTGTCTTTGTTTGCATGTATGCTACTAGTTGTTTGTGTCAACACAAGTTTTTAAACTAAAGATTATTTTGAAACAGGTATAACAGCAGGCTGAGTGCCTGTTAGAAAGGTAGTGAGGGGGCGCAAGATTGAAAGAGAAAGAAGAGAGCCTCTACTCGCCTGCACATATTTCATTGTCAAAACTCAAAGCAAGCTGCATTCATTAGCTGTGGAATAACAAGAGGATTCTTATTGAGTAATGAGTTTTTCCTTGTCCTAATTAACCAAGCATGAGTGGTATATTTTTAGCAGAAAACTGTTCAAATGCTCTCCACTTCAACCAAAAATAGATGAGGGCTCATCTCCACAACCCAGTTTTAAGTGCAAGGGATTTATCTTTTGATTTTAATTAAAGGTGCACAGCTTTCTCTTGCTCGCAGTCTATATCTTTTTTTTCTTGTGGAGCAGGGAGTGGATGACCTGGATAGTGATTCAGGCAGGGAGAAAGACGAGGTTGCTTTGAACTTATGGTCCATCTAACTTCATTCCTTATGTCAAGAAGTTTAATACGGCTGTCATATAGGGATGTGCTAAATTTTTTCAGAATGTTTAAAACAATAGCTTAAATATTTGATCATATTTGGTCATGAGATCATTAATCCATCAACCCAATCTCAGTGTAACCCTGATCAAAATAGCACTCTCTCCTTAATAGCTATGCTTATTTCACAGAAAAATAAATTAAGAAATGCATTTCACAGAGACAACAACTTCCAGAAATGGAAATGTTGCTCGGCGTGTTTATGAACAAAACCAAGCTTCGATTTCTAGGGCTGAGCCAGAGTCTGGGAAAAGAACCGTCCAGACTCTGATAGGAAACAGGCTGGTGTAACTTTATCAGGACTCCACTTGGGCTGGTGAAAAACGATCTGGGAGCGCCTTGTGTAATAGTGCATCAAACTCGAACCTTTATATAAATGCACTGCATCCCTCTTAAATAGAAGTAAACTGTTTATACTCTGTTTGACAGCCACGTATGATAAATTGTAAGATAATGATCTGACCTTTCAACAAATTTTTAAATAATGTTAATCCATCCCTTCGTTACTTCTAACTTTACAGCTGTGTGTGAGAGAGGGAGTAGTATGTGCATGTGTGTGCGTGCGTGCGTGCATGTGTGTGTGTGTACGTGTGTGCGTGCGCGTGTATGTGTGTGTAGAGAGAGAGAGAGAGAGAGAGAGAGAGAGAGAGAGAGAGAGAGAGGAGAGAGGAGAGGAGAGAGAGGAGAGAGAGAGAGAGAGAAGAGAGAGAGAGAGAGAGAGAGAGAGAGAGAGAGTAGAAACTTTGCCATGTCACTCCAACACTGAATCCAGTGGTCCACAGTCTTGCCAAAATGAGAACGTTGCCAAAGTAAAGCTCTCTCAGTGAGCGGGCAGAGCTCGGAAGGGAAGGTTCAAGTGCTTGATTGTATAACGGTGAAGTAGAAAGTCTAATGAATGGTTCACGAGAGAGTGTTTCTCACCTGCACATGATCTCGTGTGTCAGCAGCACTCGGCACATCTCTGGATTTTTGTCTTGACCTTCATAGATAATTGCCTGATGGACAGAAAAGGTGGAAGAATGTGGATAGGGTAATTTGACAAACAACATTAAAACGCTCTTTCCACGACTAACGCTCAGTGTCTTTAAGTCCTATCATAAAAAATATCAGATGTCTGTTTGCATAGTTTCACCGTGACACCATCATAACTCCATATAGACTGTATCAGATGTTCATATGACCCTTTCTCCATCTGGCTGAGGAGTGTGGGTGAAAAATCAGAATCAGCATGGGAATAAGCAGGTTACATTTAGGATCTTTGTTTCAACATGTTCTGTTCTCTTAGTACAACATTTCCCAATCCACACGCTGGATTTCATGTCTTCTCATTTCAGTTGACGTATTAATCAAATCTGCCTGGCGCACTCTGGGAAGGGTTGTGCTATGCCCCTCTGTGTGGGGTGGTCTGTCTCTTGCTGAGCCAGGCCGAAAGTGGGTCATTTAATGGCTACTTACAAAAAAAGATTCTTAACTATTACTCAAAAGGCTCAACAACTGAACAAACTTTGAAAAACTAATCTTATTAATGCCAGTAACTGCTACCAGACCCAATACCGGCCACAATATTTTAGTTTGAATATGCTTATGATTCAGTTGATCAATATGCACAATATGTGTGTTGAACAGCATTTTAAAAGTTGCATGCTTTGAAGTTCAGTTTTTCTGTAAATTTCAACAACAATTTAAACCACAATAAAATGTACTTTGAAAATGTGATTGTCAAGGTTTATCAAAAGTGTTTAAATTATTTTCTCTAAGAGGGAATGGAGTTTCAATTCAGCCAGCTAAGATCACATTTATCGACTCATAAAACCCACTTTATTTTGATAACTGTTTAAATTTAAATTCCTGTTTAAAAGAAAACATTAAAGGGGTTGTGAACTGAAAAACAAGCCTCATGTGTAATCAAGGTGTTTTCTTTCACCATTGGTTGTACATACACAATTGTTTTCTCTGCCAACCTTTGCATAATCTCTGTAGGATTCATTTAAAACATTTTCACACATTTTACCATGAATGAAACTGTAATTTTAAAACGGATTAAAAAATAACAAATAAAAAGGTGTTTTTTTTCACAGAGAAGTTATGAAATCCATATAAACAAACAGTACATATGTCAAAACTTGAAAGAAATCGGCTTCCTTTCGAAACTCTTCCCTGTCTTCAGCTCTGGGCTGTGTTGCTCTTTGGTTTAATTAAAAGCAGACTTTGAAATTCTGTGTGTTGAGTTGGTGCAATGTTCACATTACTGTCCTATTATGTCATAGAGAACCACCCTTGCCCTCAATCTCTCCTTTCAAAAGCATCTGGTGTTCAACATTGACTAATAATACAGCAACACAAAACATTATTGTTCAGAGATGCATTTTAAACCAACAGTGAAATAAGAAAAAAAGGATGAGCACATAAACAGCTTAGCCACAGGTTCCTCTAAATAAGTGTCAGATCCCAGTCTGTGTGAAATACCCTGGCTGTGTGTGTTTGCTGCCATAAGCCTGCATCTGTGAGTCTGTGCATGCGTATGTATTCACGCATGTATGTGTGCATTAGCATGTGTGTGTTTCCGTGTGTGGCGAGCAGTTGGCCTGCCAGACTGGAGCATAGAGAGCCATCTGGCCCAGCTCACACTTCATCCAAAAACCTCAGCTTTGTTTCCATCCTCCGATTCCACACAAGATGTCCACAACAGCCGTGAATCAGGGACTATACTAAAAACATACACACTGCTGCCTATTAACAGCCTGCTCTCTGCCACACTTAAAGCATGTTCCAAAAAACTCCTTACATACTCTTGACATTCAAGGCAAGTTAATATGCTGACAGTTCGGATGAGGAACTGTTTGCTTAACAAGTACACAGTGAAGGCTTAATTAAATTATACACTCGTTTGGAATCCATTATTTAATTATAAGTGTAATTATTTTGGATATTTTTCTTGTCATTGCAGTGTCTAGAGGACATAGACGATCGAGACATTTGTATGTTAGGTTTCACATTGTGGAAATGAGGGTCAAGGTCCTCTAAAAGCAACCCAGCATGCATCACTGTCTGAGCCCAGAGCCTCGACCCTGCAGGCCTTCTGAGAGGAAGAGCGAGGCAGAGGAGAGCAGTTTGGGCCACAGAAAAACGTCCTCTACACCTCCGCATGTTCATTTCTTATATAAAGCCAGCTATTTATCACACAAAACCCTTACAAACTGACTCAGAATTACTGCATGCAGAGAACAGCATCTAAATATCTGTAAATAGTTGTGCAACAGTTTGTCAATTCCTCTGATGAGGGGTGAACAACAATAAATGTGAATCCTCTGGGTTCATGAAGCAGCATAACAAAGAATCACTGCACAGACCCAAACACCATACAAGGATTAAGTAAACAAGTCTCAGTTTAGAATGTCATCAAAAAAAAAATTATCTTAAAATGTTGGTAAAACATATAATATCCTGATTGGAACATATCGTATGCTTCCTTCACTTTAGTGTTTCACACTTCACACAAACTTTCAATGTAGAGTAGACTTAACTTCTAGGCCTTTAGGCCCCCGAAATCTGTCTGCAAATATTTTCTAATGAGAAATCTTGAGCTTTTGCATTGCCTGTACAAAGCCACCATTCACGTACAATGTCTGACATCACCAGGGTCCCCACACCACTACTAATTACAGGAAATAACTAATATTGGAGATTTGTGTCACTTTATTGCTTGTCGTGAAATTTGAAAAGTGCTTCTGGTATGTAAACACTGCCTATTACTAAACTACCCAAAACACATGCATTCTCAAGCAGCATATAAGCTGAAGAACAGTGGAGACTTCCTTCACTCCAGTGCTAATTTATTTAGGAATCTGCCTGAAGCCCAGCTCTAAAACCAAGCCAGAGAAACATTGGAGCCACAGCTTGGAGTTTCCAGTTCCATCCCAGCACTTTTCTGAACAAAGCTCTCCTTAAGGAGGCCCATGAAGCGAATGAAACATGCATAGCTTCACGCGCGGAGGTGTTTGTGAGGCTTTCATTAGACCTCGATGCTACTTTTAATGTATATTTTATAAACCACAAACTGCACCTCAAACATGGTTTGAGAGCCGCCAGTGCAACCTTGAACTGACAGCAGCATCTGAGGTATGTAAACAATGCACTGTAAATACACAAAACACTGTTTCTTTCTCTGTTACCATCACACTAGCGTGTCAGCCCTGTGTGTGAGCACATTAAGACAGTGTGTAAGATTTACTTTTGTTCTGCACTTCAGCTGTTGAGGGAAGCAGTTGGATGGAAGGAAAGAGAGAGAGACTTTTACTGCATTGTCTTCATCAGATCTGTCACAAGCTCATGCGCTGATCACAGATACGGCCTGTCAGCTTGACACCCGCTCCATCTATCCTCCCTCACTCCCAAAGGCAAACACTGTGAGCGTATCTATACCTTTATTGTAAGCATTAGTAAAAGATGGTTGCACAAAATGTCAATATCATCCTCATCCAAAAGGTCTCAAGTTTGCCTTAAGCACAGTATACAGAGTACAGAAGCTGACTGTGTGGTCAGCTGACTGGACTTCACCGCCTTCCTAAGTGCTAAAGAGAAGTGTGTTTTGAAGAGCTCTATAAACCAGTTCATCAGCCCTGACGTCCAACATTGCCAAATCCAGCACACGCTGAGTAGAGAGGCGCACTGTAGCCTCACTGTACTGAGTTATGGGGCTTTAATGGGAAATCTTAAACACATTGCAAGCACTCCTCAGCATATGCAGTCTGACTCCTTACCGCAGCGTGGTTTTGGACCTGTTTTTTCGAAAAAAGATTTAAAGACCAGCGAACACTCTGTTTTGTACTTTAGGCTATGTTTCATTATGAAACGGATGAAGAGAATAATGTCAGAGGAGAACTTAAGTTTGAAGACGAGCTAGATGCACTTGTGCAAAGGTTAGGGTACTGAAATGAAATATTGACATCCAAAGGGGAAACTATTGTGTTGAACTATTAACAAACTTTGGAACTAAATTGATAGTCAATTTCTATCTGCTTGTTTAAATGTTTAAAAAAAATTTATTCTGTAAAATCGAGTAAAAAAAAATTATTTGAAAAAAGAATAAATAACCAGGGAAAGTCAAAGCATTTTTTAATTTCCCGACTATTTCTTCAACTCATGGAATTTCGCACATGCACGGAAACTCTAAATCATGATACATTTTTTCGTCCTAAAAATAGTTTACAAAAGAATAAACAAATGATGTTCTGTTGAAAACATATTTGTTTTTTAAAGTACTGTAACATTTTATAATTATTGTAATCAATGGCTGTTACATAACAAGTGAAACATTTAAAATCATTTTAAACACTTTGAAATTAGGAAAGAATGAATACAGAGCAAAGTTATTTCTTTATAACTACTTAATCGGTCACCAGAGGCTATACCCTTGTAATGTAAATAAATTTCAAATAAGTTACAAGTTGACTCGGTTGCCAACCTCTCTTTCACAACACCCTATCTCTCTTAGTGCAAAACACATCATTAACAGATATGGCAGGGACAGTTTGCCACAGAAATAGCCAGTAAATCAGTGGATAATATATGTGTGCATGGGACACAACCCTGGGGAGATAAACGGCTTTTTATTGAGACAGTCAGTGAAAGGCTGAGGCGAGGCCAGTCCCCCCTGGCCACTGTATTTACCTCAGGGGTGTCAGAGAATGCTCTCTCTCCCTCAGCCAACGCTCCTGCCTTTCACTCATACACATAAATCTGTGCCGCTACACGCCGGCCAAACCGCTCACAGCCAGGGTGAGAGCTAGCATCAATAATAGCACCTAGCACCTCATGCATAAACATACACCAGAAGGAAATTATTACCTGCAAACTAATCACATGAGATAGTAAGAATATCTGAATTTATTGGGATTTTAAAAGTGGTTTTGGACCACATAATGTATAAAAATATGTATATTAAGAAAAAAATGTCTACAAATTGTATGGTGAATCCATAGAATAAAATTTTAATATTCAATATTTAATCCAGTTTTCACATTTGGAATAAAATAAGGTATGTGATGCCTTTGTTTTTCTTTTTCGTTGGAGGTAGTGTTTTTTAATAATTTTTATCATTTTAATCATCAAACTGCTTTTTGAGTATTAGTATATAATTTTAAGTATGCTAAATGGTATATTTAAAATATTTTTATTTAAAAACATAATGCAAAAAGTACAAATTTGGAAGATCTGCTGAGAGTGAAATCAAATTATTACATTTAAATCCATTAAACACAGAAATGAGAGTAAATAAATCATTTTTATAAAAAAAATTGGGATCAAATCAACGTAATAATGAAATGAGTTTTAATATTTCTCTCACACTCCGTTAGATAACATTACACAAATGAGGTAAAGCAGAAGCAACAAGGTGGAACAACGGTGTAAACCTGCTGGCATTAAATCACACAATACACTAAGTGTTTGGAGCGTAAGCAGCCTGTCTGTCACAGCGCCTGCTAATTATCTCAAATCAACACACACCTCGCTCTACCTGGGCTTTCTATCCCTCGCAAAGCAAAAAAATTGAAGACAACTATTTTGCATCAATCAAATGATCTCATGCTATATTTCTGTAGATCAACTCACTGTGACACATTCTGATTTACAGCTGTTATTGCTTTAGATAAACTGTAAAGTGTCTTAAAAACAACAATTACACACAGAGATCATGAGAGAGGAAGTGAGGGGATGAGTGGGAAAAAGAGAGAGGCAGGAGGGGCTGTTTCTGTTTTGGGGGAAAGGAAAGAGCGGCACATATGAGATTGTGAGGTCACTCTCCCTACCCTGTGTTTTCTCATAAGATGTAATTCTCTTGGGTTAAAGCACACAACCTGTACGGTTATTATGACAAGCACTTTCAGAATATTTGAACAAACACTCTACTTGTATAAGGATGCTGTTTAAACCCTTAAAGGCACCGCTGGATAATCCCCTGTGACAGACAATGACAACAACAGAAACTCTTTCTTTCTTTCTCTCTCCAGCTATCAATCTCACTGTCACACATGTGCCCATAAATACATGCATACGCTCAGTCATCTTAAATGATGGCCCAGAGAGGGTATGTCATATTTAGACACCAACCGATCTTTGTGCCCCTGAGGCATGCTAGAGTGTAACCCCAAACTCACCAGGGTGCACGATTATACACACACAGCAAATCACACACACACACACACGCACGCATACGCACACACACACACACACACACACAAACTATTCACCAGCAGACTAAGGGTATCGAGTAATAACGTTGTACCTGTTTGGTCATGGAGTCAATCAGCCGTACATAAAAGTCCTGTTCTGTTCGGATGCCTGTGTACAGAGAAAAGACAGATCCTCTTTAACCATCCATAAATACGTTCAAGCACAGGTATGGATCAAAAGTCAAAATGGCAGGACAACATTGATGCAAAAAGAGCTCATAACATGTCCAAATGACTTGCCAAAATAACTTAATATCTTTCATTTGATAAATTAGTTCAACTTTTTGAGCAGGCAAATTTAAAACCAAAATTCCAAAAAAGCACACGTCTTAAAACAAAATACTAAAACATGCATTAAAATTTATTTTAATGAAAGTTGTTCAAACTCAATTTAGCATTGTCCCGAAGTAGTGTTAATACATTACAGCAGATTATACATCTAATTTATAAACGATTTCTTTGTAAAAAGCACAAATAAAAAGACGGTAAATACCTTTGATTTTTTTCTTATTCAAAATAGAGATAAAAAATTATAAACTCAGAAGAAGAAAAAAAAAATATTGAAATGTATATAAAAGGGTTTGAAAGCGTCCAAAATAATTCCTAACGTCTGGTTGTCATTTAGCACATTAGCAGATAGGAAAAAAAGAGTCTTCGTTCATTATCCAGGCCATTAGCTTCCATCAAAAATGAAGAGCACATTCTGTAACCGGAAAACGCACTGGGCTAATGGACATCGTTTGCGTTAAAGTTAAAACGCGACCCCTTTCACTGTATTTTAATTACATTTGTTTGAACAATTAAACGAATTGTCCTGGCAATTCTATATTATTATTACTATTATTACTATTATCTTGAGCTTTCAATCAGTTTGATCTGGTGTAATTAATTATTTATTACGCCGTCAGTAACCCGTCTCGCGTTTTTTTATTTAGTAATTCCCTTTATTCATGTTCAATCATATGTTAGTCCCGCAAGTGTTTGTGAAAAGTTCAAAGAATCAGACGCGGGCTTACCGTTGCTGTAGAGAAGTTGCAGCCTGTAATGTATCCCATTGTTTGTCTTTTCTCCAGTGGATTCCTGCAAAAATAAATTTGAGGGTGAGCTACAAAAACCTGTGAGTTTATTTTGTCGAGCCCTGCGAGTGAGCGACTATTCCCCTGCGAACCACGAGGCCAGAGGGGAAAACTTTCACGCACATTTTCCAATCATCCTAAATCTGAACAAAATACAATTGTACTTCTGAGATGAGTGAGTATTCCCAATTCATTTTATTTTCAAAAGCACCGAATTTAGGGAGATAAACCGAATGCTCCCTCAATGTAACGGCTGTAATGGACCGAATAAACTATAGTCAATACACCTATATATTTACAGTAAGTATTTAATAACTTGTGCTGTTGCATATATTTATTTAAAAAATGTAACTACCACAAATCCAGCACAACAATTAAAAAATACAAAACATATATTTGAAATGTCCTTGGATTTTGAAAAAAATATTTCAGTTCTTGAATTTTCAAACCGTATGCTTTTTTTCAATAAAAGTGTTTGTACGATCTGTGTTTTTTTTACATTTACAAATCGTGCTATTAACTGAAAGTAATCTATTCCAGTGCAATAAATAGAAAGCAAAGTTCTGAGATTTTAGTTTTACTGTTATTCCACATTTATTAGCTATTAAAGACACGTTCAATTACGCAGACCCATTTTAAATAATGAGAAGTTTCTCCTTATTATTAAAAATTCGTCCAAGGTGTAGAGGTGCAGTATAGAGAATGCTTTACTTGCCTTTTCTTTTTCAACAAACCCAACAAAACAGGTTCTTTCTATTTCCACGGGCTGTCCTTGTCTGTCATACAGGGCTAACACAAAGTGGAAGAAGTTGGATTTGCGAAGATTTGAAGGAGGTTGTTTCTCAAAGTGGGCTCGAGCAAGACCCACGCCACTATGAAAACAGAGACAAAATAATAATAGTAACAATAATAATTAATATTATCATAAAAAAACATCCAATAAATAATTGATGCTATTTATAAACATACATCTGTTTTATATACAATATTTCTGGCAACTATTTATGAAAAAAGTTGCTTTATAATAAGTTTAAAGTTCTGGAGCAAACCTCGTCTAATAGTTAAAGCAAGACAGTTTACTACAAATTTATGTCAAACTAAATTAGCTTTAACAAGACGTTCTCCACCTATATAATTAGATTACAGCTAAAAATGCTATCATGGTTTTCTTGGTTGGAAACCAATTTGACAGCTTGCACCTTCCGAAATGGATTTTTAATGTTATTCCAAGCAAACATTTACAGCAACTCGTTATCCTTATAGGTTTAGCTGAGAATCAACTAAAATAATCTTTGCTTTTAAACGGATTTCCACAAAATTATTACAAATGTTGCAAGCAACTCAACGTTTGGTGATGCTCGCAGATGATGCTCGAACTTAGCAGCCATAAATCAATCTGTCAGACGGATGTTAATAAACTAAATATCACGCCCTAATTATTTGGGCGATAAACAGTCGCGTTTGGAGTTCTTCCAGATTTTGTAGCGCACGGTTTTCCGCAGAGGTGTTTCCCGGAGCGCCGCAGCCCGCCGGCGGCTTACCTCTGAGCGGCTGTGTTCGCATCCAGCACCCCGGCGCCCTGCATCCACGTCCGGACAGCGTTCATCCCGGCTCCGATGGGCTCCTCTTTCATACTACTCCCGCTCCTTTGAATGCTGTCTTGGATCCCGAACATGAAAACAGACTCCTGTCAGCGTCTCAGTCGGTGTTCGCTTCTTTTGATCGCTCCGTTAAAAAAAAGCCAAGAAGAGAACGGGTGCGCAGGTGTCACCGCGTTTGTCTCTATAATCGCTTCCTCTCTCAAAAACAAAATACCGCGACGTGCCAAAAGAAACGCGAGATGTCAACATCCAGGTTTGGGAGCCCCGCGAAACATTAAGCAAACACAGACCGCGAAAGATTAGAGGCTGCTGGAAGTCCCTTTGGTTTAGCGTGACGGGGAAAAAAGTCTAATGTCACTTTAAGAAACAATAGGATCAAGAACGGGCTTCGCTGAGGGTTAGATCAAATGTCATCATCCAGAGACAATTCTTTTTTTCCTTTATTTTCTCCTCCTTTTGCTTTCCTGTCTTTCTCCACAAAGAGTGTTCTCTGATCAAATCAGATGAATGAGCAATATGAAATCAAGCAGGAGAGGTGGACCCTTGTGGAGACAGCTCCCTCGCTGTTCCCCTTGTTCAAACGGGAGTGATTTGTGTCCTTTCCCTAAGGAATCCGATTTGACTGGCTCTGGGAACTAAACACAAGCAAACTAACCCCAAAGGGAGGAGGAGGAGGAGGTGGAGGAGGAGGAGGGAGTGACTGCGCACGCAGGGCCGCCCCTCAAACAGAAGGAAGCCCAACTACCATTAGCTGTCCATCCAACCACGAAGCACGCCGTCTAATTAGATATCTCAGCCCGCCCTTCCCACTTAGCGAGGAGCCGCGTGTTCAGAGAGAAAACCTGAGAGAAGTTTCGCGCGCGCGGGAAATGGCCAGTTGGAGCGCGAGGAACTCTAAACTTATGCCTGTCCCCATAACCAAACTGTAAGTCGTTTTATTAAATGTGAAGAAGTAAAGGATAGGGTATATCTTATAAATGATGAAAGCCACATTTATTCAAAGCTTCGCAGGGCTGCCCAGGTGAATGCCTAAACAGAATGGAGGAAAAAAGTTTCAAGGCACAACATGCAGCAAACTTAATGTAGCGTTTCTTAATAATTGTTCACTCCCTTAAATTATATGCTATATATCTCCAATTATTGAGGTAAATATTCGAAACATAATTTGTATTTCAGATTGTGTATGCATTTTTGATTATATGGGATTTCAAAATGCTTTGGAATGCTTTTAATAACAGTTGGTCAACCTTTATCAAAGAGGTTGCAAAGAAAATGCAATGTCCAACTACCACTTTACCGTTAAAATGATAATTGGGATGATAGGGCAGACATGTTTTTTTTTTTCAGAATTCGTCTAAATTGTGGTTCCTGTGTAAAACAATGAGTCAGAAGAGAGAAGAAAAATCAATCCATTAAAATGAATGCTAGATTTTTCCCATTCCGCCATAAAAATAACGTGAATTAAAATAACGTAAATGCAATTTAAATGCCAGTTTTTACATCCGTACAGTAATGGCGCAGATAATCCATGTGCGAATTCTGCTCGTCAAAGAACGTCACATTCTCTCCAGAAATGTGTTTACACCTGAGCGTTAACTCATCAGGACGAGACTGTCCAGAGCACAGGTGTCAAACTCAATTCCTGGAGCGCCACAGCCCTGCATTTTTTTGTCTAAAATCACACCTGATTCTTTTAATAAGCTCCTCTCGGCTTGTTTAATGCTACTCGGGTCTCTTGAAATATGGTTGGAACTAAAACCAACTTGACTGCGGCCCTGCAGGTAGAGTTTGACACCCTTGGTCCAGAGTAACAGAAGCTATAAAAGAAGAGTAATTAACGCAAAATGTAATGAGAGCTTTGCATTTCTTGAACGTCTTAATTCTGAACGCGTTAACTTGAACGTGAGTCGAGGGGGAATAGATCTTTGCAATGTGAGGACATAGAAATGCAGTTGCCAACTAATTCCTCCCTTTGTATATTCCTCCGCAGCATTTGAAATTATACAAACTAAAGCAATTAGGCTTTATGGAAAGGGAGATTTAATGTGTATAAACGACCGTTCTATTAAGTATTATATATGTTCAGGTGTGCGACCAGTGCTTTTTAAAGTATGCCTCTGATCGTCTTTAACAATGCCTGCATTAACCCTTTTTGTACAACAAATTCCATTACTGACAGGAATAAATTCGATTTGATTTGCAAAACAGATGTCCACATAAATCATACTGTCAATGATGAAAACTAACTATCTGATTGAATCGAATAATTATATTAACGTTCTTGTCAAGTGATCTATAAGTCCAATACAAAATACTTTTTTCGTATCAAAATGTTCAAGACCAGGATGTAAAGATCTAAAAAATAACGACATTATATAATGTAGACAAGAAAAACCGTGGAGGATTTGTTGGCGTTTCATTTGATCGATTCGGCTATTTTAATTAAGCTCAGAAAAATCCAACCATTTAAGACCCAAGATTTGCCCTGATGGACAAATACAAGTGAGCAAAGTCCTATTTCCGAAGATTATAACATGTACATTTTGAGAATAATTTTTGCACGCTAATTTAAACAAGAGTTCAGAATTCGTCAAATACATCGCAAGAGGGGTTTTGCGTAGCCTCGAACAGAGCGCGACAGAGGACAGCACAACATTGCCATCTAGTGGTGACATATGGAAGCAGAGCGAGAAGAACAAACGGAATCTCTCTTGGTTTTTAAAAACGAACCTTTTTGTTAACCTTAAATTCACATGAATTAAAGATTTGGCTACGAAACATGCAACAGTAAATCTAACTGCTGTAATAAGATGAATAGCTTGCTTTAATATGTAAGAACAGTGCACATGGTATAACACTTCACAATCTAGACTGCAGATCCACAAAAAACAGACATGTCCAAACCTATTTTTGGATTGTCACAACCTTCAATAAACTCACCTGAACAAGCTAATAAGGATTCTGCGGGTTTTGCGTATTGTAAGTGAGGCATTACAGCAGTCTAACATAAAAATAAGTCTAGTATCTGAGCCAAAATTTTACATCTTACTACTTTCTACAACAGATTTTTTTTTTTATCAAAACAGGTTTGAATAATTTTGAACAAAATAATCAAAGATAGTATTTGACACGTATATTCTAGATCCGTGAGAAAGGAAAAAAGTGTCCAGGGAAATTCTAACTTTTGCAAAATGACTGGATGCTTTGTTCCTGTAGTTGACATGTAACTTTCTTTTTTTTGTACAAAGGTCGGAGTTCAAGGCTAACTTTGATCAGAAGGATGGAGCCGGGTTAAAGGCGAGCGGTCTTTGATTTACTAATGTTTCCTCTGGCCCTCATGCTAAAGGGAGTTAAAGAGCTCACAGAGGAAAAGCAGATAAATGCTCTCATCTGCCTGTGAGAGAATGAGGAAGAGGGAGGGGGGCAGGAGAAACAGAGAGAGATGAACTGAAGGGAGAGAGAAAGTGAGAGAGGAAAAGAGGGGAGAGATAGTGAGCATGAGAGAGAGAAAGAGGAGAGAGATGGAGAGAGGGGAAAGGGAGCATGACAGAGAAGAAGACAGGAAGATGTCTTATAAATGGGGGGGGCAGGAGAAACAGAGAGAGATGAACTGAAGGGAGATAAAAAGGGAGAGTGGAAAAGAGGGGAGAGATAGTGAGCATGAGAGAGAAGAAAGGGAGAGGGATAAAATGTTAGTGTATATCTATCTAGAAGCCACCTGCTTTGATAATATTACACCTGCTAAAGCTACATTTTCATGGAGGCAAAATAGGATTAGGTACACAAATTATGTAGTAAAAATCTGAACACATTTAAGCAAAAGTGGCAAATGGTTTACAAAAATATAATTTTTTTTTTATAAATTTGTCTTGAAATTCCTTATGTTGAAAATGTTGAAGTTCAGCCAGTGATTAAGAACTTGGCGATAACATTCAAGTCAAAAGAGAAAACATTCTTCTTACTCAGTACATTGTCTTACTTTAAACCAATGACTAGTTCAATAAGTTATACAGTTACACGACTTATTATTTATTCATTTTTTTACTTAAATTAACTTTCATTCCTGTAATGAGTTACTGACTTCCGGTTTCACGTTATATTACGAATACTTAAAACAAAAAAAACATACAAAATTAAAGATCGGTAGGTAATTTTAGATAATAAAGATAAACGTGTATTCTAAAGCATAAAAAGATACTTTTAATATGACAATTTATACCACACTCAATTTTTTTCTGAAAGAACAGACGCACGAGTGTCTTGGAGTAAATCCTCTAAACCAAACGAGGTCGCACTAAATTGGCGTAAAAAAACAACTACCGCTGAAATTTAAACTCAAAATAAAAACAAACCGCTACGCTAAAATCAAAACAAGTCTAACTTGAATTAGTTTGGTTCTAACTTGAGAACTGTAGAGCTTCTAGGACGACAAAGAAAGAACAATAGTTCAGCTGTAATGTTAGGCTGCTTGACTAATTACTCTCAGCTGGCATAAAAAGTACCTGGTCTTTTTGATGTAACAAAAGACTCTGAACAGCCAGTACAAAATATTCCTAATTAAGCAAATGCACATTCATGCAATATTAAAATTAATCTTTTTGTAACAATCTCAAAGTAATTGGACTGTGTATTCATAGATTTTGTCAATGTACAATTATATTAGTATAAGCTAATGATGTTATTATTAAATGTTTGAGGAAACATTTAATAATAACAGGACTGTGACAGTAATTGAGTACTATGATATTTTTTGTACTTCTAAAAACATATGAACCCCTACATTTAGCAGAGTTTGTGTGTCTTACTTGATTATACCACATAGAGACACTCAAAGAAAGAACACCAGAAACAGAAAATTAAATGTTTTCAGTTTGGGTTTATTCTGACATTCAAGTTCACGTTCAGACTTCAGGCATAGTTCAATGAATTCAGGTGCAATTCAAATAAATGTAGCCTTCACAGAACATCATTCCACGTTTATGCGGTATAAAAGCAAAGGAGAACGTTTCAGAATACTGTTAAAACTATTCTCTTCATTTCTATTCAAACTTTCAAGAGCCGTATACATAAAAACTAATGATATAGTTTCAGATCAAAGGAAAATCATTCATTTATAATATGTTTATACATTAAATTGAGGAATCACTTAAAAAGGGCATTTGCAGAGTGTGCTCCTACATTTTAGAATGTATTCATCCACACACTTGCACTAAACGCCGAACACTGATCCAATTGAAAGTGACCTTGCTTTAACACAACAGTGTTTCTCCATGACCACAGGCGTTTCACACACTGGGTGATCACATCAGCCTGAGGCCATTTCACCACACTGCTAAACACTTGACCTATGCTTATCAAAACTCATTTACATAAATATAGTGTACACTGGTATATATTTCATATAGACCTTGAATCAATGCATACACACCAAAATATTTGGTATCAGACGAGACAAACTTTGGAGCATTGCTTTATGTTACATTAGTGCAAATGCAGTGGCATATACTATAGATATATATATTTGTACTTTTTTCTCTCAAAAAACAAACTGAGAACATAGACGGGCTACAGCTATTCATCACTGAGAGCGTGCTAATGGACGTGTGCATCACAGCACTATATTCCAGGGTCACATGATCACATTCAGCTTTGTTGGAGATATTTTGGTAATAAAGGGAAGGGAAGAGCTGGTGTCTGGGAAAATGCAGATGTGGAAGAGATTAAATGATTAGACCTCAGACATCTGGATGAAAGGAATAGTGTGTTGAAGATTTTTGATTTTCCAGATGTCTTCAAGAAGTCTGTAGAAACAAGTTTAGCTCACTGTTGGGTTTGAGACGAGGAGGGGTCGCAGGCAGGAAGGTGTTTTTCTTCTCCAGTACTGAGCTCATCATGCTGGGGACATGGGAGGATTGACTCTGGAGCATCTGGATTTGCTGGTGGTTGTGGGGTTTCCTGTTGTGGGGTGTCCAGCGATGAAGGGCCAGGCTGTAAGGAGCCTTTCAGCTGGTTGTGGCACAAAGGGCAGGTTTCTTGAACGTACAACCACTTTTTCAAACAGCCGGCATGGAAGAGGTGATTGCATGGGGTGATCACAGCTGATGTCATGTCCTGTGGACAACAGCATAGGTTAACGGTTCAGCCTCAAACATTCAAATTATCTTCAAAAGTTCCTTGAAGAGCCTTATGACTTCTTCTTATATTGAAAAATAATTTTTCATGCCATGGGTAACATCGCTGTAAGTCTGAGGAACATCCAGTTTGACCTTTATTTGTGAAAAATGTTTGCGTGCCAAGTTATCATCTTGAAAAAGAAAGCGTTGACTTTGAAAATGTTTAAAAAAAATTTTTTTAGGAAATGTACAAAATGGACTAAGCTCCTCCACCACTCATGCAGGGTTACCTGGAAAGCTGTTCCCCCAAACATAATTTCTAGTAGTAGTGATTCAGGCGCATCATGCAGAGGAATAGTTTTTTTTCTTTTGTCAGGGATTCGCATCTTTATATTCTCTGCTGAGAGAAGAGGCTGTAAGGGACCGATTGTTAAGCTTCATCTTTTCACCTGTTCCTCAGGAGTACAAAGCCAACCTTTTGTTGTTTCTGACATTTTTATGAGGACTGCTTCGCAAATCTACATGTATTCACCTCCAGTTCTGCAAAAAGCATTCAGTTAGCACTTTATCTGGGCCAGAATCTTCCTACCAGTCACAACCGGTAAGTACAGTTGATGTATTATTGTCTGTGTCTTACATGCTTTTTGTTGCGTTAGCAACACAACATACTTGGCAACTGCTGGTTATTACATTTCAATCTGTATTATATTGCAATATATTAGTGCTGTCGATTGATTAAAAAACATGAACTAATTAATTAACTAACCTTTATTAATCACACAATTTTTCAAAATTAATCACGGTTAATCGCAATGACAAGACCTTTTTTCAATCTAAAAATGTAAAATGTAAATAATTAATGTAAATTGAAGACATAGATACTATTTAAATTCAAAATCTGATTGTTTATTATTTTTTTGTTTAACTTGTAATGCAGGTTTTGTCATGTAAACAACATAGCTGCAATAAATCATCAATATCCTCCAAATTAACTTTTTGCTTTTCCTCTTTGGTGGCTGTTAGTTTGTGGTCTCTTTAGACTCTGTTTTCCAGGACTCTCTTCCATTCATCTTTGGGAAGAAACTTTAGGTCTTTAAACTTTGAAACAATTGCAGTAGTGATCTTCCTTTTAGTCTGAGGTAAAATCATGTTTGAATTTAACTATAGGCTGATCATCTTCTGTTGACTCCATAATGTCTGGCAATACCTCTGAGCAGGAGAAAAATTATTTTACTTATATTACATTATTCAACAACCTATTTATTACTTCTTCAACTTTTAAAAACAGTTGTACACTGCTCTGAACTTATTTTTTATTTTATGCAACATACCTTGACAGTGGACATGCACACACTCACACACACACACGCAAGCATGCAATTTCAACAAAGTGCGCTTTGATTTTCGTTCACAGAACCCCAGCGGTCCCCGTGAGCATGATGTGTGTCGAGTGCTATAATGTGTCCACCCTCCGTGCCTTCTCATCGTCATACAAACTGCATCATACTTAATTTAAAGCATGTCCGCCAAAACAGGAAACAGGAAAAACTGAATTAACTGAAACTGTTAATTGCGTTAATTTTGATTAAATTAAAGTTTTTTTTTTGACCTTGCATGGACGTCATCCTGACCCCACAACACAAATAATTGTGGCATTAGTTTTAATACTTTCATGTTCACACTTTTTGCTCTAGCAAATAGGAAGTGCCACTTCAAATGAGTCTGCAAACCAAACACAAAGATACTCTTCCGCTCCAGAATGAAGCTAGACATCCATCACCAACACACACCTGGTAGCAGATGGAGCAGATGTCATTGTGCTGCTGCAGTTGTTGCTGGGACGCAGTGGGCAGACTCTTGATCTTGTTGACAGCATCTCTTCGGAGCAGGAAGCTCTGCCAGCCCAGCTGTGCCCTCAGCCATACGTTATAGTATGAGTGGATGAGCACGATGGTGGAGCCCATTACTGTCCACTCGCCAAACACAGTCTCAGAGACACCGTATGCCACTACACATAGGGCCACCAGGAACTCCAGCAGCCGGTAGGTGCCATTCACCCAGTAGATGACATCATCCATGTTCTCAACCGGAGCCTTCCGCAGCTCCTCCACCATAAAGAGCACATAGATCAGCAATGTGCCCAGCACCTGGAGAAAGAAGGTTTAACACAGACAAATGCCTCATTACATAAATAAAGACAACACCCTATACAGTCAAAGCACTGTTGACACAGTCTAGGAAGCACATGTTGAAACTTCTTGAATAAAAAACAACAATGCATTTAACTGCAACCTCGAATGAAATGGTTGCTCCTAGTTTGGTGAGGTTTAAAAAAAAATGGACACTTCCAATTAAATGGACACTTCTTAATTAAAATGCATGTATTATCAATTATAATGGAGTTCTGACACACTCATATCTGTTTGGAAATATCGTATCTATCAGACAATCTATGATATAGTATAGCTTTAACTGAAGACCATGGCTCAACTTTAATCTACCGGATGTATCGTTGTGTCTAATGACGTAGTTTTTTTCTATAGTTGAAGTTAGTTAGAACCCAATGAGTTTCTAATATTATTAGTTCCTAATAGTTCTATTATTTTAGTTAGTTAGTGTTTGTTAGTAATTTAATTATAATAACCAGACATTAAGAATGATGTATAATCTTTCTGTCTACAATTTGCAAAACTTATTCATATATTTAGACTGAATCATGCACACATTCAGCTTGTTCCATCTGTAAATGTACTTCATTAAACTGAAAATGTTGTTGAAGAAAAAGTTACCTGGAGAGAGGGGCATCTGGCCCAATACTAATGCTCAAGTACTTGAACAGCTAAATGTATGTCGATACCACAGACCAATACCTTGTAACATCAACGATAGAAGTTTCAGAACCAAAATGTTGGGTTCAGTGGAGTGAAAATATGTTAATGATATTATAGTTTAATTATTGATAAAACACGCATTGCAGGCTAAAAACTTTCCTCGGTAGATATCAAGAGGAGGCGTGGTTACAATACAAGTACTTTAAATAAAAAAAATCTGAAACTTAAACACAATGTAGAACAGAATTTTACTCTATAGTATAGTTAGTAACACGAGTTGCTTCATAAATACAAAGAAGGTGTGCTAAAAGGTGTGTCATTATTTATAAATAATACTACTGTTTTAAACACATTTTTAACAGTGTGAAATAAAAAGCAAAAAACGGACGGGACGATGTGGAGTTTAAGTTTTTATTAGGAGCAGGACCAGGGTTTATTTCTTCTCCCAATCAATGTTCTCTTAGCATATTTTAAATTGAACAATAAAAATTTATCATTTTGTGTTTCTGTGTTTGGTATGCATGGGTTTGTACATGAGCAATAGCAAATGTGCAAAAATATAAGATTAATATGACCAAGATTTCCAAGTGTTGTTATATTTTATCCTGTTTGTATGTATGTGTATTGTTTTATATTTTATTCTGGGTGCTGTGAAAGAAAACCGTGGGAGGAATAAATGTTCATCTATTTATCTACCATGGATGTGTGCCTATGGAAAATCTTTACCTGAAGTGAGGTCAGAATGCTGGAGGAGATAATGATCAACAGCCAGAAGTCCATGTGGAAGAACTGACAGATCATATAAGACATGTAAGCTGGAAACACCAGCAGGAACAAACACAGGCTGACTGCACGAAAGTGCTTCCATAAGCTCCTGAAAAAATAAACACAACATATTAAATCAACATAGCAAAGACACTGTACATGATTGACTTCCAGAATAATTGTCAGATACTTGTCTCTAGAGGCTCCCAGTGCCAGCACTATGGGATCAGCAATCTCCAGCATGGACTGCAGAATGGAGGCCACCACGATGAACAAGATGATGCTGAGGAGGAAGGCTCTGTGGATGACCTTAAGTTCTATAAGTCCAGTCTGAACAGCTAGAATCAGAAGAGTGATTCCCTCTGTCATTCCTCTGAGGGAAAGAGAAGAGAAACAATGATCATTTGGGTAATTACTTAACAGAATACAAAAAAAATTGAAATAACGTATATTTAACCAGCATAACAGTATATACAGTGGTCTCCAATAATTCTTGTTTTGAGTTAGATGAAGATGGGCAACATTTTACCTGTGCATGGTATTATCATTCATGAAAGCCCTGTATCCCTGCAGGTAGAACTTGCACAATGTAAGTACTCCCAAAGCAACAAAAGAGACGGTGAAGACCAAGCCCAGCAGAGAGTAGGGAGTACAGCAGCATTCTGCAATACTGGAGAACACATAAGGTTTGAAAACGTTATTTTGTTTTTACAGTTTCTGTGTACACACATACATACATACACACACATATTATTTATACAGTAATTATATTATTTATAAAAAGGCTTTTTGCTCCTACTCACTAGCATATCATAGCTAAGATTTTAGAGTTAAATCTTTCTCAACTTTAGTTTTAAATATCTTGTTGTGGGATACAGACATACGTCATCACCAATGACCACATCTTCTCTTATCGGCTTTTTATATTCAAAGTTAATGGGATTGCATCTCAGTGTACTGAGTTTTGTGTACGTCTGGCTTCAGGCAGAGTTTCATAGCTGGGAGACAGAGCCATGTATATGATAAACAGTTCATCAGAGAGCAGACTGTTTCAATAACTTACCTTGCAATATCACAATAAAAGGCAAAAATAATTTTTCAAATTCAAATAACTTTTTTATAAGTTTTTTGATAGTAAAAAGCAATGAACAGTAAATACTGATCAATTAGAACTCACTTTAATTAGACTGATTCATTTAAGTAAATCTCTTCTCAAAATTGGATCACTGATCGCTGTTGTTTAATCTTCAAAGTTTTCTGTGTGCAGAATAAAATGATTTGATGCTAAAACACAATTAGTTGAATTTAGCAGTCTTTGGTTAATTTTGCACAGTTGCAAAATGTAAAGGTATTATGTAGAGTAAATATAAATAAATATAGTGTGGTTTACATGACTTTAAAACATGTTATTTATTTAATATATTTATGCATTGTTTCATAAAATCTCCAAATGACTTAATCCATGGCCAAACCTACTCAAGGTTATTAAGAAATAGGAAAAAATCATTTTGTCAGTGCATCTGACAAGGAAATTACTGATTAATTTGGAATGTTAAGTTACACCATCATAATCACTTGCAACTGTAGCCTTAAAACGAGTAATGCTAAACAACACATGGTTTTTAACTCCAATACAAGACCCCTACAGTTCCGGAGATACTCCAGGTCTGGAGTATCTATTCTGTTTCCTCATTCTATGCTCTTATAAAAATCTGAAAGTTTTTTTTTTTAAATCTGTTGTTTGCAACCTCTTTTGAATACAAACAAACACTGCTTTATAAAGCCTACATCTGCTTCCAACATTTATTGGTGTAACCAGAAACAATGATGTAAGTGAAACAAAATAATTTAAATATATATATTTGGCATTATTACTAGAGGTAGAATAATTGTAAAACAAACATAACGGTTGGTAAAATCAGCACTTGATTGCAACAGCTCCACTCACCTGGTGAGGAAAAGGAAGAGCAGCCTCTCTCTGGAAGTGGGCTGGTCACGAGTGCTGAAGTAAGTGTAGATTTGCAGCGCAAACAGAACCAGCCAGAAACACATGAACAACACAGGCAGAACCAGTTGATTCCAAAGAGACATACCCAAAGCAAGCAAACCGTACACCTCCACCACCTACCAGAGTCCCAAAAAGATGGTTATAGTCCTTGTTTCTTTGTTTTGAAATTGCTACGTCAGATTGTTACTGCTGAGAAAAGAAGATTCTGACCTGTGCAAGCTCTCGGTATGCTGTCTTGGCCAGGTTAAATGGCACCAGAAGGTTGGAGGCTAAAAAGTAGATGACCTCCAGGCCAGTGAAAATCATGGCAAAGCGATTGACAAAAACAATCGTCTCCAGAGGGACTAGGCACAGCCTGGCCACTAGAGGGAGCAAGTGCGCAGAGAACAGCCAAATCCGTTTTGTCTGCATCACGCAGGAGCACAAGGTGCATACCACCAGCTGGCCTGTTGGATAACGGAGATAATAAAAGATATTATTCACAAAGGAATGACAGATTCACAGACATTTAATAAGAAGAACACTAGTAGTGCCAAACTGCAATATGGTAGTTCAGCAAAGCAGCGGACCTGAATCAGAGCCATGTGTTCTCTACTGTAGTCACTGACATTAATGAATGCATCTGTTCTTGCTGAAGCTAATTAGGCCCTCCAGAATTCACAGTAATGGTGGAAGGATCAAACAGAAAGCACTTTACACACGCTATAAAAACATAGGTGAAAACATTTGCAAATGTTAATTTGAGGAAGAACATAGGTAGCATTTTAACAAACACAACTTGCATTAACTTCAGTCGCCGTAAACTAAACAAAAGCTAAGGGTCACATGGAGTATGAGGAGTACATTAAAAAATAATTTTAAATAGATTTTATGTGTTAAACTTAAAAAAAAAAAGTGAATTTTTTATCACAGTTTTAACACTGTTTGAGACTCGGTAGCATTCTTAATTTGAATGCTCATTTTGTTTTTAACTCTTGTACAATGTGCAAAAGAAAAAAAAAAAACATCTGAACTATGTATAAATAGCTGCAAAGGGAAGTCAAAGTATAAAATACATCAGTCTATACAATACCTAAAAATGGGAATAGAGAGTAAAGTAAGCTTATAAAAAGAAAATCTTTACTTAAAAAGATTTGTTATGGTGTATGGAAAGGATAAGTCCCAAAATAATTAAAAGCAATTCAAAATTATATTCTAGCCTTACATTTGGCTTACATTACCTTTACATTACATTAGCCTTACATGACTATTCTTATTCCTTTGTTCAGTGCTTAACAATGTTTGTACTTTTTGCACCAATGTTTGTTTTGCTTCTTTTTACTTTTAGACATTAATTAATTAATTAATTAATTAATGACCTTTCCAATCTGGACTCTGCAATAGGCTAGAGTGTAAAAACGATAGTATAAAACTAGTGTTTTCCTTTCTTTAGAATTCCTCTTTATTTTGGGTCCAGCTATTGAGTATTGGGTATTTTATTAAAGTCACTAGATTTCTGTTCAGTACATAATAAAATCACATTGATAATTGAAAAATACTTTTATTAAGCAAAGCTTTGATTTGCAGTATGTTTCAGGGTTTCAAGGAAACTTTGCCTAAAAAAGGCACTGGATACTGTACATCAGCGGTTCCCAAACCCCGGGCCACGGACTGGTACAGGTCTGTTGGTCATTTGGTACTGGGTCGCACAGAAAGAATATATAACTTACATTACTTCTGTTTTATTTATTTAGGAATCTGAACAATCTTTTATCTGGAAAAATTACCGATTCTCCAAGTTACATCAGTCTATGTCACTCTTCACACAGGTCAAGGCACTCTTGTCAGTCACACGACAGGTTAATGCTAAAATAAAGCCCAGAAGCCAGCAAAATTGGTAAAAATCAAGCCCACTCTGCATAATATACGGTAACCGGCTCTCGATTGAGACAATGAAACCCTTAAAACGCTTGTTAGGAGGATGCTGGAGTACAAACAGCTAGAGTGGATTCAAGTTTTTTATTATATTTAGAAAATACCACAGTTTACATGCAGGCCGTATTACATTATTTTGGTGTATTTATCTGCCAGACCTCAAAGACTTGTCCCTAATAACATTGTCAGACATTAAACCAGTCTGTGGCACAAAAAAGCCTGGGGACCGCTGCTGTACATAACCTAGATTTTCTGTACAATATCTGTATTTCATACTTTAGTGGTAAAATAGCAAAAATCTGCTTATAGAATTTCACTTTTTGATCACTTATTGGAAATTGGGTGAACATGCTCGAGTTGAGAGAACCAGAAAGCCAAACGAAGCTACAAAAAAGAGTAAAATGGAGAATAATAAATTCCAAACAAAGGAAGGAACAGTTTGTGAAACTGAAAAAGAAAAGATGCAAGCAGACGAGGCTTAGCTGTTGAGACGATGCCTCAATTTAAATTGAGGAGAGGGGGAAATATGAATGTTGAATCTTTGGCATGACTTTAACAGCAGGTGGCTTTAAAATGATGAAGAAGAATTAGATTTAACCTCTGAAAAGACATCTGTCTGCTAAAAAAATCCAACAAGAATGGCAACAAGAAAGGGGGGGGGTGTCAGTGGTAGAGCACATGCTTTGCATGTATGAGGTCCTGGGATCAATCCCTAGCATCTCCACGAGTGGCATTGGTGAATTGTCCTTCTGTAAGTCACTTTGGAATATGTAAATGTAAACTCTGAGGGTTTAAATTCATGCAGACGGTTTGATCTATATTGAGTTAAGACAAAGGGTATTGTATTGTGAACAACTTGAAACGTATTTGGTCATCGGCAAGAGATTCAACAATCTGTTTGTTTTGTCATGTGACATGAAGATATTTGATTATTTAAAAAATATTTACAAGTGCGGCTCACTTGACCGCAGTACAATGATCCAGCTCTTGAAATGCAAACATGAAGTCTTTGAGGAGAAGGAAAAGGAGTTCAACAGCAGGGTGAGTAGGAAATCTTAATTGATTCAATTTTTAATCGAGAAACGTAACCTCCCTGTGATGTAACGTTCAGCAGCATGACAAATTTGCATCAGATCGTTAATAACGTTTTTTAAGCACTCTGCTTTTATGGAAGTTCACTCTTAGCAATAAATTAGCACCTAAATTAGCAACATGTTCATGAACAGGAACATCAAAATCTTTTAGTTCTGTTATTGAATAAAAGGTTGGATATGAATCCCTTTCTTTTAAATTTTTTTTATCGAATAATCGATTAATCAAAAAACAAATCATTCGATTAATAAACTATTAAAATAATTGTTTGTTGCAACCATACAGAAATTGAACATAGAGTCAACAGTTTTGTCACTCTGATGCAGCTTAAAACAACTCAACATACTTTTTTTTATCCAGTCAACAACAGCCACTGGGAACGTGAACTCAAATGAGAAAAAAGGAATTCAGTCAACAACTCTTCGACAAAAATTAAGCCAACTAAAAATAATTCATTGACTGGATTACAATTTTAGAAAAAAATCAACAAACATTTTACGCTCAGTCATAATTTCATTAGTCTGTTATTTACAGGATACAATTTAGTAGCAGACTGGTAATATAAATTACCATTAAACTAAGATGCCATATTAAACACATGGTTAAATGTTCAAATCTGATGAATGGATTTATTTATTTATACATGTATTAATTTCATATTGATGTAAAATGACACTGATAATGCACACTAAACAGGCTGTTGTCCTAGAAATCAAGAACACACACAGTTTTTTTTCATGGGTGTGATTTTCTTACAGATGAGAGCCGTGGTGAAACGATTGATGGACAGAGGCTCCAGGTACAGTGGGCCCTCGAAGCCTGACTCAAGCTCGCTGCGTACATAGTCCCTGAAACAGAGAAGAGACCTCATTCTGACCTTTCATACATGACAATCTTCCAAGTCTTCACCTCAGTGGACAGATGTTCAAAACACTGCGCAGACCAGACCAAACAGGACAGAGGAACCACCATCTGTCTATTTCTATAAGACTAGAATTCTCAGGAGAATATTTGCTTACATAACACTCTGCTGAGTCCAAAATCATGCACATGAACAATAACAACCTTAAAATAAACCCTTACTCTTTGCTAAGGAGGTTTAAAGCGGAATCTCCCGGAGCTTCGGGGAAGCCCCAAGGGCTTCTTGGTGCAGCTAATCAACAATTGTTATTTATTCTGCTCACTAATTCTCTGTTGATAAATAGAATAAACAGATTTTGCCTATAGCATGTTCACTAAAATATTTAGTTCAAGTTAAAACTGTAGATTTAAATATGAATCCTAAGCAAACCAGACCTAAGGTATAATGATGCTCAAAAACAGCTTCGTGCACATCACCATTCAGACAGTGAATTATTGCACAGGAGGTTTATCGGACATGCATGCCCGAAAAAACATTTACAATGCTATCTTCATTCTTTACTGGGCTTGGTTCAGTGTAGAGAGGGAATGGGGTGAAGCAGGTAAGTTACGAGCTGGCAGTAATGGCTTTGTCACAGTTGGCTGATCTTAATTTGAGCAGTTGCTGCTTTTTTTACAGACACACGTTATGCTGAGAAATGTGCTAAAAGCTCTCTATTAATCTGACACTAAACAGCCACCTGTCAAACGCAAAGTGCCAGACCATAATCGCAGACTCATCATGAGCATGGCAACGAAGCCTCCAGTGAAGCATCAAAACTGTTTGCTCATGTCTAAATTTGCTTCCACTTTCACAGCATTAAAACAAATTGCTTTGTGCAGCACTGCTCTGATGTCTAAATTTAAACTCTTAAGGAGGAGCAAATAAACCTTGTCCAACTGAGTTTTGTTGAATTGGCTATACAAGAATAATCTATTATTGCATTAACTTAATTTATTTCACATTTTTCTTAAATAAGATATATTTAAGCATGCTTAGAATGAGACAAAGTATTTACAGTGTTCAAAACAGATATAACTAATGTGGTAAATCTACTGTTTTTCACTAAACACAGACTGAATATTGAGAGCATGTTTTGACTAGACCAACCGAAATCATACACAGAATAAACAAGTATGACTTAAAGTCTCAAACTCTCATATTCTGACAGAAAAAAAAACAAGCGTAATTTTTTTAAGAGCAATATTACAAATGTTAAGATCATCACTCTTCAGCAGCATTTCCCTACCATTCAATAGGTGGAGAATTGTTTAATATAAACTGTTCAGATATATCGTTACAATAAACATAGTAAACTTCAATTTCAATATTACACATTTTTCCACCAAAGGAACCTTGAAAATGATGTATGATATAAAATGTTTGTATGCAGTGATAATGAAGAAATGTGTTTTTGTTTATTCCCATTCCAAACATTTTTTGTTGTTTATTATTCATAAATGTGAATAATTCAAAGCATGCAGGATTGTGTTCCAGCTGTCTATAAAAAATTGACCGATAGACATATTACTCAATTAGCGATGGACAATGTGTTTGTTAATAATGCACTTTTATCTTCAATTTAGAAATTAAGTCATTGAACAGAGCTTTTAGAAAATAAAGCCTCCTTGTCAAATCTAAAAATCTCACCTTGAGATCTGATGTCCAGCGAAAAGCAGGAGCGCAGTTAGCACATATAAGTAGAGCTGCACGAGATGCTGTCGGGGTAAAGTCAGCAGAATTAGACTCAAAATATAACCTGAAAAGAGAGGGAAAAGGAAAAACAAGGAATAGAATGAGACCGTTGTCAGAGCGGTGCATGAGGATGCTAGGAAACACACAGAAGACCCTCTGAGGAAAGGCCCTTCAATATTCATTCACTCTCAGTCAGCTAGAACACACTACGTGAATCCCAATTTAAGCTCAACAGCAACACCTGCTTAAACGATTACTCGTCCTGCTACAAGAAAAAGTTGAAAAAGCATTAAAAAGGAGTCAAATGTATGGAAAGTGTTAAATTGTCGGGATAAATCCTTCAGCATATATGCATTAGCATTTGTTATAAATTATGATTGTACAGCAGTTGTGGGTGTTTTTGGCAATTAGGTGACCTGATTTAACATTTATTTAATTCATAAATTGGACCTGACTCCATGAAAAAGACAGTCTGACCTTAAAAGCTAGAGTCCATGAAAAAGACAGTCTAACTTAAAAGGAGTGACGCTTTTCTGATAGGGATACGCAGCTAGAGACAAAATATCTGCCACGTGAAACTTATCTGCAAGGATAGCTTTCTGCATATATACCGCGCCTATGAAACACCAAGGGAGGTGCAGTTTTCGAGCCAGGTTCTGTAACCCATCACATTGCTGTTTCCTGATCTTGTGCTGAAAAGTAAAGAGAAATCGGACTGAAAGTCGTAGTCTGTCTTTATTGAATTTATTTTCAAAAGTGTATTTTATATTCTGGGAAAACAACCACATTAAATGGCGTTGTCGGCAGGATTCAAGAGTCTGAGATCACAGCCGTTGACCCTGAAGAGGTGCCAGGAGCCGCTGTCAGAGCTTCGAGAGCGAGAGAGAAAACCTCACCCTGTAACTGGGAGCTAACGCACATCATTTGGATTGGTAAGCATAACTCTTTGTTATTTATGCTTACTGTGTTAGTTAATGTTAAGAAAAGTGATGTGTCTCTCCAGTTTTTTGATTAGAATTAAATGAGGTTTTTGGCTCTGGGAAAAAGCTCTTAACTCTGAAAGAAGTGTGTAAAAATAAGACTCTGAATTAAAAAGAACAGGTTGTTTTTAAACCCCTTAAAAGAATTAAAAATAAGTTAAAACTAAAAATACAATTCGGTTAGTATTGTTTATTATCTGAGTAGAATAAGTCTGATTCAGAAGGAGGAAAGGCTGAGAGGATGGTACTGATGAAAAAGTGAGCACTTTAAAAATAATCATTGAACCAAATTGAACTTATAACCTGCTAACACAAATGTTGAGAGTGGATGAGTATTGAACTTGAGAAAGTCTAGTCGTCGGGGGTGTCGATTAGCTACTAAACAAATTGAAACTTATAATAATGGAGTGTGTTAATAGATAAGATTAGAAGAGACTCAGATCACGGTGACTGCGCAGCGCTGCTGAATCGGGTGATAATATAATAAACTAGGATTTGTTTAGTATACCTTCGGGATAGTTAGCTTACCGAGGAGGCGAAGTTATTCCGGAAAACTTGCGCTTGTTTTTGATGCCAGACATTTGGTCTGAAGTACGCTCAAGGGTTGCCAGATATTTTGATCTGGAGCACGTTCAAGTAGTGTAAGGTTGCCAGATATTTTGATCTGAAGCGCGCTCAAGGGTAGCGTGATGTGATATACTCATGGAGGTCCTTGAATGACGGAGGTGATAGTGTTTAGTTGAAAACTTTATTACAAAAGGATACAAAAATAGTGGTTAGACAATAATATTATTACTTTAAAACTAAAAGCATCTAATCTTGGGAAAACTGTTAACGACCGGAAAAGAAATAAAGACCATTTAAAAGTAACTAGCTTTGAAGAAAAAGAAAAAAAACCTTGAATTAAATAATTCCTATTAACGAGAGCGAAGACTTAGTCTTCAGAGCTGGCTCTTATCAGCAATGGCAACTGCGGCTGTAAACAGGTTTGAGGTTAATGTTTCACTAACCCTAATACAGTGGATTAAAATGAAAGACTCAACTGCAGGAGTAAAACTTAGACGCTGGTCTGAAAAAATCCAAAACAAATTGAGAAAAGACAAATCTGTAGATCTTTCGTGGCCAAAAGAAGGTATATAATTAAAGAGAAAATCAAAAATTTGAAAAAATGGCTAATAATTAGGAGAAATACAGGCAAAAATTCCAGAATAATTGAGACAAGACATAAATTGATTGAGCAAATCTCAAAAAGAAAGCAAGAGAAAGTTTTTGTGTTGGATAATGGATGGAGATGTACAATGTTGATGGACATGTGTGCTGTGTTTGTGAAAATTGATAGAATGAGGAAAAGCAACTAGAATGTTTGAGAAAAAATGATGAAGATGGCAAATTGTGTGTGTGTAAGCAAGGAACTTGTGATGTGAGATGAGTAACTAGAATGTTTGAATGTGTGAGAAAGCCTAGACAAAATAACGCAGAGACTGATAAGTTCACCCCGCCTTTATGTGCTCTCTTGGAAGAGAAACTCAAACACATAAAGTAAAGCACAGATAGATAATAGAACTTAGATGAGAAATGAAGCACTGCAAAGTGAAATTGATTATTGAGATACTTTTTCAAAATGTAGAATCTGAAAAATAAATTTTAATGATGAAAATTAAAGTTCAATTGTAGTGTGTGGTTCTGGAAACTCTAGAATGAGTTTTGTTAAATTGGTAGAAATTTTTAGATGTGTTTAATCAGCAGATGGTAAACATAAAGAAAAAATGATCAGAACTGTTAAAAATAACGAGATTAATAATAGATTTAAAAAATGCAGACTGTAAAATAATTAAAAAAATTTCTAAATGATAAAATTAAATAGACAAACATTAAGATTTTTAGGAAAAACAGATTACTGCAGTGAATACATTAGAGTATGCCGACAAATGCAAACTAATGAGACAACTAATGAGAGATGCAGGAATTAACTAAATGCAACTTTAAAATGGACTGAAGAAGCTTCAAAAGAATTTGACCGACTTAAAAAAGAAGTGACAACAAACCTTTTTTATTAGATGTTGCATTAGGAAAGGGAGGATTAGCAACAGCTATTTTACATCAAAAAGAAGGTACAAAACAAAGACCGCTAGGATGATATTCAACTTTCCTTAGTGGAATGGACAATTTCAGACTGTGAGAAAAATCTGGAAGCAGTATTTTGGGCTTATTCAAAATGTTCAAAAATAGTTTTAAGTGCCCCAGTAGAAATAAGATCAACCCATGAAGTTGTAGGAATTTTGGAACAAAACAGATTTAATCTGTCAGTAGGAAGAAGAATTAAATATTTGGAACTCAAAAAAAAAAAAAAAAAAAAAATGAAGCAGAAAAACTATTATTTTGCCGCCAGGGAGAGCCACACTGCTGTGAAATTTCAGGGACTGTGGACATGAAGATAAGACCAGACTTATCAGCTGAACCCTTAGAGGAAGGAAGAATTCTTTTTGTAGATGATTCGTGTTTTAAGAACGATGCAGGCAAGAGCCAAATGGGTTTTTCTGTGGTAGAACTTGAGAACAAAGATCCATTAAAATTTAACACCATCAGAGAAATAAAAGTCACTCAAGGTATAATGTCAGCACAAAGAGCAGAAATTATGGCATTAACAGAAGCTTGTAACATCTTAGATAACCAAGAAGGAACGATCTTTACAGACTCTGCCTATGGTTATTCGGTAGCTCATTACTATGGAAAAAATTGGCACAATAATGGGTATAAGAAAACAAATGGTAAACCTATTATTCATGAAACAGAAATTAAAGCATTGATTGAAGCCTGTCAAACACCAAAAAAGCTAAGTATAGTGAAATGTGATGCACACAAAAGAGATCAAAGTGTAGAAACAATTGGAAATAATTTTGCAGACTCAGCAGCCAAACAAGCAGCGATGCAAGAGATTATTACTGAAATGCCAGTTGTAACTCGACAGCAAAAGAAAAACGAAGCAGTTGAACTAAAAGGTGAATGGGATTTTGAAAAACTTTGTGAAATGCAATCAAGTGCTAGTGTACAACAAACATTAGACTGGAACCTCAAAGGAGGGATTAAATCAAAAGAAGGAATTTGGACAACACTTCAAGGTCAATTGATAATACCAGAGAGTGCAGAACAAATGGTACTATTACATGCTCATGGTACAGCGCACCACAATCGAAGAGAAATGATAGATGTTATCATTAGACAACTAAATCTTTGGTTTCCGCATCTTCAAACTAAAGTAAACAACTTTCTAGAGAAATGTGAAACGTGTATGGTCAGAAACATCAAAAGTGCTCCACATATAATCAGAACTTTTCCGACACCAAGGGGACGCTTTGTAAGCATAGTCATTGACTTTATAGATATGATTAAGGTTGTTAGTGGAAAGAGATACATTTTAACAATTGTTTGCCGATTTAGCGGCTGGGTAGAAGCTTTCGCGGTAAAGTGTCAGAGTGGAGACTCTGTAGTGAATGCCTTGACGAGAGAGGTATTTCCGAGATTTGGTATCCCGTCGCAGATACAGTGTGATAATGGACCGGGTTTCATAGCGGTTGTTATGAAATTGATGTGTAAGAGGTTGCAAATTGATTTGAAGTATGGTTCTGTGTACCACCCTGCCAGACAAGGAAAGTGTGAAAGAATGAATCAGACTTTAAAGGGAAAGCTTTCTAAAATTTGTGCAAAAACCGGGCTCAATTGGACAAAAGCTTTACCCATTGCATTATTCAGCATCAGGAACAGCACAAATCGTGAAACCAAATTAACCCCCCATGAAATGGTGACAGGAAGAGTGATGCCTCGACCTGATAGAGAATTTATTAGCTGTGACAATTTGAATGATCTGAGAAATGATATTGACAAATATATCTGTTTGTTGGTAAAGAATCATCAGCATGTTTTACAGGCTGAGAGTCGACCAAGGTGTTCTCCTGAGGAGTCTGGACGACCAGGTCCTATATCAGTTGGAGATCACGTGTTCATAAACATTTTTAGGAGAAAGTGGGATCAACCGAGAAGAGAGGGTCCGTATGAGGTCACCCAAGCCACACCTACTGCTGTAAGGGTGAAGGGATCCAACCTGTGGTATCATATATCTCACTGCTTGAAAGTAAGAAATCTTAATGAGACCTTTCCAACAAGTGATCAAATTGCAGATGACCCTGTGAAGGAGTAGATTATTTGAAATAAATCCAGACATCCAGATAGACAAATAACCATAAAATGTACCATTTTTGTGTTGAATTTTTGCGTTACAGATTACTTTCGACTGGAGATTCTGAGAACCTGGGATAAGAGTATTCCTGTGTTCCACTTAGACTTGAGGCGGATCGAGACTGCTCCAGCCCCTATTGAGTCTACCACTCCAGAGCTGATTAAAACCGTTCTAAGGTACAAATCGGAATTAAAACAGAAAGATGTCTGTGTTAAGATGGGTCTGTGTGCTTCTCATTTTAATTATGAATGCTTGGAAAGGAGAAGCTCAAACTTCCAAACTGTTTATTGCACCAAAAGGAGCTACCACAACCTGGAGAATTGATTTTTGTAGATTAGCCAAATGTGTAGGACACCATAATATGTACCAACGTGCTAAGATGTATATTTGTACAGCCCCAATCAAGGAAGATAGTGGAGCTAGAGACACGACCTGTTCATCTTGGAGTCTAGTAGGATGGTCTACTGATCCAAGCTGGGCTATTGAACCTCCACCAAAGACAACCAATCCGGAAACTGTGAGCAAGGGAAAAACTCTATTTCAGCGACTGAGTATCATTAAAATGCCCAACCAAGGAAGCCAATGTGAACAGTTTAAGTGTAATGGATTAATGATAACTTTAAAAGATGCCCTTGAAAGTGATGAAAACTACTATGTAGTGGGTGCGTCAATTGATGGATGGGACCCTGTGGGATCATTTTACGTTAAAGTTAAAGAGCATAACGGCACAACCACTAAGACAATTGGACCAACTTCCCCGTACGCTGAAACTGAAGAAATTAGAGCAGATGTTATCCAAGCCAGTTCAATTGAAGAATTATTTGCTATTGAAACAGGATTTACAGGTAGAAATGAATGGCTAGAATGGATCTCCTATACGGCTAAATCCTTAAACATTAGTGACTGCATTATTTGTGCAACGGCAAAACCCCTATTAACAACTACACCTGTCAGAGTAACAGACTTTCAAGAATTAAGATGTCTAGCACTGCTTTTTAGAGCACAAGATCCTTTACCATTTATTTGCCAAGAAATAGCACAAAAGTACCCGATAACTCAACCAATGGTTCCACCTAACGTTAGAGCATATAAAGGCAACTTTACATGTTTTGAAGGAGTAATGAAGGAAGACGCTAAAAGAAACTATAAGAATTTCACTAAAGGATGGTGCCAGCAAGTTATTAAGCCAGCAAACAGTGCCCAGCAATTCTCCATGGCAGATTTCCAAAACCATAACGTAGCACGTACTGACATCTGGTGGCTATGTGGAGATATGCGAATTCGATCGTTTTTAAGTGAAAACTGGGAAGGACAATGTGCAATGATTCATCTTATTATGCCATTTCACATTTTAACTGGAAAAGATATTATAGAATCTGTAGCTGAAAGAACTCTTAAGATACCAAGAATACAATTCAGAAGCAAACGAGAAATACCAATTGGCTCATTAGATCAAAACATCCACCTGAATGCTTTAGGAGTCCCTGAAGGGATACCCCCTGAATATTTAGCTCGCAATCCAATAGTAGCAGGATTAGAATCAATTATTATTTGGCCGACAATTAACAAAAATGTAGCATTGATTAACTATTTGTACTACAACCAGCAGAGTTTTGTTAACCTCTCCATCCAAGCTATTGGAGGAATGAAAGACCAATTAGACAAAAATTCTATCATGACAAGACAAAATCGAATAGCTCTAGATATGCTACTTGCAAAAGAAGGAGGAGTTTGTATTCTGTTTGGAACCGAATGCTGTACTGCCATACCCTCAAATACCGAAATCGATGGGTCAGTTACTAACGCACTAAACGGACTGAAAAGGTTATCCCTGGAACTGAAGAGAAACACTGACAGAGAAGATCCATTTGGTAAAATGATGGAAAGATGGTTTGGAAAATGGGGAAAGATTATTTCCTCAATAGCAATTACTATAGTTGTTGCACTTGCCATTATCGCAATCATGGGATGCTGCGTGATACCCTGCGTTCGAGGACTCATTCAAAAAGCTATCGAAAATAGTATGACTAGGATGATGTACCAAAATACAAGCGACAGATTTATTGATATTACCCTAAACTTAGGAAAGGATCTTGCTGCGACTGAGGAAGAGCTTGGTTCACTACTTTGCGACGAAGTGGACACATGCATGTAACATATTCCTCAGCTAGGATGTCTGTCTTATATGTGCATGAAAGCGAGTGAAAGGAGAATGGAGGAATGAGTGATTCTCACTCCACTGTTGGATATTAATTTTATTTGTCTTGATTATAGAAAGAATGATTGTTTGAACAAAACTGAGTGAACTCCATGACAACGTGAATGCTCGGAGAGAGAAGAGCATCCCCTCTAGGTCCTGTGAATGAAGGATTCCTTTCAACCGACCTTCAGCTGACCAGAATGATATCCTTTGAGATCAGTAGAAACATTAAAGAGAAAGTTCACTTTTGTTTGATCCACATATTTAGCACTGTCTGATTCTTTATTTAGATAAGAAGTAAAAGTGTATTTTTTGAAACCTTGTGTCTTTGCCAATCATAAGGAGAACTTGTGTGATGAGAGCTTCTTCTCCTAGTATCTAAGATTTATTTTTCACTACTAATGAGCGTATTTTTAAGTGCTAAAGAATAAAAACAAGATGATATTTTGAACTGTTATTGAATTAAAAATGAGTATGTGAGCATTATAGAAAGAAAAAAAAGTATAAAATAATGATGGAGTACAATTAAGGTTTTTAAATAAAGTATTTCTGAGAGTGTAAATCAAAAATAAAGTTGTTTATGTAGAATCAAAGATAGAATCTAAAAAATCATGAAACTCTTTTTTCCGGTTCACTGCCAACTTTTAAGATTGGTATGAAGGCAGCATGGTAACCCAAATTTGTTGTTTTCAATCTTTTATTTCAATAGTTTTTGCGATATCGTTTGCTGTTTTCTAGCCCTTAGTTTTATTACTTTTTTTTAATAAGTCGATTGTTTTATTTTGATTGATATTTCTTAGTACTTTTTGATTTTTGCAGATATCTAATACTTTGCGTTTTTTATGACACTAACGAGAGAATTTTGGCTGAAAACCAGAGAAAGTCTCCCACTTTGAATGGACAATTTTTTAGTGGAGACAATGGACAATGTGTTATGAACTCTAAAGACTCTTAGGAGCGCAGAACCACTATCTGTGCTATTCTGAAAATGAGTGCAAAGAAACCTAGCATTCATTCTATTAGCTTGATCCTGAGGGACTTGAGCAAAAGGCTGAAAGGCTTTCCTGAGAAACATGGATGCAGTCGCGGTAGCAGTCAACAAGAGATCGTCTGATGAGACACCTGGAGGTTCCTGAGGGTTCCCGAAAGATTTCCTGACTCCCGTATTCCCATGTCACTGCTAAAAGGTCACCCATGGCGATGGTTCCTGAAAGTCACCCGGAGTGATGCTGGAAGCATGGTGCCAAACAACTCTACAACCGCCACGACCTTTTGACCTTGCCTATCCTGCCTAAAGCCTACCCAAATGCTCAAAGGTACCCTGTTTCCCAAAAAGGTGATCACATGGACAATGCTGAGAGAAAAAGTGATCCACCTAAAAGAACTGTCAGATACCCCAGTACACCTGTTTCTGTGTGTGCGTGGGATGAGAGGATTACAAATGAGAGGATTACGAATGAAGAGGATCCGAAGCGAGTGTCTTTCTTTCTTATTACTTTATTTCTACTTAGAGTATATACGGAGATTTTTGAGTTAATCTAGTTTTACTTTTTGATTTTTGCTGAATAAATTTTTTAGTTTTGGGTGAAAAGCTGTTTAATGCTGATTTTTCTGGTTGTTGGAGAGTTAGAGAACAGAGTTTTGCTAAACATTGGATTTTATGCAAAATTATTGTAAATATGGAGATTATTCCAAAAATATTATGCTCATTATCAAG
Source organism: Danionella dracula (assembly GCA_900490495.1). Taxonomy (NCBI): domain Eukaryota; kingdom Metazoa; phylum Chordata; class Actinopteri; order Cypriniformes; family Danionidae; genus Danionella; species Danionella dracula. The sequence continues at coordinate 3,297,991 of UELW01000001.1, read as the reverse complement.
TGTACAAGTTATAATAATCATCCTAATCACCAACATAGATGCCAAAAAAAAAAAAAAAAAAAAAAAAAAACTTTTCCATGAGGCATCTCTTAAATTTGTCTTTGAGAGAATGATGACTGAGTGAATGACATTTGAAGGACATTTTGAACATCATTATATTTGGAGCATCTGTAACCACTGAACAGAAAGTTTTAATGAGAAGTGAAGAAGTAATGAGTAATGATAATGTGTGAATGATGTCTTGAAAGCATGATCGGACAGACCGGTATCGAACGGCCCTCCGATGACTATCTCATCGAAATCGCGTTTCCTTACGAAGAAGATCATCATCTGCGGATCTTATTCTACTTTTGATTAATTATTATTTTGTTTGTTTACTGTTTTTTGTAGAAAATTGGCAAAAGACAGGGAAAGTGCTACTCCTTAACTTAGCCAATTGAAGTAATGGAGAAAAAACGATTTTACATAATTAACTCACTTAATTGCCTTAACGAATGGAAACTTGGAAAGTTCCCAAGGAGGGAATGTGGGTGTTTTTGGCAATTAGGTGACCTGATTTAACATTTATTTAATTCATAAATTGGACCTGACTCCATGAAAAAGACAGTCTGACCTTAAAAGCTAGAGTCCATGAAAAAGACAGTCTAACTTAAAAGGAGTGACGCTTTTCTGATAGGGATACGCAGCTAGAGACAAAATATCTGCCACGTGAAACTTATCTGCAAGGATAGCTTTCTGCATATATACCGCGCCTATGAAACACCAAGGGAGGTGCAGTTTTCGAGCCAGGTTCTGTAACCCATCACATTGCTGTTTCCTGATCTTGTGCTGAAAAGTAAAGAGAAATCGGACTGAAAGTCGTAGTCTGTCTTTATTGAATTTATTTTCAAAAGTGTATTTTATATTCTGGGAAAACAACCACACAGTCTACAAAAATGTTATAGCTATTTAAAAGACAACTTATATGGAAATAATTTCAACTTCTTTTTAACTTCTTCAGTTTTTTTGTCTCATCTCTGAATTTTATCATTTTAAAAGGTAACAATGATGTGTGCATTTGTTTGAAGGAGTTCAATCTGTCTTTCTAATCTTATTGAGAATTTTAACTTAATCTTTCCCCAATGTCAGAAAATCAAATCAATACAGTCAAACTAACAGAACTGCCTAAATGTAGCTGTTATCAATTGACACCAAGAATAATGCTAAAACATTTTTAGACTGTGATGGAGAATAGGGTTAGGATTAAGCAAGTGCATTTCTTGGGACTGAGAACATTGAGATCTAAGACCTGGGAAGTAATTATAAAACACTGAGAGCTATAAGAGAAGTAATTATAAAATCTATATATATGGCAATTATTATGATTATTGGACATTATCGCAACAATCTATGACAACTAAAGAAAAGTATGATATAATACAGCTAAAAAAGTAAGATATTATACATTGAAACAGTGAAATAACATTTCTAAAGAGTAAAAGAGTGTCTAAGTAACAAAATAAGAAAGACTACACATACATGGTTATAAAGAAATGTTCATAATAAAAAATAAATTAAAAATCATGTGTTTACTTTTTAGATATTTAGTTTGGTCTACTAAGTGGTCTTGTCAGGTGCGGAGGCCAAAAACAGGAATGTGGATCCCAAATGCATGACAGTCTTACAATACTTTATTTAAGAAACAAAATAACAAGGGTAAACAAAGCAAAACCCACGAGGGGGAAAACAACAAATAAGATACAAACTGAAAACTGGTTTAAACAAGACAACAATTTACAGCACCAGACCAAAAGCCAAACAAGAGCAATGCACCAGTAGGGGGTAAAATGAACCGACACCAAACGCAAACTGAGAGAAGCTTTTAAAGGGAAACCAATCAAACATAAAAAGGGAAACTACAGGTGTACCAACTGAAAACTCCAACTAGAAAATGAGAAGGGCGGGGAAAGGGAGGAACAAAACTAGACCATGTGCAAAAAAACAAATCAAAGATGGCCACCGTCAGTCACATGACCTGAGCCTTGTGGCTGGAGGTGGCAAAACAAAATAAGAGAGATAACTGAAAACAAGGTGAAACCAAAACTGAGGGAAGGACTGTCAGTGATCTACTAGTTTGGCTAAATTGGTTAACTAAGTGTTTCATGATTGGTAAGAAATTGCCACCAGATCTCAAATTGTCTTAATTCCCTATGATTTCTAAGAATGCTTTAGCCAGAGTGTTTGATTGGCCACCAGTATGAGTCACGTATTTAGGACACTTTTGCTCTATCTCTGCAGAAAGATGCACAATATTGCACAGAAGTCACTCGCGTGTGAGTTCAGTATCTTTTTTAGCTCATGCGCCGTTAAAGTAAAGCAGGAAATCATCATCATTTTTGTGGGTGAGAATTTGGAATTCAGGCATGGATGCAGTATTATACCACCTTCTTTTTTTTTTTGTCGATTACGCACAGAAAGCGAGCAATGTATTGTGGCGAACACATGGAAGAAATGTAAGAGTATAAACAGCTTTGTAGCTTTTTGCACAACCTTGAATTATTGAGCCAGACAATTTGACTCTTTGAATCTGGCATCTTTGAAGCCAGTTAAGGTTTCTTTTTCAAAATAAATAACCCAGAGCTAAAGAAAAAACACTCGGGTCTAAAGCTCCAAATGCCAATCCAGGTGACGCCCCTTGGTTTAAGTATGTACCTAATTTAGTTGTTATTATTGTAACATCTTGAATAATAATAATATTGCGGTATTTGTGCACACGGTCTTGAGAACAATAAAACTAGCTCTATAGCTTTTTAAGTTAATCAACAGAGATATATATTGGTTTCCCTTAAAACTAATTCCACACTATAAAAAATTAGTCATGAGGCTTGTAATTTTCATTAAAAAATAATTGTCACCATTAAAAATAATGTGCATGTTAAAAAAAAATAAAGTTTCTGGGTTTCTTATAAAATATGGTATTTCACCAATAAAATAAAGAAAAACCTTACGTAGTGTAATTCTAAGGCTTAATTTGAGGAAACAATTCCTCAAAAATATTTTTTTCATATTGATTTTCAGACAATTGCCTGGAGTTAGCTGTATGGTCAGACCAGGTGCATTGTGGGAGTATGGGATTTTATGTTTATTACAGTAATCTGTCTGTTTATGTTGTTTTGCTAGTGTTTTTAAGATGGTTTTGTGTTATAAATTTGTTAGAGAACAAGTATGTGTGTTAGCTAAGTTATTTTGTGTGAACTTATTTTTACCTACCGTTATTGAGTTGCAGGTCATCTGCAAGTATTTTTTAGCCTGAAAGACTTCACAGTATTGTTAGGCAATAAGAAAGTTAAGCTTATCAGGATGAATACTAATAAAAGTGCATGTTATTATGATACATGTACTGTATATCATGCATGAAATGTTTCACAATAAAATGCTTACTCATGTAAACTGCCTTAATGCGGTTTCCTAATAATATTCTAAAAAAGTAAGTGCCTGGCTAATTAATTCAGAATTTTTAATTTCAGAAGTCGATTTCACAAAAAAAGTCCAAGAAAAAAAAAACAAGCCTTAAAAATAGCTTAAAAATACTGTCTTTCTAGTTAAATAATTTGGGATTTTTTACATAGTAAATTCAAGTAGATTCTGCAAAAAAATCAAGCCTTTAAAATTTCTTAATAATTATTTGTGTAACATTGTTACCATCATTTTTTTATGTAGATATCACATACGATTTTTTACAATGCTGCAAACACTTATGTATAAATAATGTATATTATTAATTCAAAATCCTGCCAGAACATAAAATATAATGTTTGTACAAAAAACCTTTTAAATAAACTATTGTGGTTTTAAAAATGTATATAGCTCATCTTGTTCCCTGGTGTAGTGGTGGGTAATCATTAGGTGACCCACAGTTCAACGGTACTATCAATAAAAAGCAAACATTTCCTAAAAACCTATTACCTTGTTTTATGTAGAACTTAATTCAACCAAAAAGAAACTACAATAAAATGCTTAAAAAGTGGCAAAGACTCTTTTGATTAACTGTGCCTTAGATGTCCTTAATAAATAATACTGTAGCACATACAAGATCTAGCGGCTCGCTTTCCACGGCACATACGGATGTCTCTGTGTGTGTTTCTAAGTGTGTATGTATAGACGGAATGGAGAAGGAGATTAAGGTTTTTGCCATGCACAGATTAAGCCCTCATTACTCCAGTGGCAAACCCTCTTGATCCGTCCTCTTGCGTAAGTGTTTATCTGACGTTCATCCCTCATCCTCTAACAGCTCACTTCTGTCATTCACAAACAGGTAAACATTGGCCAGAAAAAATTCCATCCGGAAATATTCAAGAGATTTGGAAACACAATGTCTACATTTGATAAATGAATAGATTTGATGAGATTTCAGGTGAATAACCAATTCAGACTCCAGGAGGGAAGTTCTCTGAAGATCAGAGAGCTGCAGACTTGGCTAGTTTTGTGGTTAGATGAAAAGCTGAAGGCATTTTGACATATATTTATGATTTAAAAATGCTGAGACTAGAGTTCTTCCACTAGCTTAATTTTACCTGCAGGAGTTCTTTCAACCTGAACAAATCTATCAAAAAAATGTATAGTGGAGAATAGGGATTGGAATTAGAGGACTGTTTCCTGTAAATAGTGTATAACAATAAGGAATTTTTTTTTCCAACATTCATCAAGTCTCCCCTTTTAACAACTGTGAGTAGGGACATAATACTTTTGAGAAATTTCTAAATTATCAATGCTAGTTTGGCAACAGTTGGTTCATTTATCTTCAAGTAAATGTGTTCTTGGAATATTATGTTACATGTCTGATACACCATTTAATGGTAGCTTTAAGTTCAAAATTAAGCAATCTAATAGTAAGGAGACCTGAAAGAAAATGTTGGATAGTGAGTGACTCTATTACTTTTTGCAGCATCAGCTCCAAACATATTTCTCTAGTGAGTTTGAGGTTAAAAAAAAAAAACATAACTTTAGCATGATCAAAGCTGCACGTTACATGCCTTTGTATGGTTTTTTCGTAATCAGTGATAAATAGTATTAATTATCATAATTAATATTGTTCACCTGACATTTGAAGTGGTGGATATACAAGTTCATTAAACTTGTAAAGGGTAGATTAATGTGAATTAGTGGAAAACAAAGATCCTTAGCAGAATGATGTGGCACATGAAAAACAGAAATGGAGAAACAGAAAAGCCCCTGCTGATGGAAACTTTAAGACATTTATATTAGATTTGTGTCCTTGTTATTTTTCCATTTGATAAATAAATTACTATTAATGTGAATGTTGTCGCTTTGGAAGTTTTGCACATTAACTACAGTACACAAAATCTGAAAGAGACTGCAGGTCTGTGGAGCAGTTCTACATGGGCTCTTACAGTCTCTCAGTCTTACCTGTTACCATAGAAATTGAACTGAGGTGGTTTGTTACTTGTAAAAACAATTTACTATCTGTATATCTGTATAACTAATTTACTATCTGCACTTCAGAACTGATGGTCAGAACATGAGAGAAGAACTTTGTTTATATAGCCCTTTGGGATAAGGGACAACATTTTTATTCTCACTTTTTGTGTTAAAATGAATATACTATAACTTAATATCATATAAAAATAAGACTTTTAATTATTTAATTAATTATATTTCAAACCAGGGCAACATATAAATTTTCAGTGGTGTTGTCACAAGTCACTGTAAACTGGGGGCAGACAGAACCTAGAGTGTGCAAAAAAAATGTTACTAAAAAATCTAAAACTGACAGCTTTTAGTTTTAGGTATGTCCATCCCAATTAGTTGTATTGCCCAAGAAATATTTGTTCATATTGCAATGTTCAGCCACCAGAGCAGAGCTATTTGTTCATGTTCATAGCAGTCAATGGGAGCGTTTCAGGTCAAGCTATTTTCCTCAACCTAGCAAGTAAAAAAAATCAAAGCCATCCAAACAGTCTCCTAACAGAAGGCCTTTCAACCAAAAACAGCAATTCTAATTTAGCTGAATTGGCCCGTAAAGGAATATAAATAAGGAACACAATGAATCTGTACAATAAATCTACCAAGATTAGAAATGTCAGTATTTTATATAGTTATTCCCTACAACTATCTGCTTATATTCTGGGAGTTTTCAATGTCAACACTTAATCTATATTTTAACAGCATTGGGAATGCAAAAATTTTTAATATGTTAATGAAGAAAGCCAGCTTACTTGTGAGACTGAGCGAAGATATGAGTTCAGTTTGTGTTGACTCCTGTTTCATCCACTTTTGATTCTGTAAACGGGTTATGATGTAATGAGTACTCATTTCAGCTTTTCACTCCGCTGAGTGTTGGTCTACATTCTAGAGTCATTACCAGAAGCTCCCATTCTCATCAAACAAGCCCATCCGCATGTACCCTCAAATGCCTCCTCTCCAGGGTAAATAGCATTCGCATGAGTACAGAGTTCAACAAACACAGACACATACAAACAACAACCAGGAACCTAAATGGTTGGTACTACAGAAATGCTTGAAAAGGGCAGTTTTTTCCCATATCTTTTCTTGACCTTAAATTACCTCTTGCTAAGCCGCACCCCTCCAACTCCTAAGTTACAGGTAAAGGCCAATCTATAATTGTGCACCAAAGCTACGAATTGGCCTTTGCGAAATCTGCACGTTGACATAACCCGAGGTGGTGCAGAACAAGCACTTTCACTTTGTTTTTTGGTTTGTGCTACATTTTATACACTGGATGAGTCAAACTTTGGCGATGAAGTAGGGGTGGGCACTATACCGTTATGAAAATGAATACCGTTATTGTATTGTGCCATAATATGGATTTTGCAATACTGTGGATACCGTCACATTCATATATTTCATGAATTTAGCTTGATGTTTCGCTGGCACACGCTCAATATATTTGATGCTTAGACAAGGAGATGTAGGAGCTGATGTGACTTGATACAATGTCTTGTTCCGAGAGGGGGAAGCTAGTCAGATACAGAGATTGAGTCAGCTGCTGCTCCATCTGAAATCCAGTCAGCCAGAACAAACTAGGTTACTAAAAGTCGCCAGAACAGTAGAAAATGTTGCAAGATTTGTCACTATTCGCTGGATTATAAAAAAAGTCGCTAAATCTATCGTTAAGTTGACAACACTTGATGGGCAGTGAGGATGGCTGCCTCTCTCTCTCTCTCTCTCTCTCTCTCTCTCTCTCTCTCTCTCTCATAAAACTTGTTTATAACATTGCGGACAAAGTGTTAAGCAGTCACATTTGCAGTTAAGTATAAACACTTATTGAGGGTTTATTATAAAACTATTCTAGCAGACTTCACAACTAATCAACAGGAGAACATTAGAATTAAACATTGAATGCCGTTTTAGGTGAAACATCAACAAGTAAAACTGTTTGAAAGTAACAAAAATATTTGTCATATTTAGCACTGGCAAAAACAGTTCTCAGGTCTCTGTTTAATCTGACATGTTAAATAAGGTTAAAATGCAAATTTTGCTCTAAATGTTATCATGGTCTACTAAAATGTGATGTTAAATTTTTCCCTGTCATATCGCGATATAATACTGATACCGTCTGAACAGTGGAAAAAAATATTAGTGATATTAATTTTAAACCATATTGCCCACCCCTACGATGAAGTAAATAACCTTCCTTTGTTATCTTTGTTGAGTTTTGGCTTAAGATGTAGCTTTGGTTAGAAGTAGCATTGTCATGATGCCATGTTGTAATATTGATGAGTAAAAAGATAGTTCTTCTACAGGAGTAACAGATGTTTGTATGGAGGGATGTTTATATGATATATGATGAGGTAAAAATAGCTAGGAGCTAGCGTTTGTATCACGCTAACAATGATCAATGCATAGACAGCATGCAATGAAACACAGAACTAACTAACGGGTCCATGTGTAGCCTTTGTAGAGGGCAGTTTGTAGGCTTGACGTACTTATATATAAATTATACTTATTATTAAGGATATTTAAGATTAAATATTTTATTACATCTCAACGTAATAGATTGATGATTAAGTAGCATTATGAAAATTCCCCCAATTAAACATAAAAATATTAAAATAAAAACAAACATTTTATTAAAAACATTTTTGTTTGTGTCAAATTACACACATTAAAAAACCTGTAATTAACTCATTCCCACAAAAAGAGAATCTACCACAAGCATATCAACACATCATAATCCCTGTGAATGACTTATGTGTCATGCTGTGTGCTGGGATTTGCAGTAAATGAATGGCGAATAATGCCACGCTTCGCTGAGTCTTTTTAAAGCTCAGTAAAGGGAGCAGTGTGAGAGAGACCTGTGGCCCACACTAGACCACACACCATTGTCAGCAGGTCCACTAAGTAAATAAACAGAGAGAAATTCTGGAGAAATTTATTTTCCATATTAGGGTTTATGCCAACTCATTTGCTTTCCCACTTTATCCACTCAATCACTGAAGTCCCTGCACCACCATTACTCAAATGAGTCCCAAGCTTAATCAAAGAGCCTCTAGAACTATTGGCTTTCAATACAAATGCTTATGCTGAGTGTTTCATCCACAATCTGCTTAATATTAATGGTCAAACTAAAATAGCAAAAAGTAGCAAAAAATAATACATAGACTAGTCAGAACATCAGGCCATTTACATGTATAATGTTGCTATTCAAAGTAATTAGATAATGTGTTTATATTTTCCAAAAGAAAAGTCACAACCAATGCATATGTACTTGGCAAAATTTTCTTGAATTGCATTTTAACATTGTTTTCAAAGTTTATTTTAATCAAACTTTGCCCACAGGTGTCTTTGCATGTTTTCTTTTGCATATAGTTTCTTTTTAAATAAGACATAAAAAAGTATAATGAAAATACTGAGGTGAATTTGGTGTAAATGTGTGTAATTGTTTGTCTTTCTATCTTTCAAATAAATGTAATGCATTTATACAACACTTTTCTGCTTTAATAAGACACTTACCCACATAGTGAAGATACAGGGCCAGGTATTTGTACTGGAAAACTGGGTTGTTGTTTAGGCTGCTCCTTTGGATCTTTTGGAAGAAGGAGCTAACATCCCAGCGGTACAGCACCTCCAGCAGCATGATACTGGGCACCCGAAGGCCCACATTCAGCACCGCCTCCACACGCTCCTTCACAGCCATCAGTCCTGACTACCGCCAACCACACACAATTCACTGGCACTCTTACTCTCCAGCAGTGCACTGATACCAGATAAACAAAAACAGACAGAGAGAGAAAGAGGGAGAGGGCTATGTGAATGTCTGTTAGGTGAAAATGATGCTCTAAGCAAAAAAAATAAAAATTATTTAATTGAACACAACAATGGAAAAACGTGAATCAGCTAAATATATAGCTCAAACTATTTTAATGATTGGTCAAATGGCACACTTTTACCATCTGTCAGTATTTGTATGTTATAAGTAAAGATGCATTAAATAAAATAGTCTATAAATGTGTTTTCTGTATTCTCTTCAGTCTCAACTAAACAGCCTGTTGTAATTTAAATAAAGCATCAAAGTAAAACCAGTCTAAACTATGAAAGTCGTGAAATTATGTGTATAAACACAAGAATTTAAAAACTAGAACACTGTAAAGTGTTACTGGTTTAGCTTTATTTTTATAGTGGTAATTTTGCACTGTAGTTAAATTGTCTAAAATGTAACATTTTATCAATGAGTACAGTAAAATAAACTCAAAGATGTTTTTCCTAAAGATGTCAGATTTTGCACTTCAGTGAACTTTTGTAAAATATCCCATTTTGTTCAGACCTAGTTATTGTGAGAAAATAGAGAGTGGTGTTAACACAAAGCATGTCAGAACATTGGGAGAACATAATGTATAATTATTTAATTCAAATTATTCATTTGAATTTTTTTTTCAATTCATTTGTATATTTTTTATGGTTGTCAAATGTCAATGCAAATTTTTTGACAAACCTAAATGAGCAGAGGCAAATTATGCATAATTGTGTACATTTGAACTCACTTTAACACATAATAAATGAAACTAAAATACTGTAGCCACTTTTAGCATCCAGCCTACAGTTGCTATGGATACATAGTTAAAGAGAACACCCCATTTTCTCAGCCTTAACTTGTGTGATTGGTGTTAAACCCCTTAAAACTGCAGCACCATTACAGAGTCCAACTATTTTAAGAACTGTCCGTTATCTTCAAAAAGAGTTCAGACCATTGGCCAAAACCCGACATCTGATAACGAGTTGAAGTGTTCGAGTCAGCAGCAGCACCATAAACTGTCGAAATGAACTGTAGTAACCCCAGCTCATTGAAAATTCATTGTGTGTGGCTGGCTGATCGGATGAGCCTGTTGCAGTGCTAAATTAGCATATGCACAGAAATAACTAGTTTTATCCAGTGCGCTTACATAACACGTCAAACCTAAGAACATTCTTCATTTAAGTACAAAATATCGCGATACTAACTTACCCCGCGCGATAACGCGGAGAAGAGCAAGCAACAAGAACGTTAACGTTTCTCGCTCAAAAGATGGGAGCACACTAACTGAATGCAGGTACAGCGTAAATATTGTCGACATCACCCTATTTGATGCTGCAATGAACTGTTGTGACCTCGGTCCAACAAACTCTCTGACACGCTCATGTCTGAATCTCCCGCTCATTTAACCGCAATTCAGAGACAAAATAAACGCTCAACTTACACGAATAATATCCTCTCACGTGCCCGCGACTACGATGTCCGACCTGTATTCGTCGGTCGGTTGTCAACCATGTTGACGGAGGACTGAATTGAGTGGTTGGCGGTCTCAGGGAAAGGGCATTTCTACCGAAGAGACGCGGCGCGGCACCGGGATTCGTATCACATCATCCCGCAGCCATTACAGATTGCCCAAGTGATCGGTACTGAGCATGTGCGCCGAGGAGGAGAGCGGATTAACGAAAGAGCGAGCGCGGTGCCATCATGAGGGCACACTAGCACAGCACGCGGTGGAGGAGAGGAGGCTAAAGAAAGAAACAGAGGAAGGGAGGAGAGGAGAGAGGGGGTGGATAGGTGTAATAAAGATCAGACAAGACGACTCAGCATTGCCCAGGCAGCTGGCCTGAATAGATAAAAGGGTATTTAAAGAACAATAGTGCCAGCTGTGAATAGTAATAATATTTTTTTACTATGCGACAGCCTTTTTTTCATAGCTCCATGTTCTTTAGTTTGTAAGACAAGAGAGGATTATTTTAGTTTACACTGTACTCCGTTGAAATCTACTACCTTTCAGTATAACGTGTTCTGAATATAGAGATACTTTTTAAGTGAGATGTAAAAGAAACTTATTTAATATATTGTGATATTAAAGCTCAACGCTATTGTCTAAACCTTGTCTATTTTTGTTCTACTTTAAAGTTGACTGTATGGCAAATCTCCTTAATAAGGAATCGCCTTAAATCTGCTTAGCACTTCCTTAATGAGATATGTTCAATCAATTAGTGCCAAAATAAGTCAAATTCAGGATATTTGTAAAGGAACGCCTATTTCACAAGTTGAGGTTGAATAAATGTAAACAGAAATCATATATTGTGACCTAACATGGAGAACATGGGTATCCACTTTCTTGTAAAGTGAATTTTAAACAACCCATTTCTGAATTGTACAAGAAAATAAAATAAACAACATATTTTGTGTAATTGGATATTGTCACTACAAAACGCTGAATATGGCAAGTTTAAAAACATTTATTGAATTAATAAGGTGAACACTTTTGTGTTTAAATCGGTTTAAACTGTGCTTTCATAGAAATTCAGAAATTACAGTCCTTAAAATATAACAATTCATATACAATTTCTCATACTAATAAACTTTATTAGTATTATATGGTAGTTACATTTTTAGCCTGTAGAAATATCAAATAGGGAATCCTATTTAATCCAACTTAATCCACAGTAGGCCTTTGTGCATTGAAGCAACTGCTAAAAAAGCGGGACATAATAATTTTGATTGATTGATTATCTTTAACCCCAACTATTAGGTACATATTTAGGACTTTCAATTATTGCTCAGCAAAACTGCTGTATCTGCAAGTAGATTCACAGCCAGCTTTAATTTTAATACAAATCGTCAATGTAATTCAATCAAATACTTTAGTTGTTAAAGCCCTAGTTTGAACATCATTTTTATGCAAGTCAACATGAATATTACAGTTGCTCTATAAAAATTAATCCAGGAATTTTTTTTCTGTCCAGATCATAGCCAAAAATAAGCCATTCTGCAGATGCGTGGTGTCACAAACCTTTGGAGCCCACCAAGAATTTTAATAGATACTTCCAAATAGCATCAACCAGGCCTGATGGAGTCCTCATCTGTGGTGGGATGGTTTACTATGTTTCAATTCCATTACTTTCTGCAAAGTGATGCTGCTGTATATGTTGAAATGAGTAGTTGCTATTTGCTCCATACAGCAAATGCCATCTGATGGAAGTGATTGGTGGGGAGTTGTGAAAGCAGTATGTCAATACCACCAAAACTTAAGTATGTCGTGACTTTGCATAAATACCCCCCTGAACAGAAATGACAGTAACATATCTGTATTTAACTTTAAAATAAATGTTTAAAAAGTATTGGCCTATGAGAGCTATTCATAAGATTGAGCATATGATTACAAATTTGAATAAACGTGTCAAATATCTGTTTAATGTAAGTTGAATATGTTAAAACTATACTTTTAAATATTACTTTTTTTTGCATTCACTAAGAATAGTTGGCATTCAATAAAAATATCTACATTTCTTGTTAATACTTGCTAATGAATTCTTTAAAAATAATAATGACAAATAATGATACTATCATTATTTGCATGTTTCTAAAAACTAACACAGAAGTACAGACTATGTAAAAAAAATGTGATTGTTCTTGGTTTCCTTACATAGACATATTATACTCAGTCTACATTACATTGACACAATCTCTGCTTTTACGGGAAGATATAAAATGCACAAACCATGGTAAAATCTCTCGCCCTTAATCAGACTATATTTAGGAATTATCATCTCTGAATTCCTAATAATGTTTCCTACACTGGTTAAACGCCTGTGCCAGGGCTCAAATTCTCTCTATTATAAACATGAGGGTTACTGGCATTTTATTTTAGCATCATGTACTACCCATGGAATATACAGTATGTGCATTCAATTATAAAATACAAAAAAAAATCAATTGAGCAGACCAACAGGCTAAAATATGCAGTTGAATGCAGGTGAACGAGAAAACAAACCAGTTCCTGAACCACATCAAAACCACAATCTTATAACAGACATCCTTAATTCAATAACTGCCAAATAAAAGGGAAGGGATTTCTGATTGGGGTTGAAATAATAATGAACAATACATTGAAAAAATTAGTGTCATAAAGAGTTCATTATAATCTATTCATTACGAGTGTGGATGTTTCTAATAGCCTGCTAGCAAGGGCCTAGGTCCCCGAGGGAGTGAGCCAGTATTCTTTTTTAGATTCTCCACCTTAGAATTAGGTCAGAGATTTGCAATTTGTACACTCTTCTCTGTCTCTATGACACAAATCAACTCTTGATGTCACACTTGCCAGGTAACTTCAATCCAGACAACGCACATACAAATACCGCAAATACACACACGCGCACACGCACGCACGCAAACACATGCACACACAAACACACACACACACATTTGCTAGCTACAGATAGTAGAGAACTAACTCCTCTAAAGTCACAGACCACATGTCATCTTGTCAAAAATGTCAAGCCTTTATATTAGAATATTTTATTTTATTTTAATGTTTTTCCAAGCATTACTATTGGTGTTTCCACAGAAAACACAAACACTAGTTTCTTTTGCTTTGATCCAAAACTCTGCAGAAGAGCAGCGGGTATGCGATCTACAAATAAATAGGTAATAATAATAAAAAACAAATAAAGCTGTGTTATACTGTAGTCGGTTTAAAAAATATACAGTAGATTCACAATACTGACATACTTGAACTGTTTCCATTCACTCCAAAGTGAATCAATGAATTCATCTTTAGCCCTCACGCACACCCTATTACCCTTCGACACCAGCAACTGGAGACTCTGTGATGTATGTCTGAGGAAAAAATAAGTCAGGCCGTTAACTTGTTATTTAATTTCAGTAATGATAGTGAGTGAGTGATTTAGGCAAATTAGGAAAGAAATCTAATTAGTAGTGTGTGAAAAGGTTAATGAATTTACACAGTTAATATGTTGTACTATTCTCTGTAATCATTTAATCTTAACTCTTCTCTTAAATATCTTTAAGAAGTTTGTTTCTTGATAGCCAAAAGAACGCCAGTGTTAATTTCATGGTTATATAAGTTACATCCTGCAAATAAAATACACTTTCACACTTTAGTTTTCATTCAAACAATAATGTATTACCTTTAAAGTCCATGTTAAGAATAAAGCTCAATAGTACATATAGTGCCATTAATTTAACTGTAGGTTTGAATTTTTTTCTCATCATTTCTTAAATTGGGCACTACACAATGAGATGTTTGTAACTTGGCATTTACAGATTCTGCATTTGGGACATGCTTCTCCTTTGGGTAGAAAGCTGTGTGTAATTCTTATATGTCCTATTTAGTATCTTGAGAGATTAACATTTACCCATCCTCTGGTTGGTGGCATAGTTTTTTTTTATTAGTATTACATACAATTTATTTGTGTGTTGTCGATCACATTCTGTTTGCCATTCTTTCCAGAAAAGATCTTGTTTCTTTCTTGTTTTAGATCTGCTGGTGGAATTGGTAGTTGGAATACTCTTTCTATGTTAGATGTTTTAGCTGCCTGAACTCTCTTCTCGTTTACAATTAGTCTCGTATGTCCAGGAATCCAGCAGATGATTATTTGGAATCCTCTTTTTAAAAGTTAATTTGCTTCAGTGTTGATGGCAATGTTGATCAATCAAGTTTTCTATTACATCTAAAGAGCCTTGAAATCAGACAAAAAAATTCATTTTCTTGGTGAGATTTCTCTGTGTTATGTTAGCAATGCATATGCTTTTGCTCTTTTAAAAGTAGCACAACTTTTTGTCTTCTCCAGTGTTTTGAAACCACAATATGTGAAATGATTTTGTTCTCAAAATATAGCTTCTAATGTACAAAATGCACCCATCAGACTTTTAACTACTTGGGTTTGTAATAAGAAAATGAACCAATTCCTTAATCTGCAAGGATCATTTTAGGATAATGGAGTGTATTGGAAGCTGTTTCAAAGGAGGAAGCACTGTATACTCACCCAGTATGTTACCATTCCATTACAGGACACCACACTAACACCTGTAAGGGTCATGGAAGAACATGTAAACTAGCCATGTCTCTTTTTCTATACAGTCCAAAACCCAAACAGTGGCCCAAAAAGAAGATATAATTTAAATGCTGGTCTTGCGAAATTTGCATTTTACATTGAGTTGATATCTCTCTGTGAGATAACGAGTGTCGGTTATCAAGTTGTGCCAGAATAGTCAGTTGCTTCTCTCGCTTCGGACAGTTTTCATCATGTCATCTTATTGTCTTGTGGAGACTGAGAAAAGTCTCAGACAGATACTGGTTAATGTTTTTACCTAACACTGAGTCAGGCTTGACCATTGAATAAAAACTTCACAATTACCTGTAAATCTCAATTCACCTGCTTTCTCTGTAGGTGAAATAGCTGTTAAAAGTCACCAAAATTCAAATACTGTACTTCCCCAAGCATTAAACACAAACCCACATTGTCTGCATTGCTATCAGGAATTACCTATATCAGGATTGCATGTGAAATCACATGCAAATCATCCAATTTCCATTGTTGGGGTCAATGCCCAATTGTGCTATTTTTGCATCTTAAAAATACTCAGACTGAATTGAATAATAAAGATGAATAATTCGCATTTTGAATTGTGTAAAAAAAATACTTAACATTTTATTTGACTCTGTCACAGCACACAAAATTTATGGTAACTTTCTAAACTAATCTCTCATTAAGATGTGTTTTTATCCTGTTTTTACAAAACACTGAAGACTCTTTTAAAAAAATTAATGAATTTATGGACAGAGAAAATGTGACTTCAAAAGCCTGAATTGAGAGCACTGTAGCTTAACCACAATGCTATTGTTCCCAACGCATTCTTGTTATTTCCTTAAAATAGCAAACATTTATTCAAATCCTCAATCATATTTTTAGAGTACCTATGTCAAGTTGTATAAAAGAACAGTCGCATGTATGCTTTTTCCGGCAGCAAAACTCTTTCACTTGAAAGATGAGAGGAAAGAAAGAGAATGGTGTGTTCTAGGACGGTGATATCTCACTTCCACCAATGTTTTATTGATTATTTCAATAGCCACGGCATCGTGTTTCACTGAGCAGAAAAATAACTTGATCATGTACATTAATCAATGGGACTTTTATCTTAACAACATAATAAACTCAAGGGTTATTTATGAAAGTCTTCTCTACCGCACCGATATACATGATGTAGAACGTTTTGTAGCAGGATTCGATAACAAAGCTGCTTCTGAATTGAATGCAGAGACTGATTTGCTCCACCTCCTAAAACACAAACACAGTAGTTAGGGTCGAAGCACGTGATGCTCTCTCTGCTGGGATCCACACTGCAGCTGATGTTGCTTCCGCTGCGAGGTCTAAAACTAGAGCAATCAGGATTTTTCTTTCACCAAATCATATCAGTACAGAGCATTGCATTGTGGGGGCCCAACGTATCGCTTCCATATGAGTCACATAGCCCTGTCTATTTGGTGTCCAAGTTCAGAAACATTGAAACAGGCTTCCATAATTATTTGTTGAACAGTGAACGTAACCTTGAGTGAGGAACAAAATTAAAATAAACAATTCAAGCACTTATGATATTCCAAGAGCAGAACAAGAGCACAAACCAAACTTATTATACATACATACACTGCAATTGTGTAAATAACTGATTAGAATTCTCTAAAATAAAAAGCCTCAAAGTCACAACTGAGTTAGCAATGGTGACTGAATGTTATAATAAAATATTAACATATCATATTATATTATAATACATATTAAATATCACATTAACATAATGTAATCACTTAACTTTAGTTTCTTCTACTAAAATCAGATCTGAATAACAGCCCCACATTGAGCCTTTTCGCATTTTCGTTTTTTTTTTGCTTTCAGAACAGGTCAAGTAGTTTCCAAAAATCAACATAACCAGCAGATGTTAGGTGTCAGTAAGTCTCAGACCTCACGCTCATGAAATGCTGGCTAAAGGTCTAATGGGTTTGGTGATTTTTTTTATGGCAGGCTGTGATCTGTTTGGTTGAATTTGTCAGGAAAAGCTTGTGTCACATTTGCTTCATTCAGCTTGGAAAGTAAGTTCAACCATACGAGCGAGAAAAGATGATTTTACTAGCTGTGTGCCCTCTCGATTCGGTTATAGAAGATTGTTGTTCTATTCAAATAACTTCTAACTAAATCAAAGAAAGAAAGCCTTTGGGTCTATTTTTCTTTACAGAGTACTCAATTTTCAAAGTAGTGGGATTCTTCTTTAATCACCCTGTTTTACATGCTCTTGTATTACTTGTAATGCAACTAAAACAAATATCATTAAAGCTCAATTTACCTTTATCTACAGTGTTTTCTATGAACATCCGGTGCCTCCACTCAGGCAGAATCAGTGTGTGGTTTAGGTAGGAGCTCTCGCTGTCAAAGCAGGAGTAATTGCCCCTGCCCCACCTTTCCACAATGACAATGATCTGGTTCACCCAGGCATCCAAATTTTCCTCCATTTTTTTTGGTTTATGTAATTTTTGTCCTTCATAGGCTTCATCACATATGACCGGGACTTTTACTGTTTAATCACCTGTTCCATTAACATTCACCACCAATACTGATGGCAGACATTTTCACAACATATTAGATAATAAAACATATTATTGAAAATTTTAATTTAATGTGTTTGAATGGTTCACTATTGGGTTTGAGTTTCCAGTAGGTCTCAACTGCATTGATGGATCCCGCAACAGTGGAAGGGAGAAACATCAGAGAACTTATCTTAGGAAACATCTAGGGGCAAAAATGTGAGAGGTTTTCAATTAATGGAAGACATACTCATACGACAGAGTCTAAGAGAATGGCTTGGCTTAAACATTTCTTGAATAGCTTGAATTAAAAATGTAGCCAAGCAAATCTGTTGCACAAAAAAGACTAAAAATGTTTCTATGAGTTAATTTATCATTTTATTGCATTATTTAACTACATCCAAATACTACCATTATTTGAATCAATCAGAACGCACTCATTCTACGCTATAATACTCCTAAAAAAGACACTAATAACAACACAGCATAGCATATTTAAAAGAGTTGCATATTCTAAAATATATTTTAATATTAAGTCCTGAGGGAAAACACGAAACTAAGAACCATACACGTTAATAAACAATAACTTAAATACATTTTAAAATATAGGGGAGAAACAGGAGGGGAGAAATCCCCTGGCCAGCAAAAGTTTATTTCAGGTTATAGAGGAAGCAAACTCTTTATGAGTAACTGCAGAACCTGAGCTTTCCTAACACATCATCTCTGTGCCTCTTACTTCCACCAAGCTGCAATCTCTTCTCTCCAAGTATCTGCTATTAGTATATTAGACAAGAATACATTCAGAACAATATAATACTTGGCTTTACAGTGGTGTCTGGAGAATAAGGCTACTTTTGCCTCATATTAAGATATAGTGCACCACCCATAATTGTAGCATTAATTGTACAAACTATATCCTTTTTGTTGCAAAAATTAATAAAAAAATCTATGAAAGTAGAAGTGCAAATATTTGTACATTTAGTTTGTACCTCACATTTTTTTTTACTTTTCATAAAAAAAAAAATCATTTATTTATTTATTGATAATTTATTGATTTTTTAAAATAAAAAAAAAGAGAAGGAACACAGACAGATGGAGATAAAATGCAGCATTTTGGATTGCGTTGGAGAAAAAAGATTGAACTCTGAAGAGTTTTGGGATTCAACAGTTGTCATTCTCTGACAATGAGCACATTAAAAACAGCCCCATACACACTCATTGGACCACAATGGCACACCGATCAAAATATGAGCTTAAACACTTTCTTTTTATTAGGCTGCAGGAAAACCCCATCCATGCCGCACGGCTATGTAACGCCACACATGTCATACTGGAATTGATGAGTGTGATGAGTCAACTTTTACACACTTATAAATATCAATGTTTGTGCTTGATATTAGATTCTAATGACAAGATATTAAGCATTTATTGTTGTCTTAATTATTTGTTGATTTAAACATTTTTTATAAAGTACAAAGATTTGTATCCAGACTTGATTTTTAAAAGAGTGTCCATATAAAACTTAAGTCTCTGTGGACCCTCAATTATATAATGTCAAATGAGCTGAGCTTGTTCCTGATCCTCAATAAGTGAATACTTACAGTATTTGAATCGGAGGATTTCATTTTGCATAAATACAAATAAAACCTAGTTTTTAAAGTTCAGACAGCAAACTTTATGTTGGCTTGAGATGTTTTTTGGGGGTAAAACAATAAAGCTTGAAGCTGTTTAAAGTCGGTGCAAAACCTCTTTTAATAGTTAAAACAGTTTGATGCTTAAAAAAGTTTGACAGAAACAATCATTTTATTAACAGGTGATAGAGTTTGGTGAAGATGGTTACTGTGGAGGGGTCAGAGATATCACAATGTTCTTGTCACTATAAGTCATATAAATCAACCCACAGCAAATGGTTGCTAGGGTAAACAGTGTGATTGCGATGGAGGGGTTGGTGACATAATTAAAGAAAACCTTTCCCCCTTGACAAACATAACCCAACCTGTTAATGGTAACCTTTGACCCCATTTAGAGCCCAGGGGTCAAATACTTTTCCACCTTGCTCAGCATGTTATTGATCAGGCTGTTACTTAAGTGAGCTTGATGCTTCTATGAGATTCTTATTTGGAGCGACACCTTGAAAAAGCTTGTTAACTAAATGGAAAAATTCCCCAGCATTCCAAGTGATTTCCCTGAATCCTTTAGTGGTACCAGCATGAGGAGATATAGCAACCCGCGTCAGACCAGTTTGAACAGTATGAGAAAAGTTAAGTCGGCAGCTTACAATGTTTAGGAGGTGGCGTTAGATACATCAGTGAGACTAATAATCCAAATATTTTAAAGAGCTAGAACAGTATGTTGACAGGAGAAAGTCAAACAAAAAGTAAGTCAACCAATAATTAAAAATGAACGTGGTCAATTGGTTGCTAGACCTGCCTTGGAAGCAAAATGGATTGCTGACATTTCGTCCTAGGACCACAACAGCCTTTGTACATGTGTTAATTTCTTCCGCAAAGGTTTATTTACTGAAACATGTCAAAAGAGAGAGACAGAGGTTAATAGAGACAGCGGTCACTTCTCAATTTTACCAGTGAATTGCGATTTCTCCAGTCATTGTCACAAACGACAAAGGAGTAACACTAGTTCAGTTTCTTTTAACAGTGTTTTTGAAGACACTTGTTATGTACTTCCACACTGCAGCCAGAAGAGGACATCAGTGTTCAAGTTTTTACGTAAACAGGTATTTTCACATCTCTAGTTTGCTACATCTGTTCCAGACTGTGTCCTCAAGTATGGTGTGGGGTTCAACAATTCATATGCAACACAGCTCAGATTCATCTGTGTCGGGATACTCACAATAACTTACCTTTGCTGCTGGTGCACTGGTCTCATGACTCCTTGTGTGCTTCTTCATTTCCAGTCTTGAAGTTGTTATTGCTGTCCTGGTTCTCCATCTCCAATATGCTGTACACAAATGCACTCTTTAGCAAAGTCTGTATCCGATGAAAACCAAACCACAAATGTGTTCTATCCAAAATCTAACCAATCAAAGTATTTAATTTCCTTCCTAATAAGATAATAACATTTTAAGAACTTTGACAACATTCATCTTCATGTCGTACTTTCTTCCCTTTCAGGGTCGCCACAGCAGAATGAACCGCCAACTCTCTGGCATGTTTTACGTGGCGGACGCCCTTCCAGCCACAACCCATCGCTGGGAAACATTCACTCTTTAACACTATGGGCAATCGTTCTTACTCAATTCACTTATACCGCATGTCTTTGGACTTGTGGGGAAACTGGAGCACCCGGAGAAAACATGCAAACTCCACACAGAAACGCCACCTGCCCCAGCCGAGCCTAAAACCAGCAACCTTCTTGCTGTGAGACGACCGTGCTACCCACTGCGCCACCGTGACGCTACTTTGACAACAGATTACTAGTGACAACATACAACAACATACTAGTGAAGGGGAAGAGAACTTCACTTGAAATTACTGGCTTGCGCAGAATATGTACAAACTGACAGTGTGCAGGTGTTGACAACATGTCACTACCCTTTGAATTCACCACACAGTAGAGATGAGGATGGAATCGAACTGTAACAAGGTACAAACCCCAATTTTACACATGGTCAACAGACATCTGCAACTTAAACAAATTCATTCAGACTATTTTTCTTTAATAATCTACTGTAAACAGTAACAGTGTGACTTTCCCAGAATGGGGCGTTCTAGTAATAATTTATAGCAGTAAAGCCAAACACGTTAAATGTGGGGTGGGTTTAGACATTGGGGTTAGGTGACAGTCTGTTAAGTCTGTTATGGGAGCACCTCCTGTAACACACATTTACTCCAAACTATTGCTGCTGGCACTGAAATCTTATAGCTTTAAGCTGATCAAATCTTCAAAGACAAAATACTATTTGTCCACTAGAGGTCGGTAAAGTAATACGAATGCACTTGACTGATTTTTAACAGATTTTTAAATTATTAATCCTTAGCTGCATTTGACATGACAGCTTTCGTGTAACTTTAAGTAACAATGTTTAACTTTAGTTTCAATAAATTAATAATAATGTACTTTAATAGGTTTTTTTATTTTATTTACTATTTTTAGGTAATCACACTATGAGTCCTTTGTATGCCTGGTTTAAAATCCCGGGCAGAGTTAAAAAAAAACAAACATTATTCACCAAGTTTATCTTGAAAAATTGTCATAAAATACAATGTATATAAGTGTAAGTGTAGTCTATTCTTACAAAGCAAAGCAACTTTATGTAAAACAAACAAGAGCATTTAATTTTCCTTTAAAGAACACGTTAACCAAAAACAAACATCATATGAATTTGAATCTTTCACTGGAACAAGTTGTGACTTTTTTCCAATAACCTGCAGGTAAAAAGAGAGTGTGAAAATGGAAGACAGCGAGAAAGAAAATAAATCATTCACAAAAATACTCAATTATGCCTGCAGGACTTTAAAAGTGCTGTGCACAACAACATTTTCAAAGTATTCCAGACAGGTTTGAAAATGTGAATGCTTGCTATGCATTTGCAAGCATGTCAAGGTGGAAAGTCACTGAGGTATGTTGTGGTGTAAAATATGGTTTGTAGAAAGCTACACAATCCTAAAAGAAAGCTAGATAGACTTGGGGCATATAGATGCCCTTAGCAAATACAAAACGTGCCATGCACCATGTAGCAAATTGACTAAATCATCATAAATCAACAAATGGCAGAGGATTCTATTGAGTCTTAGCAGAAAGAGATTGATTTTCTAACAAAAATGAAAGGTACATGAAGATTTCGATAATTACGTGCTATGAAGAACTCAGAAAGTGTGCACTGGTTTGATTTTTTGAGGCTCGTTTATAAAGCAATTTAAAAGATGAGAGGAAGCATTCATTGATAATTGCAGCTCCTGACTTCTCTGTTGACTCTGATTGGCTCTCATTGATTATTCATGTATGGTTCATCTTCAAAAACAGCGACCAGAGAGTTTTAAATTGTCACTCCGGAAGAAGGCAAAATAGGCGACTTACACTTGCCTAGTTTATTTCATTGAAAAAACAAATAATGTCTAATGTCTCTCCGGCAGTCATGAGAACGCAAATGTTTGAAGCTTCGAGACAGGATCATGCTCTTTAGTCCTATTCTTCCAATAGTAGCAATTAATGCATTGACCACGTTTGAACCAAAGACTGAGTCTGTGTTAGGCTTTGAGAAAGGCATTATGATAACGAGAGAAGTGGAATAGGATGAGATGTTAGGGTAGCAATAAACAATTTTGTAGCTCTTAGTACCCCTAATGTCACAGGATATTAAGATCTTATGATATTAAGTTCAATAATTGTTTTGTGTGACAACCAAAGTAACCAATAGTAATAGTAAGTAACTCTCTTAACAATAGATTTCTCAGAGCTCTGTGTCATTGACAGGCTCACATATCCATTAACATGCTAAACAAATCAAACCACTTGTTTGTTTTTTTTTTCATTTCATCATGCTAGGTGACACCAAAATGTATTGACCATGGGGGCTAAAGCTAACTATCCATCATCGTGGTATCCTCCAGCTGTAAATGGCGTTAAACTTCGAAAAAGTGAGTCAATATCTTTGCTCTGCAAATACTCTTAAAAACAGAACAGAAATGTGCTTCCCTAGTGTGGCTGAAAATATGCTCTAAAATGGTAAAAAATTCATTCAAAGTTTAACTATCATTACAATTCCTGAATAGTATTTTCAAATGAGCGGTTTTACTTTTCTTAGATATTGATGATGCATGTAAAAAGACAATGTCTTGCCTACTCGTACCCCAAACTTTGTGAGTCAAATAGAGCTTACTAACTATAGATAAAATCTTGCTTAAAAAAAGTCTTGCTACAGACTTAAAAAAAATAAATTTTGAAAAATGTGCAAATGTATTCCATTTCAATGTTATGCTAGCAACTCATGGAGCCCAATGGGACAATGCTGCATAAGGATCAATAATAAGAATGACAATTGTTAAGGAAAAAAAAGTATATTTGAGCATCAATCTAACAAATGGCTCTTTTCGAAGGCTATGCATTTACATAATCCCGTGCTGACCCCTTACAAAGCCTGACTGGTGCATCTCTGTGATTGGTCAACGTGAAATTTTAAAATCCTTTAAGCACTGTTTCAAGACAAGCAAGAAGAAAAGTTAGGTCAAAAAGTGAAAACTTACACAAATTCCATTGGCAGATGGGACAGTGGTAATTCCAATGGTCTAACGGCTAAAAATAAAAGTTCCTTCATGCCAATTTTGTTTAGTTTCACTCAAAAGTTTCTTTCTTGGACAATCAAATAGAAGGATTATAAGATTAGGGCTAAAAATAACAAGACAAATGAGGTTATGCTTATTAGTTTTTTTACAGAGTGAGATATGGCATAAAGTCATATTGTTAGTCCTTACCAACATTTCCCAGCAGCAGAATTACAATTCAAGCATACAAGAGGTTTCCAGTTGATCAAGACTGAGGTGTAGGTCAGAAAGAGTTGTGTTGGTGTTTTTGATGTGGTGAAAAGAAGTGTTTTCTTTAAATTGAGACATCTAACCTTACATTGTTACAGACTTCTCAAATCCTAAAGAATCAGACAAAATTGGGTATTTATTTTGGTTTTGTCGGTCTGTGGCACAATGGATCTTCCATCAATGACTCCTTCATTTGGCAGGGAAGATAACTAGCTAGTAAGTTGAAAATGAAAGGATTTGAAAAGCAGAGAAGACATCGAACTGATGCAAGGTGGTCACAAAATAGTGACTATTAGTCATCTTTTGGGTTGGAATAAAGCTGGAGGAATATCTGTACCACTACCACAGTAGGTTGTTTTTGTGCCTCTTACCACAAATGATCTAATTCTGAGTAATATGCACTGTACACTTTGTCACCTTTTTGTATTTTCAATGAGACCTAGCCCAAAAGTCAGCATTAGTCTTATATAACAGTCAATAAGCTGAAGTGTAGATACGAATGAACAGAGGGTACCATTTTGGAGTCCAAGAACCACAAGACATAAGAATGACATTGAGAGTTCAAGCAAAGCTGTTTTCATGCCCCACAGCTTCTTTCTCTTCAGAAACACAAGTTCAAACAAACACAACAACAAAGATGCTATTCATTTTCCATGAATCTCTCATACAAAGAGCTTGGCCTAAATAAATGGTTTACAGCCAGTATTCAATCTCTAAGGACATTTTATGTCAATTTTGCATTTCTCAAAGAAACCTTTTTTCAAACATTTTCTTCATCACTTGAACATTTCTTTAAGGCAGTACAGTAACTTCAGCTAAATGCAAAAATGGTCAGATATTTAAGACATTATTTGTGAAACCATTGTTGTAGCAAAAAAAAAAATACAGTTTCCATTAAAAAGTGTGAAATCGTAAGATTACCTAAACTGGGCTGACATGTATTTCTGACATATATGCCCAAAAAGGTTATCCGTCTTTGCTAATCCAATAGAGTCTAAACTCAGTACCTTCACATTTGATGCCACAACATTTGAAACAGGGTTTTTGCAGGTTTCATAAGGTCAAATGTAAGACTGTTAAGAGTCTAATTGAATATCTTCTGTAACATCAAAAACATATACAAAATTTGCATGATAAACAGTATGCTTAAAATGTTTGAAACCCTTACCATCATTATTTTCTTGAACTCTGGAATTCTAACCATTCCTATTTCAATGTTTATGAACATTTTCTTAAACTCTGGTAACCCCAACAGTCACTTTTATGCTTTTGAAAAAGCATGCATGTTTTAATCACTTTTTTTTGTTTTAATTTACATGGGAATCAGAAAAACAAGACCTGCGAAAAAATATTTAAGACCTAGAACAGTGAATTTAAGACTTTCTAACAGCTAAGAATTTGGGCTTTTAAACTTTGGACTTGTTATCACTTTTTAAAACCTGTAAAAGCACCAACTTAAATATAGATCACCCCTCATTAAGCCACAAAGTTCTTCGTGTGCTCAATTTTTCTAAATCTTGACATATTTTTTAATTCAAAGAACTTGCGGCTGAAGCAAAAACTTAATCTTATGACTGGATCATAAGCATTGACAATAAATTAAAAAGTGAGGTTCTACTAAGGTTGTCCCTTCCTAACAGCTGTGATCACAGGGTATGATTGCATACTGTTTAGCAGGGTCACTGGAAAAAATCATAATTTTGATCATATCTAAAAATAAAAAAAGATTCGACGAAGATGAAAATATACTTTCAGCTGATCAAAATTCACAATGACTTACACTGTTTTCCCACACTTTCATTTAGGCTATAACTGAACTGATTCTTTTATGCTCTCTTTGGGGCTTCAAAGTGCTTAGAATGACATTTAAAGTGCATTCCATCTTAAAAATAAAGTAAAAAAAAACAATATTACCTGCTGTGATGTCATCATGTTCATTCTGACAATGAGTTTTATCAACATTTATTTTGTAATTCTTAACTGTATATATATATATTTTTTTCATAGATCGCAATTTGCTAAATAAGTCTTTAAACTGCTTTAAAACTTTTCTCAATAATAAATGTTATTTTTGTAAGCTCTTCTTGTAATGGTAAGTAGGAAAGGGGCCCTAAAGGTCCGTTCAGCTTTTATAGCACGCCTTTAGACATGACCTGAATGTCTAAACACCTTCTTTAGTTTGCTACTCTATAGAGTTACATAAGAATGCAATTCACTTGCTTGAAGAAGCCATTTTATACATCTCATAGTGTAACATTGAAAAAAAAATCATGTAAATGTACTGTGGATTTGGAATACACAGCAAAGTCTAGACTAGGCTTTTTATTAGTCTTTTTATTTATTTACGGTTTATCAAGTTCACTGGTCACTGCTATTGTGTTTGCATACAAAAGACAATACACGAAATATGAATTACAAAACATTAATCTTTCTCTCTCAAAACACAAAAAACAGACCCTTTTTTACATTATGGAATCATTACAAAACACAAAATAAATGGGTACATATAGGGATTATTTTTATTTAATTTATCTTTGTAATTTAATTCATTCTTAACACAATAATTAGTTCTGCACTAGAGCGATGTCTGTAAGGTTTTGATGCAATAGCGTAAGACAAAGGTGATTAATTTAAAATTCTAAACAAGAACTATAATGCCTGCT
Source organism: Danionella dracula (assembly GCA_900490495.1). Lineage (NCBI taxonomy): Eukaryota > Metazoa > Chordata > Actinopteri > Cypriniformes > Danionidae > Danionella > Danionella dracula. The sequence continues at coordinate 3,270,982 of UELW01000001.1, read as the reverse complement.
TGGTTTGTTTTTAGAGGGGATTAGTTTTCCCAAGATTCAGGGTTTTTGTCCTCTAGGAAGGGGTGGCTTCACGTTTTATTCTCACAGTTGCCTCTCTTTGGTCACACAAGTCATTATACTATAAGGAAAGAGCTAATTGGTATTCATGAATGTGCCTGCTGGAAATTACTCATTATTGGGATACATTAACATTGGTTGACAAAATAAATGAACAAACTAAGATGGAATTAAGGGATAATTGGGTCCTCTGGCCATGCACTTTAAATAGAACATGATGTTCTCTGCTAAAGGGTTATGAACATTTTTTTTATTGTGCATTATACAGTCATGGAAGGCAATTTAAAAGATCACAACATTTATTTGACAACATAGATTCAATAAAAATTTTGAAGTATGTTTTCCAGTTTGTGTATCTCTGTCAATGCTCTCTTCTTTGGACAAAGGTTTACATAATGGGTATTGTATATGTTTTGTTGTAGGTGATGAGCACCACAACAATCAGAGAGGAAGGTTCAGTTTCCATACTGGCCACTAAAGAGATCCATGATCGAGGGGTGTGCTCTGTGCATGACCAGGCAGACCCAGAAAAGAGCTTTAGCTATCATGAGACTTCAGAAGAGTGGACCCTGCTAAGAGATTCTGACACAGCTGGCTCTGAAAATGTCTGCATTGCTTTTTTCACAAAGGTCTTGTTTTGTTACAGTTTGTTAAAAATTGAAATCAAACCTCTATCAATAATACAAATAATGCAACAGAGGGTGTATTAGCCTTGTAAACAATGCTTATTTAGGCCAAAAAGTAAGTTCAGTAGCTCTAACAGACACCAGCTCTATCACAAATTCAATTTAGCTTTAAATACCTTTCCATATGGTAGGAACTTCTTTTACACAGATCATAACTTCTATTGCAGAATTATAATAATAGATACCTCTAAAGGTCCGGCAACATTGGGGCGAATTAAATTCGCTGGCGTTTTGCACTCCTGAATAACAGGTGCCCGTTCGCCCAGGTAGAGGGAAATAGAGATGTAATGGCGCTCCTTGCTGTGTGATGGCACCAAGGAACACGAAAAGTCTCCGACCACAGAGTGGCGCTTCAGAGCCCTTCGATGCGCTCGCAGTTTACCCCACTATCTGGTAAACAAACAATAGATTGCTGTGACAGAGTTCCAGAAAGCAAAGTACTCTTGGTATGTTTGTTCCAAAACCTCCAAAAACCATTGTATAGTCTTACAATAAATCCGAGAGTTATACCCGTTTATTCATCAAGAGTGACGCGCACGCTCAGAGCTCATATAAGGACTTGTCGAAGAGGTCACCGAATATATTAATATATTAATAAATATTTCTCGTGCAAACCCGAGTTTTACAGAACTTAACAGAATCAGTGTAGACGAATGTGTAGATGTTGATTTACGAAGATATGAAGATAATTATGTTTACTATCTACAAAGTTATATGGTTTAATCTACAAAGTAATATGGTTGCTTTTCTTTCAGACATGAGCGTGAACTTCACACAAACCCAACATGGCAATTAAAATAAATATGACAAACAACGCCTCTTTGAATTCTTTTTTTTATCTTACTGTCCTACTTCAAAGCAACCCCATGAGAATAGAGATGCTTCGTATGAGTTGGTCAGTTTAGCTCTTTCCAGGGAACTGAAGATATGATATAGTGACTATTCTTCTGGATAGAAGCTATTAATTTATTTTATTGATTATTTATTTATTTCACATTCACACCTCTTTGAATTCTGCCATCTCTGGTCTTCTGTGAGTTGCTCCTCATTAGCACACCTGAGGTTGTACCTGGAAACTATATGAACTGTTTCACTAAACTATCATATACATACTGTCTGATTGGATCTACATACAGTTTTTTTCCTAAATGCCCTGCATCTCTGCATGAACCACTCAATTTACAATATTCTTTCATTTTTACATGCAACTTGTTACATTGTTCTTGTACAATTCGAAAAAGAATCTATTTTATTTAAATAACACTTATGATTAAACAATTACACTGACTCAATAGCACCACCAGTTGTCTTACAACAAGATATGACCCAATTGATTATACATAAATAGTGAAATATTTCCACTGCTGATAATTTATCACAGCATGCACTTAATATGAGGTGATTTTTATTATTACACATTGATCATTTAAAGCCTTTCCATGTCTGGGATACATGTTGCATTTAAATAGTAGTAAATGGAAATGGAAACCTAACTTTGCTAAACAAAGACATAACCATAACTAATTCAATTATATTTGTAGTAATAACAAAATATTTTAAACACAGAATGTGCAAGTTTATAATACCATAGTCAAAGGTGAGATTACACGTAAAAACTGTACATCTACGTACATTTATATTAACAGGCACAATGTAGAAAAAAAGCAACAGAATAACCAGTGATACAATGAGTAAAAAGATTAACAAAAAGTCTTTTCCTTCCTGAGGTCTGCTGGCTCTTCTTCTACGCTGCTGCGTCTAGAAAGCTTGTCGAGAGAGTGAGAGAGAGAGAGTGAAGAGGGCCCTCAAGATGTGCATTTATGTAACATCAGCACCTTCTTGCATGCCAACAAAAGATCCTCATTCATTGGTGGAGTCTGGAACTTCGCCCGACGTCATACCGACCACGGCTATAAGGCCGTGGCGAACTTTTTCCGCATTTCGTCATTTGTCTGTGCGGGCCCATCTGCGGCCATTGATTGAAAAATAAAAGCGAAACCCTGAGCACGCCCAGCGTAATTTTGCAGCGAAAATTCGTCGTAATGTGGACGGACCTTAACTGTCCCAATCTAAATATATTCAACAATCATATAATGCAATTTCTTTCATTTAAAGCTAATTTAAAGTGCATTTGTGGATAGTAATAGTTCACCATATCAGTTTAAATGGTAAATTGCCTTGCCATAACAGCTCAGTTTAACCTCCTAGTTGTTTACATTCTCTAACAATGGAAGTTAATGATTTAAAGTGCATCAAACACACAACTTTTAGCATAACTAGCAGTTCTATTAACAACTGATAAAGCACATTAGTTCATCAAAATAAAACCTAATAATTATTGTTTTGTTTGTTCCTTTTGTTAGCTTCTACTTTTCTCATTGTTTGGTAAGTCAGTACAATGCCGTTTTAGTCCATATTTATATATTTAGTCCATAAGCAAGCAATTTCCACTTGCTTTTGATTATAAATAAAAATTCTTCTAGTGTAAAAAAGTTGCAGAGTACCTCCATCTCAACAGACTTTAGTGTGTAAATGCAAGCAGCATCTCTACTTTGATTATCCAACGTGCGAAACAAAATTCAACGCAACAGAAGGTGTGTTTGAACGGAAGGAGCCTCAATACAAAAGGGAGGACAAAAAAGCATGTTGCGATGTCACTGTGGTGCTTGAAGCTCTGGGTAAAACAGCTCTGGGTAAAACATTTTTTTACCTAATTTTGAGTTCTGAAATTAGCTCTTATTTGGGAAAAGATGAAACACTTATTGGCTTATAAAAGAATAAAAAACACATCTTAAGTACAGTAAGAATCCACATAAAAATACCAAAAGTAACCAAACAGACACACAACAAAAGATGAGGAACAAAAGAAATGTGACTCGCTATAATTCCAGCTTACAGGTAAAACCAGTACATCTTCAGTAAACGCATAAAAGAGGAACAAATGATAGAATGCCACCCTGGTTTCTATGTTTATAAATGGAGCATAATTACAGTCCTGTAATTGGAAGCTGTCCATCACCATCATCATGTCTGAATACAAGCATTGTCAACATACCCACAGCTTAGTCCAGTGAAAATAAAACTTCCTGAAATACTACTTCCTTTACAGGGTAACATAGGGAACTGGGTTAACCAACACTCACTCTTCTTAGAGACACTCGCATGCACATAAACAAATCTAAAGAAGCAGGTGTCCTTTCCATTCAAATGGCTCCGGAGGAGTGAGAAGAGGATTCAACTTTTCTCTGTGTGCTTGCACCCACGATTATAGGCTCAGCTTCAATCAGCTCAGCATGTAGAACTCTGTCCATTTCTCTAAATAACCCATCTACAGTCCTTGTAAAAGACTTGCCACCTTTAACTTGCATTCACTACGTGCCACATACTGTGTTGCAACAGTTTGACTTTCGGTTTTGAGTCGATTTCCGTTCCTCTTTTTTGAAACTTGCTGGCACGCCACAATGTTCTTTTAAGCAGTGACCGCAGCACATCAGCACGAGTCAGTGTTGCGTGACATTAAATATCTCTCTAGATACAATGAAGGGATCATTGGAAGCATTATGATAACTATGCAAATGTCATGTGTTCTAGTGTAAACCACATAAGGGCTGCAGTCATATAGAAAGTGTTTAATTGCTGGACTGCATTACCAGACCCTAGATAAAGAATCATATGACTGCAGAAGGTGACGGTCATAAATCAGACTACTATAGCTCATGGAACATACTGTACACACTTTTGCATAAAGTGCATGGCCTGCTTTTTAGGAACCTTATTTTTGGCTTCACAAACTGTAAATAGGCTTGAGACCCTCTCTACATTAATAATGTTAAACCGAAAAGTTTTATTATGGAAACAAGATCATTTAATTTGTTTCAGCATTCAATTAGCCATGTCAACCTGAAAACAGAAATCTGGCCAAACCTGTTAGAGTTCACATGAAATGGGGAGAGCCTGCTTTTGGCTATTATCCTGCCCATAACAGAAACCTATTTTCAGAAGCGATTATACTTGTCAAATTTAATCAAATTTGAATCTCAACATAAAACCCTGATATTTACTGTTACCTAATGAGTACTATGCTAAAGCTAAATAGTTGAACTGCTCGTCTTTTCTACGTTCTTGCCTTATTACATTATTTTATTGACAGTGTTTTTATTTTTCAATCACTGTATTTAGGTGTTTTTAATCTGCTTACTCATTTGACTATTCAATGTATAGGGTTAACAAGGCATTTTTTATTTTAACCTTATTTTTAAGGTATGTACTATTTTCCATTTTTAAAGCATATTGAGTTATGACTGTGATAAGTTTATGAAGACAGTTTGTCATTCTTTAAATTTTTTTTAAATATATCAATAAATATTGATGGAACTTCTGATAGCAATATTGTTGTTCACAGTTTTTTTTAGTTGGTCTCCTGGTGATGTACGATTTTTTCCAGACAGTTGTGATTCTGATTTGATTTAATATCAAAATCTGAACATATTACAGTAATTGCTACTAAGAAAATCTTTACAACAAAGTATGAAACAAAAATTGTAGCACGAATATAGTTTAGACTAGGTCATCATCTCATTTATATAACCTGTGTTACTGTGCAACGTTATTGTGTTGTTGTTTTTTTACCAACACTGGAAAGTACCCCTGTACCGCAACGAATTCCTGTGTGTGTGTGTGCATGTGTGCGTGCGCGCGCGTGTGTGTGTACATGCACACTTGGCATTAAAGATCTTTCGGATTCTGATTCTCATTTTGATGTTGTCACGTCACCATCTAACATTAGTAGGTTTTGTGCTCCCATTGAAACTTTCATAATTGACAGATAGAAACAGATTATTGCCAGACATACAAGGTCTTTGACAACAGCTGTGAATGATGTCTGTGCAAGAGAAATAAGAAATGGAGTAAAAATAAACAGCTAAACTTATATACATTAAAAATAAATGGCAAACGTTTACTTACCAACCTAACATTTTTCAAGAATTATATATAGTTGTTTTGGGGGATTATCAATCATAATTTAAGATCTGTCTTAAGTATTCAACAATATTGCATGCCTGTTAACTCTTTCCTTGGTTTCATCCAATAATAGCAAACATTTCTCAGTTGTCATGCCAACATTTCATCAGTGGTCACAGTTTGTCTACTTTTTCCAACACATGTCCAACTTTCAATGGAGTTTGAGGTTCAATCCCCCCAGTGAAATTCCAATCACGGTGCATTAGTCATCCATCTGCCCCCTTCAAACTCACTCGCTCACAATCCGTTAGCCAAGCCAAGAACCCCACTGGGTTGCCACTGTAGTTTAGAATCACTCCAGTCTGTCTATCAATCCATCTGCACAGTACCTCTATTCAACCAAGCACTGAGGGGTGGGGTTAGGGGTCTAACGATGACCTAACTAACATCAACTGCTATTGTGAACGCAGGAGAGCCTGCAGTTTTCTCTAAGGAGTTCTGATTCATCTAACAAGCTTCCCTCGCCATCAGCTCTCCTTTGTTAAGAAGGAGATTAACTGAAGGTTTTATTGTTCACATGGTTTTAATAGTAATACCAGGATGTATTTCATTCATTACGTTTCTCATAAGTTTCAGGCCTTTGTTATGCAATGATGTGCTTTGATAGGCTGCTCCTGAGATATCAAACAGCATTCCTGAAGATAACAGTGGGCCATGTAGCTAACAGAGCACTTGTGTGGATTGCAGGGTTACTTTTGATGATGATATCAGCTATGCTGCCAGGAAAAGTTATTTCCATCTGCTTAAAGAACAGGGGCTGTGCACAGTGCGCTCTATTTCGTTCTCTTCCCAAGACGTTTCAAGATTTATTTATATTTTTCATTTTGGCTTAGGAGAACAACATACTGTTTAATGTTTTTTTCTACACAATCAAAGAAGTAAACAAATAAACAAAACGTAAAATGTGTTTCAAACAAGGAACAGCCAATAAGGTATGGGCTTTTGCTCATGTGGTTGAAGTCAGCATTCTAACTCCTGATTCAACACGTGATTACTATGTGATCTGTGTAAAAAGAGTGAATCTGTACGCACTGTGCATTTCCTCACAATTTATTTCCCTGTCTTACTGGGAGGATTTTCTCACTACTCAATCAATGATTGGTATTTAACAGAGCTCTGCCACCGTGCTGTGCTTTAGAGTGTGATGAAACAAGAGGAATGGGTCAGAGTGAAAAAATGGCACAAATGGTGACAAGAAACTTATCTGAAGGAACAAAAGATCAAATACACAAAACATTATTCAGCATTCAGTTGAAATAAAAGAAATAAAAGAAGCTTTTTAAAAAAAATTACATCTTCTAAACAAAAGATGATAATTCTTAAAAGCTCACCTATTTGAGCAGCTCATTTTAGAGAGGCAAAGTAAAAATTCAACCCAGTAATTGAGCAATCTAATAAAGCTATCAAAATACTCAGTTTGATGATTTAAATTTGCACCACAGAGTACTAAAGTCACTATAAAAACCTCAACCAAACATATCATCATTCTTTTGGACTGATTTCTTATTTCTTATGGCTAATAAAAATAACATCAAGCTGTTTTCTAATGTCTGCCAAATATAATTTCCCATACAAATACATTGTGATAGTCTGTTTTAGAGTTTGAAACTGTAGTGACCTGATTTACAAGGTAAATTTTGCCCTAGGCATGAAGACGTTCCAACCCTAACCGCCTCTGCATTCCCCTGAACACTCACATGTACACTCACACCCCTCTCTCTCTTCTGGAAAGTCCTTGAAATGTATCAAATATAGCTTCAATGATGTAACCTACGAGAGGATCTTGTTGAAATGAGATAGCATTTGAGTTGACTGACTGGTACCACAGACTGGTATCTTAAAAAAACATATGAAAAAGGGAGTAAAAGAGATGGCAGTGTTTTATCACATAATTATGTTTTTCTTTGTCAGAATTGCACTACCCTCCAAAAAAGGGGAATTGTTACTCCCCAGATGTTTATGTTGAAGGGATAAAAAAAAGAAAACCTAAATAGACATAATGTTGCATTAACCCTTATGTGTTGTTTTAGGACATTTTCTCTAGTTTGGGGAATTTTAAATCTTAATTATGCCATACATTTCTCTGTGTTTCAGCAAATGGCATGATCTTATTTTCACATATTTTGGAAAATGCTTTGAAATTTTCCAACTTAACTGGATTTTCAACCCTTTTTGTTATATCAGCAAACAACAATGTATATTAAACCTGTGAGAAAGCAATCAGCAATATCATTTATGAATTTGGCAATCGAAAAGTCAAATTCCAGAAACAAAAAACATTTGGAAATGTTGGTAAGTACTTAAATTGATTAATAGATAACTGCAATAAAAAAGATAATTAAGCTTAGTCAATTTGAACAATGCACACAGGTTAAACTATGTTTGCAACTATCTATCAAAGTAAATTTCTCAATTCTCACTTCCTTGTCCTCTAACCTAAGAAAAAGTGTATACCGCTGGTAAAAGTGCATTTTTTTTAAGAGCTAGATGATAACCTCTGAATACCAGAGCTAAAAAATACTCAGAACAATGTGTACAAATGCAATTACCTGTTTTCCTTCAAAACATTTTCATATCTTTTTTTTATCCCTGTGACTAAATTCTTAAAATCCATTCAACACAAAATTGGAAAGAGTGACAATTTGCTCTTTGAAAAGACTCATTCAAAAAAAACAGAAGCTTCAGAGTAGGACTGAACGTCCAGTAGTGGATTTTAAACGTGACATTTATATTCATATAGCTTCCTATTACATTGGCATGGTGATCAGGAGTGAGGGACAATGTGTTCCTTTCATGGTATTTCAAGTTCTCAAAACAGACAGTGTGTTCCCATACAGGAAATAATTAATCATTGACAGATTAACATTAATATACCATATCATTTAATCTGAGTGCATCCTCAAGGTCATTGCTTTAATATAATGAGGAATACACAAACAAATGAATAAGGGGATTGAGCATATCAGTTCAGGTTCTATGATATCACAGTTTCACAAACAAAATTTTCTGCTTGCAGCCTCCAATCTCTTGTCTGCTTATGTAATGTTCTTCAAAATCCACACATTTAGTGTCAAGAATTTAGTTGTGTGTATCCCACATCATTTATTTGCAGTACAATTCAATGTTCAAAGTAGTTGAATAAAGACATAATTGATTTTAATTCTGAAACAATTATGAGTGGAAAACAAACAGATTAAATTGTGCAAAATATTATATCATTTCAAGCTTCACTTCAGTAAGTCAACATCCACCTAGATATTGCAAGTCTTACACAAAGAATCAGATATTTCAAGCTTTCTGCAGTGAAAATCTTATCTTGAGAAAAGAAGAAATGAAAACCTTGTATGACCTAATCGAACATACCACATCTACAACCATTAGAAGAGTGTGTTTAATATTTTTTTAATGTTCCCATCAGACATTTCAGCAGGATTGTACCTCAAAGAAATTATAAACCAGTTGACGTTCCCAGGGGTTATAAAGCTGTTACAGCCATTAACTCAGCAGGGTGTTGAGCTGAAGTTTGTTGAATGATTATCTTATGCAAATGAGGCTCAATACACATGTAAAAAGTACAGTCTAATCTTTCCAATTATATAAGAATATCCAAAAGTAATTTTTACTATACTTCATACTGTTATGTCTATTCAGCACAACACTGCATTACTGTGTGAGATAATCTATTTCATAATAACCTCTTTGAACTGAGTTTTCTAAGATGACATGCAATTTCAAATAGCTTTTATAACAGCAGCAGAAAAGATAAGTGTTTCATGTCAATGAGAAAGTTTGTAGAAAAAAATTGTACTCGAGTAAAAGTACCATTGCTTCAGTGTAAGTATAACCAAGAACACCAAGTTACTGTCTAAAAGTCTACTCATGTAAAAGTAAATATTTATTCCTGAAGAATTTACACAGAACTGAGCAAGGACTGAGAAACTTTTACACAGTCGATTTTCAAGTCTGTCTTTATTGTTTGAAATATCCATTAAATAATCATTAGACATATTACTTGTCTTCATTCCTTATAACATTTATATCCTAATCCTGTGTGCAAGCATAAAAGAACAGGCATAATATAATAATATTTTTCTATTGTCTTTTTTTAATTATGTTTTATATGCTTTTATATTATGTTTTTTTAAACACATGTTTTAGTTATGCCGCTTTTCCACCAGTAACACTCACATAAAAAGGTTTGTTTAAGAGATGGATGGCAAAAATTGAAGAACTGCTGAAATATTCAGAAAAGCTGTCTCGAGTCGCAATGATCTTTCTAATTTCAAACTTGAGCTTACAGATTGGCAAATGACAGATCAACATGACATCACAACTTTCTTTTCAATCAGAAAAAAATTATCTATTCAGCTCAACTCCGCCTGCTTTATAGAACCTTGTCTCAACAGTTACAAAAAAGTACCTGTTCCAAGTATAGAATTTGGTAGAAAAGCCCCAAAACCATGCCGTCTTGGAGCAAAACAATCTTGGAGCAAAACTGGCTTTACTGTACATTAAAAATAGCTACACATCGTTGCAGATTTTTAATTATTATAAAGCTGCCAGTTTTGTAGCTTTTGTTAAATCTTCAGCTGCAGCTGATGCGTTTCTTGTGCTTGAAAGTGAAACACTACCAAACACAAAAGGTGAAACCATTTAACTTTGATCTTTGTTTGAATCAGTGGTCCCTCCAGCTATTGTTGGAGATAGCTGCACTTGTTTTCCTCACCAGTAGCTATAGACTATTATAGCTATAGGCATTTTTCCTTGTTTAGTTGGATTTCCTTTTTTCTTTTTTATACATTCAAAAATATACATAAATAAATGTAGACACATACTTTACTTCTAATAAAATTCTCCTTAAATAAAAGTAAACCTTTTTAACTTATTTAAGTAGTGTGAGAAAATGTATTTCACTCCTTTTCAAAAAAAAAAAGAAGTTTTTCCTCTGATCACTTTTCTAGCTGTGTGCTGGGCCTCTCTAAGCATGCATGGGTTCCGGTTGAATATAATACATTTGGAAAAAAAGCTTGTCAGGCTGTGATGAAACCACACGTGTCTTTCGCAAGTTCTAAAAGGTTTTTTTAAAAGGTCTCTAAAAGTGTTTTTGCTATGGAGTCCATTTTATGGAGCTATTCATTATCAAAATGTTGAATCAAAGCCACAAAATGAGACTTTAAAAACTGTAAGACCTAAACTACTTTAGAAATGGATACATAAATAAAAAAGAATGAACAAAGATCAAAGTATAATTTTGTATTTCAATACATTTGTTTTCTTTTAATGAGCAATTGAAAAACATATGAATGCAATAATAATTGTGTCTGTTTACTTTTGAATACAGATCAATGAAAAACATTGCACCCCAACACCTCTGGATAGTTTGACATTTAGAGAGAGATAATTGAAGGTCAGTGTTATGAGACATCATTTTATCCTTGCAGTAAATGTACTGGCATGAATTAGCCTGATGATATTTCTGAGGGCCAATCGATGGCTATTATGAAAACAATTTATGGACTCTGTACCATCAGGATCCATTTGAAGGCTCAAAAATAGTGGCCTGAACTATCCTTCACTTCATTAACCTGGCTGAACACTAGATAAATCTGTAGCAAGTTCAATATTTATGAGGTATACTTGTGAAAGGAATACCAACAAGCTAAAAGATCTCAATGTCCTTGCAAAAATCTCTATTTAGAGACAAAAGATACATTTTGGTGCCTTTGTAATTACTGTGAAACAGATCAAGGCTTTGCCTTTTCACTACACACCTAAATTAATTGTAAAACAAATAAAAGGGAGCAGTTACCGCTAAATTAAAAATTACTCTGATAGCAAATAAACAATTCACTTAACAATCAAGGCTAGTAGTATTTGAACACATATAGGAACTCTGTTTACATCTTACGTGAGCCTTTTTTTTTCATCACTCCCCTTGCCTGAATTGTTGGATTGTTGTTGTAATGCTTGGCTCCTTCAAGGACTTTCATGAAAAGAATACAGTCATGGACTGAGGTAGAAAATAAAATATGCAAATCGGGCAAGCTTAAGATAAAACAAAGCTGTAGTGTACACACAAGACACACTTTGGAAGAGATGGACAGAGTACCTATCCCAAAAGCCTTTGGCAAGAATCATCGCTATCAAAGCTTAAAATCTACAATCGCAGCAAGGGACCTACTTAGTTAAAAAAGTTTAAGTCACACAAGATATTCATGAGTGCAAATCACAGCAGTACCTTCCTTATGAATAGATGATTGTACTCCCTAAAGTCTAGACAGTCATAGGAGAAACTGTGACAACATTGAGACTATGCCTAGAGTACTTCGTAAATTCAAAACCACATATTACTAAACAAGAAAGAACTGTTTCTTTACTTAAAAATGAAGACAATTTAATTACTAGATGTTCAAAGGAGTACTTGTAAAAAGAAAATCCCCTGATAAACTTGGCTCTGATCTTTTTTAAAGGTATTTAGGGATCTAAATATTAATGTGCAGACAGTCACGTAAAAAGACAAACTTAAATTCTTAAATATTAAATATAATATTAAAAAATAGCTCTTGCTTTTAGCAAACAAATAGTTATAAAAAAGTTTTATTGTGGATTACTACAAAATCAAATAACTTTTGACCTCTGTTATGTTTTCATTTGTTTTATTCAATGAAATTCCTCTACCTAGTTTTATATCAATGTTTTCAAAAGCATACTTGAAAGCTTTTAATCTAGGTTTGGACATTGACCAATCTGGTATAAATACTTGTTATACAGCAGTCCTTTTTGCTTGGAAAAATTTGAGTCTTTGAACTCTAAGCAGGAAATATAAAGAATTTTACCTTTTTCTGTAATTTGTTTAGAAAATTTTGAATAAAAAATATTATCTATCTTGAGTTAATAAATATTTATGCAGATTTAACTGGAGTTGAGAAAAAAGTTCCACAGATCCCAGCCCTGGACAAGACACAGATTTTATAAGCGCTTTATAAGTGTAAATTTGTTGACATTTGAATATATTGCCTTGCGACCTCTCACAGAGTTTAAGTTAAAACGTTCACATAAATGGACACTGAACTCAATAAACCATGTTAGAGTGGCAGATTTTTTATCGTGTGAATTTTTACAGGAATCAGCTTTATCACCTAAAACTGGAAATACTATATGTACAAGAGTAAAACACTCTTAAATCGAAAATGTTGGTGAAATTTCTACATTAAAAAAAAAGCTCTTACCAGGTAAAAGGTTTGCTGTGTTATTGCAAAAAAAGTTCTATGTACATTTGAGTAGGTTTTATAAAACCTTCTGGTCAGCACAGTTAACAAAAGCCCTAATCTGCCAGACCCCAGTAGACCCCATTAGTGATAAACAAAGCTATCAACCTGAATAAGAATTCTCAAAAATAGTTTCAACCTTGAAGCAAACGTGTAAAAATTCCCCAATGTGAAGTCTACTACAGAATTGGATAGTCAAGGTCAAAATTAAATGTGAAGAGTCCAATACATTTCAAACAAAACACCAACAAAATTGTACTTCACATTACAGAATCTCACACTGAGTTTATGTTTATGTACTAGGAATATAAATAGCAAAAACAAGTTATTTACATTTCAAATTCATCTCAACATTGAACACAACTGAATATCTAACATGAATAGCATAACATTGCAGAATCAGCAAGCGCAGTTGCATAATACTTCACATTGACCTTGTTCATGAATAAAAACATGAATGCAAAACAACTTTATTTTTTACCTCAGAGGTCAACTATTTATATCCTTTTGCTTTGGCCATTCAAGATTTGCTCTTCCCTCACCATTCAAAACTACTGAATAGTATTTCTGCTTTTCTGTATCTTGTACAACACCATTAGTGGATCATTTTATGTCAGTATTTGGTATCTTTGAGTTACATTTTGACAAGTCTCACAAAGCAACTCAGGAAAGAAATTCTAGAGTAATAACATGATAATAACTGCACTAGAGCGCTCATTTTCATTGTTCAGTGGACAACATACATGTATTTTCTTCATCATTTTCATTACAAGTTAATGCAGCTAATTTAACATGACAAACTAATTGTGACACGCCCAATTATCAAGACCTACGTCAAATGTGATTTCCATCAAATGGAAGATGCAAATGGAATTCGTTGAAAATATGATTACCTTGATGCCAAAAGATTCTTAGGATATGAGTCATCTAAGCTATACTGTTTTTGTTATAAAAATAAATAAAGATTATTGATTAAATCTATACTAATAGAAAACAAATACTTTGGAAATTGTTTTTGAATTCCCTATTAGACATTAACTCCTAAATACCTGAAAACATTTCGGTGAAACAGGCGTGATCTTCTGTAAAAGTGCCTCGAGTAAAACAGGTGAAGCCAGCGACAGTTAAAGTACCACGGATCATTCCAAAACATGACTCATACATAATTATGAGTAGAATGTTCACACACTAGTGAGTTCTCGAGAATAATTATAAAACTTGTATTTTGAGTTCATGATAAAATTAAACTCAATCCAATAAAGCCCCTGATGAAGTAGACTAGATAAGGCATGACCTAGCATGGAATCTGTAGAAGTGGCATGCCTGGACCCATTTTCACACCATTTAACTCAGGTTCTCATAGAGTCTCAGGTAGGAAGAGACTTTCTGCTATTTATACTAGTTATAGGACAGTCTCTCTCTGCAATCTGGGAACAGCTCCTCTGGTTTTTAAAAGAGTCATGAAAACCTTGAGATCAATGATTTACATGTGATAAACATTTTAGTTTTTCTTATGTTTTTATTAGTTTTAATAGTAGAAAAAGTTATTTCTTTATGTCTTGTCATTTCTATTTTTGACTTCCAGGATGAAATCGATTTACCAGCTGTTACATACCCTATCAAATTGTTGAAGTTTATTAATAGCAACTGTGCATGACACTTTCAAACCCTCTGCTTAAGCTGGAACTTTTTTCACTACCCTACCTTCTGAGCGCTGATGTCTGTGCGCCTTTCTGGTGCATTTTAAAAGAATTTTGGATTGCTTTAAACGCAAAAAAGGGGAGTTTTGTGGCCCTTTAAATAATTTAAAGCTTAACATGGTTTTTATGCATAAATTTTTTTTCTGCCCATAATCAGCCATTTTGAAAAATGGCTGATCAAAGTAGATAAATCCCACACCATTCCAGCATAAACCATCATCCTTTCAATTCATTTACCATGGATATGTAGTTAAAGCACAAGAAAGGTTTTTAGATAGAGCAAATAAAAACATACTTACACAAATGTGTTTTGGTTACTCTTTTAAAGAACATTTTAATGATTTATGTACAAACAGGTGTGTCTCAGACAATGTGCTCCCGTGTAAAGTGAATGAGAGGAAGGAAACTTTGAAATAAAGATTTTCACAAACAAAGATGTTTAAAATAGCTTTTGATTATTTACGACAAAATACTACACTATACAGCAAACAAAGTAAAAAAAATTACTCTGAAGTTTCTGTTGCTTGGCTAATTTCTCTTAAATCGAGGCGTGGTTATCTGATTGACAGCTACACTGAACCAATCAGTGTTTTGTATGCTCTCATCTGAGAGACGAAAAATTATGTTGTAATTATGCTGTAGCTATGCTGTAAATAACAAATAACAAAATCTTCCTTGAATAGATTTGTATTTTGTTTAGGCTTTGAAATGAAGTAATTTAAAGGTTCTGTGAAGTGGGCAAGAGCATAGTTTTTTTTTCGGTAAGTCTAATTAAACCTAGCCATGCCATAAAAAATAAAATAATCATTAGCGTACAGTTGCTATTTCTGTCAATTTGCGTTAAAATAAAGTTGCTTATAAATGGAATAAAATGAGTTCAAGATTACAGGAGGAGCTGCGGAAAAATATGTCAACACTCTTTTCTACTGAAAATCACTTCTGTGCATGTGCAATAAGGCCAAATTTCACTCACAGAGACTTCAAATGGCCTGAGAGCAGAAGATGGCGTCTCGTTGTCCATATCTGTATTTTCCGTTCATGCAACCAAATCGTAATAGTCATGAAAAAAGCGCTTTAAAAATGTGACACTTTTCAAAGTATAGAGAAATATATTGAGCCTGAGTCACTTTATTTTACTATATTGATTTAAAGTTAAAAAAAATCTAACATAGAGATAATGGTTACCTGTTACATTAGCAATTAGTGTATTAATTTCTTTGATTTTGGAGTCACGTTGTAGTGGACATGTTTTGAGATTAGTCTACTCCTTGATGGACCTGTATCAAAACTTGGGCTGGATAAAGGTTGCATTATCCCACAAAAAAGCACAACTAGGTGATGGGGAACAAGGTGATGGAGAAATTCTAGTTAATGCAGAATTTGAGGCTTATGACCGAATGTGACACAAACAAAATGAACTCAATATATTTATTATTTTTGTAATCTTCAACGTCACCTGGTAAGCATTCATTTATAAGATGTTTAGCTGTCCATTCCAGTAACACAGTGTACTCACCTCTTAAGACAAGTATGACATATAACATAAAATAAAAGATCAGCTATAGCAGAAAAAAATCTTAAAAAGACTGCTCTAATCCACCATAAAAGGTCTTGGTGGTCTTTGTCTCGATGCAAGCCAGGATCAACTTGTTTGTTGAGAATGACGTCTACAGCCACATTCCAACATTTGTTATAGGACCACTTGTTAAATAACATTGTGCGCTTGTGTTACATTAAACAAAAGATCATCACCAGGAGTATCTCTAGTTGCCAAAGCTAAAGAGAGGCTCTTAACCCTTAATAACCCTTAAACCCTTATTTATCGCCACTAATGTAAAATGAAATCTGCTCAGTTAAAAATGTAATATATTAGTGCATACCCTAAACATTGTGACAGTGCATATTGGCCTGGATTTCACCTTTATTAAATGAAGATAGGAAACATTCCAATCGCAGTATCACATTTTTGATTGAACTGGGCCTGAATGTCCCCTTGTTATTATGTTGGAAATGTAATTGCTGACCCACATTCTCCTTATAATTGGCTCTACTAACAACTCAAATATTACTTTTTGAAAGACTGAAGAGTGAACTGAAGTGTACTGTAGGTTTAACATGTTTTAAAGTCATTAGCATGTGACAGTTGATATTTCTATTTATTAAAAGCATATTTAGTATTGCATAATATAAATTTGCCTTTAAGTTATGTTTTAGCCACTTTCATATGTTCTTTTTATGTCTTGTTTGGTTAAAAAATTTGTCAAGAACAAGAAACATTTTCTGGGAGAAGTGTATGTGATTTGTTGAGACTTTCTTCTTTATAATTGGGTTCCAAAAAAATTGGGATTCCAATTGCCAATGATTGCCAAAATGTCCCACAAATACAGTGTGAACATGGCTGGACTAGTTACCTACATAGGACAAGGAAACCTTCCAAGGATTTTAAACAAGTTCCAGACTACAGCGTGTTTACAGTGTCTGCTCTGTGTGTAAAGCTCAACACATGACAAATATGGAAAGCAGTCATTAAATCTGGCAATCTAAACTAAACATAAATCTTCCGGCACCCTGAAGTATTAGGTCAAACTGGGTTTGTAGTGTCGTGTAATCTGGAGAGTGTTATTACAACTGTAAATGTTAATGAACATATTGAAAATGCTTACACCTAGTTGATGACATACAATTGTTGACATATTCATGAATAAATTACTTAATAAATGAAAGCTGAATCCTTGTAGATGTTATAATATACTCTCTTACACTCCAGGCGTGTAGTTATGATCTGATATTTCAGATACACTATTAACACCAGCAGTAAAATCATTCTCTTTCAAGTCTATCTCATGCCATACTCCCCAAAAAGGTTCAGAGAGGAGGACAACTTGTACTTGCACTTTGGTCACAAGGCGTAAAGCATCAGCGATGAAGATGAAATGTCTAAACAAGCTATTACACTCTCTCTCTCTCTCTCTCCTCTCTCCTCTCCTCTCCTCTCTCTCTCTCTCTCTCTCCTCCATCTCTCTTCGATATCTCCTCTCTCTCTCTCTCTCTCTCTCTCTCTCTCTCTCTCTCTCTCTCTCTCTCTCTCTCTCAACTTTTAATTTTATTTAACAAGTTTTTTTTCCTGTTTTGCATTGTGCGGTTTGTTGTGGGTGCAGACCACCACACACAGAATAGTAGAGATAAATAACAAGGTTATTAACATTTTAGACAATAACTGAATATTCAGTCAGAAGTGCAAAGAGGAAGTCAAAATGTTCTTTACAACCCCATTGCTGTTTTTTAACACTTTAAGACTACACAAAATGTTTCAAAACGCTTTTGGTGGCTTCTGAGGTGGCATATCAATCAACATTTGTTTTTTATACACATATGAGCATGTGGCAGTGTAAGAATTATAAACAGATAAATTGCATAAAAGATTCATTCATGAGTAGCTTAAAGCTTGTGGTAATTTTATATCTGTGCAAGAGTATGCTTACAAATAACATTTAATGGGTTAAATTTGATGGGTGAATTTGTCTCTATTTTTGTCTTTCCAGTATTATGTCTCTGTCACAAATGATGTGAAAACACAACATTTTGGAACCTGGCTGCGTCATAGAGTACACTGCTCCAAGTCAAGCAGACATATGGAGGGATTCATACTAAGTCACTTCCTGTCCCCTTATTAAACACTTCCAACCTGTTCATAAAAACACAAATCCCAATGGCATGACGTGTGGGTTAACATGTGCCTGATATAATTGTGGTTTTAAAGTGAATGTAAATCCTTTGTATATGTAAAATACACTGTACATAGCAAAGGGTTCAATTTCTTAAAGATAGTTTGTAAGTTTGTAGCCAAGACTGGTACTGCAACAAAAAAATACAGGCAACAATAGTATCAGCCTACTCGCCCTGGTAAACAGGTTATTAATAATAATAATAATAATAATAATAATAATAATAATAATGCCTTCAATTTTCTGGACACTCAAACTTTAGGCATCATTTTATACATATTTTAAAAATTTCAGATGTTTGTTCTGAATTTGTAGATTCTAAATTAGTTTTTTATTTGTAAAAATACAGTTTCAAGTTTTCAAGATGAAATTATTTGAAAAATGTAATTCAATATTGTAAAATTAAAATAGTGAAATTCAAACAGGGAAGAAAGTAAGTCAGGGGTCATGACCATGGAAGAGTACATGGTTTTACATTAAAACATGATGTCGGATGCACATCGTTTTCACCCCCCTTTTACCAAGTGGGTCAGTAAGCCAAGCTGTCAATGGTGTCCAGCAGTGTTCACACCAGAAGTGAATAATCATGCTGAATGTCCCAGGGTGGATGCTCTCAATCTACCTATGCCCACACCAATAGCCAAGACAGTTACATTTAAGTCAAATATTTAAAATTAAATATGTGCTTGCATAAGTGCTTGCAAATCAAGTGCTTGTAAATTATGTATCTCCTATTCTTAGTGTAAGCTTATACTCGCTCACATCAGCAAACTCTAAACTTTTTTTAGAATTCATGTGGGCACATCAAGATTGCACAACAGGAGACAGGAAAAGGTAGATTGGTCTGCTCAATCTAAACCTCTGCTGCAGAATTCAATGATAGGGTCAGCATTTGCCATAAACAACATCAAAGAATTGCATTAACTGTTCAGATTGAGGAGCGATAGTGTGAGGCCCACAGTATATTTTTAGCACATATTGATTAGTTACCTTTACACTATTTAAACACTGCACCCTGAATAGTATTACTTACATGTCCATCCCATTATGCCAGAACTGTCCCCACCCTATGATGGATACTTTCATCAAGATCGCACCACCACATCTACACAATCTGGTATCTTGCATGACTAGCATTCACTAAAATATATTGTTTTCTACAGTCAATAAATCTTAAATTTAAAGAATTCAAATGTCTTTAGTTTGGCAGTATTTAGGGGAAAATGCATTTAATCAATAGGAAATGCAGAGTATTTTGAATATCTGAATTTCCAGCAAGAACATTCAAATATCTTTGAATGTGCCAGCCACATGCACAATGGTCCACAACATGAGGGAGCAACTATTTGCAAGGAGAATTGTGTAATGTAGCATGATGGGGTGGAAAACATGCACACGTGGGAAGAACTTTGGCATCAGAACAAAGCTGACTGTCTAGTTAGTATGCAAAGAAACACCTCACTAGGTTTGGGGAAAATAACTTAAGTGTGACTAAGTGTCAGAATTTCAGTGCGGCTTTTATCATAATTCATAAAGTTATGTAATTTAAGATAGCATGCTCAATTTAGGAAGCAGTTGTCCACCTTTTTGAGTGGTTTTCTATAGACTGCTGTGTATTCCAGCAAGGCAGCCTGGATATGAAACATTTTGGTGACTTGCTTTAATGATGATTGTTGGTAAATGTATATTGTTTTAACCAAAAACAATTAAAAAGCTACATCGGTCTTAAATTTAGGTTCAGAAAAAGTTCCAGAGATGAGATTACAAACTTTCTTCCGTCAAGTTGAATTTCTTCAAGACCGAATCATACTACCGCTATAAGAACATTACATAATGTAAAAGCAGTACCCTTTCAAAAAGTTTCAAGGGTATTTACCCCTGTGTTTTTTGAGGACAAGGCCTCATACACACCCAAATTATATAGGATATCTCTTGAATAGGTGTGTTCAGTACATGTTAATGCTTGTAATTGGCATTTTTTTGTTCTATATCTTGCTCAGTCTTCATTCCACATCCTGTTCTAAATGATTGTCAGGGTATGCAGTGTAACACGTCCTGCACAAAATGTTCTAAAACCACTTCATAAACACGATAAAAGAGTATGAAGACATTTTATTAAAGATGCATTTTTTAAATCAAAAATTTTACAGTTTAGCTTGATATAAAGTAGCTAGTTATTTAAAGTAGGAATCTACCTATGCCTCCAGGCTATTGCATTAAAAAAGCATCAGAAGAGGAAATTCTGAGAATTCACATCAGGAAACCACAGACACAGTTCATTGTGTACATGTTCCTGAACCATGCAATGGTGAGGAGGATAGATGGGGATGTACACAGGTAAAGAGGCCTTTATACTATTATATGGAGAAATCATTTTGGAAACATTGTTAACAATATCATGAATCAGAATAAGAATCAGAAAGATCTTTATTGCCAAGTGTGTATTTGCAGACACACAAGGAATTTATTGTGATACAGGGGTACTCTCCATTGTTCATACAACAAAAACCAACACAATAACGTTGCACAGTAACACAGGATATAAATAAATTGCTTAAGGTGAAAAGTAAATAGAATATAGTCATTTTCATTTTCAGTGTTTTGACCGTGTTAAGCTACAGGTTGTTCTTGCCACACCAGTGAGCCAGCCTCTCTACTTTCTGCCTGTAAACAGTATCCCCGCCATCTTGGATGAGACCGATGATAGTGGTGTCATCTGCGAACTTCAGGAGCTTTACCGTGGAGACTTGGGAGGCGCACCCATTGATGTAGAGGGAGAATAGTTTCAGGGACAGAATACACCCATTGAGCCACTGGTCTATAGTCATTGAGTCCTGTGATTTTTGCCTTTTTGGGGATGGGGATGATGGTGGTGCACTTGAAGCACACAGGAACTTCACACAGATACAATGATCTGTTGAAGATGTATGAGTGAGGGGTGTCTGCAGGTCAGCACAGGTTGTGGGGCATGTTGGTGAGACCCTGTCAGGACCTGTTGCCTTCCTCTGCACCAGGTTCCTGGTATAGCACCTTTTAGCTGCTCTGATCTCCTTATTCAGTGTGTTGCTGGTCTGATTATACCAAACACCATCTCCACTCCTGAAGGCATCTCCTTTGGCCTGGCAAAGCTGTCTGAGTTTTCCATAGAATAATGGTTTATCGTTATTGAATGTTAAATAAGTCTGGGTTGGAATGTACATGTCCTTACAGAAATGGACGTATGATGAGATAGAGACAGTGAGCTCGCCAAGGTAGGCTCAAGGCTTGTAGAACCCGCTCTGCTTCGACGTTCCATCTTTTAACAGGTCTCACTAACGATTTAGCTGCTTTGAGCTGTTGTTTATATGATGGAATAAGGTGGATCAGGCAGTGGTCGGAGTCATTAATTTCATATTTTTTATTAATTTGGCGGTGTGCAGAGATGAAAACAAATATGTATAATTACAATTAAAAAAAGTTTACACCCTTGTCTTTTAATTTAATAGCAGATCATTAGAAAATGTATAGTTTGAAATAGTAACTTCAATCAAAAAGTACACATCATTGCTGATGTGAAAAAATTAGCTACATTTTTTTTTGTTAACACACCAACCCTCTACAAAATGAAAGAAAATGAATGACAGTAAACCTGTGCCTCAGTAAACGTCGTACGTGCCATTGCACATCTTGTAAATAATTATGGTGGGCCACCACGGTCAAAAATGCCAGAGCCTTTTTTGGTCCCAGTCCACCCCTGGAACACTCTGCCTGAGTTTGACTAGAGCTCCCACTCATTTCCCCCATCGACGACGTCTACAAAGAAGCGATACAGCCCCACCAAACAAAACAGCCGACAAAACATTAGAGAACTCGAAAATTACCAACATGTTCTGAGAGTGCTCTCTGATGTTTAAAAGTTCCTCATGAGTAAAAGTCATGAGGTTGTCAGTACAGAAAACTGGACAATAACACAAAAACAACAAAAAACTCTGGAGACCAACACACCATGGCTGTCATTTTCGGAGCCATCTTGGATGTTTAACAGCTAAAGAAACTATTAGTTTCAAAATGTACTAAAAACTATTCACAAGGAACTTCAGAAGGATGTGTAAATAATCTAAATTTGAGATTTTGTAAAAGTATGCAACCAAGAAAATATGATTATTCTGTATTTAATATTTTTCATTCACCCTGCACATGCAAAATCTTACCTACCCTGAAGCCAATTCATTGTAGCACACTTTTTTTTATTTTATTCATGGAAGGAAATTGAAATATAGACTACAGAAACCTGTTCACATGGAATCTTTTGCTAGAGCTTCAGACAGGCTCAAACATGAAGTAAACAAAAGTTCCAGCCAAAACCTTTTTTCTATGAGGATGAGCATATGAATTAGTTATATAGATCAAAATTCTCCTGGGTCAATGAGTGCTTATCTATACTTATCTCTTCATTTCATACAAGTTAGTAACTACTACATAGTCACATGAATGAATAACTGGAACTAATACACGGTGGTGGGGAAATTTCATTCCTGGATGAGCTGCAGATGTTACTGTTTTTTTTTTTTTGTTTTTTTTTTTGTAGAGCTTCAAACAAGTTCAGAGAAGCATAATTATTGCTATCAGGAGTTTTGCCTGAATGTTGAAGTGAAACTGTGCAGGGCTGTGGTTCTTCTTGCCCACCTCTGGGCTAGTGTCGTTTTTTGACAGTATTAACTGATGCGCTGTCCAAAATCTATTAATCCACATCTATCAAACTAAAAGTGTTCGGGTGTAGAACGCCAGCCATTCCAACATCCAGGTGGATGCAGCACACTGGTTGTGGATTTGGAGACACCTACCAAGATGTAAAGCATTTCAAAACAATGTCTACAAAATATTATCAATTGTTATTGTTAATTATTACACTATATCATGTGAGTTTTCTCTATGCTTGTTTGTGTTTCCTTCCAATGTTCAAAAACAGGTGACCCAAAGACTATGAACTAAAAGTGAAAGGAGACTAAATGTAGCTATTTGATGAAAATGTGACCCCATTCATGGTGTACTCTTGCCTTTAAACCAATGTTTGCTAGAATAGACACAGTGAAGAAAATGTATGGTTGTCTAATTGAAGATTACCATGACGACACCTATCTGCAAAACAAGCAGGGACAAGCCAAGTCTTCTTTTCATTTCTGTTTAAATCTACACCTATTCATATGATGATGATCTTAAAATTATACATTTTCTCTTAAGGAAATCAAAATATAATTGAAAAACATATAGCAGTCCTTTACAATTGCGCAAGATGTTGTCATTCACATTCTTTCATTACAAATTTGAAGAATTACAGCAATGTGGGAATGAAGCAACAGTAGGGTTAGCTAACAAGAAATAGCACACAAAAATAGATTCCAAAAGATTTTCATTTGGCTTTTACAATCTTACTTCTTTCTAATCCCTATAAGCTCCACATCCATAAACACTATTCTGTACCAACAGGTGCAAAATGCTAGACATTATTACAGAAAAAAAATTTAAACTTTCACACTGTCGAGCCACCAACAATGCTCGGAGCTGAATTAACAGAAGGACAGTTAATCTCTGAAAGCTCTTTTTCTTTTAACAATGTGCCATTGTTAGATGAGGCACTAGGTTCAGTAGGCATTACTTCAACTGTGGTGAGATTGTGGCATATGTGAGGTTCTCAGAAGAAAATGACAGCTAAGATTTAGACTCCAAGATACAAAACCATAATCGACTAAATCTGCAACAGATGGGGAGCAAAGTCATTCTACAAAATGCCAAGCTAATGTATAAAGATGCAAACTGAGCAAAAATGTTTCAACCTACATACTGTAGAGAGTGAAAACCCTTTATTCATCTCTACAATTATTTAAGTTAGCTTTTTGCACTTCCTATTAGTTTCTGGTTTCATGGCAACTTTTTAATTCAATTGCTCATTTAATAGATAACTTTTTCACCTATACCCATGCATCCAAAATCATATGCCTGACCACAATAAGAAGCAACATGATAAAAAATAGAGTAATTTCTGAATTAAACGTTTCTGGTGGAATTCTGAAGTGCATTTCAACTAGATGGAATGTGACTACAAGATGAGATTCAGGAATGACAGTCAATAGATACAGCTGACAATGAAAAGTCTTATAATAATGAACATGGTGCCGTGAAATCTTTACATCCAACTTAAATTGATGAATAAAGGTAAGGCAAGTTTATTTGTATAGCAAATTTTGTACACAGGGAAATTCAAATTGATTTACATTGGAAACAAGGAATAGAAAGAAAGTACATTTAATAAAATCGAGCATAAAAACAAGTCATATGAAAGCATAGTGATTGAAAACAGAAAAAGTTTTTCAGACAGTTGTTCACAAATTAAAACGCTGACAAGACAAAACCCACGAAGAAAGTAACTGGTTTACATTCGACATTTAAAACAACTGGACTATTTGCTTCCAGCCAAATCAAGCTTCATTTCACCTTAAATCTTCTGCAGTTTGATAAATGGCATAATTAGCTTTTTGTATATCAAAGCCAATTTAGGTTATCCACTTCAAAGACATTAAGTTGATTAGACCAGTGTTTCCCAAAATGTGGTACGCTATTGGTAATAAAACACTTGTTGATGGCTGCAGTGCAGATGTAGAGTGTAGGTGTCAAAAACTCATTAAACAATTTTAAAATAATTCGAAAATTAATTAATTAATTAAAAGTAAAGCTACTAATGTGCATTCCCCCTCTCTGTGGGGGCATGTGCCTGTCATGAGAGCAGTAAGAAGGTCTCTTTAAAGTTAATCAAAAGTTAGCTTGAACCTGAAAAAAGAGGTTGATGAAAAGATGTTATGGTTCCCAAACTTGACTGGTTTTAACAAAAAAATTCTTAATTTAAATTAGATTTACGCTATGATTACAGCATGTAAATTGATTTATGCAACACTCTGCTAATATTAAGGCACTGCTGATCTAAGGAAAAGAAACTTCCGAGATCAATAACTGAAGGTAGGTCAAAGTTCACGAAACCATATCCTCACATTTATCATCTCTGATAACAAAATGAAAATAATTATTGAAAGATTTTATGATTAGCGAGAGAGAGAAAAATAAAAAAAGCATGTATTTTACCATCAAATTTTCATTTAATACAATTCAATACAAAGTTCAGGTTGTCTAAAACTGCTAAAATGAATAAATATTTTTATTAGCAAAAATATTGCCTCTTATTTGAACTGTACTTGAACTGGCCTATACACGGGGGCTATACTACAGTCGTGCATTTTAATGTTGCTCATTATGGTGGTACTTGGTGTGCCAATTTGTTTTCTGCGGGGATACTTGAAGAAAAAGTTTGGGATCTGCTGGATTAGACTACAGTTACTTCTGCGCAGGCCTTATAATAAAGTATATTGTGGGAGGATAATAATGATGACAATGTTTTTGAAAAAGAAGAAAGCCTCTTGCTCTAGCAGCACCCTATGCATAAAGAAACCCAAACTATATCTTAAAACATGGTCCACTAACTTTGCCTCTCTCATTTATTCTCTTTTGGACAAAAGCTGTAACTTCTGAAAGCTCTCCAGTAATTCATGCCAAATCACTCTTGTGTGCGGACAGGTCGCTTCAACCTAGGGTACAGCTCCCCTCTGCCTCTCCTCTTTCTATACAGAGAAGAACTGCACCAAATGCCTCACTATTTTTAAAACATTGGAGAGTTGCCAGTTCCATAGCAACAAAGCAACCTTTAACATTTGATGACTCATTAAAAGCAGAATGCCGCGGGGTCAGGAGGTAACTGTGAACGGGTGTGACCATTTTGAGGAAATGTCTGATAGGCGAGGAAATTCATGATCCCTGATTTCCCACCACACAGAGAAAGGAAAGCACACAATAAAAAGACTGGGGCTCTAAAGTACCCCTACTATGGTATGGAAAGGTTCATTATTTGGTTTTGTGAATCTCTAACAACAGGTTGACAGTCATAAAAGCTCATGCATTTCATTTTAACGGATTTGACTATGACTCCCAAATGATTTGTTTATTGACTCATTCGAAATAAACTAATTTAAATAGACTAATTTCGATTTTTCTTCATCAAAAAAGTGACGCCAAGTGATGTGATGTGCTGTATTAGCTCTATCTGCTTTTGTTCTTTTTATATTTATGTATTTATTTATTTATTTAATCAACATACCATAAATTGACAAAAAGAATTGTATAAATTCAATTAAGAGAATAAAGAGCTCACCGGAAAGAAACTTGTGAGTGAGTCAGTTCAAAATGCTTGCACCTGATACCAGGACCCCTAAAATGTTAGTTCACAATAAATATGTTCAGTCTCCACCTTTAAGACACAGATAAGTAATCGTCCTGCCAGTTGCATTGCTTAAAATATCTACATATATTTAGAGCACAGAGAGTATTCTAGAGTTGCACAGGCACCATTAAAACACTTAGTATAGACTGAGGTCACAGTATCCAGACTAAAATATATGCTTTTCAAAGGACTCGAATCCTATTCACATTAAAACACTAACTGGGTGTTGCTCAAAATAAAATATATGTTACACACTGCATGAAAGGTCATTTTCAAAAATTAATTATAACGTCTCTTTAATTGGAGTTCAAATAAATCGCTGCATCATATTTGAAGTTTAGTCTGCATCCTGTCATTTATTTGTTTCTTGGATCGACTCGGTCTGAGAAATGACCAAAATATTAAGAGTAAGGACTTCTTACTCATTTCATTGATTGAAGAAACAAAAGGGAACCACTTAATCTGTCCCCAGAGATGGCCACTCAATTCAAACAAAAAATCTATATGCTACATTTAGCGATGAATAATGAAAATCAAATAATGTAGGTGAAAGGCTGGGGAAAGTGGCATATTTATAATGAATGTCCTCACTCATAGCTTTTGATGAAGTCCATTCTCATTTCCAAAGGCTGGAAATTTATTCATTGCACTTTTATTTCAGAGGGAGACAAATAATGGTGAAGGTTTGTAGAGCCACCTTGTTCCTGCTGCATTCCCACCTCAGATTGACTTTAGAGAAATGAAGTGCTGCTTATTTATTGATAGTCCCATTTATTCTCATCTACAGGAGTTAACAATGGACACACCTTTCAGTCTCACAGAACACAGGACAGATTGCAGACTCTTTGTAACTACCTAATACTCACTCTAACGAATGCTCTTGTTGAGATTTAAGCTCCCTTTTAACTTACATTTATCTTCCTTTTCTATAAATAACTTTCTCACTATTTCAAATTTTAGAGATTTGCATAAATATGAATAGTTGAAGGTGGTGTTTATTAACTTGACTAGTATCCTCCATGTAAAAACAGTAAAAACACAAGGACAAATTGTCAAAAGCATAGTTTTATGCTTTTTAATTGTTCACAGCAGAATGAATAATCAAAACGTTTGTTTAATTATACTGTTTTACAGCAGGACAATTTCTAATCAAGTTGTCAATTCCGTGACCTCTCAAGATGAAAAGAATTTACAGAATTTAGTTAATAAGAAAGTGATTAACATTTCGATTAACTAGTCTAATTCTTGCTATGCTGACATAAAAGTATTCTGAGTTTGATGGTATCTTCTTTTACGAGCGGATATTTCCTAGGTATCCTGAGAGCATGAGGGAGGAAATGACTCGGCCATCTGTCTGCTCCCCGTGCATATTTACGTTCATACACCTTTCATCAGCAGATCTAGAAAGTAGGGCATCTCTATGACTGCTCCAACAAGTTTACGTGACCCTTCCCTTTCCTGAGTGATCCCACCCCCACTTCCCCTCCCTCTCTCGTGCATTCACACACTCAAGTCCCTCACTCTGTCGATGTCTATAATTTGTATATCTCATTGATTTGTAGATCCGAATAAAATTCTTACATTTTGTGACACTGTACAGTGTGTCATTTTAAACCAAAACATACACTGAAGAGTTATGAACAGGCTGTGCAAACTAGTGAGTTAAAGTACATTATATAATTATTCTGAAAATAATGTGAAAGGGGTTTTCTGGACAACATTCCTATGACACTCGAGGTCATAAAACAGACATTTCAAAATTAAATTTTATAAAGAAAAAGTTACAAAGTAAAGTTAAAAAGTTATTAGTTATTATAGTACATTCACATGAGATGTTATTTATTGAAACAGGGATTTACAAAAGTTTAGGCGCAAAAAAAAGTTTACACGCATATCGAATTCACCAAACAGATTAATACAAAAGTAGGTCCATGGAGAAATGACGCATTCAATTTTAGCTTAAGTTTGTCTGTTTTCCCATGAAAATTCAACAATACATGTTTTGTTGTTTTAAAACCATGGGTTTCATTAGTTGGGGAAATCCATGTTTTGCCATACAATTAAATGAAACCTGGAGTTTGGGGACTCAAGTTGTAACAATCAAAATACGTCAAACAATAGTTCATATCACAATGCCATTGTTTCAGAGGGGAGAGAAAGCCAGAGACGATAATTATGCATCATTTTTATTTGATTTGATATAAGTCATTAACAAATTGCAGTAAAGCCAAAAATATTGTCAAGTGCTAAATTTCTTTGTACCCTCTGATCTTCCCCCTGCAACCATTAGGCTTATAATACAGTAAGTCTGTCAAGAACCCTCTCTCTTCTAGAACATCCACATGCCTCTCCTCTCCTTAAGGGATTGAGCTCCCACACTTGGAGAACATGTATGAGTACAGTAGGACACAGCCCCTGTTATGCTGAGCCAAAACATATCAAGATGATTAGAAATGACAGGAAAACCCAACTCCCGCTGCGGCTTTCACTCGAGGCCATATCTGGAAGACCAAAATCCATTTTATAAACATTGCCTTTTTATATCCATTTGAAAAACAATATCTTATTAAGAGACATTTGCTTTATGTCTAGAAGATGTAAGTAATAGAATTAGAGTGAACAGCTGGCTAAACGCATCTGTTTTCGAACACATCTATATCCACCACTGGGACTAGTTCAGATTACACTCCAAAACAAACAAACAAACTCTTATATTCAAGGAATAAAGCCAACTATAATAATGATGTGGTCAACATCCCCCAAAACCACAATGGAGAAACAAATATTCACGATTATTTTAAATGATTGAATAACAAAAAGCGCTAGATTTTTAAGTTAAAATACAAACAAGTTATATTAAAAAGTACACCCATGTCAACAATATTCAATTTTTTTATGTTATACACTTATGAAGCATGTGATATCAAGCATAGGTGTTTAATGGACTGTATGTCCATCTTCGTTTGCATCTAATTTGACATGCAAAACAGTTGATTTGTTTTTTCCATCTTTCCTGTAAGATACAGCATTTAATAACATACTCCTGTTTAAAATCCAGACAACCAGTTAAAAAATGTGTAGTGTATCTGGAAAAAGAAATGGCTAAGAGTCTAATGCAAATTTAAGTACATTTACTGATAAAATCTGAGGGGTTTGTTCTTGAGAACTCCGTAAAAGTAAGCATTTCGGCTGCTATTTGATCCATAGATTACAATATATGTGGAATAATTCGACAGACTTGTCTATAAGCATTGTTTTAACACTATTTTAACGCAATATTTTGGCAGAAATATCACATTGTGACAGTTTTTTTTTGTCTATTAAGAAACTAACAACTGCAAGCACAGCTAAAAAAGAATCCTCAAATAAGCCAGCAAAGTAAAAATTAAAAGTATCCAAAAATTTTCTTACTAAAATTAATTTAGATATTAGAACAAATCATGACACATTAAATTGTGTATTCATTATCAGTGGCGAGACAGAGTAACACACAACTAAAGCTGTGCCTCCAATCGTAAAATATTCATATATTTCTTGACAACTTCAATCTAGAATGCACCTATAATTCTTAGCAGGCTCTCCACTCAAATCAGTTGCATTTTCATTTCCCATAAGCGCTCATAAAAGTTTGATTTTGCTTCTAGTGGGTCACTATTAGAGGGGTTAGTTATAATTGAAACTAAACTCTGCTAAAAGGTACGCGTCTTGAAGCATTATTGAAACCACCATCACAATACTACTGTGCGATCCCCCTCCTTTCATCCAAAATAATAACAGTGCATCTTAGCTGTTTGGTACTATCAGAAACAACAGTGCATCTTCGCCAATTTTTGGCACACGCAAAGTATTTTAGACATCAGAGAGCAGACTCTTAGAACAAAACAAAACATGATACAAACGATGAGAAGAACTATGGCTTACTGTTCCTGTCCTCAACAAGATGTTTAGTTGGTACATGGCAAAATTGAGATTATTAAAAAGAAAAAACCCTGCATTACAAAATCAAATAAAGATGTTTCACTTTCTCTGGCATGCAAAGACTAACTAATCAACGAGTCTGGGCCAAACAGAGAAAATCTAGTAGCCCTAACAATAAAAATAGCATTGTCTGAAAATATGCATGAAATCATTATGACAAGACATGTAGATATTTTCTTCTGATTTCTATCTTTTATCTCAAACCGATATAACAGGTAGGACTGTCTTATGTACATTTTGTTCCTATGACAGTGAATGCCTAAACAACTAAGCAAAACTAACTGATTTCCCCGAGTTTACTGTAATTTTAATCTACTGTGGCTTGTTACCAGGTCTAACTGTTTGATAATACCCAGTAATCTGGTTTTGTGTAAATGTTATGGATCTGTAAATAAATATGTATGTTTGTCTACTTTACAGTAGGTCACAGTCTCTAACTGCCTGAATGTAAATGCTACATAGAAATAACAAGAAACTAGAGTCAGTTGCTATAATAACTCATCATATGTATGAAAAAATGTAGCCTTTTTGGTCAATATGAAAGCCCTTTAGTATGTTTTAAACAATGTCACCCCTAAATTGAATAATAAGTCGATCTTTTATAGCAGTTTTAAATTAAATCAACTCAAGTCGTAGCTGTCAGAAAAAAAGTCACTTAATTCGACCAGCAGAAGTGAAGGCTTCACCACACTCTAAGCTCATTGGCTGGAAGTCAGCTATGATGTCATCACAGAATGTTATAAGGGCTCTGACAAGTAGCCTGGGAGCCACATTTAATGTAACACTGCTCACCAGTGTGGCTGTCTGCTCTGTGAGGTTGAGAAAAAGAGCACTCGTGAATGAGAGAGAGTTAGAGAGAGAGAGAGAGAGAGAGAGAGAGAGAGAGAGAGAGAGAGAGAGAGAGAGAGAGAGAGAGCAACCAAAAGACTAAGAAAATGCCATCATGAAAAGAGGATTTGCTCATTCTTTACAATTCTGCACAACTACAAAAAACATGATTTAACTTTGCATGGAAGGAGCAGCAGAGGTGGAAGTCTTCTGGAGGTTAGTCTATTTAATTAAAATATAATCTTTTAAAATGCGTTGGTTAAAAAGTGGATTTTGCTTTATGCGATTACTACAAGTTTTCCCTTGTTACATTTAAACAATCCATTCTCAAATCATTTAAGTCATTTATCTACTTTCTGTCAGGTCATGGGAAGCGCTAAGTCTCTTGTACCTCAAAACTTTACATGTGATGACCCTCCACCAAACTCATCAACCAAAAGTGAACTACAGATGGTAGTTCTGGGCACACTCATGTCCATCCTAGTCTTGGCCATTGTCTTCGGCAACATTTTGGTAATTACAGCTATTGGCCGCTTCCAACGACTTCAAAATGTCACAAACTGCTTCATCACA
Organism: Danionella dracula; assembly: GCA_900490495.1. Classification (NCBI taxonomy): domain Eukaryota; kingdom Metazoa; phylum Chordata; class Actinopteri; order Cypriniformes; family Danionidae; genus Danionella; species Danionella dracula. Next base: position 3,238,843 of record UELW01000001.1, on the reverse strand, counting down.
TCACTTGCGTGTGCTGACTTGGTCATGGGATTAGTAGTGGTTCCCTTTGGTGCCATTTACATCATCCTGAACACTTGGCATTTTGGAAGCTTCTTTTGTGACTTCTGGACAGCCACTGATGTTCTGTGTGTCACCGCTAGTATAGAGACACTCTGTGTCATCGCTATGGATCGCTACCTCGCAATTACGTCCCCATTCCGCTACCAGTCCTTACTGACCAAAGGCAGAGCTCGCATCATCGTTGTGCTTGTTTGGGTCATCGCTGGACTCGTTTCCTACCTGCCAATCCATAAGCAGTGGTGGATTTCTATAGACAACCAGACATATTGTTGCATACTGGATGATAACTGTTGTGAATTCAACACCAGCTACTCCTATGCCATAATCTCGTCTACGGTCTCTTTTTACATTCCACTGGTCATCATGGTCTTCGTTTACAGCCGGGTCTTCCAGGAAGCAAGGAAGCAGCTGAAGAAGATCAACAAAAGTGAGGGCCGTTTTCATGCTCAGAACAAAGCCCAGAATCAAGACACAGCAAGAAACAATTGTGAACTGAGGTCCACCAAGAAGCCCAAATTCCTGAAGGAACACAAAGCTTTGAAGACTTTGGGCATCATTATGGGTGTTTTCACACTATGTTGGCTTCCATTCTTTCTCCTCAATGTGATTCCCCCAAATACAGTGGACAACTTGACTTTCAGAATCTTTAACTGGATAGGCTATGCTAACTCTGCCTTCAACCCTTTGATCTACTGTAGGAGTCCAGATTTCAGGCATGCTTTCAAGGAGATCCTGTGCCGTAACCGGTCACACTACCCCAATGTAAGGCCAATCAATGGATATATATTTAGCGGGCACAGTTGGCAAAGTGAGCGCCAGGGCCGTAGCAAAGACAGTTCGGAGGACAGTGACCCTGCTGAGCGAAACATGGAAAAGGAAGCATGCATGCCAGCAGTCAGAGCAGACTCTAATGGGAACTGCAATAAAACCCTAATGAGTGTGTTGTAAATCACCTTGGTGAGTCCAAACTCGTTTAACTGTGAGTTCTCCATGTGTCACATAAGGACATGTTATGCCTCATTTGGTAAGTGGCCAATGAAGGGTGTGTAATAGAAAAAAGGAACATTTTAAATGTTTGTTTTCCTCATCTACCTCATTGCTTTCTCTCCATGAATCTCAAGCTCTATCAATTCATTTCATCACGATGTCTTCAAAAAACATGAATCCTAAACTGTTTCTTGTCGAAGAACCACGGTTTAAATTAACAAATTCTAACAGTGAACCTACTTCAATCGTTTTATAAAGACACTTTGAACCAAATGTTCACCAAAGGAGTTCCTTCTGAGTAATCACCTTGAATAAACCAAGGTAGCTTCAAAGAGTGATTTGCATTCATCAGATGATCAAAATTAGCTTTTTATAGAAATTATTTTACTATTTCAGCCACATAGCAAATGTGTCACATGAGCACCAAAAGGCTCAGTTAAATAGTACATTTTTCTTTATTCAAAGTTTTTTCACTTAATATTTTTCCAATCTTGGCAGAGCACTAGCCTCTTCTTGCAATGTTCACTTGTTTTAACATCTACAAACATCCTGGTTAAAATGTAACTGACTGACAACCCACCATAGAAACAACAGCTCTTAGCGCACAAAAAAAATGAAGAAAAGCCACATGTTCCTGTCAGCTGGTTTAAGAAAGCTGCCAAATTATAATCTTTCAATCAAATCAATTTTTTGTAAAACTGTGTTCAATGAACCAAACAGAAAGCTCAAACATAGAGATATGATCTCACCCCTCCTAAAAGAAGATTTAAACATGCATAAAAACAGGACTTCTCTGGAGGTGTGTTTTGAGCGTTCTTGCGTCATCCAAGCTATGAAGTCTGCCAAATTCTTATTTACTCTGTAAAAGTTCTAAGCATTTTCCAGAACATTAAAGCAAAGTTTAACCTGCCACAGAGTAAAGCCCTAAAATGCATTGTATATTGAAGGCATTAAACATCATTTGGAGCGATAAATGAATTAAGAAGCATCAAGTTTCCTTTCTAGCTTGTCTAATGTATGCAGTTCCTCACTGACTCATATTTCAGATTTGGTAGGGTTTAACCTAATGTTCCATGCATATCAAGAAGTGTGCCAGTGGTAAACAATTTCAAAACTTGTTAGTGTTCATGAGCTATTCATTTATACTAAGTGGCTCTCTTCTTGTGCAGTCTGCCTTTGCTGTTGAAAACTGTGACCTTTGTTCTTCGTATCAGTTGTGGCTTCAGTGGTTTTTGGTAAATTCTATGTGCAAAGTGCTTTGGAGATTTCAGATGTTTCTACATGTTTACCTCTAAAGGGTAAATTGTTGTGATAAATGGAATTTGTGTTTTATATGTGTATATATTACACAAAAAGTTTAGATATTGTTCTGCTCTTTGTACACCAATTCAAAATTCAAACATTCTAACCTTATCTGTAAATAAATAATGGATTGAATAAAAAGTAATGAAGCTGTTTCTCTGTAAACAGGACACCAGCTGTAAAAGTATGCTTGTCCTTTTCAGGAAATGAAAGCAAATGTGACAGCACAGACAGATTTGTTAACACTGCACCCTACTGGGAGGGCTTCTCTCTGCATGTAGATCTAATCTAACCCCCTCATGTGAAACTCTGACCTTTACCTCTTTTTGGTCATTGAAATATGTGTGCAATTTGTTGGTTCAGTGTGGAAATGTGATTTGCTGTTATGTTATAACATTTAGCAAATCCTGACTTCTCTGTGGAATTGTTTAAGTTGTCGAGTACAGTGTTTACATATATTTGTGTCTATTGGTTAGACATGATTCATGATCATTTGGAATGTTAATTGTCTTGAATTGCACCTTATTCCTTTAAGCATTGAAATGGAACTAATGCCATGCATTAGGGATAATATCAATGTCAGCTGCAGCAGATATTGTGCACAAAGCAAATTTGCCATTTTAACAAAAAGATTATTATTTCGTAGTTTCAAACACCTAAATTGTTATTTTCATATTTTCATAATATATAAATGGAATCGGTTAAAATAACACTTTAATGTCTATTGGGGAAAATTTGCCTTGAGCATCACTGCTTTAATGCAGAATGGTTCAGGAGAATACTGGCCAATGAACTTTGTGCACTTTAGAGTTCATCTGCTGAGTCGGTTATCTGAAAAGAAAGCTTTTTAGAATGTCTGTCATTGCACAGTTGAGATTAATTGTGACATTTGAAAGAACACAGCATGGACTGCTTCAAACAGATGCTTTGAGATCTGATGAAGACAGTTTCCCTTTAAATGTAAAATTGGAAATGGAACTTAAATAAGCTAAGTCGACAAAGGTTTAATTCAGTTCCCTCTGCACAAAGCTTAATTTATGGCATGTGTACTGTAAATACTATCAATTGAGTTAGATGTTTACTTCTTTCAGCCCCTTTCGCACAGGATTATCACTGTTTTGATGAACTGGTATGTGCAACCATGTCTGTTTTAAAGGTATTTATGAAAAATTTGTGTCATGCTGTGTGTTAATGGAATAAATTTTGTTTCAATGTATATCTGAATGTCATTTATTTCAGTGTTTGGTTAAACTGTGATAGCCTGAGATATCACATTTATAATAGTGGCTTTACTATTAAAAGAAAATCTAAATCTTTTTAAATATGGGGTTTGTGACATCTGCACTGTAAAAGTATATAACTATAAACTACAAAGTAATTCATGGGTAATAAGTAAAACTACTTGGCCGCTTTCCCCTTTGCTTACTACATACATATAAAGTGCATTTTATCATGATGAAATCTAGCCAAAGCAAGAGTGAAAGCAGTAAAAGTACAAATCAGCCAACTTTCTTTATTCCAAAGCCCTTACAAGGAATTTCCCTCATTATTAAAGAGTAAATCAATTCGTGAAACTCCACCACAATGATTTGTGTCCATCTGTCCTGCACAAAAACATCCCCTTAAGAATAAATTCACTCTTTGCATGCGTAGCTGCAACTCAACCATGTCTATTTCAGTATGGGAACAAGTCCCTGCAGCATGTGATTAGAAGAAAATGGAATTAGGTTTCCAGTGGTTTATTCATATAAAATACTCAATTTCTATTAATTACCATTTACCCCCATGAACTAAGGGGAATATCGACGTTCCAGTTTCCGTTCACAAAGAAATCTCCATAGAGTACATACTGGAAAAGTGGAACTCATGACTGATGCAATAAATGACAAATGATTCATGACCAGTTTGTGCCAAATTATCCTTTGATACTCTGCTTCTTAATAATGCTGTGACATTTAGCAAACCGTGGAATAGATTTGTTTGAATTAAAGGGAGATTAGCAAACATGGACAGATCAATCACGCCGGAAAATACATAAAGGTTTCCAAGCATTAACATTTTCGGTGATGGTGATGAATTAAGCTCATTCATATATGCAGAATGACATTAAAAAGACCAAAGATAAATTTTGCTAGTTGGATGAAAAAACTAGTTTACATTCAATTTTCTTCATTTTTTTATTTTGTAATGCTATTACCTGTAATGTAAACCAGTTCTTATTATATTGTGTTAAATAAAATCAAGTTAAGTGAATTGCTCAAACTAACAAAACTTGTTTTAGCTTAAAATTGATTAAAGTCAGTATCTGCTAAATAGGTTTCCATTTTTCTTGAATCAAGCTTACATTTGAAACTTGAGATGCACTGTTGTTTTACCAGAGAGAAACCAGTGAGGTACATAATATTATCACCACATTACATCAGCAGCCAGTCTGAACAACAAATTTTGACCATTTAACCACTAAATTAATGTCTTTCAGACTGTGAGATGGTTTTATTAGGACACAAAACTTTGACCTCCTTAAAACCGGCCTTGTTATTAAATGTAATTTAGACCTACTAAACAAGAGCCGCTGGTTGTTTTTCACAAGTGCTCTCCAAACTGATCTGATCATTTACCTCAATTACACTTGAACCTCGGTAGAGCTATAGACAGCACGTCTCTGTTATTAAATCTAGTTCAACTCTCCACCACAAATAAAAGTGTTGCATCAATTGTCACCCCTTAAAACATCTTCAAACATCTGGCAGGCACACATGCAGGTTGCCTGTCAATATACTATCTGGAACATCTTGTCTTTCTGTCATGTGCCAAATCTACCTCTCTGCAGTATCTGAGCATCTCACAACCTTCCTTGGTAATAGAATCAAGTTGTGAGTGGAAAAGTGTATGACCCTGTTGAGAAGATCAACTGGGGTGAGAAGACAGTAACTATGAAGAGCTGGTTTCTGAATCCCAGCAGCACCACCTGATTTTATATAACAACATTTACAGTTGTCAGTTGAACTCCTGAATTCAACAACTTTGAGAATTCAACAAGCACATTTTGATTGATTAGTTTATCTCAAAACATTGAACAACAAAAATTAAATCATTATATTGCCAACATCAACTCCTCCGATAAAATGAGAAGTATTCAAAATTTGGTTAGAGCATTTATTGAGGCCATGTCGTTTGTAAAAACAGCTCCAGCATGTTGCATATAATCAACACTGCTTCCAACTGGGTCAGTGCACCAATCAAGTACTTTTTGCTCTTCTTCCCACTGTTTCAAGTAGAATCAAGAGATCCCTGGTTTTCAAATTATTGCCAAGTATATTTCTTGAGTTAAGAGGATGTGAGGTTTGATATCGTCTCAGCCTCAGATGTAAAGTGTCTATATAACTTATAGGTTTGGTAAAAAAAAATTATGACAGCACTTAGAGAGCCCTGAAGTCATGATCTGTTTGGTTGAATGTATCTGAATTTGCAGGAGAAGTGAGCGTTGTGATTTTCATTCCACTGAGAAACATTGCTCAGTCATACAATTGAGACAAAGAGCTGCCATGTGAGTTGAGAATGAGTAGTTATAAATAACAGCTAAGCATTAGAAAACAACGAGTAACTTTTTTGTAGCAACATTTCCAGTCCTGTACATATGATACTATGTGATGTGATTTGGGATTGGCTGGTTGACATGTTAGTCAAATGACTTACTTTCTGGACAGGTTTTACCATAGAAAATAGCTGCTGAATTAAGTTTGGTATAACCCATGCCACAATCCACACTAAAAAACACACAATTCAATCTTGGTCATGGCACTAATTGTATTATTTCTTTCTCTTTTCCTGGCTCAGAATAAAAACAAGACATTCTTGGCACTCAACCTACTGCTACTGCTAGAATGTTTTTTGTGATAATAGGAGCTCTGTTTTGAAGCAAAGCTTTCGCCCACTTTTACTGTTTCTGTTTGACACCCTTCAATTAATATTAGATTATAAAGGTGGTAAGACATCAAATTCTTAGCAAGTTAAAGTCGTGCATTTTGTTCATCCTCCCTCCGTCTAACTGGCCCAAGTTAACAAAACCCTTCAAGTTAGCACTTTTTTTAGATTTTAGCATGTATGTGTTTGACTTTGTCTGCTAAACACTGTAACCTGAACCATTGAATCGATTTTCATTTTAACTACATTTTTGCCCTTTTTTGCACTTCTTGGTTTAAAAGGAAATGTCAACCAAATCTACATTGCACCGTTCTCACTATCAACCAAACAATGAGCTATCCGAATAGCAAGTTGTTTTGTGACTGTGCTAAAATGACATTAACATGCATATTATGGGAGTCTACATGTATCTGCTCATCGGGCAGAATCTCTTTTCCTGTGTGAAGTTTGTTGTTTTAAGACTTAACTGCAAATTTGCATTTTGAAAAGTAGTGCTTTCGTTTCCATCAGGTGCAAACCTCACATGTGCTCATTTTCAATTCTCTCTCGCATCCACAAGTGGTCTGTGTAACTACTTTTTTATGTCCTGCTCCCTGTTATCTTCCAATTTAACTCATTAAGGAATAATTATTTGTTTAAAAAGTTCAAGTATGTTAATGACATCAATGTGCCCCATCAACACTGGGTTAAGAGTCAGTTTGAACCTCTTGAGGTCAAAGGTGTTAAGCTAACTAAAACAAAACAAACAAAAACTACTTTGTCTACACTGCTAAAGTCCATCCTGTTCACAATGTCATTGTAACCACCTCTTAATGTTTTTCACTATAAACAAGGTTTGGTTATTTTAGGCAGAGCTTTTGTAAACTCATGATAACATAAAACGCCCATTAGGAAGTTCACAATGTACTGTGGTTTATTAGTATTTTTTTCCTATGTATGACACTAAGCATGGCACCACATAGTCTAACATCACTTATCTCTAAAAGACCTCCATGGGCAACCCCCAAAAAGTAATATTCCTGCCCTGTGGGTTAAAACAGCAAAGAATCAGAGCTTGGCTTTATTCAGCGTCATCGTCCAAGAAAAACATCTACTCAAACAAACAGCCCATACTGGCACATGCCATACTCTTTTCCCATGTCAAATACATCTGCCGTTTCCTGGCTATTAGATATAGAGATTGATCAAATTTGGTAAACGTTAACAACAACGAGCCAAAGTTGGCATCACCCTCAATGTGTAAAGGAGAGAACTTTCAGTGTGTGCCATGATGTTATGAGCATGTGGAAAGAGAGACATGAGAAGAGTACACTTGGATCATCATGACGTACAAACCCAAAGTCTAATGCTGCTAAGAGTATGCTGGGTTAAAACACATAAACAACTAGCACACACAAATTACCACAAGGGAGCTGAAATGAGATATCACAAAAGCACTCAGAGGAAAGATTACAGACACTCTCAGAGGAGCCATTTTCACAAGGTAAGAGGCGAGGGTCTCTCTTGTGCTTAATGATTTTGCCATTAGAGTAATCCAGTGTCTCATTTTCTCTCTTCAGAAAACAGTGTCTGCCATGTGATTTAAAGCCTACAGTCGACCCGCGGCGAGTAGCAGCACTGCTGTGCGTCTGTGCATTCTTAATTGGTGCTGTTTGTTAATTTCCATCGTTGTGAAGAAACAACATTACAAAGACAGCACTATTAGGCTTGAACACTCAGTTCCTCACTTGAATTGGTCAAATAAATCACAATATATTTCTCATGAAAAATGTTGAATGATAATGGAGTCAAGAAAAATAAACTCATTTTGTTGTAATGAATTAGTTTTCGTCTGTGTGTAAAATTGGTAACACTGGATCCTGACCAATTATTTCATGAAAATAGTCACGTTACATTTGCTGATGAACGTCATCTCTAAAACAAACCCAACTGAAAAGTGATTTGGATTTATTTATTCATAAACTCTTATTGAAGCTTTGTTTGAAAGTATGAACATTTTTTTCCTTTTAACAGTTCAAATTTCCAGGTTTGATAAAGAGTTGCGTTAACTCCAGCCCTTTTTTATTCAAGGTTTTCAAAGTACACAAAAGTATGACTCATTTACTCAGCTTTTTGATGAACAGCACAAAAAGCTGCTTTCTGTACACTCCAAACCCCTGCTTCTACTGAAAAGACTCATTTGGTCTAAATCATCCTTTGAGGTTCAAAATCTACTCAGGTTCACTTTTGACACGTATCTATGACACGTGATCATATTGCGTATTTAAATTACTTGGTTTAATCCACCCAGACACTTACCTCATTAATTCAATGGCATGTCCCAAGGACCAAAAGAATAATTGAGTAAAAGCTGTAGTTTTTTATAACATGACTCTTGTAGCTGTCTTAGTATCTTGCTTAAAACCCTTAGTGTCCACTTTAGATAAAGACCGGTGTGACTTTCTACTAATAACTAAAATTTCTAGAAAATCCTAGTTTGCTTTCAACACATGGCATAAATCTTCCTGGTTGTTTTTCTAAACTGGAATCTGTCCAAATCAAATCTTGTAGTACATGCAATTAACATGTAAGCGGCAACCTCTTCCTATATGAAATGACTGAACTGTAGTACATCAACTGTAAGTAAGCAGGTTCTCATTTCTTCCCATGTTAAAACTGCCAAACTTTGCAACTGAAAAAAAAAACAAGTTTACACCCCTGGTCCTCCAATGTCTTTCATTCAGACATCTAGTTTTGACCTTCAGGAAAACTCTGAGGGGGTGAATTGTTTTGACATGTGTTTGTTTAAGATACGTTACGATAATTTTTATACAATCAATGGTTCCACTGACCACTCTTGTCCCTAACATATAAGGCCAATCTATACTTTATACTTCTATACTATAGCATCAAGCCAACGAATTGTCCTGGGTGGGCTTTTACATATCCTTGCACTGACCAGGTTTCCCAGCGATGGGTTGCGGCAGGGAAGGGCATCCGCTTTGTAAAACATATGCCAGAGAGATGGCGGTTCATTCTGCTGTGGCGACCCCGAAAGGGAAGAAAGCCAACATGAAGATGAATGAATGAATGCACTGACCAGATTGCAGAGTCTGACTTGCACATCTGAAAATTTATAACTACGCGTCAATGCCCCATAGACGACAAGCTCTGTAATTGGTCGACAGGGTACAGGGCCAGGCTTCAACAGCAACAATAGAGCGCAGAACTGTAGATGCTATTGGTTGCAAATGGGTGCGAAGCCTCCCAACTAGCCATTTACAAACTTAATCCACAACTAAAACGCTAAACACTCTTCTTTGCACACTCACATAAGGGGAAGGGGTGTCCCAATTCTTTTTCGAACAAAGGCCCATAGCAAAGTTGTATACCACTTCAGTTGAAGTGAGGTCAAACCCCAGAAGGATTTTCCTGCATCCACCGTGTGATGCGGACACACTGTCCTTTACCAAAGATTGCAGCCAGTGCTAAGAAACCTTAATTTATATTGTAGTATATTGTTGCTTTTCTTTTGTTTATTTCTTTTCTTCACATAGAGACATATCTGTCTGTGAATTTAGAAAAGAGACACTAAACACTACAGCCTGATAGGAGGAGTAGCTTCAGTCTTCAGTTACAACACAGGGATTAAACACCAATTTACTGATAATTCAATATCTATCACAGGTGCTTCAAAGACACATGAAACAATCTTGTCACCCATAGAAAATGTGCTAATAATGTTGACAATAAAAGTCATACAAAATAGTTATTTTGATTTTATCTTCCAAACCTGAGAACCTGAAAGTTAAGGTTAACGGACTTTAAAAAAATGATTAAAAAAAAAACGTGATATGTGTGTACTAAGACCAGACACTTCTACTACACATACTTTAAAGATCTCTACCAAATTTCCATACAAAAAGCCTAAAAGGGGTTTGCATAATGAGATTACTCAAAGTTTAAAAATCTGTCATCATTTACGTACATGACCAGGGGTTCAATTTGTTTTGAAGCAAAATTTTACTACCAAATTTGAACTATTCATTCTCTCTTAGCCCCCCCCCCCCCCGGAACCATCCTCCATAAATATACAGTTTTAACTAAATGGACTCGTTTTAAATTAAAACTGATTTTTCAATTCAAAATTTCACCTACTAGCTCTCTTGTTTAGCCCAATAAGGCACATTTTCGCCTACTATGAATGTAATTCAAGATAATACATGTTCTTCCATGATACGCGATGCATAGACTTTTATGGGGTACTTAAATAAATGCAAAAACCTTGACAAAACTAGAATGCTTTAATTGCAACAATAGTTGATGGTTTGAGGTGCAATGTAATCTACTGGAGTTGGTTCACTGCATTGGTTTTTTTAGGTCCAAAGACAATGTTGCCACTAGTTTTAGAGGACTTCATGCTTCCTACTGTTGGAACTTTATGGAGATTCAGATTTTATTTTCCAATAGGACTTGGCCACTTCACACAATGTCAAAGCTACCATTATCTAGTGGTATCCCTGTTCTTAATTGGCCAGCAAATTCACCTGACAGATCAAATTGATTTGCTATTGTGAAAAGGATGATGTAATACGCCCGACCTATAAAAGCGGAGGGCTCCCTGAGCAGTTCTTAATTCTAGTCTCAAGTCCACGGCCCATTACTGCAGTAACTCAGACTAAAAACGAGCCACAAGTAAGTAGTTAGTTCTGTACATGCGCATACTTTTAATGTTGCCATTTAAAAAGATGGAAAATGCTGCAGGAGCATTCAAACCAAGATGAGCAGGTTTAGGAACAGATTTTTTTCCAACAGATTTCTGACAGTTTCTTTGATGATCTAAATCACTTAAATCCCTTTGTACAGTATAGTACTTTATATACTGTTGATGTTGCAACATATTTAATTGTTATACAGACTTATTTGTACAGCAAAACACATTTCTGGTTAGACGCTAACTGCATATCATTACCTTGTACCCACATGTGCAATGATAATGTTGAATCTGAAACTGTCAGTTACAATCATTAAAACAAACATTTGTTTTCTTTAAGCCTGTCTATCAGTACATTTTTCAATGCAATTTATTCAATCAATCAAGTTTTTTTATATTCTAATTATATGACCAGCATCTGTTCAATTGTAAAGAACTAACATTTGTTTTAAATAACATAAACTCATCAACAAACAATTTAAAAGGATATCCCTGTGAGGACAAAGAAAGGTCAGACAGAACATCCGTCAAATTAGGGATATAAGCCCTTCCTGAACGAAACCAACTTGTGTGCAACACCATAAGAGGAACAAACCTAACAGCTTCCATACTCATGTTCTGATGCACAAATCATGATCCAGAGATCCTGTACATAATAGCCGTAGCTCATTTTAATTAGTGTTCTATAAAGTTAAAGGAAGCAGCTACCATTACAATCTAATTAGCATCTTCCTGGCAGCCATTACAAGCAAAGGAACAATTCAGGTTTCCCTCAGGAATCAAAGACCATTTAGTGTTACAAAACCAGCCCTTTTCCTTCTCTATCCAACACAATTCATTACAGACAGGCTGTGACTAATATTAGAAATCTTTCAAAAAGTTTGTACCCCAATAACATTGAATGAAATCCTTGCATAATGCAGGTTCTCTTTTTCTTGAAGATTGGTGAAAAATTGATATGTGGTTCATTCTCTAGGTCTCTGATGGCAGTTCTTAGGGTGGGACAGTTCTGGCATACAGTGATAAGAAGGCAGGCGGCTCTAACGTTGGAATCTAATTGGATAAGCCTACTGTGGCTCATTTGAAAACCACAACCTAAACTTTGTTTAGTTTGGTGGTCAAAAACTTAACCCGTAATGATTTTTGCTGCTTTGATTCAATTCTATTTTATGATATGATATAGACGTGCCTGATGCAGAGGGTCGAAAATTCATATACAACTATACGATGCAAGTTTAAAGAAGAATTATATTCTATATTTATAATAATTACATTTTGCAATGAACAAATGCTTTAAAAAGTGGATTGACCTTTTCAAGAAAGGCTTAAAAAAGATTAAATACTGCTAAAAAAACACGTACATTAGATGTAATTCTTTTTTTAAAGTTTCATGAATTTTACAAACACATAACTGTTAAATAATTCTGCACTTTTTTTCCAGTGAAATTACAGTTGACATAGGTCATTTTTCATTTAAAGAAATAGTTGGAATGTAGGAAAATTATCATGTAAATATAAAATACAACATATAGGTTCACCATTTTTTAACAATATGTGTGTGTATATATACTTGGTATCCTACCAATAAAATAAAATGTGTGTTTTACCATAAATTAATGATTAATTAATTATTTGACAAATTAGTTGATGATTTATTTTGCAGTGTGGAGATATAAAACCTTAATTTAGAGTTTGCTTCCAATGAAGCTGTGTTCGCATGAAAGCTAGACTCAACACTGCTTAGGAAAAAACGCAAAAATGTATTATGAACAATTTGCTCTCGTTCGTTAATCTGCAACATCTGTGTAGGGGTTAATTCTGCCATTCGGATTGACACTCAGACTAATCAACTGATGAGGGAGCACTTTGATGGCTCAGTGAGTGTTAACTGGAGATATTAAAAGATACCCGCATTTTGTTTTGTCTCCACTGAAGCTCTGTTGGCATGGAAGCTGAACTCAACGCTGCATTACAAAGCACAGAAATTCATTTCGAACACTTTGGTCATATTCATTTAAAGCCTCCAGATAAAAAGCTCCATTCAGCTAATTACTTTTTTCAGGAAGCTTTTAGTCATCCCTCTGACTAATTTTTATCCAAGGAACATATTTGTTGGCTTAAATGACAACATAACACATCCAATATTTACCACGGTACATTTGCTATGGGTTTCTTACGGCATGACATGTTTTAATTACACAAACAAAAAAAGCATGAAAAAGCCTTAGTTTCCTGCATATTTAATTTTTCAAATTTATAGAGGAAATTCATTCTTTTTTTGTCATTTAATTTGGAGTGCAGTCTTAATTATAGACGGTCTTAATAATTTTGGAGGTTAGAGGCATAATTTTTTATCATGCTTTAAAAAGCAAGGGTTGCATTGCATCTTCATGTTTACGCACTACAAACAGAACTTTGTGTGCTCAGCTCCTAATGAAACATACACTATTGAAAAATAAAAATATAAGAGAAATCAGTGGTATAACTGTTTTTAGAACGTCCCCTCCTGAGATTTGTTTAATGCTTCATTTTGGACGCATATGCTTCATTTTCCACGCATATAAATTATGATTTCCAGTGGATTTCAGAATAAATGTTTAATTTGGAGCATTTTCAGTGTAAAATGTGGTCCTTTGGAGCCTCTGAAACATTTCAAGTTTTGCTTAATTTTTGAACATTTTAATATGGAACACTCTGAAATTAAGGATCCATCAACCAACCTAGTTATTACATCACTCGGTCTTGGTTAAGGCTTATATCGAGTCTGATAAGTTTGAGGTTGGAAAGCCGTCGTCTATTCGGAATACTCCAGTGACCTGGTGACTGTCTGAGAAAACAGTGCCAAAATGCTGCTGCAATAGAAAATCCAAATTTTAAAAGACTTAATGACAAATTACATTCAACAACACTTTACACCCTGTAGAGAAATATGTTTATCTTTAAGATTAAATCATTTTTACATATGGTGTTTTACAAAAAGGGTGTTCCCCATCATTATGTCGGTGACGACTATGGCTCTACTCTATCCATACTATTTCAAAATGCCAATCAGTGAACGCGCTGATGGTCACGTGATCACGTTGTTCCGCATAAAGCGAATGCAAGTGTGACACTCTTTCTGTTATTTTGCTGGAGCCTACTCTCGAGCGAGCGGCTCAGCGAGAGACAACCACAGAGAACAGTTGGATTATACTTTGTGTGGATTATTGGAGATCAGGTGAGTTGACAGCAACCATCAAGGTTTTTCGACCGGATCCAGAAGGAGGGATCAGAATGTGTTAATTGCACAGTTCTGTCCAGCAGCGCATTTAAGCCAAGGTTAAGCTTGGCATTTAAACCATCGGAGGCTTCCCGCCTGCAAGGGCCGATAAGTGCATGAACTCTGGCGCCCAGAGTTGTCCAGCAGGTTCATGCACACTCCGCCACAGTGAGTTATTGGATGAGGCTCTGCTTGCATCTTCTGGGGACTCCTGTGCGCCTGAGGATGCACTCTCCACTGTTGCATTGTGGTGTATCTCCCGAAGGAGACAGTACATTACTCTACCCCTCTGTGGTGACGGCAGATTGTGCTGCGGAGGAGATGGCCGAGTTGCTTGCCCGGGCTGCCAGAGAAATTGGGTTGCAGGTGGATATTGTTCTTCCTGGAAATGCATCAGGAACTGACCCAAACTTAAAAGGCACCTCTTAAAGCGAGGTTGGTCAGTTTCCCCTCTCTCGCTCCCCTTGATGGTGCGGTAGCTAGGGGGTACGAAGCGATTCCCCTGGTAGAACAGGCGCTGGCACCTGGTCTTATGCCAGGGTAACTCTGCCGCCTGGGGTGAACAACCGAAGCTTCCATCCTGCCAGCTAAGCCTGTCGTTGGACCTGACTTCGAGGGCTTAAACTGCTGCAAATCAAGATGCCACTGCCTTGCATGCCATGGCAGCCTTTCAGGTTGTTGGCCCAGGTCTTACAAAGGATCTGAGGGCTGCAACCGACTTCGCACTCAAGGTGATGAAAGTTGCAGCTAGCTCACTTGGCCACACGATGTCTATATTAGTAGTCCACAGCCGCCATCTTTGGTTGACCCAGGCTGAGATGTTTCCACAAGATCAGAGGCATTTCCTCAACGCACCTGTGGTCCCAGATGGCCTATTCGGCGCTGCGTTAGATGACATAACGTCACGGGTTTCTATGATCAGGAAGCAGGCGGAGGGTTTGGGGGAATCCATGATGCCACCTAGGAAGAGAGGTGGACGCTCCCCTTCTAGGTCCGCACCCCAACGCCTGCTCGACACCAGAGAAAACCTCCTCTGTCCTCCCCTGATCATCAGCCCCATGTCTGAGACATCAACCATGAGTGGCTACGAGGTGTCGACAGGGGAGCAGTCCTGTCCTGTGTTTATTTTCACGTGAGTATACTCCCTCGGCACAGAACCCTTCTTCAGTTTGGCCTCGAAGGTCGAGTGTATCAGTACTGCGTCCTCCCCTTCGGCTTCTCTGTTTGGCTTTAGTATCGTTAATACGGGAAAGGGTTCAAATCCTGGCTTACTTGGACGACTGGCTGATACTGGTCCAGACATCGTCCCTGTTGATTTGCCACAGAGACAGGGTCTTTTGCACCTCAGCCGTCTGGGGCGTCGGATCAACTCAGAAAAGACCCGTCTAACCCCTGGCCAGAGCATACCTTTTCTGGATATTTAGCTAAACTCGTTGAACATGCGAGCACGCCTCTCTCTAGAGTGCACCCAGAGCCTGCTGAAGGCAGCACGCAGAGTCTGTACAAAGTTAGTAGTCCCTCTGAAAAACTTCCAGAAGCTCCTGGGGCATATGGCTTCCGCAGTAGCAGTTATTCCGCTCAGCTTATTACATATGAGACAACTCCAGTTTTGGCTCAAGTTCCAAGTTCCGTCGCGAACATGGCATCCAGAGCAACTGAAGGTAAACGTGACACCTTGTTGCCGCCTCCACCTGTGTCTTTGGAAAGATGTTCGGTTCCTCAGTGCCGGTGTCCCCCTGGGAGGATCTACCAGGCACGTCGTAGAAACTACCAATGCTTCATAGACCGGGCGGGGTACTATATGCCAGAAGGACAAAATCTCATGTTTTTGGACTAAGAAACATGCTTCCTGGAGCATAAATCGCCTAGAGCTATGTGCAGTGTTCCTAGCAGTAAAGCACTTCAGGAGAATGCTGCAGGGACATCATGTGTTGGTCAGGATGGACAACACGGTGGCGGTGGTGGCGTAAAACAAATGGCAAGGAGGGATACGCTCATCCCGTTTGGCGGCTCTCACTCGCAAACTGCTCCACTGGAGTCAGCTTTGGGGTCTGTCCCTAGTTGCAGTTGCAGGTTGAAGCAGACAGTGTGGGAACCCTGGTCAGGAGAATGGCGACTCCATCCCCTGGCAGACGAGCAGATCTGGGAACGCTTTGGTATAGCGGAGGTAGACCTGTTTGCCACCCCAGAGAATGCTCAGTGCCGGCTGTTCTGCGCTCGGTCCCAGGCTCTTCTCAGGAAGAAACGCCTATATGCGTTTCCCCCAGTGAGCCTCCTTGCACCCCTACTGTGCAAGATCAGGGAGGACGAGGCAAAGGTCCTAGTTTTGGCACCTTATTGGCCCAACCGACCTTGTTTGTAGAACTCTGCTTCCTCATGACAGTCCCTCCCTAGTCAGTTCTCCTGTGGTTGGACCTCCTGACCCTGGGATGTGAACACAAGCACCCTCGCCCAGACCTCTGGAATCTCCATGTCTGGCACATCAGGCTGTGAAGGACCCTCGGTTAATGCCACGCTCTGTGGTCAAACACTGTGTCTTGCCAGAGCTCCCTCTCCTAGCATCTGTTATCCCGGCAAGTGGGGTCGGTTCGTCGACTGGTGTCACTCTTGCCAAGTAGACCCGAGCAGCTGCCCTGTTGAACTCGTGCTAACCTTCCTCCAAAAGGGTCTGGATCGAAGACTGTCTCCATCCACAGAAGGTTTGCATCGCCGCAATTTCTGCCTATCACCTTCCAGTTGAAGGCAACACATTGAGATAACATGAGTTAATGGTCAGATTCATTTAGGCCATCCTTATTTCCTTCCTGCGATCTCTCCATAATGTTATCGGAAGTTCTAAGTCCAGACTTCGAGGTGGCGAGTACAGCCTCAGCACGTTTCCCTTCAGCTCTGGGATTAATGCTCCCTTCTCTAGTATGAGTCGGTATAAGAGAATTTTGACTGATTTCCCATTTAAAATTTTGTCTATACTTAAGGCCAGGGCGGAGGAGGGCCCGCTCGTTGTCGGACTACTTATGTGCCCGGCTTACCTAGCCATCAGTCGATATGGAAGGACCAAGGTTGTGGCGTTTTGCAGGGTGTTCCCATAGTCATCACCGACTGAAGGGGAATGTAATGGTTACTTTCGTAACCCCCGTTCCCCGAATAGGGAAAGGAGACTTATGTCCCCCAGCCACAACCGAAAGGTCATGAGTAAGTCTGGTTGCCTAGGGGGTGAGTACGGCTCCAGCTCCACAACAGAAAGAGCATTATGCTGGCATCTGCTTTATGCGAGGCAACGTGATCACGTGACCATCAGCGTTCGCTGATTGGCATTTTTAAATAGTATGGAGAGAATAGAGCGTCACCGACATAAGTCTCCGTTTCCTATTCGGAGAACGGGGGTTATGAAAGTAACCCTTACGTTTTTGTGGCGCATTATCAAGCCGGAAGTCAGACATGTTGGAGACTTGGAGAACTTGGAGAAAATACCAGTTAAAAAAACTGCAACTCACCCCTTTCAGCTCGAAAATTGTCAAATGTGTTTTCACCAACCTGACAAGAATTAAGAACAAACACAAATGTTTTCAATATTCTCGCTGAACAAATCAAGAGTTGTACAAGGGCTTCTTTTCCTCTGACAGTTTGTTTGCACCCTAATCTTTTTTATTTAACTTTCTATCTCTGCACGTCACTGTCTTAATCTTTGTCTTATTTTTCAGTTTTTAATTATTATGCTTTGATATGATTTTTTTACTCTTGATTTTATTAAATGTACATTATTCTATTATTATTTGTTTCCGATGTAAAGCACTTTGAATTACCCTGTGTTCGAAATGTGCTATACAATTAAACTTGCCTTGCCTATTCTGTTACATATTCGACCAATCGGGTTAAGGTTAAGCTAACAAACAGTAAAATGTATTCAATAACTAAACCATATAGTTTTAAACACAGAATTACCAACAATAATTTGAAACAAACAACGTTTGAAGGCATTTTTGTTAGCATTCCACCTAATAACTATTTTGTCTTGTAATAGTAAGTTATCCAGATTTTAACTTTTCATGACGAGACTTTCAGAAATAACATATTTGACTACTTTAAAAAACTATAATCATGATAAAATATCATTGCAGAAAATAAGCTGAGAAAGGGAGAATAAGTTCCTCTCCAACGTTAAAATGAAGTCCCCAATGGAACTCAAGCAGGTTCACAATTGGTTCACAAGAATCAAGCTTGCCCTCTAGTGGACAAATGGGTTAATCACAACGAAAGGCTTGAAAAACATGAGAAAAAAATATATATTTTTGGGGGAAGAGTTGTAAACTCTTGGATTGAGCACAGTCCATATTCCAGCAGTCAAAGTTAGTTGTGCAAAAGATTTATCAAAGATACATTTCCTTAAAATGTCCATTGTTAAGTATGCTGTTCATACACATGCATCATTGTCAATTAACTACCATCAATAAAACACTTTTCTGAACCATGATAAAACAACATATTTTACTTGAATACAAATTATGCACATAACATTAAAAATTCACAGAATAGAAAATATATTAGATACATTTTCACTTTTATAAAAAAATTTAAATAAAGTGTCTAATTGCTCTTCATGAATCAACTGCAGCTTTACTCTGTGTTTCAATTATAAACTCCACATCCATATGTTCCATTAAAGTAGTGTGTAATTTGGATCATCTTCACAGCTATCCTCTGTTTTTGCATGGTCAAGATTCCCTTGGTCTGTTTCCTCTGATTTGTTAGTGTCTGTATCATCTCTGACACATTGTATAGAGCTTTCAGACTCCAGTTGGTCATTGATTGGAGTATGTGCTCTGTTCATGTTCGATTCTGTGAAAGTACCACTGTCATTGATGGAGTCTAACTGACTGAGAATGTGAGAGTCAGCATCTGCTTCAGCTGTTTCCTCTGTGCCGGTGCATCCTGCTAGTTCTCTTCTCAGACTCTGAGCTCTATTCATGTAGGCCTTGGAGAGTTTGGCATCAGGCATGTAGTTTGCATGAATTTCTGCAATCTTCATGTAAATGATGTATAGCGTGCTAAGGCTTTCCTTATCCTCCAGGGCTGCAGCTAGGGCTAAATGGAAATATCCCAGGGCATCAAAGGCATCCTTAAAGGAATGAGAGACTTTTTTTTATTAAAATGATCATTTATATTTCTTTTTAGGAGGTTACATGTTTGTTTATTCATCATTTAGACTACAACTACAGAAATATTTTTTTATCTATACATTTTTCTTACATAGTTTCACATAAAAAAAATGTAAGTGATGATTGTAATAATAGTTTCACAAATGTTGAAAGAATTGACATAGGAATTACTAATTGAATGGCTATTCTTTTCAGAAGGATTTTCTTTTTCATATTATTTTGTACTCTTTCATCCCAAATGGTCTATTATTCAACCAGAACTATCAAGAAAACTCACCTTTAATCTGTAGAGAGTCAGATCAGCCAATCTGCTGTAGATTTTAACATAGTACCGAACTTCAGTAGCATGCTCCATTGTACTGGGACAGAGGGAAAGAGACTTCAGGTAGTAGTTTTCAGCCATCTCATACTTCCCTAGAGAGAAGTAAATAGATGCAAGCCGATGGAAGGACACTCTTGCATGAAGAGCGACACCTATGAGAAGATAAAAAAAGCATTCAATAGCAATAACTCAAACACACTTTAATTGGCATGAATGTGGTAACATTAAAGCGGGTTTAGGCTGAAAATACGACAAACATTCTTGACTTTCACTCATCTTTTGGTCTTTATCGGGCTAGAATCCAGGATCCTAAAAACATTTTATTTAATGCTGCCATTTGTGTCAAAATAAACCTAAATAAATAAACTTTCATGTTATGGACAAATATGGAGTAAATCTTCCTTAGAATATGTTTTCTAACCCCTCCAAACACCCAGCATTGAGGTGCCACATCATAAACACATGTCCAGTCCAATAGTTTGGGAAGCAAAGGTGCAGCTGGAAACTAGTTTCTTGATCAAAGACACAATAGTTGTGACTGTGAGTTTTGATCAACTTTAACTACCTACATATAACTGGTTCCTTTACTTTTCCTTAAGTCCTGTTGAAATAATTAATCGTGTCTTTTATATTTGACATCAAATATAAATTGGAATATAGCTTTTTAATTACTCTGTTCTAGTATTTTTCACTGAACATTTTGATATTTATTTATCTACCAATCAACTCAAAAATAGATAAGCAGGATCACAGTTCAGTAGAACATTTCATCAACCTTCATGCAACACACCTGACTCTACTAAAATCAGAAATAGTTATCTTATTGGGTTGAGTAACCCCTTATGAAGATTTTTTTCAGTATAAGCTTGCATGCTAGGAGTTAAATACATTGTATGCTAGCTTTTTTGGCTTTATTCACCCTGGTTGCATGGTTAACATTACCATCCTATCATCTTCTTGATTAAAACCGTGTAACATTCATTCATCTTCATTCCCTTTCACTACAGCGGAATGAACCCCCAACTCTCTGGCAAATGTTTTACGTGGCGGATGCCCTTCCCACAACCCATCGCTGGGAAACATTCACACACACACATTCACTCTTTAACACTATGGGCAATCGTTCTTACTCAATTCACTTATACTGCATGTCTTTGGACTTGTGGGGAAACTGGAGCACCCGGAGAAAACCCACACGATCACGGGGAGAACATGCAAACTCCACACAGAAATGCCACCTGCCCCAGCCGAGCCTAGAACCAGCGAGCCTAGGACCAGCGAGCCTAGAACCAGCGACCTTCTTGCTGTGCGACGACCGTGCTACCCACTGCACCACCGTGACGCTACCGTGTAACAAATTTGTCTAAATTATTTGGGTTTGTGTTAGAGTGCTTCTTTCATTGTCTTTTCAACCAGCCCACAGGGGTCAGAGTTTTCCAGGGTGTTGCAAACGATAAAATATTAAATTAATACATTTTAATAAGTTTTGAAACTGAAATTGTGCAGTGAGGAAAATAACTTTCCCATTACACAAATTAGGCCTATATCAATATCATGAATACTGTTTGCGTGATAAAAAAAAGCTAATTCCAAAAAGGGAATGTGTAGTCTTTAATTTGTATACTTTGCTTTGTTCTATAGAAGACAACATGTGTCCAGCAGGGGGAACCATTGGTTAAAAATTATGATTTATTCACAAATCCTCTATAAATGAAGTTTGAATACTACTGGGACAAAAGGATTATGTACATAGACCTGATTTTGATTACAAAACAGATGTGTCTTATTGTGATTACTCCCTACAGGCTCTGATTTTATTTAGTTTATGTTCTTAAATACAAGTGTATGTGTAATGTATACTGTTTTTTTAAATGTTATTGTTTTTGAATGTACACAATATCTTCAGTGAGTACAAAAATTAATAAGTATTCATGTAACCACAACCTTGCAGATGTTGCAGGAAAAAAGTGTAGCAATGTGTGATTAAGAGCAATAAAAAAGTTATTTAAAAAGATTATATATCTTCAAATGTTATTATTAATCCTCGTTTAGCTCCTGATAACAGTTCTCATAATGCAAAAGACCAGTTCAATGGAATCAATTGTAGGTCAACATTCACAGTCAAAATCCCACTAGTGGGAAGTTTAGTCATCCCTTCCATGTTTTGCACAGTCCAGCCATAACGTTGACCTTTTGATTAAAAAGCAGCGTCATTTTGTCTTGATTTTAAAAATAAGAACAAGTGTAGAAAAATATTTTTACCAGTTGTGGTGCCGACCTGCACTGCTAGTGTGGCATATTGCAGTGCTTCCTCATACTGCTTTTGCTTCATCAGGAGTTCTGTGAGTTTGCTTAGCAGTCGAAACTCTGAATGCACATCCTTAATGCTCCGTGCAAATGGCAAGCTCCCATCCTTCAGGGAAAGAGATAGGACACTGTTGTTCACTTATATGAGGCCTTGTTCCTAATTACTATAGATTGTTTCCCAGCTGTATCTAAGGCTTAAAATAAAACAAACCCTATAAAATGGAATGGCAGCGATTTGGTTTCTGTATCCTTTGAAAAACACGTCTCCTGCTTCTTCATAAATGCTCATAGCGAAGCAAGGGTCATTCATCTTGAGGGCGGTCTTTACTGCTGCCTGTAAACATTTTTATAGAGAGATAAGGATTTATCACAGGATAATTAGGGATTATTATATACCAAAATATGGAGATTGGTCTTGTAGTAATCAATCAAATCAGCGAGTAAAGATTAGACTAATCAATAACATGTGATCAATTTCTTTTCAGACCTCTACTTTTGAAAGTTTTATCTACCTGTAAGTACATGTCAGCCAATTCGTCTTCATTGATAAGATAATAGATCCGACCCACTTGCAGCCATGTCTCAGACTCTTCCTGTCTTTTTCCCAGGTCGATGGAGATCCTCAAACTTTGCTTGGTGTAATCAATAGATTTTCTTGTCGAGCTTCAATGATTTTTCAATAAAAAGAGTTAAAATTACAGATTTTTAAGTGTTGAGACAATATTTTTTGTGAAGGGCTTACTTTTCAGTGTTGAGAGATAGATACAGGTTGCTCAAGAGCTCCAGGAATTCTCCTTCTAGCTGCTTGTTCTTCAGTCTTTTGCACAAACCCACACAATGCTCGTGGTAAACAATACACTGCCCATACAGCAACAAATCTGCATAGTGATGACTCAAAACTTTTGCAACAACCATTTGACCTGTGTTTGGAAAGAATTATGCTATTATTTTATACTGGAAATCACTTCAATCAATAAAATCGACATTGTTGTTTTTTAACCAAATTTGGACACTTAAGTAGGATGCAAAATGCTTTAGTACATATTTCTTTCCATGGGACATCATATTTTAAACAATTTGTATTCTCAATTAAATATAAATTAAACCATTATAGATTAAATTCGCTAATTTTAAGAGATAGTAGAATTATCTTTGAACAAAAGGTTTCAATGTAAAATTAAAGCTGCAAGCAGCGATGGAAGGGGTCTCGCACGATGCATCCGCCGGAGCGAAAGCACCGCCTCCCGGCCTTTTTCGAGTTTTTTGACCTTCGAACAAATTTTGGTGGGCTTTCTAACATGTTCAATGGGTCAAAACAGCTAAAACGAAGATTTTGGTAGCATTTAAGGGGCAGTAAGGAGGTGCTGTAGAGCCAATTTTTGGAGCGCAGACACAGTGATGCATATGCTTTTGTTGAGCCTGTTAAGGCTAATCATACCAGGCTGTTTTTGTTGATAGTGGATTATCTTGAAAAGAGATCCAAACCAAAATATGTAAATTTTTTTCGACAATTTTGAGAGGTGAACTTTGCTGTGGCGCCACCCCAAGACCATTTGATGTACTTCTTAGTTTTTGATAACCTTTTTTCCTTAATGTGTTATGAGTAACCACACCAATTTTCAGCTTGATTAGACATTTCGCCTAGGAGGAGTTTGCCAAAGTTTAAAACGAGCGAAAACGCACACTTTTTGAGGTTTTTGCAAAATATCTGTCTTCCCGTCAATTTTGGAAAATGGGTTTTTTTTAGTAAAAGTTGCAGCTTGGTCATTTACATATGTGTACCAAATTTCATTCGCCTACGATAACCTGGTTGCGCAACAGCTACAAAACCGCTTCAGGTGGCGCTATAAAGCGCCACCCAAAGGCCGTTTGACGAACTGCTGCGTTTTTGATAACTTTTCATCCCAAATGCCTTACGACTAACTACACCAAGTAACAGCTGGATCGGACATTTCACCTAGGAGGAGTTCGTCAAAGTATGAAGTCTGTGTTTTTTACATAAAACCTAAAATATCCGGTTTTCCGTCCAGTTTCAAAACTCGACCCAATTTACTTTTTTGTAGGTCTTAAGGTCCTACACGCATGCGACAAGTTTTAAGTGTGTATGCAATACACTGGCTGAAATAGAAGGGTAAAACTATAAAAAAACTCGCTTTCAATGCTCGCCACTAGGTGGCGCTATGACGGATTATGTTCGTTTTTGTACGCCTGTTCTCGGGCTTGGACTACGATGAGAATGAAACTAGTTTGAGACAGATCGGAAATTCTATGCCCGAGTTATAACAACTTTCTCTTTCAAATCGAAATTTTGACCTTGGCTGTGACCATGACCACATACTTTATGATAGCTGAAAAAAAGTTCTAATTTTAAGGTTCCGTATGCCTTATGATGATACTCAAGAAGTTTGGAGATGTTTAGATAAAATCTGTGGGAGGAGTTTGTCAAAGTGTGGAACGAACAAAACGCCCATTTTTAGAGGTTTTTGCGAAATAACTCAATTCCGGTTAATTTTAGAAAAAGGGATTATATTAGTAAAAGTTGCAGCTTGGTACTTTACACATGTGTACCAAATTTCATTCGCTTACGACAAACTGCTTGAGCAACAGCTTTAAAAAACAGCTAAAGCGATGTTTTTGGTCACATATAAGGGGGCGCTGTACTGCCAATTTTTGGAGCGCAGTCACAGTGACGCATATCCTTTTGTTTAACCTGACAAGGTTAATCATGGCAGGCTGTTTTTGTTGATAGTGGATAACCTAGAACGGAGATAAAGTCCAAAATATGTAAATTGTTTTTGCTCAATTTTGAAGGTTGAACTTTGCTGTGGCGCCACCCAAAGACCATTGGACGTACTTCTTAGCTTTTGATAACTTTTTTTCCCTAATGCGTTATGAGTAACAACACCAATTTTCAGCTTCATCGGACTTTTCGCCTAGGAGGAGTTCGTCAAAGATTGAAACGAGCAAAAATGCACACTTTTTTAGGTTTTTGCGAAATATTCGTCTTCCTGTAGATTTTGGAAACAGGATTTTTATTAGTAAAAGTTGCAGCTTGGTCATTTACATATGTGCACCAAATTTCATTCGACTACGATAACCTGGTTGCGCAACAGCTACAAAACCGCTTCAGGTGGCGCTATAGAGTGCCACCCAAAGGCCGTTTGACGAACTGCTGCGTTTTTGATAACTTTTCATCCCAAATGCCTTACGACTAACTACACCAAGTAACAGCTGGATCGGACATTTCACCTAGGAGGAGTTCGTCAAAGTATGAAGTCTGTGTTTTTTACATAAAACCTAAAATATCCGGTTTTCCGTCCAGTTTCAAAACTCGACCCAATTTACTTTTTTGTAGGTCTTAAGGTCCTACACGCATGCGACAAGTTTTAAGTGTGTATGCAATACACTGGCTGAAATAGAAGGGTAAAACTATAAAAAAACTCGCTTTCAATGCTCGCCACTAGGTGGCGCTATGACGGATTATGTTCGTTTTTGTACGCCTGTTCTCGGGCTTGGACTACGATGAGAATGAAACTAGTTTGAGACAGATCGGAAATTCTATGCCCGAGTTATAACAACTTTCTCTTTCAAATTGAAATTTTGACCTTGGCTGTGACCATGACCACATACTTTATGATAGCTGAAAAAAAGTTCTAATTTTAAGGTTCCGTATGCCTTATGATGATACTCAAGAAGTTTGGAGATGTTTAGATAAAATCTGTGGGAGGAGTTTGTCAAAGTGTGGAACGAACAAAACGCCCATTTTTAGAGGTTTTTGCGAAATAACTCAATTCCGGTTAATTTTAGAAAAAGGGATTATATTAGTAAAAGTTGCAGCTTGGTACTTTACACATGTGTACCAAATTTCATTCGCTTACGACAAACTGCTTGAGCAACAGCTTTAAAAAACAGCTAAAGCGATGTTTTTGGTCACATATAAGGGGGCGCTGTACTGCCAATTTTTGGAGCGCAGTCACAGTGACGCATATCCTTTTGTTTAACCTGACAAGGTTAATCATGGCAGGCTGTTTTTGTTGATAGTGGATAACCTAGAACGGAGATAAAGTCCAAAATATGTAAATTGTTTTTGCTCAATTTTGAAGGTTGAACTTTGCTGTGGCGCCACCCAAAGACCATTGGACGTACTTCTTAGCTTTTGATAACTTTTTTTCCCTAATGCGTTATGAGTAACAACACCAATTTTCAGCTTCATCGGACTTTTCGCCTAGGAGGAGTTCGTCAAAGATTGAAACGAGCAAAAATGCACACTTTTTTAGGTTTTTGCGAAATATTCGTCTTCCTGTAGATTTTGGAAACAGGATTTTTATTAGTAAAAGTTGCAGCTTGGTCATTTACATATGTGCACCAAATTTCATTCGACTACGATAACCTGGTTGCGCAACAGCTACAAAACCGCTTCAGGTGGCGCTATAGAGTGCCACCCAAAGGCCGTTTGACGAACTGCTGCGTTTTTGATAACTTTTCATCCCAAATGCCTTACGACTAACTACACCAATTATCAGATGGATCGGACATTTCGCCTAGGAGGAGTTCGTCAAAGTATGAAGTCTGTGTTTTTTGCATAAAACCTAAAATATCCGGTTTTCCGTCCAGTTTCAAAACTCGACCCAATTTACTTTTTTGTAGGTCTTAAGGTCTTACACGCATGCGACAAGTTTTACGTGTGCATGCAATACACTGGCTGAAATAGAAGGGTAAAACTATGAAAAACAGGCTTTTAATGCTCGCCACTAGGTGGCGCTATGGCGGATGTCGTTCGTCGTCGTATGCCTGTTCTCAGGCTTGGACTACGATGAGAATGAAACAAGTTTGAGCCGGATCGGATATTCTATGCCCGAGTTATAACAACTTCCTGTTTCGAGTCGAAATTTGGACATTGGCCCGCCGCCACGACCACATACTTTATGATAGTCGAACAAGCTTCTCAATATCAATTGCCGTATGCCTTATGATGATACTCAAGAAGTTTGGAGATGTTTGGATAAAGTCTGTGAGAGTAGTTCGTCAAAAAGTAGAACGAGCAAAAACGCCCTTTTTTAGAGGTTTTTGCGAAATAACTGACTTCCTGTCTACTTTGGAAATAGACTTTCAATTAGTAAAAGTTACACCTTGGTACTTTACACATGTGTACCAAATTTCATCCGCCTACGACAAACTGGATGCTCAAAAGCTGTAAAAACGCGTTAGGTGGCGCTATAGAGCCATTTTTTAGAAATCAGTTTTGGGAACAAAATTTTACGAAATTTTTCACCGGGTCTGATGCGTGTGCAAAAATCTGTGACTTTTCATATATGTTCAGGTACCGAAAAGTGCCCGCAATGATTCCCGGAATAATAATAATAAAAAAAAAAAAAAAAAAAAAAAAAAAAAAAAAAACACTTGAGGAAAAACAATAGGGTTCTTGCACCTTCGGTGCTCGACCCCTAAAAATGCTTTGCTAAGTGCACAACAACTGAGCATATTCATGAGCGTGTGATGTCCAGTTGTCAAGAACACAGGGAGACTGTATTTAAGCAGTCATTCATTAACCACCAACAAACTGGCAGCCAATCAACAGAAATGGTTAACAAGTACTTATCCGTGTGTGTTTGTTTCTGTTATTATAACTGGCTCATAGAAATTGCTAACTGTGTTTTAACTGTATTTTGATTAAAAAAGGTTAATCTGCAGTTACACTGTACCGTTCGAATGTTTTAGGCAAATGTGAAAAAAAACACTGTAAAGTTTTATTGTTCTCAGGGCTAGATTGAGCGCAGCAACAAGACACAGGGTTGTTATTCTGCATTCTCCAAGACACAGATTTTAAAGCAGATTGTGGTTTTAAGAAGTGCTGTTCAATGGCTTAAAATGATATGTAGTTTTAGGATACATTTAAGTGTCCAAATAAGTTTGTGATTAAGACAGTTACATAAATATATTCAAAACTTACTGTGCAGATTGTTGGCATTAATTGCAATTAGAAGGCCCATCTCATAGCATAGCCTAACTTCCTGACTGCCTCCTCTGTCTTTGTAGCTCCTACCAAGCCATAGTAGAGCCTGGACGTGCTCCTGGTCTGCAGGGCTCTCTGAGAGGAACTGGAATAGGTGCAATGATTTCAGCAGAAAGCTCTCTGCTAAGCCTGAAGCCCTTACAGATAAACACAAGCAACCTAAATTAGCAAGAGCCAATGCTTCATTACGTTTGTTCCCATTTTCTCTTGAAATTTGCAGAGCACTGTGAAAGTTTCTTGCCGCCTCCTGAATTCTACCCTGCTTGTGTAGGCATAGAGCAAGTAGATTGTAAACCACGCCACGCTGTGTTGGACTGTCCGTTTCATTTAAAGATTTCAGGAGAGGTTGCAGAGTGGTTTGAGCTTGGATGGGCTCGTTTGTTAATACCAAGAGCCAGGCTAGCAATATGGATGCCTCAAAACCCTCTTCTTCATTAATTTGACTTCCTGCTTTTGCTGCTTGTTGGGCAAAAGGCACAGCGTTCTCTAGAGCTCCATGCTGCTGGTAGACACTAGCAAGGCTGAGACAGAGATCCCTCTGTGTCTTCAGGTCCTCCCCTTTACTTGCAATAGATAGAGCCTGTTGAAGGTATACCACCACTTGAGCAGGAAGCACAGATACCCCCTCCTTCCAGTGAGGGTTAAGCCTGACTGAGTTTTTAATATAAAAATCTATTTTCTGGAATGCTTCATCTAAGCAATGATCCTGCCCTGAGTCTAAACTTAAAGAAGCAAGAGTTAGGTAAGGCAAATACTTTCTATGGTAAAGAGTGCAAAGAATCCAGTTGAGGTCAATTGGGGCAATTGGCCTTCCTTCTTCTTCAGACAGAGTGATGGTAAGAAACTGAAGCCTCTCTACAAAAGGTAAGGTTTCTTCAATTTTTTTCAAACTGAGGAAAAGACTAATCGAAAGGTAGCATGTCCGTGCCTCAAGGTACTTGTCTTTTTCAAGGATAGCTTTGCGCATTATTGGTTTTAGCAGTTCAAACTCATCCACAGAGCAGAAATTGTGACAAGGGAGACAAATAATCATAGCACTGGCCTTCTCCAGAGTTATAGACAACTTGTCCATCATCTTCTGTTTGAGATACACAGCGGTTAGATTGGTATACAGAGCTATTAAAAGTTGCTTGTCATCAAAACCGTTCACAGGGACCTTTAAAGCCTCCTCAAAGTAGACTCGTGCTTGTGAGTACTTCAATTTCTTAGCACACAGCCGCCCAAGAAGGAAGCAAGCTCGTCGATGGGCCCAGAGCATTCTCCCTTTCTTAGCACTTTCTCGTAAAGTTTCCAAGAGTTGAAGCACTTCATCTTCTGGAACTCCATTGAAGAAAGTGTCCAGGAATGTGTAGGAAATGTCGTAAAGAGTTTGAAAAGTGTCTTGGAAGGAATCTAGGTTGAGGAGTGTCAGGATGGGGTCACATCTTTCTACATCATCACCCTCCCATATACTCTCATCCATGAAGTTTGTAAGGTCTTCATCATATTCATCGATTTCTCTGAAAGTATCCTCTAAACTGAATGAGAAGACTTCAGAGACCCGGTCAAGTTGATTTCGAGACGTATAGAAAGATTGCCTCGGGGATGATTGGTAGGGAGGGGAATCATTCTTTTCTGATATGGTGCTCTTTCGTTGATCGACTGTAGTTTTTTTCTCTGTGGGTTAAAACAAGTTTGAATTTTAGAGTATATTTTAGAATATAATTAACATAAAAAAAAGTAAAGAGATGTTCGGAAGAAGACATTTGCTTACCTGGAAGGGGATGGTTTCTTATGTAACTGAAATCAGTGTCATCAAGTCTATCTGAAGTGTGAAAGAAAAGACAAAGTTACCATTACAAATTATTTTTAACCTAGCTAGACAATTCCACTACAATTTACACATCTTTTTATTTTAGTTTTGTTTCAATCAATCATAGACAAACGATGTCAGGCATTTATTTATGTTGAATCGCTTTAAAAAAAAATCTGTTTGTTTTTTCATACTGTCATTCGTCATCTTACCTAATCTGTACACAGTGCTTATGTCAGTGGAGAAAAGAGTTGTAAGCACTTCTGACTGGCAGGGCTCGAGCCAGGGGTTTAGTTTAGACAAGGCCAGTTGTTCCTCCTCACTCAGAAAGACCAATTGTCCGCTGCTGTGCAAAACCAACAAAGACAACATTATCATTCACATGACTCTCATTCTGGTTGCTTCATCACATCATCCTATACCTCCTCTAGCCCCCCTTCTCACGCTGTCTTAACCACCAGCTACACAGAGGCTCAGTCAACAGAGGTCAAGAGAATAAAATTCTGACAGCCAGTTGTTTGCTTTCAAATGATAAATTATTCAATGATTTACTCTGTACAAGAGGGTAATCCACACCATCACATTTTTTCAGTGTATATATAAATATAGCTAAAATGTCTACTTACAGTTGTTTGATAGTCTCAGGCTTCACATGGGCCTTGTGAACGAATCCTATCTCTCCACTGGAGAGGTGCCTTCCGATGAACATGTTGAGTGTATTGAGAAGAAATCCCTCAATCTTAATTTGGTCTCCTTGGCATAAATGCAGTTCATCTTTAACCATTGGGAAGTAGTCCACTACTGCTACACAGGTCCCCACCACTGAAAATGTAACCAAAATCAAAACATTTTTATTTATTTATTTTTTTAATTGGCTATTTATATTATGTGTTCCCCAGAACTTTGTTAACATAATTTGACATCATGAATGACTTTGTTGTGTTGTGTTGTTTTTATACATATATTGTTATGGTCAAGTAAATAAACTTTGAAAGGCTGTATCATTTACTTTTTTAACTTTTGAAAAATGCTATTGTGTCAACCTGTGCTGTGTTCAAACTAACATACAATTTACTGCTTTATCGCAGCTTCCCTCCCTCAACATCTCCTTAAAAGGAGATGTTAAGTGACAAGTAAAATACTTAATTTTCAAATCTCATCTTTTAGTAGTTTTCTATAGACTATTTTAGTTATAATGTGAAATTAATTGTATTTAGAGGCTATTAATCTCACCAATCGGATGATCAAAGAAGCTGTTTGTAACTGGAATTCCACCTGCATTTCCTGGGTATTTCTTTAGAAACCACCTAAGAAAACCATGCAGTGTTAATCAAAGATAATGTATTGTTTCTTTAGAGTCATTCAAATCTGTGTTTGTGATTAAAATAAAACTGTATACAAGAAATGAGAAAGATATTTACTTACTGATAAAATGGATAAGGCAGAGGCTGCATATCATGCACAGGCACCAGTCCATGTTGCCCTGTCGACAGCAGTGTTCCCTCCCACATGGCCTCTTGTCCTACGTCTTTCACCACAACCAGGTCATTTCTTTGATAGGTTAGTTCTTCTTCCTCATCTCTGTTATCACTGTTGTATAAAGTCTTTGCAAAGAAGGAACCTGAAATTATCAGATTTCTACCTTTAGTAAAACTGAATTAACTATACATGCTCATTATTAATGTGTAGGTAACTAGCTTAGTATCCCAGGCACAGAAAGGGTTATTTAATGTCAAGGACATTTGTAAGGTGATCAGATAGTGAGGCAAACAAATGGGAACAGTTTGTCCCAGAAATGTTTTGTTTTATATGTTTTGTCTGTTTTGAGACTGTGGCCTTATGTACAGCAAATAGGCCAAGATGAATAATATGAAAGGTGTACTGCTAAAGAAATTGATAGATTTCCATTAAGTTCACTCCTTCATTTTTCAATGAGAAATTCCCACCTTCCTGTAGAAGTAGTCCTAGGTAAATTGTAGCTAAGTGGTCTTCATCCACTGCAACACAGATCTCCAAATCGCTTAACAATGCAGGGTCCAGCCAAAATGACTGATCACAGAGAAAGTTCTCAAGACATCTTGCTACGTATCCTGCAATATAAAATGTAAGACGACTAAGCTACTAAAGTAAAAGGTACTGAGGATTTCAACATTGATACTAACCGAGAGCCAGGTATGTAGAGAACTTCCAGATCTCTTCGACTGTCTTAAAGGTGATGAAAAAGCTGTCTTTCTCAGCATGAACAGACACAAGTCTAGCTGACAAATCCTGTATGCAGTAACAGCATTGATGAATGGTAAAACTTTATTATAAGGTGACATGAATCATCATTAGTTAATGCCTATATTAACCACTAATTTATGATTATTTCATGTTACAGTAATCACTGGTTAACATATGTATTCATAATTAATTCATTAAACCTGTAAATGAGTCATATTAATTAATAAAACAAATACTACCTTGATTAATGATTAAGTTATATTCGTTAATTTCTGCATTAATTGACACTTGTATGTAACTATTTAAATAATGATGAGCTAACAATGATTTGCTTCTAGAGTACAGGCACCACACAGTATCCTCAGAGTAAAATTAACTTTATCCACAGTTTTTGTGAAAAATTCTTTGCGAATGGCCAATCAGAACATTATTTGGAGGACCTCACTCAGATCGGAGCTATGACAGGGAAGAAAGCACTAAAGTGACTCGTAAACATTTATCAGAGAAATGGCTCAACTATATAATATTTAACTATTTAAACAGTCATGTTGACAAGTACAGTACTAAACAGATTGTGTACCAAAACAAAAATATTGAGCAGCAGATCCCAAGTTACAGGTCTTAATTCTCTGTTAACAATGAACAAAGAACAACAAAATTATCTTCTGCAGCATGAAAAGTCTGAAAAACGTTGGTGATTTCAAAGCTGATTTTATTTAAGCTGAATCGCAGCTGTAGTGTAAACCGGGGAAATGCAAATCTGTCCCAAAATACAACCTAAGTGCACCCTTGTACATATGATTCAACGGCCCCTACCGTCTGGCCTTTCATGACCTCACCAGATTGTCACTCAAGCAAAGTCCGGAGTGTGCCATTTGGGACAGGGCCAAGATGTGTGACACAGTGATTGGGTAAAGACACGACGAGGGATGAACAAGGTGAATGAGTAGAAACAAGGGGAACAGGATGAAACACGTGTGGAACACAATGAAATGGTCAAAGGGAGCACATGAAAGCTAGCCAAACTATAAACACAGGGGAGAACCAAACCCTGGACTGGACTAGTGGAAAGCAAAACTGCTAAAAGCAGAAATGGAACATAATATGATACTGAACTGAGATAATACATAGACTTAACACAAATTCATATGACTTGTGTATGTGTTTCATGAGTTAATTGTATTTTGTGCATTTTTTACTCTAGTTTCTGACCTTAAAGAGCTGTGCAACATCCTGACTGTTGCTCTCCACAACTCTGAGTCTTGTTCGCAATGCTTCCTGAAGCTCTCTGTCAGGTTCTGCACTGGATCGCCGCTTCCCACTAAACACCAAAAGAACATCTAGAAGAAACAGAAATTAATAAAGTCAAGAAAAGTCAAAGAAAAGTCATCTAATAGATCATAACATCAACATCAACTGTTGACCAAAAACATAACACTTAAGCGAAGCTATGAGTGCATCAGCATTATAAGCGACCACATAACTCAAGCTAAATCATTAGTGCATAGCTGAAAGTGCATATAAAAAGTCAGGTGTACAATGTGAGTGCAACCATTAAAGTCCATTATGTTGATGGACAGCATTATTTAGTTTGCAGGGAGACACAGGGATCCATGCTAGAAGTACCTTGAGAGAGGCGCTCTCCTGCTGAAGATACTGTGCTGCTTCCCCAAATTGTGTCCTTCCTCTTCCAGTAAATTTCTCTGCTAGATCTTTCTACCTCCACCTCGGCCTCAGTCTCTGCTTCCTCTTCTCAAAAGGAAAAATAAAGGAAAAGGATGTCAACACAGCGTCACAAAACTCATCTTCACTTGGTATGTACATTGAACATTTTCTTTAGTAACTTTAAAACCTTTACAGTACTAGGGGATGATCTAAAACTGAAACTTTTAAACCACTGAGTGGTTACAATTGTTGGCTTTGTCTAAAGTAAGCACTTCCTACTTCGCCTTCGTGAATAGCCACTGTAGGCATCATAATAGAGTAGTTCTTCTTTCCTTTCCAGCAATTGATACAAGCTCCAGAAAGCATATTAATGCATGTATAAGTGGATGTACATGCTCTGAAAGCTGCGGGAATAAACAGGAAGTGCTAGCCACATAATAACGGTTCCATAAATATCTTCCAGATGGATTGAATAATATCCTTTTCCTCATCTCTGGATGGTTTTCCCCAGATTTACTTTTAAAAGAGAGGAAGTTTCATGTTGTTGTTTGGTTTAATTGAATCAAAGCAAACACATTTTAACCATGGTGTTACTGTTGCTTTTAAAACTCACATGCAAAACTCAACAAATCTTACCAACTGTCATGGCATCATTGGGTCGAAAGAGCTCACTGACGGCTGCTAAAGTATACGGAGGGTCATTCCACAAGGCATCGAGCTCAGCAGGTGATATTTCTATTAAAAGGGAGGGTGATGGTTAAGGGTGTTAAAACTTACCAACACATTTAGGTCAAGCTGGGAGTTTTATTGGGTTGTTGCAAAATCTTAGGGAAAGTGAGTCATGATAAGAGCTATTAAATAATAAAGTACATAACAGACCAATCTAGGTGAAGTTGTGCATGCAAACACCAACAAACAAGGCACAGTGAAACATACGTATATCAACCTACAGCTTGGTAATACAAAAAGGGATGCAATCTTCTACCATATGGATGTCAACTTTCCAGTTATTAGTCCACAGTTATTATTGTAATATTGAAGAGCAAAGCAACAGTAAACACACACAAGAACAACAATGAGGATTAGTACTGATAAAAAATAAGAACATAACCCACAACAACAAGCTACGCAAACTTCCTTAAAGGGAGTACACAACCATTACCTTCATGGGTAAATCTATTACCCATGACTGACAGAAACACTTTGATGTCTCCCTGAGAAACTTAGCCTTTCTTCTCATGGCAATAATCTATGAAAGCCAGGGTGGCACCAACCTGAAAACAAGAAGCAGTTTCTGAGGCATGGAAGTGGACAGCAGCAGCAACAAGCCATGATGTGCACAGCAGGCTTCAAACACAAACTTGATAGATCCCACTCCGAAATAGATCTGCTTATGGATGGAGTCAGTTCTCTCCCTCTCTCTATCTTCCTTTCCATTTTCCTTTTGCGCGTATACCACACTCTCCAGTGGACATTCTAGCTTGTAGCTATTCTGTTCTCCCCCTTTTCTTTTCTGCGTCCAGTCTGCAAATGAGCGAAGCACTCTGAAGGCATGCTTGTGTGGGCTGGTCAGTGCCTCTTTGTGCCAGGGCTTCTTGTAGAAAGTGTGAGCGGCAGCATTCTTACGTCAAGGTTTGACAAATGGAAACAAAAGACCATCGGAACTGATCACCACTGCTCACAGATAGCTAAATTCAGAGTTATTTGATATATTGATTAATATTGATATTAGTTTTTAACTTCATGAACTTATTTGAAATTAAATAAAAATTAAGTTCTTGAGTATGTCTCAGTACTGTCAGTAAAAAAAAGAAAACACTACCAAAAGGTGACAATGATCATGGAAGTTTGAGATCAGTTCAGTAATAAATCAATCAAAATGTTTTTCAAATAGCGCTTTTTAGCAGTTGCTTCCTAGAATCTCTACAAAGGTAGAGATTGTTGGGTTAAATAGGAATTCCTATTGGATAATTCTATGGGGTAAAAATATGAATACCATATAATAATACCATAAGGATTATAAAGTAAATTTTATAAGTATGATGAAATTGTTGATTCAAACTCACCATGAGTTTCGGACTTTCTCAGCCTAATCTGATTTTGGGGAGAAATATTGTGACCTAGAGACTTAGTTTTTTATTGATGTGGAAAAAAAGCATAGAACCCGGAGACCACACACATGTAAAAGAAAAAAAAATCTGAGACAAAATACTTACTACAGTATTGGATCAATAAAGCAGAAATTTACTTGATAGAAACTTTATATAGTTAATAGTTCAAAGTATAACCTTCAAAAACCGTAATCTAAAAACTGGACAAATAAAAATGTATTCCATGTGGGTAGTTGGCTGGAAAACCAGATGACTTCCACAAAGCACATATTGGAGCCACCTCTTCCTGTTGAGAAACACTGATATCTTTAGAATTTGATTAATGAGTGGCACTCAGACTATTTCATTTCGGTTTTGAAGAATGTGTTAGAGTTAAGTTAGTCAAATGCAATTTAATAAGTCTTTAAAGCTTTCACTTTTTCTGTATCAAACACATTTGGTGATTATAATGGATGTTTCTCAGTATTTCTAATGTTCTGCCGTGGTTAAATCTAATTAGAGTATGTCTCACTGTCATTACTGCGGTCTTGGGGATTAACAAAGAGTGCGCTTGTTCACATGAAGTCATTTTGCATGTCTTGGTGTTTTTAAAGAGAGAACCTAGTCAGTTACTAATTGAATTTGAAAAGATCTTGTGAGTCGGACTAGTGGTAAACAGCCAAAAGGCATTTCCAGGCATTTCCTCAACTTAAGTCAAATACTGAGGTTTATTACAAATACTCTGATTTAAATATAAAATCTTTTTCCATCGTTTTGCTGCATTGTCAGCGATTTATGCAGTCCACTCGCATTGTTTACAGTCTTTTCCTGTCTACACTGTCCATACTACAGTCTTACGATCAAAGATAAAAAAATTAATTTGTTTAAAATGTGTTGTAGATATGTAATGGGTGCTAAAATACAGATTCATATACAATTTTAAACACACTCACAAGCAAAACTCTACAGATGCTTATACTAGAATAGTAAAAAAGAGAACCATATGACACCAATTAGGATTCATATTCAGACAAACACTAAACTTGTTGGAGGTGTAAAATGTTTACTGCCAAAGGAATTCAAATCAGCAAAAACATTTGAGCTAAAAACAACCCAACATTACAATCGATCTTTGCAAAGATTTCACTGTGTCAAATCTTACAGTCAAAAACCCAGTGCTGTGAAATGTGTCACTGAATGAGACTGAATACGGCAGCTACAGTGGGTCCAGGGCTGTCTCTCTGGGTTACTGGCATACTGCGTAGGTTTGTAACTTGAGTAAAGGATTTAGGCTCTAAGTTTAGAATGTTGCCCAAGCCCAAACAGCACATGCTGGTAGCAGTAAACCCAGTTTAAAACACGTTTATAAACCGTTTAGGCAATGAAAATGCTGGGAAGATTTTAAGAGGATAAAACTCTTTGAGAATACATTCTGTGTCCTCTTAACTTATTCATTTTCTTCTCACTGTAAAGAGGACTTACTACAACTCAGCTGTTTAACTTCCATTTAAATTCTGAAAAATATACATATATCATGATCAAATAAAGCCTTTGTCAACCAAGCACACATTAGATTTTGAGAGAGAGACCATACCTCTATCCTGCTGACTCTTGGCTGTGTGTTCGTTCCTCATAGATCTGTCAGTTTGTGATATTTTGAGCTGGTACAAAGTTCCTTTGAAACTGATTTAAACTAATCATCATAGTCTGTAAAGCTCCAATAGGAAAAGTTGTCTGAGAGACCTCATCAATGTATGTCGTTGTAGCAGGCATTTACTCAGGGAAGTATGTTAACTCCTCCCCTAAAATGTTTTTTCCCTCTCAATTTCTCTTTTTATCTCTCTCGCTCTCGTTCAGCCCAGCCTCTCAATGTTCAGACAACTCTCTAGGTCAGGTTAAAATGTGTTAATTACAGACAACTTCATTTTTAAAATCATTTTAAAATCCACATCCTTACAGTAAACGAATCACTCAGCAAACACATTTCCTAGAGTCAGATTTACAGATAGGGTTCAAAACAATTAAAAAGACTGCATATGATGCAAAAGTGATCTGTCTGGTCTGACTTGTTTTGCATAGATCGGAAGAAATACCTCTTAAAATCCAAATGACTGGATTACACTCGCATACACCCTTTTGCTAGCATTCTAAAGGTGCTTTCTGCATTATTATTCACTTTCTAGACAAACATACAGAGAGGAGATAGTTTATTATTTGTTTTTCCAAGAACTCAATCTACTCAGAAGGCCAGATAAAAGACTGGGCTTTGGTTCAGTCACTCATTCCTTGATTTTCTCTCCAGGTTAAATATAAACCCTGGAGAAGACTGAAGGGAATACAGATTGTTGTTGACCCATTAAAAAAGTCACCCTGGGAAGATTAATAGAGTTAGCATGTGACTGGCCTGTGAAAGAAGGCCCTGTGTGAAACACAGTGTGTAATTCTTGCCAACAGTCTCTGTTGGTTTGGGTAAATGAATTACATAGCACATCATGATAGAGTCAAAAGCTTGACAAGTGCTGGAGCCTGTAGGCAATGTGCCCAAACCATAGACAGTGTATTATAGAAGACGAGACAAAACAGATGATGGCAAACAAGATCTTGAGAAGCTTCTTAGAGTTATGATTAGCAGTCTTGTTCTTGCTAATTCACCCAAAAATGTGTTACATTTATCAACTGGTGTGGTGCATAATGATGTTTTTGTGTTAGACATCGTTATTTTTACTAATATTTTGTTTTGTTGATGAGACAATGGGGACTTTACGTGCATGGGGTTTGAAGTTGGCATTGAGTATGGCTGTGATGTTGCAACTAATTAATCCCTTTTATTTCTATTAACTTAAAATGTTACAACAAGCATATATAAATAAACTTTTTTTTTAATAGGTAGAACTTTTTATATTTGTTCGTGAAATGTAGCGTTTCGTGTAAGCTGAGTTTCTATTTTAGGTTATGCAACAGCTCATTTAAGTTTAGCTAAATTAAAAAATTGTTTCACAAGATGGCAAAGTAATGTGGATAGTCAGCAAGTTCTTATAAAAAAATGTGTTTCTGATGTTTTGAACATTCATTATGTTGGGAAATGGTTTTCGGGTGAAATGTGTATTATATTAGATGCGTTGGTAAGGGTTAATATAAGATTGATGAGAATGTATGTAAAACTTGTTCTGTCACATCTTTCTGAAACTTGCTTTCTAGCTCTACAAAATATGACTTAATAAATTAAGTTGTCTACAGTTAAACTATTTAAGTTAGTTGCTTTCAAAATTATCAAGTTGCTATAGTCTGTGTTTACAGTTTGGAAACATATATTGTTTTAAGTACAATAAAACTTCAAAATCAATATTTCTGCATACCTAAAATGAAAACGCTCATTGTATTTTTTGAGTAAGCTCAACTTATCCAGGTTTACAGTGTTCAGCGCCCTCATTCATGACATTAAGATGCTCAGCGGACCTGGAACAACTGGAGCAAGTCCTGACCACAGCAAAACCTCTCTTTACCAATACCACAGAATGGCTCTACCACATTAATACCATAGTCATTTTAAACACGTACCAGGTGAAAAGAATTAAACACAGTTATCTATTCATTCTAAAACGTTCCATGCAGAATAATGTAAGGTGCTTTAGAGTCCCTTCATATAAATTTAAATCATAGTACTGAAAACTAATAAAAACAAATAAGCCTATGATAACAGAATGGACTTCGGGCAAGTACGCAGAGGGGTAGTTCAGGGAAGCACTTTGTTCCGCTGCCCCTTTGTACTGGTGCACTAAGGAAGAGCAACTTCCTGTTGTTGTGGACTCTGTCATGTTTCAGCACAATGGTAAATGTCCTGAGTAACAGTAAAACAGTATCTCCTATATTATTATATTTGCTTTATTTTATGGTGTTTCAGCAAAAACTGTTATTATTATTATTGTTAAACTATTATTGTTAAACCCATTTTTCAGATTTTTTTCTTCCAAATTTTAGTAATATTTTAATAAGCAAGTAGAACGTTGGTGTGCCACCACTTTGTAATTGCATCCAGTTGCACTGACTAGCATTGTAAACCCTAAATGATAAACACAAAACAAAAAACCTGTGGTGATCATATTTTGCACCGTCCACAACTAGGTTGTAGTTCAAAATTTTGTAGGCTATAACATCTGCAACATTCATCTGGAATAAAGTTGATCAGTATAGCTGTACCACATTACTTTTCTCTAAATTTATTGGTTAAATCGTAGAGTTTAATTATGCTAAAGTTCCCTTCGATAAACAGTGTTACTAAACAGCTAATTATTTGACCTCCAAACTTTTTTAAGTGAAACTGGGTTTGAAATTGGAAATTGAACTTATACAACATCCATTAAAAACAAATCAAAATCTGAGTGGAAATGCTGATGGTGACAGACTCCACAACGATGACTTACACTGTCTATCTCAGACACTAACATTATGGCCCTGTCAAAATATCTGACTGTCAGGCTTAGAACTTTGCATGGTCAGGCAAAGAGAGGAACCAGAGTGAGATAGACAGTCAGAGAGGAAGAAATTTAGAGTTTGTGAGGCGCCTGTCACATCCCCTCATTGTGTTGTTTCCTCTTGACCTTTATTTCTTTATAAACATGAAAGTGAAATATTTAAACTCATATAGCCTTTTTGTTCACAAAAAAAAATATTTGTCTGCCCACAAACAGGGCCTTGCTAGATTCATAAATGATAGTTAAAAATGATGACGCAGAGGAAGATGTGAATGGTTCACAATGTAGCTGTTCTACGGGTTTTCAATAATGGATATTAAATGATATAAAGGCTTTCCTGAGGCCCCCAACAAATACAAGGACATCATTATTATCCACTTATATTTATAAATAATTTCCAAGCTTCTTCAGTCCTGTGCAACTATAAGGACTTTATAATTTTTACATCTACCAAAAATGCCTTCCACTCCTTCTTTTAGGAGCTTGAGATCTGTGTTTAATGTTTTGTGATTTTAATTTGGCCAGTTATATTTAGATGCTTTATTTCTAGGGACAAATCAAAGTTGAGATGGCCAAATAGTTGTCATCTAGCTTGTTAAAAATGTATAAAAAGTGAATATTTGTTTACTTTGTTTGCATCTCACTGAGATGATATTCATTTAACAATCTAGAGACAGAATTCACCGGTCATATGCTTTTGAATCTGAAGGAACCTCAGATTTTTTTCTGTCAGTTTTCTCTGACAGTCATTCAACATGAATTTACTCCCCAAATACCTCCTAAAGTGGTGAAAGAGTGACCACTAGTGTATGCCAATAGTAAAAACACACAGGAATTTGCAAGGTAAGAGGTTTTACTCCAGTGACATTGGTCTAAAATCGCTTCAGCATCAAACAATTGAGAGTGTTTAAAATTGACATATTGGACTCATACACTCTTTCTTTTATCCTAAACAATATTTTATTAAAAGTATTTTTGTTGAAAATCTAAAGAATTGTTTACATCTTTACATGGCCACTCCCATTGACAATTGGACCACGATCACAAGGGAACTTCTTAACATGCATGAAATCCTAACTGACAAAATATAGTTTTAACAAACAGTTGAATGAAGAAGTACTCCATTTAGAGTCATTTAGTATTTTGTATTACTGTTAAAAGAACCATGGTTCCAACCACAATAGTATTGGCAATAAAACTTTATTAAAGCTTATTTTACAAACTTCCCAAAACAAACATTATCTTAGACCAATAGTGATCTGTTAATATTTTGATGCTTCTGTTGATTGGCTACAAGTTGGTTTTGGCCCCCCATCAGGTCATTCCTACCAAGCTAAACTTTGTTGTTTTGAAAAATTGCTTCACACACTTTTAATAGGCAATCGACATCATTTTTCCAAATGCTTTTACAGAGGGACCCAAAACAAGGTTATTTTATTATATTTTTCAATTTAAATGAAGGCAAACTGTCAGTCTAGTGATTGTTAAAAGTAAAAAAAAAAAATTGGCAAAATGGGCTAAGTATTAAAAAAGTATTTATGTATGTGGACAAAAAATACAAAAAAGGTCTCCCCATCCTCCTCCCAGATAACAGATTGTTATCAGTATGTTCTTCATCCATCAATCCTGCTTATGCTTTATTTGTGAGAGTTTGAAATATGGCTATAAAAAAAAAAAAAAAAAAAATATATATATATATATATATATATATATATATATATATATATATATATATATATATATATATATATATATATATATATATATATATATATATTTGTTGCTTTTTTGGCTAGTGTCACTTAACTGTGATTGTTCACGTGTATGGTATAGCCGCCTGATCTGGCAACCATATTAGCTCATTGGACGTCATGTCAAAACACAAAATGTAAATGCAAAAATTATCTTATTCTTCATTAATACTTTCAGCAATATTAATACTTGAACTGAACATCATTCATTGACGTCACTTCACATCTCAGGGCCATTTTATGACTCTTTCAGACGGCACAACTCTAACCTTCAAACACGCCTAACATATACCTCTGGGTACTCCTCATCGATACTCAAGCACACCTTAACGTATTTTTATTGTGAAGCTACACAAGAGGGCGCTATACATTCAAAAAATATAAACACGAAGACATACTGAATACTAAAACCCACCCTACCCTTCAACTTTCCCCCTGTATGACCTCACACCTCAAATCCCACAAAGAGGGAAGAAGAACTCGTCAGCTCCACAAATCAACAACTGAGTTTTTCTGGTGGGTGAAGATGCCGAGGATACACGTTGCCCTGGCAGAGTGACGTCACCTCGGAGCGCGCTTCGGTTGATGAGGACCGTGACAGCGCCTCGTCCACTGCGCGCTACACTGAGCGAGCGCGCCTCACCTCTGTTGAATCACTGTTTTCGAGAAACGGCAGCAGAAACACATCGTGCAATGTGACCAGGCAACATTCCGCTTTTTAGGGGACCGGTCATCTGCTCCGCACTGCCGGTGTGCAGTACTTTCTTCCCATTGTTAGCTAAGTGACCAGTGTCAACCTGTGATCCGGGAGCCACGCCGGGGGCTGTTACGTTAGTGTTGACTAATCCTCGAGTTCTACCCACACTTATCACTTCGAATCTCACTTCAAACCGAGGCTCAGAGGCTGGAAGACTATCTGAGGAACAATAGGCGGCTGCTGCTGTCTGGATATTATATTTCACACACTTGGATTATTGTCTCAGCATCATGAGCACGAGTGGTGAGTAAATTGTTACTGCTGCTACAATTCGCTACTCTTAAAAATCAATCAAACGCCAATTAAAGCGAGCTCAGCCATGTGAACA
This sequence comes from Danionella dracula, assembly GCA_900490495.1. Taxonomy (NCBI): domain Eukaryota; kingdom Metazoa; phylum Chordata; class Actinopteri; order Cypriniformes; family Danionidae; genus Danionella; species Danionella dracula. The sequence goes on along the minus strand of UELW01000001.1, from coordinate 3,195,742 downwards.
GATTGAATCAACTTTTTTTGTGAATGCATTTGGATATTTGAAAGCATTTAGAATCGTTTGAATGCTTGCATCTAATTCTGAGCTGTCTCAGAAACATTATATTAATAATAATTTAATTATCAATTATATAGTTCATCAATATTTGTTCTTTTAAACTACTACTACTACTACTACTACTACTACTACTACTACTACTACTACTACTACTACTACTACTACTACTACTGCTGCTGCTACTACTAACTCCTACTAATAATACTAATACTATGATAACTATATATCATACTAAATATAATGAATGGTAAAATTAATATGAATATATGTTACTATACATAAGTAGTATTTCTATAATTGTATCATTATTATAGTAATAATAATAAATATTATATTACTCTATTAACTTACTTTATTTTGATATAAATTTTTTGACATCTCTACATCTAGCCATACACCAATATTTGTTATTTATTTTTAATGTTTCATATGTGTCTGCCATTCAGGTTTTTATCTTACTTTAGATCTTACTCTTGCAACTGGTTTTCCATACAATTTGTAAATGTTTGTTGAGTTAGGAGTGTGCCTATTATTAAATATGTTACTCTACAGTCCCTGTATACTGTTCTGATGGTGCAGTGACTTGGACTGCCGCTTGAGTAAGGTCCAAGTCAGAGATACTAGCTCACTGTTTTTGTGGGGTGCATTTCTTCCATAACACAAAAAATTTTTGTCTTTTTGACAAGCAACTCTAAATTTGTCACTGTAGAAGTGTGACTCATCCTTTCCCCCCTGACTATTGCCCTGTGTGAGCTGGAATAGGTTTGACTTTTATAGCTGGGAAGCTTCAATGTAGCCAATATCTCTGAGATTGTATTAATTTGTAAACCACACAGATTTTCAAATCAGTTTTTATGAGTAGTTTCACACTCGCAGAGAAAAGCCTGAGGTCACCAAGCTTCCAGAGTTGTCATAGCACTCTACATTATTTGCATAGCCTAAAATCAAACATAAAAAAAATTAATAACTCAGTTGATCCAACAGGCTTTTATAGATTTAAGTAGATGGTATTGCAAACTCAAGGTTCTTATTACCAAATTGTTAAATTATTGTTTTCTGTTGTTATGACTTGACATCCTATTTAGATTTCATATAATGTATGTGTATATAGAAATAAACAAAAAGTATTATTTCTTATATAAAAGATTGCATTGCTAGTATTAATGCATTTACTATTTTGAATGTTTTAAAATCTGAGTTTGAACTGCACCCAAAAACAATATATATATTTTATATTAATATATATATAATATATATTAAGACTACTCCTTTTTCTATGAAAGTTTTTATTGAGTAACTACATGAAGGGCTGTCCCTCTTTTCCATTTTATCATGAGCAAAATAGCTAAAGAAATATTAAACATGTAAAAATGGGTTGAAAAAAGAAGACATTTATCTGGTTAGAAGTGTGTCGAATCTGATCTTCGTTTGATAGCTTGTGTTAATTTACTCTAGTTCTGTGCTTAACCAAATTATCAATACAATTCTGTCAGTCCAGAAGTTCCTCTTTGTAGAGAATGAAAGAGCTGGAGGCAGCTAGTGAACGATCACAATCAAGCTGTTGAGAAGCTCTCCAGAGGCTTGTACTCCAGTCAGCTGGTGCTTCATGGTCATGACTGCTTCATTCCATAATGATCCCTTTATGAGAAAAGTTCAGAAACGTTGGAGCACAGCTAGTGGGTTGTTTTGCCTGCTCTGCAGATGCCTAGCAATGCTTCAACTAGAAATGGTTTGCATTCTTGCTCCAGGCTTCTAAATAGCATTCTCAGCTGATGGGTGGATGAACCAGCTTTGCAGACATGTGTCCCTCTCTCTGATGTAATCCACTTACTGTTTCCCTAGTAGATTCGAACACATGATTCAAAGTGCAAGCTCACTCTGAGAAAACAGTGCATCAGGCTATTGAGCTTGCTTTATTCACACCTTTAAATGATTTTGTCTGTCAGCTGGGGATAGGGCTGCTACCAACATGTTACCATATGGGGTACAAACATTTTCAGCTGTGAACAGATGGCTAGAGAGTAAGTTCATATGGCTAGGTTGTGTCTCGTGGCAAAACAACAGAGTGGGAACAACATTTGAAGAGAAATGCTTGGTCCACGTGTGACAGTGCTTTTTAAACAGTCAAATATGGTGCAGTGGTGGAGTTGGTCATCATGTAACTAGAAGGTTGCAGTTCGATTCTCACCAGGTCCATTCTGCCATTGTGGCCCTGGGAAAGCCACTTCCCTCACTTGCCCTGTATAGATGTGTGACTGGTGGGGTGCGTTTGGTGGTGGTCAGGAGGTCGTAGGCTTGGATTGCTAGTCATGTCCTGTCAGACTGGCCCAGGGCAGCTGAGGGCTACCAAGGTAGCTTATCATCACCAGACTATAAATGTGGAATTAAAGAATAATGCTCTAAACATTGTAAAGTGGCTTCGAACTCTGGAAAAGCGATATATAAATTAAATGCATTATTATTATTATTATCAAACATTAATCTACTGTAAGTCAAATGTATTTCTATTGTTCATTTTATACTGCAAAGCCTCCCGAAGAGCTTTCCATTTAAACAGGTAGTCACAACTAAAAATAAAACTGGAGAAATGACAATTTATTGGAGAATAAGGGCTAACTTAAAAACAACACAGATTAAAAACAAGATTTAAAAAACTTTAGTAAAGAAAAAGGTCTTGAGTTTTGCCATGAAGCTCCCCAAACAAGGTGCCAATTGAATTTCTGGAGGCAGCTCCTTCGAAAACCCAGGGGCAGCTACCACGAATGCTCTGCTCCCCCCTAGACTTCATCTTGATACAGTCATTGGCCAATACAGGAGTAACAAAACCTTAAACTGAACCCTAAACATGACTGGAAGCCAATGTAAGGATGCTAACACTGAGTTGATGTGCTCCCATTTCTTTACCTTGGTGAGCAGTCTAACAGCTGTGCTGTTCACCAGCTGGAGTCTAGATATTGACTGTATTGGATCCTAACAGCTATCTTTGGGCCAAAGACAAGGACAGACGTGGTTTTCTATTGGAGTGTTATGAACACTAAAATGTTCGATCACCAAATAACCTGACATACCAAGCAGCAATCTCCTGCTCTTCCTGCAGTTTAGCAATAGGAAGTGCCTGAACTGTAATACCTCAACTGGTGACTGGGGGCTGGCTGGAAAAGTGAGCAGGTTCTCATTCACTAGAGTGTTGAACCTCATGAACACCCTTAGGTTTGAATTATTTGAAAAAATTGTTTGTTTAAGATATTAAGATTTAAACCTTCAGCCTCTGTGGACCAATTTTTGGATGCAAATCACTGATGGATGAACAATAGAACGCTCAAACTATTGACAACGCAGTCTTGAATTCAAACCAGATATCTTCTTGCTGATGGGACATCAAGCTTTCCAAAAACTACTGTGCAACACATTTGAGCAATATAAGCATGCCTTCGCTTAGGTTAAAGAAGCTCAGAATTTGTCAGAAACTTACCTGAAAGCCACTCATGCAGATGCATGCCATTTAAATAGAGCGCCATCTGTGCAAAATGGCATGCTACACACTTCACTGAACATGTTAGCCTTGAGCTTGGGAAACTGCTGAGCAATTACTGAGTTCAATCAGCCACTTTTCGTTCACAGCTACCTATATTCCACATGTTGATCTTCTGCTATCAACTGCCGTATATTTTCTGTACCAAGACAATCAAGAGAGAGCATATTCAGAAAAGAGTAGCCAGGTTTGCAAAGATTAGTTTATTTAGAAAGGAGTACAACTAGAATCCACTTAAAACTATACATTTACAGTACGTGTGGAATTTACATTACACAAAAAAACATCTAAAAAAAACATCTAAAGTGTAATCTCAGCACATGTTCCATAGGTCTGCATACATTATGAGTTTAATAGCCTATGTTTTACATGAACTGTCTGTTTCAATTTCTGAGTGGCCCAAAAGTGCTGCCATTTCAACCTTAAGGACAAAGCCCCAGGGAAATTAATAAAATATTCACAAATACTGATGTTTATAATCTAAATTGTTTTTAAATGTTAAGGATATCTTAGACAATTCAATACTTTCAATACATTGACCAAAAACTGGATATAGAATTTTAAAGATAGCAAATATAAAATATAAAAATATAAATATAAAATATAAAAATAGCACTGTGTCTTTATTCCACTGTACCTCCAACTCTCTAAAGTTTTACATCAATCTGGGAAAAAAAAAATCTGTTAAAAGTGCTGTTAAAAGTGCTGGCATAAAATTCCGGGGACTTTTCCATGTTTTTCTCTGTTTTCTTGAAATTGGAATTTCCTTAAATTTATATAAATATATTTTTTCAACACATATTTCTGTATTTAATTTAAACAAATAATCAAGTGAAGGAATGTACCAACATACCTCAAGCTGTTGAGTATTAAAAATATGATTCAATAGTATATTGTATTGCATCAGACAAGCAAGGTTAGTAATTCAGCACAGACACTATGTAGTCAGAAACTTGTAATTTAATCAGGTAAAAAAAGATGACGATAGTCCACAGATGTTCGGGATAAAACGCAGCAGACATAGATAGTGAGCTATCCCAGAATCCAAAGTGAATTAAAATAAAACCCTTAAATTTAGGAACATGGACTGTTGTGTAAAACGAATGACATTTGTCCTGTATTTTTCTGGAATTTGGCGTAAATACAATATAATGTAAAAATTATTTGTTTGCTGTTAAGACATAAAATGGACATCAAAGGACCGTACTGACATTAGATTTAATAGGAACTTTTTATGATTGTTGTCAAAGTTTTCCAGGGAACAGGAAGCAGATGTGCTGGAAACATACTTTTAAGTAATAACCAAAACAGAAATCACCAAAGAGATTTACACGGAACACAAAGACTAACAGAACAACAACCAAATAGAATGCAACCAGTAACATTAAACACTAAGACTAGATAGACAAAAAGGACTATCTAGTCTTAGACATTGTTCAGAGGTTTGGAAACAGATGAAACAATCGGTCAGTTTAGTTCAGTTCAAACTCACTGTTGACAGGAGTGAAGTGTGGAATAATGACAGGTGGATAGCTCATTTAAATTCATGACTCACAAGTTCTGAATGTAAAGGAGTAATTATTATGTTTTTAAGTTACAAGACCATAATGTAACTCTTTAAGTAAGATTACTTGACTGTGTAAGCAAAGACTGCATAGTTATGGTGGAGCGGAACACTAGCATGATCTTTTAAAATTCCTTGCAATTACTGTCTTAGTTACTTACTCTTTGTTTTCCTGTAAGATCCTTCGACCTTTATTTGACTTGAAAATAAAGGGTCTCTTAATGTTAATGTTTCTTTTAAACAGCAACTTTGGAGGTGCATGTAAATGAACAACGAAAACCTCGCTGTGAATATGACTGTCTTGGGTAAGGTTTCTGAAGTTGTCCTGGTTTTCCCAGTGTCAGCATTCAAGACTCAGCATCCCTGACATCAATCACATACTCTGACACACTCAGACACTCTAAGATGTCTACTGCCCCCTCGTACAACTGGAGGTTTTAGAAAGCATTGAGCTGGAAAGCAACATTCAACTTTACAAAGAACACTTTTGTGGTAAGACTGGTTTTAAATTGTACATCCAAAATAACTATTTTAACTTAATTGAATTTTGCTGACCTAAAGCAGATAAGATTAAGATAGAATTAAAATTATATATTAGCATATACAATTGACTGGATTAATGCGAAGACATTCAAGAAAACTTGGAATGTATTGTTTAATCAAACATATTTTACAGAAAATGTTTTACAAATGGCGTCACGGTGGCGCAGTGGGTAGCACGGTCGTCTCACAGCAAGAAGGTCGCTGGTTCTAGGCTCGGCTGGAGCAGGTGGCATTTCTGTGTGGAGTTTGCATGTTCTCCCCGTGATCGCGTGGGTTTTCTCCGGGTGCTCCGGTTCCCCCACAAGTCCAAAGACATGCGGAATAAGTGAATTGAATAAGAACGATTGCCCATAGTGTTAAAGTGTGAATGTGTGTGTGAATGTTTCCCAGCCATGGGTTGCGGCAGGGAAGGGCATCCGCTGCGTAAAACATATGCCAGAGAGTTGGCGGTTCATTCCGCTGTGGCGACCCCGAAAGGGAATAAAGCCGACATGAAGATGAATGAATGTTTTACAAATGATATGCAAGACTAGTTTGAAATGAAAGGGACATCAGCACTTTCACTTCCAGGAATTAAGTGGGGTAGATTTAGAAAGTTGCATTTGTATGTAATTACTGGTCACTAATTGGTATCTTTAACCATCATCAGTTCATTACGTTAATATCACTCCAGAACCATAAACTTTCATTAATTTTTAGAACAAACAGATGAAGTTTCCTACATTGGTAACTTTGCAGGTTTCTAAATATCATGGGTTCACATGCATTTAATACTACCTATAGGAACTTATCTGGGCTTTTTTGTTACAACAAAGGTACTCCACCCCAAAAACTACAATTTAGTCATCAACCTCCTTCAAGGCTTCGTTCGTCCTTTGAACATATTTTGAGATATGTTGTTTTAATCCAAGAGACCAATAAACCATTCATTGACACAGATTTAAAGCTTTAAAAATCAGTTAAAATAATGGCACTTTCTGTTCTAAAAACTAATTTAATAAAGATTTAAATCCACATTATCGCCCTCTCTGTCAGAATGCTCATCCTCAAATCCTCATCACAGGGTTTACACACTACTACTCACAGCAAGATCACTTTTAACCTGAAATGAGTAATGTCCCTTCAAGGAACAGAAAACTAAAGGAAAAAAGAAAGAATGTAAAGATCAAAACAAAATTAGGAGTAATTCAGGTGCACCGCCGAAAGCTCTAACATCATCAGAAAAGAGTTAAATTTAAGTCAGTTGTTATAGAGCTTCCTCTGATAAAACATTATACACTTTGCCTTGACGTGCTGTAGAGTCTATATGCATAATGCATACACTCTATCTGGGAGTTGATTTGATCTGAGCTGGTGTGTCAGCAGATGAAGACCCACTATGGCACCGTAAACACACTCTCTTCCCATCTGGAGCACACTCTGGCCCAGCGTCAGCATCCATTTGTCATTCCTGTAGACCATCGTTGTGTTGCACTGGGAAAAAAACTCCGGCATGCGAGTGCTTGTCAGGGTTGAATTTGCTACTACACCTTCCTAGTAACAAAATTACAAGGGCAGTTTTGTCTATGTTCTCTATTTGTGGAGCAAAATCTCATGCACTGTAGAAGTTGCAATATTCCACAGAATACAATAAGAAATAGACTGTATAATAGAATTTATTTAGCATCGAAAATGTACTGTTTCTAATGCCTAGGTATGTTACTTTTATTGGGAAAAATATATAATTTTATTTCTGTTAATACTGGAATGACAAAAATTAAGACTTTCCACAAATCTTCATCTTCAAGATTTTTTCAGGCTTTTGTGTTAAGTGATGTTTCTGACCTATATTTTATTGTTTTATGTACAATCTCCAGCTTAACAAGCATCGCTAACATCCAGTTGAAATGTTTGCGGTTCCTATAAATTTTCAGCAAATAATCCATAAAGTGAATCATCTTCGGTAGGTTTCTGAATTCAGTGGCATGCATCAGAAGACCTGACCCATCACACTTCTTAAAACGTAGTTGAATTCTCCAGTCATTAGTTACACTGAGAGAAGATCGAAGGTCGGAGCAGGTCCTTGTGGCCCTCAGAGCTCATTCTGTCTGACCTTGAGGTTCGACATGTTGGAGTGATCATTTTTCTAACAGGGTCGGTTCAAGTCCTGTCATTACTTTGACGCTGGCTTGGCTGAAAAAATGGTCATCTATCAGAGTTTGACAGGTTCACTAGAGTGTCATGTCCTGCAAAATCATGAGATGGCTATGGTCGAGTGTTTTGGACTGGTGACCCATCCCCCACATTTTATAGGAGGCTAAAGGGAACATGTGGAAAGACCTAGAAGGTATTTTCCTGCATACTCATTTTTTGTTATTTTCACCATTTTTATTATTTAAACAAAACTTGTGACGTGAAACATGTGTTTAATTGTTCTGGAAAATATAAATAGATCAGTATATAGAATTCTGAAACAACATTATGTACAATGCAGGGCATTAGCATTTTAGTATTTTCAATTTTTGAATTTAGCTTTGGAAACAGAAAACAAACCTGGAGGATAAAATGGAAAAATGCAAATGCCATTTTTCTTCCATTTTTCTCCAATTATGAACTGGCCTTATTAAATTTATGTCAATAATTTATCAATCAATCAATCAGTTTTTATATAGCGCTTCTTTAGCAATTACTTTCAAAGCAGCTTCACAAAGTCCTCGTGAGGATCAGGTAGAGTAAACAGGAGTTCCCTCTGTGAGGGGACTCTCGCTGACTGAGGCAGGCGCTAACCACCTCCCCAGCATAAAGAATATACAAACTTAATATCCATCGACGAACGGTTCGCCGGACAGGACCTGAAAATAAAAAATAATTATGTCATGTATTATTATTTTATTATTATTATTTTTTTAATGATTATTTATCATTATTATTTAATTAACCTTTTAAACAATAACATAAAATAAACAAAAACATATATCTTGAGTGTGATTTTTTTTGTTTCTTTTGAGTTACTTAAATGTATTGGCAAAAAATACCAGTGGTGAAGCAGTCTCAACAAATACAGGTTCCCTTTCTAAATTTACAACATAAGAGATTATGACTCTATTAGGATAAATGTGGCTCAGTGATAAATGTACTCTGTTTGGTTGTACCAGAAAACCAGCATAACCCCGTGACCCCAAGTAGGATTTAGATCCGACTAGGGGTGGGCCATATTGTATCTTTCACTGTAACACAAGTACAATTATTAAAATGATTTAAAAGGTTCGTGTCACGGTACTCTGCCATGGCTTTAGGAAGTTCATAGTTAAATCCCAAAAGGAAGTTATTTCAGTGATGTTGGAAGTGGTTTGGGTAAAAAAAGGACAGAGACCGAAGACCATTTGCATGAAAAAAAACATTCAATGAAAAGATGCATGCCTACAAATAACAGGGGAAACATTATCAAAGCTGTTGAATGACTGGATGGCACCATCATGCTTTGGGCATTTTCACAATGCCATCGGGGAGTTTATATTGATCACCTACTTATATTTAACCTACTTACATTTATGACTCACTAAATCTAGAACTGGAACCAAGCACCAACAATTTGAACTTCCATGTGGCACTGTAAAGCAAAGCTGGGTAATGTAGTACTTATACCGTGATGTTATCAGAGAACATACCAGCTAAACTACAAAAAAAAACTGTCAAACATTGACTGTTTAATTCACTATAGCAACATTGTCACACAGATGGAAAAGTATGTAATTTCTTTGTCAACATAGTCATATTTTATATAATATTAATTTTTAACTGAATATGTTCTATATTTTAGGGTGCAATTTGTTTTATGCTGATAAATTCATGGCACTTATTGTTTATAATTGTACATTGTACAATCGAATGGAACATTTTGTCTTCCAGAATATCTTTTAATATCTTTTTTTACCAAACATACTAACTTACCAAACTAAAATTACACGATATTTTTAAGGGCCTTATCGCACGCCTATATGTGATTTTAGAAGACAAATGAATGAATGAATTACTTAAAGAGTCAGTAACAGCCATGTTTTGGCCAATCTATATGACACTGAAGCCTTGTATAGTACTTAGTCATCCTTCGTTTAGATCTTAACAGGGTCAATGGGAGTGTACCTATAGGTGGAATTAGGACAACGCAAACATCTAGTGCTAGTAGTATGCAATCGATCATGGCTGATATAAACAACTCATTTTTTGAGCTGTGCTTGAACACCACACTTCTGACCGTGTAGATAACCTTGAATTTATTAAATGTCATTGCACTGCCTCTGGGCGTCACGGTGGCACAGTGGGTAGCACGGTCGTCTCACAGCAAGAAGGTCGCTGGTTCTAGGCTCGGCTGGGGCAGGTGGCATTTCTGTGTGGAGTTTGCATGTTCTCCCCGTGATCGCGTGGGTTTTCTCTGGGTGCTCCGGTTTCCCCACAAGTCCAAAGACATGCGGAATAAGTGAATTGAATAAGAACAATTGCCCATAGTGTTAAAGTGTGAATGTGTGTGTGTGAATGTTTCCCAGCGATGGGTTGCGGCAGGGAAGGGCATCTGCTGCGTAAAACATATGCCAGTGAGTTGGCGGTTCATTCCGCTGTGGCGACCCCGAAAGGGAATAAAGCCGACATGAAGATGAATGAATGAATGAATGCACTGCCTCTTTATTTAAAGATGAAGGTAAATCTTCCTGCACCCTCAGTTCAGCTCTGTAAATTCATTCAAGGCTCTTTAAAAAAGCTTTACAAAATAGTTCTATCTTGATTTATTTCCAGACTTGTTTTATCATTCCACTGAATGACACAAAGCACATAACTGAAGAAAAACATTCCATTTCAATAACCAGAGATAATCTCTTACAGTTCTGAATTATTCTGGTCACAAGTAACTGCTCGCACTAATAGGGAAACCGGTCGTTACGTAGCCTTTAATTCCAGCACTGGATTTAAAGGGTTTCACCCAGTGCTCATCGCAGTGAAGGATAAGTGTACTCTGTCTGACTGTAGACTCTTGTTTACACCTCGCTTCTGCCTGCCTATGGAGGAATTGAGATCAGCCTTGTCACTTCCACTCTCTCACAATCCCATGTGACTGTAATCCGCATGAGGCTCCTCCGCTTGGAGCAGAAATAGCTGTGGCCCCTGGACTCCTGTGGTTCTCGCTTTACACCTTGTGCCAGATTTTACTTGCCATTTGTTTTTTATTGCAACATGCTGTGGTTTGTCAGTAAAGAAAGGTGAGCATGTGCCAATTCAGGTTTTGATTTGACCTGTGAAAGTTCAAAAAAGCAAAAATTGTCTTTTTTTGACCACTTTGTACTGTAGCTTTATACTGTACATTGTATGCATTTAAAATGTAAACTATTTTGGATTAGGATGCTTTGTTTTTGTGAATTGTAAAGAGATCAAGGTAAATCTTTATTAATGATCCCTAAATTCACAAATTCACAATTGGTATGACCCTAAATGCGAATTGTGTTACTTGAAAACTTATTATTAAAATAAATGTATGATTAAAAATGCTAAATTTGAGTTTTTGCACTTCATTAAAAATTTGAGTTTGACAAAGTCCCTCTCTCACATCACAAGCCTCCAGCAAAAGTCTAGTCTTGGAAAATTTAACTACTAGTTTTAGCTATGTTCACCAGAGTACAAATACATGGAAAGTTTAACAAAACAAGTAGGCAGCTAGTTATGACATTTTGTTGATTAACAAAATATAACAAAATGTGTAAAAATGTTATACTTTTAGTAGACATCAAAGACAATCAAAGCATATTAGCAGAAGTAAAGTATTGCAGCAGGCTCCGGCCCTATAAGAGCCTTGTAATTTTTGTATCTAAATAAAGCAACAAACACGTAAAGCATTTTGTAACTTTAGAAGTAGGCAAGTTTGTTTAGGTGTTGTTAGTATCGTACCCGAACTGTGCTTTTCAAAAATTTCACGCTTAAGATTTTAACTATTCCAAAAATGGACTTAGGCATTCAGTATCAGAATTTAAACTCAAATGTTTTTTGTAGTTTAGGCCTTTCAAATAATGATATAAATGCAAACAATTAAAGTGTAGTTTTAAATTACAGTTCATTTTAGCCATATAGCATTATATGCGTTAAAAGCTGGAAATATAAAGAAAATGACATCCTACTTTTAATTTACACATCCTACATTAATAATATTTTTGGATTCAATTGGGTTTTAATATTTTTTTGCCATTTATTACATCTAAATTTTATTAAATGTAGTTTTCACTAACATATTTTTTTCAGATTGAGAAATAAATTAAGAGTTATATAAACTGAGCTGCATTTCAAATTTGTGTACTGTTTTGATTGACAGCCTGTCACAGGTGGCAAGCAGTATAGCTTTTAAGGACAGAAGAATGAAATCTGCCAGACATATTCCAGCCAGTTCATGAGCTGTCACCTCTGATTATTTGTGTGTGATTGTCAGGGAAAACTTGTAAGTGCTGAGTCTTTGTGGTAACAGAAAAAGCAAAGCTTAGCGGAAACAGCCGCTATGCCTTGAAAGCCATCCTCCGGGTTTTATATTCTAACAGAACTCATATTTTCTCTTATATGATTTTTGTCTACATTTATCCAGCAACACTATTAGACTGTGCACAATGTTTACAAAAGAACATGGGCTCAGAGCGACTCAGGCCACACACAGAATTCAAAAAGAGCTCTGGGCGTCAGCCAGCCAGCAGTAGCTCTGCCAGAGGAATACAGTAAGTGCTTGCAATATTAGCAGTGTGAGATTGAGCCTCTGGAGGAGGTGGAACCACATTAATGGTCCATTGTTCTCCAGCTAGAAATGAAGACAAGTCAATGAAACTCTGATAGTGTATTCTGATAAAGTGGAGATAAAAGGACTGATCTTTGCGTTTTCTATAGTACATGATTTACTAGGACGAAAAGGCTTAAAGGTTATTTTTGGTTTAGCTTTAATATTGGTTTTATATCCAAAACTGAATACTGACGATGGGAATTGTATATTTTTATGTGACATTTTTAGTTTATCTGATTACCATCACCTCCCAGGATTACAAGAAGTGTAAAATGATTACATTAATTGTTCCATCATACGAACAATGGCCTCATTAAAGCCCAGATCCTAGTGGTCCAGATGAGGTCATTTTATAGCTGGTTTTTGGCTGTCTCTTGGCTCTATTTCATAGGAAATTGTGGGACATCATACCCTACAGACAACTTTGTAGCTAAATGGAGCAGAGGCTCTTGTTTTGAACATTTTCTTTAGCAGGGTTGACCAAATGTGTGACATTTTATGTTAAGATCTACCTAATTTTTTTTGCCTTTTTAAACATGCAACATAATTGTATAGCCTCATTTAAAACACATTCCAACCAACAACAGTAGGCCTTGCTCTTGGGTTAATTCTGTTTGGTGTTTTTTGTAAAAGAAAAAAGAAAATAATCTTTAATGTCAACATATATTTAAAATACCTTAGTTAATACAATAAAACAATTTCAAAAGTCGTTCATTAACCTTAATTTTGTTTTCCCCAGTAGTGCCCTATCAGCAAAGTCCACGCATGAGTGAACGGAACTCTGGGCCCATCCACTGCCATCGTTGTCGGGAGCTGTGTAAAGGAGAGGTGGTTCGAGTGCAGCATGTCCACTTTCACATCAAATGCTTCACCTGCCAAGGTACAAGTCCATTAATTATCCACTGGAAAGCTAGTGAGCTCTTCAAGCTAGCTCTTAATTATGGTAAAAGCTTGCTCCTGGAATGGATTGGTTTCAGATGAATAGTTTCTATTCTGTAATGGTAGTTAATTAGGCTAAAGCAGGGATTGGTGCCTTGGACTTTTTTGAAGTTTGGCATCAGTGGTTAGATGCAGTACATTTCTGATTTAATGATGCTGGCTGGCCGTAAATTGGATCCTGTTGAATAATGAGAACTTCTGCCATCATTCTGTCAGGATGTTACTGTAGTACGAGGAGTGTTCCAATAATAATTTGTAACACAATGTGTACTCAAGAAGAAAACTGTAAATGCAACTTGAATGAGTTTAACATCGATTTCCATTTTGGTCAATTAAATTTTTAATAAAAACTAAAAAATCTGATTTAAAACTGGAGAAAAGAAGTAAATTATGGTTATGAAAAAAAGTAGGAATGAACCGATTCCACTTTTTTGGAAAATGAGCGCCAATACCAATACTTAATAAAAACATGATTTAAATTTACAGGTAACAGCTTTAATTTAATAAAGTTATATAATTAAACAACAAACAAACAAGAGACTAGATTTTAATTAAGACCATTTATTTACAATGGAAACATACTACATACTACAGAATAAATCATTACAAAAAAATTGCTTAAATCTTAATTCTTACAAATTAAGCCTGGCTGTTGTTTGATCCGCGCAATTGTTTCTTATGTAATATGGCCTCCTAATATAGAGGTTAGGCTTATTAGCTACACAGGGCTAACACTGCTTGTCCAATTATTCATGGTGAGACTCATGGTCGTGTAGTTTAGGCGGCTCCAAGTCATGTAGCGGTGGCATGGGACGTCATATCTGGGCTCCAGAACATTTTAGATGCTTGATTAAATTACTTGTATTAAATGTGCTACCTTTTGAGCCTCCTCTGCACAATTTCCCTGAGCACAATTTGGAGTCCATCTTTGTTTTGTCATCTTCATTCACTTTGAAGTAGTTCCACACGGCTTACATGTCTTGCCTTGTTTTCTCCCCGCTCAGAATTGCTTCCGGAGTGATTAAAAACCTTTTTCAGACAGTAGTATTGGTCCCCGGTGTTCGGGTATGTGTATTTTATAAAAATGAGCATCCCTTTTATGCTGTTTTATGAAACAAATTTTTGTCGCAAATCATTGGAAACTTTGTTTAGTCGAAGTCATGTGACTCAAGTGCTTCAAAACATTTTAAGATCTGTTTGGCCGAAGTCACAGGACGCAAGTTTCGCAACATCTGAAGCTTTATTTTTTTTGTGCACATGGCTCTTGTGTTTGGTAAAATGCTTAATGTTTTTAGCATGAATATGAACTAGTTGGTGGTTATATCCTGTTACACTATCAAACAGCCAATGCCAAACAACCCCCATGACTTAGTTGGAGGAATGAAATGGTAGGGGAAGAATTTGTGGACAAGCAGGGAGGTTGCTGTTGAAAGATATTAGCAGTCAATCACATCACACGTTACTTTGAGTCCAGTAAAGTTAGTCAACAACTATTCATGTAAAATTCTCATTCCAGTTATCCTGCTACGCACTACTGTGTATGTTGTTTGTTGCTTATTGAAAGAAGTCAAAGCAACATTTTTGAATGGTACTTTTCAGCATTGTTCAAAGATGTGTTGTGTACTGTATGGATTCTGATGGAAGGGCGTCTGTGCATTTAGATAAAAGGAGAGGTTTCTCGTGAGCTGTGGAAATTTGTGGCCAAGTTAATTGGATGAAGGGCCAGCATTTGCAGGGTGTTCACAGGAATCCCCGCACGCTCAGCATGTATTGTCAGAGGTCAGCAAGGCCACACTAGAGCCGCAGTTGTTTGTGAAGATGAACACATCACATGGTGCTTTCAGTCCTTTTGTTAAGAACAAAAACAAATGTACTGTACTGGAACTGGTGCATTCGACGTGTGTGCTCTTTTTCTGAGTTTGCATTTCAAACAACACAATTTCACTAGACACATGTACATTTAACCACAAGTTTTTGTTGTTGAAAACAGCTGACTAATTTATAGGCATGTGCTCTCATAGCCACCAAGGGCTTGTTTAGCCAGTGTGTCTAGTATGTTCTTTCCATTTTCCATATTTAATCTTGGAAACCAGGCAAATATTAAGTTGGTGTGAATTTGTGAATGAACGCAATCATATATCAAAATCACATTGTTCTGATGCCCCACTACTTGTTCAGTTGAACTCTATATTCTCTGTAGACATTGTGTCTACGTCTTAGTGTTTGAAGGTTTTTATTTTGACATTGAGCTTATACTGCTTTGACCAGCTTGAGATGAGCTTATTTCAAACATGCAGTAAGGTGTTTGTATTGGCCGCTGAAATCTTTGACTTGGTAATGGATGTAAAATCAATAGTTTGAACTATTTGCCTTGGGCTACATTTAGTTGACATTAGTTTGCAAACATGAGAGGATGAAGGGTAAGAGATTTGTTTGTAATTATAGTCTATCTTTAATTGCATAGAGTGAGCTCAGAGGATAAAACATTTGGGTGAAGGTCATATGGATAGAGATGAAGCCGAGGCATTGTGGAGACATTCAGGGTGAGTTCACATTGGTTTTGGCCATGAGTTGTAGCTGATGATACACACAGGTACAGATTGGGAGAACCAGCTGTTTCCAAGGACACGCGTTTGGTTGGTTTGTGCTCAAGGGAGTCAGCCAGGCATGTTACTGGTGCTCATGAGTGCATACACAGTGAGATTTGGTCCTAATCGTTTTTTAAAAACATGAGCTACTGTTTCTGCATCAGTACTATAATGACTTCTGAAAGGTATGTTTTTGTTACAAATAAAACACATTTATTTTGACCTTATAATAACACGTAAGGTAAAAAACTTAATAGAGTATAATATTGTGAGTAGCTATGGAATATATTTTAGGTTATTTAAAAACTACACCTTGACTAATCAAACCTCTCTTGAAAGGATGAAAATGTTCTAGAAAGTCATAAAATTATATTTATATTTGACCTTTGTGGTGTTTCAATATTGCAACTTTTTCCTCCCAGGAATGCACATGCGTAAGTGTATTATGAAGAACAAGCCCATTTATTGCTGATCTTTTGAGAGGCTGGCATCTTGTTATTTCTTCATGCACAGAACACTCATTATATATCTTTTTGTCTGTGCATTTTTATCTCCTATTCAAATAAAAGTCCTTTGGGACTAGCAGTGCTTAGCAGTGAATGGAAACCAAACCTTACCCAATTCACTTTCAGCTCTGTGGTTGGTTCTTATTTATATATTAAAAGTGTAGCTAATTGTGCACAAAGAGTACAAAAAGTTTTTTTTGTGTTTGTGAATATCCAATGATGTGGAAATAGTTATTTAAAATATTTTCACTATATATATATATATATATATATATATATATATATATATATATATATATATATATATATATATATATATATAGATATATATATTATATATATATCTATATATATATATATATATATATATATATATATATATATATATGCTGGCTAATTTGTATGCTGTAATATCAATGCTGGCTGTTTGTATCATCCGTGATTTATCTGTATCTACTTAGTCCTTACTAGTCTCACAGAGATCTGCTTAACCCTTCCAGCTCTTGGAGAGAAGGATGCGCATGCTCAAGCCCTGAATTGATTTCTAGTTTATCACAGTGCCACAGCTATTTTTTCATAGTCAACAAAATCCTCTTAGGCCTGGAACCTATGAATAGTTCCTTCTATGAATCAACTTTACTGCTTTTTCTGAACGGTACCGGCAAGCCATTAAGATGAATGTCAAAACGGATGGTTTTTCAAAGGCTGAGTTAATTGGCTATGTTTTTACCCTCAGGCAAACTATGTGCGTATTTGACATTATATCAAGTATTTCTGACCTGCTGCCAGATGAAAATAAAAATAGTTATTCTTTAATTTAAATGAAAGTGAATGGATTGTATTTTGCTCCCCTGCTTGTTCTGCGTTGTGTATGGGGGATTAGAGCCACACCATGTTATTGCAGTACCAGTTTTGCCCACAAACTTACACAATGAAACAGATCTGCACATTGTGTGTGTTTTACTAGCTCCTGCTGATTGGCAGCAAGTTTTTTGGCACTATGAATACCAGAGTTCAATTCAAATTTGATACTAAAGCTAATGTGTCGGCATCCTCATAGAGTTGACGCTTAAACGATTTTTGTTGTTTTGCACAGAGTCCAAAATCCAAACTCTGAATATATCTGCTTAATCAACCAAAAGTTTCTCCTCAACAAATTAGGGAGATTGAATATATACATATATTAAAAATACATATACAAATTATAGATCTAAAAATATATACAATATATATCAGAAAAGAATGAACGTGTGCATGTATTTTTGAGTATTTATATACGTGTATATAAAGTATGCTGGTCTTTCCACCAAGCCTATATAAAGTGTGGCTTCTATAAAGACTTTTATAAATATATTAAAAGGACAAATTTTTTTTATAATTATTATAAAAACGTAATAATAATGATAATAAAAATATTAATAATGTGAATAATGATAAATAATGATGGCATTAATTATCATCTAAATATGAATTTAATCTAAATAGCCAATATCCATTTCAAACAATAAATGTAATCCAGCCAAAAAGTCAAAAGATTCAAAATGTAAAGACAACAAGATTGGCCATTAACTCAAGACAAATATTCTCAAAGTATTAAACAGGAAATTTGAGTAGAATTATACCTGGTTTAAGTGCTGTAATTGTTGATAACTTTATAAGATGTTTACTGTTGCAAAGATTACACCTGGTGGTATTTGAACAAATGAGACACTGAGCTAATGTCTCCAGTCTAAAGGCTACATGAGTGAAGTCCAGGAATGGAGGATGTTTACAGTTTGGGAGCTCTTTGGAGCATTCACAAGTACTCACCAGTAATCACAGATCACCAGTCACACCCAAAATCATAATCACATGTGCCTAACACTTCATACCGTAGCGCTGTCATCCTGCCATTTTATGGTCACTTCACTAGATGAGTATGAATGTACTGATATCATTACATATACATATTAAGACAACGTATAATCACTATTTACACTCATTTGAGTAGATGTATCACACCCCTGCCACTCTCTCGGTTTTTTGGAACGTTTATTTTGTGTGAGAAATAGTTTTTAAATAAACAGCTGCCCTGAGCTCTGGTGATAAAAAAATCTGTCCTTGTGGATTGTGGGCTGTGATAGAGTCCATTAAAGGGTCAGTTGCTGTACATACTGTGTGGGTCCCCTCTCTTTCTGAAGCTGGAACAGCTGAGCAGGATGGGAGCTTCTCGTAACTATGGCAACGCATCTGCAACCAATGATTAAGCCCATACGATAGTTGCCGGGGAGAAATTCTCCTACAGATGAAAGAACAGTGGCAGTGTTTGAGACTGAATTCCCTTTGTGCTTTTCAGAAGATCTCGATAAAGCATTAGGGATTCGTCTATAACGCATGTGAACCTGGAGATATCCCGGACTGGAAACTGGGACATTTGATTCTAAATAATTGAGTGTGCATTTACACAGCAACCACAATAGCATGTTCTTTTTAAAATTCATAATTAAAAAATTGGTGCATGTCACAGAATGTTTCAAATTAAAGCATGAAGTATTATAAGAGAAAAGAGAACCCAGCAAGGTTAAGCTGGGAAAGTTTGCATCTGTAGGGCTCCTGCGTCATTGGACAGTTTTCCAGAGGTTGAAAGGGTAATGAAAGCAGCTGAAGATGAAAAACCTTTTATAGCAAAACTGAAACAGAAATGATCCTCTTAAAAACCTTTTGTCTGTATGTTAAAGCTCTATTCCTCTCAGAAATCAGTTTTTTTCATTTTTATAAATTAAATTGTGTAAATAATATACAATAATATTTATTTAAATTAGAGGAGAATTGGGTTTTTTTGTACGAGAAAATATTTTTGTCAGTCAGTTTTGAAAAAGGAGTCAATAGCTTCAATACCCACAATTGTGATTTTATTGAGAAAACGTTGCATACTACTTATTTATGCATATCATTTTAAAGTACTAAAATGATGATGGAAATTGATCATACATTTTGTATTCATTTTTCTTAAATTTCTTTTAAAATGTCTTTTATAAACATTTTCATACAAATGTTTATACAATTTACTTGTCAGTTAATTTTCAAGGTACTGTGAGCCTTTTTCACCAAACATCCAGAAGTACCTAGTGTAGGTATCCACGAGGAAACCAAGGCTCAGAATCCAATGTTTTATAGATCAGCTGAGAATTTTATTGTAAAATGTCAACATGTATTCTCCCCATCATAATGAGAAAGCATTAGCTAGCGCTTCGCTCACTATGACAGGAAACTCTCGCATTTGATTGTGAACAGAGTTACTTTGCTGTAGTAGGGTTCACAGAACGATGAGGCTCTTCTCACGAGTGCACCTCACACCATGCTAGATGCTGGAGACAGTCCCTCCACATTTCACTGTGGGCTTTATAATAAAAAAAAATATTTCTTAAAAAAAATACAACCTCAAAATGATCACTGGTAACTTACAGATCTTTGGTTTATCATTTGTGAGACTTACTGTGGCTTGCCTCCCACTCAGATGAATAATTCAAACATTTATTAATTGAGACTGTGATATTCATGCTCTACAGAATAATCAAAACCAAATCAGGGTCTCAAACTTGTTTATCTTGAAATATTTACTGAGCTTGAAGGTCTCTCAGTCTATATCTGTCACAGAGGCTAACCTCGTCACTCCCTCCTCTAACCAGCAGAGGACACCCTCGTTGCACTAACTCCTGCTCCTCCACCTGCACCACACTACATTTCCCAGACACCCCAGGGGCATCGTGATTACACACCCAGCTGAAGAACATTACACCCCAGGTCCGCCTTGATTACCCTTCCAGCTGAAGTACATTACCACCAGTATATAACCAGACTGTTCCTCACCAACCTTGGCGAAGTCTTGTTTGTCTCTGTGCTGCAACTCTGAGCGTTTACCCTGTCTATAAGTCTGCCTGTTGTGACCCTGCCTGTTCTCCGATTACGATCTTTGCTGCCTGCCCTGACTACCCGCCTGTTCCTTGACTACGTTGTTAATAAAAGCCTGCAAATGGATCCCAACTCGAGTGATGATATGTTACAGAAGACTTCGCCACCCTACGATCCAGCGGCTTTCTCGCAGCTGTCCTCAGCGCTGTTTTCGCAGGCTAACCAACTCGCTGCGCACCACCATCAGCTGGATCGCCTGACAGCCCTCACTGAGCAACTGGTAAAGACGCTCCAGAATCTACATGTCCCTTCTCCAGCGGCAGCCATGACGTCAAGAAGCACTCTCGCAGCTTCCGCTGTCGTAGAAGCGCCACAGATCAGTCCTCGCCCCGCCTTTCCCAAGAGGTTTGACGGGGACCCGACGAAGTGCAAGGGATTTTTGCAGCAGTGCTCCCTCTTCATTCGCCAACAACCCACGCTCTACACCACGGACACCAGTAAGATCACGCTTGTCATTTCGCTGCTAACCGGGAGGGCACTAGAATGGGCCACGACCGTATGGAGAGGAGAGGGCACTGTGTTTCTCACGTTTCTGGAGTTCACTAAGAGCTTAAGTAGGACATGTGATCAGGACAAAAGCGCGGGTGATAAACTGCTAGAGTTATCACAGGACAGAGTGCAGCAACCAAACAAGAACCCAGCCGACCACCAGCGAGGAGAACAAGGAGAGGTTGCCCTCCCAGAGTGGTATGGGCTTCCTATACTCAACCCTCTAGTCTTTGAGCCCAGTCTTGCCTCAGATCCCTCCAAGGTGGAGAATCGCGCTCCCCACATACCCTGTGCTAAACTCCCCGTCCAGACTCCCTCTGTCTCCTGCCCTCAGAGGGTCTGTCTAGACACCTCCACGGTGCCACAACCACAACCTCCTTCGAAAAAGAGGAAGAAGAAGAAAAGGAGTGTTTCCAACCCCTCAACTCTCTCTTCTTCAGTCAGTACGACCGAGTCTACTGCTTCGAGGATTAGTGGAGACCACGCCAGTGTTGCCCCGGAAACGCTGATCCCTGAGGCTGAAGGGAGAGTCTTGGCTGAAGTGTGCCATGCTCCTGTCCTTAATATTGGGGGGGTCTTGTTATGCCGTCTTGCTTGTTGCGCCACCCTTGCGCCTGAGTCTGCCTGCGCCGCCCCTGCGCCTGAGTCTGCTTGCGCCAGCCCAGGTTCCGTGTCTGCCTTCGCCGCCCCAGCGCCTGTGTCTGCCGGCGCCGCCCCAGGTTCCGTGTCTGCCGACGCCGCCCCAGGTTCCGTGTCTGCCTTCGCCGCTCCAGGTTCCGTGTCTGCCTTCGCCGCTCCAGGTTCCGTGTCTGCCTTCGCCGCTCCAGGTTCCGTGTCTGCCTTCGCCGCTCCAGGTTCCGTGTCTGCCTTCGCCGCTCCAGGTTCCGTGTCTGCCTTCGCCGCCCCAGGTTCCGTGTCTGCCTGTGCCGCCCCAGGTTCCGTGTCTGCCTGCGCCGCCCCAGGTTCTGTGTCTGCCTGCGCCGCCCCAGGTTCCGTGTCTGCCTTCGCCGCCCCAGGTTCCGTGTCTGCCTTCGCCACCCGAGTGCCCTGCTCTGCCGGCGCCAACCCAGCGCCGCTGCCCTGCTCTGCCGGCGCCAACCCAGCGCTGCTGCCCTGCTCTGCCGGCGCCAACCCAGCGCCGCTGCCCTGCTCTGCCGGCGCCAACCCAGCGCCGCTGCTCTGCTCTGCCGGCGCCAACCCACCGCTGCTGCCCCGCTCTGCCGGTGCCAACCCAGCGCCGCTGCCCCGCTCTGCCGGCGCCAACCCAGCGCCGCTGCCCCGCTCTGCCGGTGCCAACCCAGCGCCGCTGCCCCGCTCTGCCGGCGCCAACCCAGCGCCGCTGCCCCGCTCTGCCGGCGCCAACCCAGCGCCGCTGCCCCGCTCTGCCGGCGCCAACCCAGCGCCGCTGCCCCGCTCTGCCGGCGCCACCCGAGCGCCGCTGCCCAGCTCTGCCGATGCCTGCTCTTCGCCTGCCGGCGCCACCCGAGCGCCGCTGCCCTGCTCTGCCGGCGCCACCCGAGCGCCGCCGCCCAGCTCTGCCGATGCCTGCTCTTCGCCTGCCGGCGCCACCCGAGCGCCGCTGCCCAGCTCTGCCGATGCTTACTCTGCGCCTGCCGGCACAACCCGAGCGCCGCTGCCCAGCTCTGCCGATGCCTGCTCTTCGCCTGCCGTCACCACCCGAGCGCCGCTGCCCAGCTCTGCCGACGTCTGCTCTTCGCCTGCGCCTGCCGGTGCCACCCGAGCGCCGCTGCCCAGCTCTGCCGATGGCTACTCTGCGCCTGCCGGCGTCACCCGAGCGCTGCTGCCCAGCTCTTCCAATGCCTACTCTGCGCCTGCCGGCGCCACCCGAGCGCCGCTGCCCAGCTCCGCCGACGCCTGCTCTTCGCCTGCGCCTGCCGGCGCCACCCGAGCGCCGCTGCCCAGCTCTGCCGATGCCTACTCTGCGCCTGCCGGCGCCACCCGAGCGCTGCTGCCCAGCTCTGCCGATGCCTGCCGGCGCCACCCGAGCGCCGCTGCCCAGCTCCGCCGATGGCTACTCTGCGCCTGCTGGCGTCACCCGAGCGCTGCTGCCCAGCTCTGCCGATGCCTACTCTGCGCCTGCCGGCGCCACCCGAGCGCCGCTGCCCAGCTCTGCCGACGTCTGCTCTTCGCCTGCTCTTGCCGATGCCACAGGCCTTGTTTCTGAGGTCACTTTTTGTGGCATGGCTCCTGCCACCAGCTCCTCCCTGGACTGCCTCTTAGGCACAGGGAGGGGTACGGTCCAGAGGAGCACTCTTGGGTAACGCGGAGGACACTCTCGACCCAGGCCTCACGGAGACCTTCCACCGCAACCACCCGAACAAGCCGGCTCCTCGACCACGTGGGAGACCCCGTCACCGTCTGCCTCATCGCGCCAGGAGTCGCTCATAGGGGGGGGGGGCTATGTCACAGAGGCTAACCTCGTCACTCCCTCCTCTAACCAGCAGAGGGCACCCTCGTTGCACTAACTCCTGCTCCTCCACCTGCACCACACTACATTTCCCAGACACCCCAGGGGCATCGTGATTACACACCCAGCTGAAGAACATTACACCCCAGGTCCGCCTTGATTACCCTTCCAGCTGAAGTACATTACCACCAGTATATAACCAGACTGTTCCTCACCAACCTTGGCGAAGTCTTGTTTGTCTCTGTGCTGCAACTCTGAGCGTTTACCCTGTCTATAAGTCTGCCTGTTGTGACCCTGCCTGTTCTCCGATTACGATCTTTGCTGCCTGCCCTGACTACCCGCCTGTTCCTTGACTACGTTGTTAATAAAAGCCTGCAAATGGATCCCAACTCGAGTGATGATATGTTACAATATCCACAGGCTATACAATCATAGGCTAGAATGCTGATTTGACAGATATCAAGAAGACAACTGTTGACACCCTCAACAAGGAGGGTAATGAATGTCATTTGTTTTAAACTATTAAAAGTCAACTCACCACTAACGTCTCCTACCATGCCTGTTTATTACAGTGGCTACCTGTATGTATTTTCTGCTTCCTTTACTATGTAATTGCAGATACATTTTAAGCAATTATATGTAGTTTCATTTGTTAATAATTAAATGTATTCTTTTTCTGAAATGTTTTTCAGACAGAATGATGGATCAAATCCATAATCAAAGGGAGCCAAATTAGGTTTTTTTTTTGCTAAAGCAAAAAACAATAAAATTATTTTTAGAGCTACTTTTCTTCTCAAGCCCTTCAAATTTACATGTGGTTTTAACCCTTTCCATATTTATTAATTGTCATCTATCTAATTTCTTATCATTCATCCATGAATCTACAAAAGACCATCTGGATGCTCAGTGGAAGACTGTGTAAGGCCCTGAGGGAACTAATCACTTCCTCTTCCCTCACCACTCTCAGTCCACCATTAATTACAGTAGATGAGATTCCCATTAGGACCAGCAAGATAGCAAATCTGGCTAAAGGTGCAGACAGGTGCAGACAGGAAACAAGGGCGTCACTGGCATACAGGAACATGATGCACATCACCAAATCCAGTGATGAGCTGCTATTGAGAACAAACAAAGACGTTAGATGTTAGACAGAGAGCACAGACATTAGAGAGTACAGTTTTTGAGGTGAGTTTAGGGAATATTCAAATGCTAAGAATCGAATGAATAATTATGTTAGAGTTGCCAGAGTTTGAGAAAACTTTCAGAAATCCTCAAAAAAATTAAAGTGAAGTTTAGCTGTGCCATAGTTTGAGAAAAGGATCATACACTTAAGATCTTGAAAGGGATTGTTATGGTTGCCAGATATTGGCATGAAACTCATAATGGTTAAAAAAACATGTAAAAAGGATTGTTGGGGTTGCCAGAGATTGTAAAAATGCTCTTAAATGTTTAAAAAGGTACAGAAATTTCGGTTAGAATTTGAGAAAACTCCAAACCCTAAAAGTGATAATAAATGTATTTGAATATATTTATGTATTTGAAACATATTGTTTATTAGGCATACTGTTTGTTGTGTTAACTTTTTGCATTTTATACAAAGTTGTGTATGTGTTTTTGATGTTATTATATAGGTTTTAATCTTGATTCCTAATAATATGTTGACTCTTAAAGGTAATTTGACCTTATGAAACTTTCAGAAACCCTGACATAAAATGAATATAAAAATGTGTTTGTCTATAACAGACTTCTGTAAAAAATGGTTTAAACTGTGATTAAGTACATAAGAATCACTTTGGAATGTGAGACTAAATGTAGACTCCGAGGCGAGTGTATCAAAAGCATTGCTGAAAAAAGACATCTGACTACAAAATGCTGCCCTTCTGGCTCACCTCTTAAGGTATTGAGTAAAAACAAACAAACTGATACCTCTTCTTTTCAGGGAACACTCTTTCTCTTTATTTTCTTCCCCCCTATGGTTGATTAATCAGTTGATAGAACTTCAACTATGAGCGAACTGAGTTAGACGTTGACTGTGTAACAAATTGCATATTGTCTCTCCCCTACTATTAGTCGCTTTGTACAAAAGTGTCTGCTAAATGCATAAATGTAAATGTAAAAAAAGCTTATGTCTTGATGCATTTAAAAAAGGAAGCATAGCCAATGAAACCGAAGGAAAAGGACACTGTATTGTTTTTTTTTAGGGGGTTGGAGAGTTCTGAATGTTAATTGCATCTGCTGGCTGCTGATAAATACATAATCACCAAACCCCTGCTGGTCCCTTATCAGTTCAGTTTTAATGACCACAGCAGTGAAAAGCAAATTCCCTAACACACACAAAGAGAGAGCAAGAGAGGGTTTCACATCAATCATGTTAGCGCAAGTATAGTTTGATTAGCTAACAGTATTATAACTTTTGCAAAGTTAAGTTGCTAATTTAAGTGTACTTTTTAAATTTTCTAGTCAGGAATTAATAAGTAATTCATAGGGCATAATCAGTTCAACACTATGGTTACTTGTATCACTGTACATCGTAGGTGCAAACAATGCATGCAACTAAATGTTATTTAGAATTTTCAAATCATTTTAAATGTAAAGAATTAACATCCAGAGAGGCACATGGCTTTGGGGAAACTTTTATGTGAGAGCCTCTCATGTGTTCTTAATTTAAACAGATCCGGCTGTAGTGCCAAGCCATGAAAACCCCTTCTGAAGTTGATTCTAAAGAGACACACCCTAGACCTCAGAATAATATGTTCATGACTGAAGGCCTGAAATAATAGATTCATCGTCATATTTATTTTAAATTGAACAACCGCACAAACATGCAGCCTCACACCTCAGGCAGTTTTTATGGGACCCTGTTGTCTCTAGGGCAACCATGGAAGGTTTAGGTTTCCTATGGCAACTGTGAAAAAGGATGTCCCATCTAATAGTCCCAGCCAATGAATTGGATTCCTGGGAGCCTTTGATCAGAGCTCAAATACTATATTTTGTTACTGGAGGATTTACAAAACTCATTTTGTCACTTGGTTCAATCCCTTTCAAAAATAATTGTACCATGTTTGACTATTTCTGCAAAAATTGTGAGATATGCAACAATGCTCTCTGTTGGATAATTCAAGATTATTTTTCACATAAATCCAATTTTAAGAGTCAATGTGCTTTTGTATTTCATAGACGAAACAAAGTTTTGTCTACTAATAGTGAAAGAAATGTAAATTGTATGAAATTAAGAAAAAAAAACTGTTTCTATTGCATTTATGTAAAAGCAAAAGTAATTAAAATATATTTTTGTTGAGTTTCTCTGTTAAAACTAAGACTAGTTATAACAATAAATAAAGTTGTAACTGTTATTTACATTAAAATATATAACATTAAAAAACTTTAATAAAATCAATGTTATATTTATACACATTGTAAAACATTGTATTTTGAATGCTTAATAATAATGTCACAAAGTAATTTCTGTAATAAAAAGTAAGATTCTCTTTATGTGCAAAATAGAAGATGCGAATATGCACGAAGCCTCTTGTCACAAATGTAAGGGGCAACCTCCCTCTTAACCCACCGAGCACACAATAGGAAGTGTCTGAAGTTGTAATTCCTCGAATGGCCACTTGAGACTGGTTCCAGAAGTAAAAAGATTGCAATTAGCATCCTTGTTAAAAATTCTTATATTTACATCAAAAATTAACACATGTAATGTCTAGTCACAGGAGTTTTTCCTAGTCAAGTACAGAGTAAGAGGACTATCCAACACTGAAGTCTAATTCTCGTTAATTCTAATTCGCTAAATTTTACTTTTTTTGCCCATTTTTGACTCTTCAAAAAGGAAGTGGCTGATTCACCCAAGCCACATTTGCTTTCTGTTAAAACAAATGGGTCACCCATGGTACATCCATGTTATATAAAGTCAATGGCTGCATGCTCGGAAAAATATCTTATTACAGCATCACCTTGTTTATTAGTTTAAACTTCAGCTAAAACTGAATTGAGCAGACAACTGGAGGTGAGTGGAACTTACAGACGTTAACCAAACACTGATGAGAGGCTGTGATTGTGAGGAAACATGTCTTAGCATACATATGCGCTTCACTTCTGCTCAGATTTATCCAATCCCTGTCATAATCAAGCAACGTTAGCAGTTTTGTTTTTAACTAAAAATGCACACTCACCTGAGTGAATAAATATAAAAATGCCCTCTTTAACTCCCAGTAGGAAAAACACATTCACCTTTTCACATCTTGGAGCTGTACCCCTATCAGAGATGCATCTTCTTCATGGATTTCTTTCCATATAGTTAATTATGTGAAAAATTGCAGAGTCTTATGGTGTTGTTCAGGCTCTGTGGATGAGCATTTAATTCTCTGCTGGAATATTATTGGGACTGATATGTGATCAAACACCTTAATGTCAGAAATCACTATCTAAAAAGTTCTGTATTGACAAGGTGATGTCAGTGGCCTCATGTTAACTACATTTCCCAATATTCAAATAGGCATAACAACAGTCAGATTTTTACTGTTATATTTCTCAATATATTTTTCAAACTACATATTGGTTGTATTTTACATGAAATTTCTGAATTTTTGCATGAAGGTCCATCTGTCATCTGTTTCTTCACCAGTAACCCACATGAACAATTTCCTCTATGTTGAAGAACTTCATCTTCCTCATCCTAGAGTATCACTTGAGCCCTAGATTATTGGCTTGTGGTCAGAAACTCGGGCATCAGGCACAGCTCCAGAACAAAGCTTGAGCCTCTAAATCTCCATTCATGCTGTCTCACCCTTTTAGCCTCTACTCTCAACCCAGAATGTTTGTCTATTTCTGAAAGGCTGTCAACTGGAGAACGAGCCAATATCAGAAGGGATAATGATGCTGCATACAGGTCAGAAGATGCACACGTTGTGCCTGAAATAGAGCTAATCAGTGGAAAGCACCAATCCACAGCATCAATCAAATGCTTGCTAACCTATCGTTGTTGGTTAGCATTATTAGAAATGTACTAATTAATAGGTTTAATACTGTAAATATTCATGCCAATAACACTGGGTTTCACAATATGCACATCTGCAGCTGAACCATGCAGTACAGTGAGCAATGTGAAGAAGGATGTTTTTAGTGCCTGCCATTTATGGGCGGCATTGAAGTTGAGCAAAAAAGAACTAACAAAAGCTTTCAGGTAAAATGCAAGTAATAGAGACCACTGTGTTAATAGTATATTTTTAGAATTAAAGTATGCATCTGACATCTTTAAAGTGTTTTTACTTTTATAACAATGTAACTATCATACTCTCACTCTGTTTATGTCTTATAGTATTGAGTTATACTTAGTTATCTTGATATTTACTTTATTGTGTATTATGTATTATGGTTTCAGTTGCTGGGAATTCTAGTCTTTGCATTAAAGTTTATTGGTCTTTTATATTCCTTGTTAATCTCATCCTCTTATCATCTTGTTATCTAATCACGGCCATCTTCACTCCATATAGAAGACTTTTGTTTCCCATCAGCCCACTGTCCAAAAACTAGTTTGTTTACTCTGCTATCGCTTCCTGTTTTATGGCTCCCTCATTTTTAACATCTGCTTTATATTGTTCTGGTATTCTGTGGATCATTGAAGTCATACTCTTCTCACTTTATCCTCATCCCTCAAAACTCCCATTTCTATTGACTTCCATCCTTCCATTATTAATGCTGCCTTAAATAGAACTCAAGAAAGGTTATTATTATCTTTACCTGTTTTCCTATCGTGTGAATGCTTGTGGTAAAACCCACTCTTTCAGTCTTCATATTGCATGACAATACATATATTAGGCGGTATACTATCATGTTAATCAGGGGATTGGCACACAAACATGCATATTCTCAGCCCTTACATGTCTTACACAAATAAAAATGTAATGCATTTGATGTGCATGATCCCTCATGTTAAAACCTACACTTTGATGCTATGAGTGCTATGAGTTCAGTGCTATGAACCACTGTGTAGTGTTTTAAATCAAGTGGACAACTTCTTGACATTATGACTTTTTTATGCCTCTCTGGTTTGAGATATGAAATTTACATTTTCAGATTCCTGTGGATCTCAGATTAAGCTTTTATATTAAGTGGTCCTTTAATTACATTTTTAAATATAGATTTTTGTCCAGTCGTACCACTTGATGCCACTGTCCAACTTTTGACTATCTGGGAGATAGAGACAGAAGCTGTAATTTCCCTGCTTGTCTGGCTCAAATCTCAAAGTTTCCAGATTTCTGTGCAAGCCCTTGATCTGGTGGAGCTGATGAACACAGTGAAACTGTCAGTCTTGTAGTTTATTGCCAGCATGGAGAGCACATGAATGCAAACTCGAACTGGTGACTTTAACTGGGCAGTGGCAATACCTCAAAACATCCTCTAATTTAGAAAATAATTTATTTTCATGCATGTTCTGATAATTTTTTTTCTTAAACTTTAGTGTAAACTAATAGCAGATGTAGCTAGACAGTGCCATTTTATTGATTTTCTTTTGACATGAGTTAAACATGTCAACATGTTAAACATGTTGACACAGACTTACACATGCACGCCTACACACATACCACGGACGCACGTTTACACAATTGTCCACCTTCACGGAAAGAGCTATTATGAGCTCCAGCAGCAGCTCAATAACATAATGATAGAATCATAACAGATTTCCAAAAATCTTTCACTCTTGCATTCATATAATTTCTTTCCTCAGAAGATGAGCCAATGAGAATCCATGGGTTTTATATTATCAGCTGCATCAGATTTCATCCCATAAATTATAGTTATTTCTTTTGATGCCAATTCCAAATTTTCCAGCAGAGTACTCTCAGATATTTTTCTACCCTTGGAATTCAGAAGCTTCTGGAGAAGTATAAATGACTTATGAGAAAATCTGAATAGATTTAATAATTTAAATCACAGTGACGCATTTCACATCTCGCAATCAGTGCCAATTCCAAAAGCCAATAACAGCTGTCATTGTAAGGGTGATGGATGCTGAAGGCTGGGAGATGGAGAGTGTGTGTCTGTTATGTGGTAATTGTATGCCATGCATGTACGTCCTGCTGAGATATGAGAGATTCTCAGGTATGTGTGTCGAAATACGTTTGTTTCTTGCGGCTGAGTCACATCTCACTCAGGGTTGTGGAAACTTCGTTAACTCAATTTACTTTAATTTACATTTCTTGCATATTTTTGTGTTTTTCCTCATCAAAAACATGCTTCACATTATAGTCAGTGATTTTTATTATTCTATATTCCTTTTCTGGGAGCTAAAAACAACTCGATAAGCATAGCCACCAACAGTTAACTGACTGACTGAGTAGATGAATATGTTGTGTGACCCAAGAGTGTAAGAGTAGCAGACCCATGCTGAACAACAATGCAGGAAAAATCTGTGCATTAAAACAGCTTTAAAAGAGACTTAGCAGATGCCAGGTGATGTCAGCTCAGAAAGGTAAGTGGCTGAAGCATGACTGTAGGCAAAATTGGTGTACATTTTGAGACTGAAATAATGACGTGATTCAACGACTTTGCTTACAAAAAATTTTACATTTTGAAAGTTATAGCCTTGACAGTCTAGAGCGTTTGAATATTTATTCAAAACATAAACTGAAAAGAAAAAAATTTGAAAAAGTTGTAACGTTATAGTGATTTTATGTTAGAGATTTAAGTATTATTCCATATAAAACAAGAGAAAGTGAACACCATTTTGTATTATAGTTTATATTTTCAGCAGTTTCATTAGTGGTGTCAGATACTAATAATGAAATAATAAAATTGCACTACATATCTGCATAAAATATAATATATTTTTACACATAGACATTTTAGAATGCTATGTAGATTTGATTTTTTTAAATGTGAACACATCACAGATTTTTTGTTTGTTATTGGGCAATTGATTTTTAAAACTGTGTGATACCATGAAACATTTGTATTTAATATTTATACATTTACCGCAGATCCCAAGTTTGTTTTGTACACACAGCAAGCCATAGTAACTGTAAACTGATTTGAACCCAGTAATCTGAGAACTTTTTTTGTAGACGTCAGCAGATCTTTATTTAGTACTAAGCCGTTTGTGACTTATAAATAAACACTGGCCCTTTAAAAATGATTTCTAGCTAGACTAGAGACCTGAGGACTGGCGTTATGTGCTCAGACTTTCTAATTCTGATCAGGATTCATGCAGCTGCATTTTAAACAAGCTGCAGCTGTCTAATGGTCTTTTTGGGCAGACCAGTTAGGAGACCACTACAATAGTCCATCTTGCCCGTAATAAAAGCATGGCCTAGTTTCTCTAGATCCTGGCTGCCAACAAAGCATCTAATCCATGCAATGTTTATGAGCTGACAATAAGCAGGGTTACTTATTGCTCTGTTGTGACGGATGAAGTAATTTCTATACTAATTTTTCCCTTTTAAGAAGTGCTTGCCAGAAAACCAACTGATTATCTTTCAGTCACTTGTACCACATATTGAAAAAAATCTCCACCAAAACAACTTTTGTACATTTATTGCAATGAAGTGCTGTATTAATCTAGAATTTTGCTCAAACATAGCAAAGACGCATGTCTTGAAATGACTGTTGAACCTAATGTTTTAGTGAAATTCCGTTCAAGATAAAGATCAAGATTTTTTCAACATCAAGACTTTTGAAGCCATTAGCAATGAATTTTATTTCTGATGATTTTTTCTTACACCAACCTCCATCATCCTCTCATAAAAGATAAATAACATGGTAAAGTGTTCTCATCTTTATTTCTTCTGTCACTTTCTCTTTCTCCCAGTGTGTGGCTGTGATTTGGCACATTCCGGATTCTTCCAGAAAAGTGGGGAGTACATCTGCACAGCAGACTACCAGCGACTGTACGGCACAAAGTGTGACAGCTGCGGGGATTTTATCTCAGGCGAGGTGGTTTCAGCTTTGGGCCGCACATATCACCCACAATGTTTCGTTTGCAGTGTGTGCAGGTGAGCCTTACATACAGACTGCTAAAATCATCATGGTGAAAATAGACCCATCAAACGGATTAAGCGAGAGAGTGCGAGAAGGATTCTGTTAAATGATGCTCATTTACTAATGTGCTGATGACTGAAGCTCATTAATTCACTCTCTGACAGCTATTTTCCCTTACTCATCTATATAGTCAGCAATTCAACTACTCCTTTAACCAATCCTTTAATTAGATCCGTCAGGAGATGTTCCAAGTCTGGTGGTATTTAAATCCAATGACATTTTTTTGGTGTAAACCAATTAAAAAACTGACTAGAAAAGCATTGTATTTAAGTTGTGAATAATTCATTTTTGTTCAAATATTTTAATTTTTTTGTCACTTTGTACACAAAAAAAAATTATATTTATAAATAAATTAGTTAATATTTTCTATGTTTTCCAGCTAGGGCCACATACGTAAATGTACAATAAAATTGAAAATTTGAAATAAAAGAAAATGTTATTTTAATTTAAAATGTGAACAACAATAAAATGCCTTCAGGAATACAGGATTTGCCTTCAATTCAAAGCCATGAACAATGAGAGAGTATAGGGAACTCTGGAGTGCAGGAGAATACAGAGAGTATGGAGAAATACTATGGCTGGACTAGGAGTGATAGGTTTACAGAACTTAAATACAAGATGTGTGACATGGACATTGGCTAACAAGAAAAGTAGGTGATTAGAACCAGGTGTGGAGTGGGAACAAGGGGGCATGAAAAGAAGGAAACAAACAAGGAGCAATGACAATATGGGACCCGAATGGAAGCAGACAGTCATTGTGCTTTAAACTCTTAAAGCGTATACATTTATGGCTATTATTTGATATAACTTGATTCCGTAATGTGGGACCAGTGTCTAAAAAAAAAAAAGAATTATATATATATATATATATATATATATATATATATATATATATATATATATATATATATATATATATATATATATATATATTAAAAATATGTAAAGTCAAACCATGTATTTTCAAATGGTATGACATTTAACTCTACAGCGAACACAAATAAACAGAAGGTTAATGTTAAGAATAAATTTATAAATATTATAAGTTTAAATAACGTGGCATATGTTTTAGGCTTTGAACTTTAATTCTAAACTGACTCTGAGTTTCCACAGCCTGATATACAATATTTAAATGTACTCGTTAATGTATTTGAAACATGATATTTCATATTTTTACATTTTGCTTCATTTTGAACACTGACTTGTCCTACATGAGTCTTCCATTCTTTTGAGAAAATTGTCCCCAGAGAGTAGACTTGCACACGGGAAGCACTGATCAATGCAAAGGAAAGAAAGATAATGTACTGTAACACAAGTCAAAGCTCAAAATACACAACAATGCCAGGAACGTAAGCAGAGCAGTGAAAAGTGTAAATGGAGTAGCTGCTTAAGAGAAAATTTCAGACTGAAAAGATTGGTGAATGGGAAATGGCAAAACGTTATCCTGTGTTCTTCATACTTGGTGTAATCTCATGCTTAAATGCAAAGAAACCAAGCTAGTATGAAACATCCCTAGAGTGAAGGTGCTTCCTGTGACTACACAATACCATTTAAACTCACAGAGAGGCGTTTTGAATACTTTTCCATTAAGTGCTACAGTGTTCTTTTTGTTTCTTGTTATATTCTATTTCTTTGGTGTATATAATTTTCATTAAAAAAAGGTTGCTCTGATGTTTTAAATCTGATTACAAAATTATTTGGACTGAAAAATATATTTTCCCAGAACACTGCAATCAGAGTGCTGCACAGGTTTGTACGCAGAGAAAAAAATGCAGAGATTTAATCAAATTAGCAGCTAGAAGGAACTCAAATCAAGTTTATATCCAAAACACAGCCCTGACCTACATCACAGAAAATATGCTTAGCCCCTGAGCTATGATCTGTTTTAGGCAAACTGAAAAAAGGAAAACTGTCCATTCCGACACAGCTGATTCCCAGCATTGCAGTCCCATTACAATTTGTTTAGATCCCCTGTTTAGACCCCAAACCATCACAAATCTTATAACACAGCTCATATCATATTTATCCTCAACCTGTTGAAGCGTTTGCCAATCGACAGTCTTTGCCAAGTTCCTGTCTTTACAGCACTCCTGGTCGTTTGCAACAGCTTTAGTGTCACTGATTAATTCAAAAGACAGCAGCTCAGATTCCAGATTGAAAGCTAATACCAGATTTAATGCTATGTTTTTAGCCGATCCACACAAGATCCTATCTTCACCAAGCACGAGGCTGTGTTGGTCACACTGCTGTATTTTATATGTTCCTTTATATATTTTAATAAAAAATGTTCGATATTTTAAGTCTGATTACAAAAATATTTGGACTGGAAAAGACATTTTCCCAGAGCACAGCAATCGAAGTGCTCTACAGGGATATAACTAAGCAACCTGATGGGATACTCTTGGCCGGAGATACTTAAACATTTCTTGGCCTGCCCAAGAGTTAAACAGTCAACAGGAGAGAAAAACATGTTCAGTTAAGTTTTTGTTGCATCTGTGTGGAGAAATGGGTCTAACTGAGACTAATTTGATCTGCTAAAAAGCTTAAAATACAACACGTGACAGCATACAATGATACATTTTTAAAGAACCTCAAAAGCTGACAATGTGCTGTGTGTCTGGAGAGAGTGTGATGCGCTGTTAATGCCAAGGTCATGTTAAGACAGCACAGGAAGACAAGCACGCAAGGAGCCTCAAGAGAAAGCTCATGCAGTTTTTACCTATAAACATAGAAGAGAGTAGGTAGTGCGAAAAAGAAGAGATATACAAATATAGGGATGATTCTTTCCCTGGCACCAGCTGTTCTGGAGTAAACCAAAGGAATAATCTTAGCCTGTGTCTATGACACGAGTTCTCTGCTGTCTGTTCACTCTGCTGTCCGTATTCACTCTATTTAAAAAAGAGTCTTTGTGTGTGGCCCTAGTAGCGGAGGAGGTACTCATGACATACTTCACATAACACTATGCCCAAAAGTGTGACCCCTTAATATTTAAAAACTGACATTTATGCCAGAGTTTGTTGTTGTTTTCATACAAAGTTTTCTTGTGGTGCTGTGCCATTTTATCCCTGTTTGTAAATCACCCGGTCTGCCACATACATGCAAATATAAATGCAAATTAATAAGGTGGGGTTTAAAATATATGTACAACCATAACTGAAAATCCCAATAATAACCAATGTTACAGTTGAGCATGTAAATACTGCTGCACATTTACTACCAGAGGAAAAATGCACAAAAGAAAATGAGAAATTGCAATAATATAAACTCTATTGATGGTTTAGAGGGTATCAGATATTTATTTTATCTACACTCAGCCATACTGAAGAGTTAAGTTGTGACAGTTGTGACTTGTATTAATAAACTGTTGTACGGTATGGAAGTCATATACTTATAATACTTCAGTGATGTACAATGTACAAGTGATATATAAACCTATATTTTAAGATAGTGAGTACTTTAAAATTTAGTAAGTTTTTACAGAAGGTGTGGATAGGGTGGGAATGGCAGTTTGATAATTTTTTACTTAAAACTTTACTTTAAAGTTACTTAAAAAAACATTAAAATTTTACCTTTAGAATTGTCATGTACATGACAACATAGTAACTAAAAAATGTATAGTAGTCTTTGCCAAATAATAGTAGATTAAGCATGTTTTTATTTTTTATAGAGCAAGTTAGCTGCAATGTTCATGAGAAAAAATTGGGAGGGGTAAGAAATTCAAGTTAAGAAGTTAATCAAAACATCTTTGTGCAGACTTTAGTTTATCAAATCAAATCAAAGATTAGTTTTTATTGAACTGCCAGCTATGTTACCACATTTTTTTGATGTAGAATATAGTGGATTACTTTATTCTTGTATGCAGACTGTAAAGTGATTTTTAGAGTCAGCAAAATGTCTGTGGAATGGTAGTATTGTTTTTTACATTTTTACATTATTTAGTGAAGTCACTTTTCCAATTGTAAAACAACATTAAACAAATACTACTACAATTAAATGAAAATAAAATTTTATCATCAAACTGTATGTTAAATAATCTAAAAGCATAAACATTCCTTTTTGTTGAACAAAGATTAGCGATTAATTATTAACATGCAGTTTGATGACAAATTTAGCCCTTGGCACTGAAATACATATCAAAACTCGCACCTAACTTTTAAAAGCAACAAATATAGACTAAAATACAAAGAGCTTCTCCCATTGCATCCTTTAAGAATAATTAAGAGTAAAGATGTATATTTTTGGGTGTAGCACAAATTTTAACTCATAAAAAAATTAATAACTCCATATTACTGCAAAACCCATCCAAATCCATATTTTTCACTTTCAAGCAGTTTCCACCATTGTTTGCATAAAAAAAATGCTTTCACAGAATGTACAGTATTTGGTAACATATTTGGAAAAAGTACTTCTGTTTCTTGATCAGTCAAAGCTGATCCGCAATTAACACTAGCAATGTGTCAGAAATAAGACATTACCTGTGTTTGAAGGACGTGTTCAGTGACAGAGCGGGTTCTCTTTTAAGGTCATGGTTCAATGTAAATGGATTGTTTCATAATTGCTGCATTAGTGGAGGAATAGTCCACTGTAATAGGATTTGTCTCATGGTTAGAAGCTTCCAGTCATGCTGATTACTGAGAAGATAAAGATGATGAAGATAAAGACAGTTTATTGTGAGACCTGGCAAGAAATATGAGCAAATTTCCTTATGAAATCAACACATATGATCAGGGATTTAGGCTGAAATATTTGGACATTCTTTCAAACATGTATTCTGCATAAGTGTTTATTTCATTTAAGCTGTGTCTTCATTTTTGCAACTAGTATTTTGGTAATAGGGCCATTATAATGTGTCAGAAGAGAAGACTGTGATCAGAGCATCTTTAGAAAGCCATTATAACTCAAGTCAGGTCTGTGTTTAAAGACTGTGTCTAATGTCCCTTCCTACACTATTGTTTTAGGTTCAATGTTTCCTGAGTTTTGTCAGACAGCAAAACAAATGCTCTAATGTCTGGAAAATGTGAAGCATGCTGTTATGAGTAATGCGGCCCAAAGTGTCATTCTGAACTATTCTCAAACTGCGTAGTTTCCAAAGTAAACAGAATCCTGCTATGTTTTTATTTTAAAATGATTATCCTGCTAGCTCTTTTCTCTACTCTGTAATTTAGTCCCCTCTGTAAGCATTTGAATTTATTTGAGTGGGTCATGTTTTGTCTGACAAATTGTAGGCTATGGGCTACTTAAATGTCTGTTTTGCCTTTAATAACATGGTGTCTGCCTCTCTTCCCTCTCTAGAAAACCTTTTCCTATTGGCGACAGAGTAACTTTCAGTGGGAAGGAATGCGTCTGTCAGCAGTGCTCCCACAAGATGGTGAATCCTAGTGAGCCAATCAAAATTCACGGGCCCAGTTGTAAGTCCCGCCCTTTTGAGAATGCAAACAAAAGGTTGAAAAGTGTGTGTGTTCAAGGTGGGTGGTGGATGGATGAAGGAACATGCAATCTTGTGATAAAAATATGTTTTTATTGAAATTGTGTTAATTTCATATAATAGCTAATTACAACCAATAATAATTAATTTTATTTGTTTGCACCTTTCACAGCAGTTGAACATCAATGAACAACAAGTACAAAGCATAAATTAAAATATATTAAATTAAATTAAAATATGATGTTAAATATTGTCTTCAATACAACAGTCTAAAATTCCACCCTATCCTGATTCATTCTGTTAGATATTCTGTTAATTGGCTTGCCAATTGAATTGGCATTGATTTGGTTAATTGAATTGCCAGTTAGTTTGAAATTAGTGTGTTCTTCATCAACTGTAAGTATTTAATCTGGTGTAAGTTTGTCGACTCCTGGTACAAATGTAAATGTAGCACATTATGTTAAAAAAATTTACTTTTACGGTTCATTAAGGATAAAAGCTGGAAAGAAAATGGTAAAATGGGATATTGAACGTTCATTCATCTTCATGTTGGCTTTATTCCCTTTCGGGGTCGCCACAGCAGAATGAACCGCCAACTCTCTGGCATATGTTTTACGCAGCGGATGCCCTTCCCTGCCGCAACCCATCGCTGGGAAGGATATTGAACGTGTGTTATAAAATCTTTCACGGTCTAAAGATTTGGCTGATTCATTCCGAAGGTAAAACAAAATAAGCCAGTCCGTGTGCATCTTGATGTAGATAAATGATTTTCTGGAATTTCAGTGCTCAAAACCTTAATGCGTTAAACTGTTTACTGACCTAGCCAGCATTCAAAGCCGAATGAAACACATGAGTATTTTTTAAAAGTTCTATGTTCTATTTTGAACAGTAATTGCAGGCAAAAGACATTTCAAATATTAGGATCTGATTACAGCCCTAGGACATCTGTTTGCTAATGAAAGAGAGTCAGTTTTTTAAACAATATGAGGGAGAATATATGCTTTCGTTCATATCAGATTTGTTTTCTACACCATCACACAAAAATTTCAACTGGAGCTTATGGTTTGCTTATGATGTTTTTACCTTTAGAACCTTCTAGAATCTTAAGTCTATTGCGTAACCTTTTTGCCCTTGCCCATGGCTCTGTTTAGACTGTGCAGGTTGTAAGGAGGAGATCAAACAGGGTCAATCCCTATTGGCTCTAGAGAAGCAGTGGCATGTCAGCTGCTTCCGCTGTCAGACCTGCGGCCTCACTCTGACCGGAGAGTACATCAGCAAGTCAGTCTTTCGCCTGAACTCACCTGCTTCTATCTTTCACATGCTGAGCACAGGAACATGTGTTATTGCACTTTACAGACTTTCAACAGTCACAAATCTTATGCACTTTATAGTTTCATTTGTAGGAAAGGGTTTGAGCTCATGTAGGCTGCGTTACATTTCTACCCCTTACCGCTACCCCTCATTTTTGCATGTTCATTGAATTTCTTTATCTCAATTTTTATCAAAATATTTTTAACAGCTTCACAGTACTGTCTCAATGAATAGCATTTTTATAGGATCTCCCTAGCACTCTGTGTCAAAGAAAAGGGCTAAAGGTTATGGGTTAGGGCCAAGCGAAATAAGGGCCAACGCAAACTGTATTGGTTTTTGTAAAGCTTCTGAAATTAAATTGAAAATTTAATTTCTTGTCCTCGCTTTTTCCATTCTCTCACAACTTCGAGACAATGATCCAAATATGACTTTGCATACAGGCAATCCTCAGAATGACTGTAATTTCAACAAAGTGGCTGTCATTACTCACAGAAACCCAGCGGTCCCCATGAGCGCGCTTTGTGGCACGTGCTGTGTGTTTAAGTTTTCATTCTCCATGTCTTCACATCGTCATTAAGTCACATTCATACTTTGTTAAAAGTGTGTCCGCCACAACTGGAAACAGGAAAAACTGCAACCATGTTAATTGTGTAAATTTTTTTTATGCGTTATACATTTAAGTTTAATTGCATGCATTTTAACGCATTTTTAAATCATTATTATTTACTATTATTTTGTATTGATATGGTCCTTTAAAGCTCTAAATAAAATAGATTATTATGATTATCTGTTCATTAATCAGAGACTAAATTTTGTTTGCAGAGATGGCATTCCTTACTGTGAGTCGGACTACCATGCACAGTTTGGGATAAAGTGTGAAACATGTAACAGATACATCAGTGGACGTGTGCTTGAGGTGAGCAATTGTCCTTCTTCTTTCACACACTCACAACCCTGAATTTGTGCCTTTTTACAGTAAAATAAAACAGGCTGTTGTTGATGTTTTTGAAGACAAATAATTAGAAAAAACTCAGACAACTCAAAAAAGAAGGTTTGAAAAAAAAAGTTGTTTTTAGGAATTATGATGTAATTTTATTTGGAGTTGATTTTGGAGTCTTAAAGTGACAATATACTCAAAGGTGAGACATCATTTACTTGTGGATATTTTCGATGCAGAAAATCTGTTAAGCGCATTCTGATGGAATGTCCTGGTTAGATTTCTATGAGGAGGAGACCTTAAAATCCACACAGACCTCAAAAGCCTTAGTTATTTCTAAAAACATTTTATTTTAATACTAAGTTAACAATAGATTTGTGAAGTTGTTTACTTTGTGTGTTGTAAATGTGTTACTAATTAGAAAAAAATGGAAATAAAGAAAGAAAACAAAGAATGAATTATATAAATGAACGAATGAAGAACAAATGAATGAATGGTGGAAAGAAGTATAAGAAGGACGAAAAAAAGAACAAAGAGAGAAAGACAGACAGACAGACAGAAAAAAGGAAGTAAAGAAGGAAGAACGGAAGGAACAAAGGAAGGAAAACAAAGGAAGGAAAGAAACAAAGGAAGGAAGGAAGTAGGAAAGACATTGTCCAAATATATAAGCAAAATATTTCAGCATACCATATATTTACACTAGATTCAGGAAGATAAATGAAGAAGGTTCCATTGTTGTGTACAAGTATTTGTGTTGACTTGCAGTTTTTTGTCTCTCACTTGGCTTTATAGTAATAGAAATGGGGTAATTTGCCAGCTGAGAGTTGGAAAGCTGATGAAGCTTAATTGTAATTCACAGTCATTTGAAAAGCATTTTCGGTAGCCTGTGTGCTCACTCAATCAGTTCCTCACTCCTGTCGCTCTGTTTGCTCTCGACGCAGTCTGAAAGGCTGGTGTGAAGTGCTCCATGTTCCCGCAAGAGCTCAAGTCAGTTTATTTATAGCTAGTGGGACACAAGCTGATTTATCTTTATCTGCCTGTTTGATTTGCACCCGTTCCTCTTGGGAGACACCAAGTGATGGCGCATACCTCTGAACACTTAGAAATTGACAGCTCGCTGATTCCTGGAGCAATGACAGTTTAAACTCTGTCTCAAGCTCATAAACTGTTCCCCTCTCTACCTGCTCTATGCCCCACATTCTTTCTGAATATAATAATGAGACCCTTTTTGCAAAGTTTGCATGTTTTGTCTATAAATAGAAACTTTCATTTTATGATCATTTGATTCACAAAAGGAAGTTCATATCCATAAACTAGCTCCTATTATTTAAGATTGCCCTGTGGAATACTTCTCTTTGGGGGATTCTAAAGGATTACTTTAGGCTTTGAATGAGTGTTTACAGTGGGTAAGAGGGCCATTAAAAGGTTGTAAAGAACAAATTAGTCTTGAGCAGGCATCAATGACGAGGTGCTTTGTTGCTAAAAGATAAGAACGTGTACTGCAGTGGTGTTTAAGAGGTGAAGGGTATAAACGCTTGTGCATCTAATTTGTCATACCTCAAGATTTTTTTCCATCATTGTTCTGTTCATGCAGGCAGGAGGGAAGCACTACCACCCGACATGTGCTCGCTGTGCCCGGTGTCAAATGATGTTCGCTGAGGGAGAGGAGATGTATCTCACAGGTGAGGTTAGGAGGCCAACAGCAGATGCTTTCCTTCAATTGGATCCAAAATATCATGGGCTGCAATGTTTCCATGTAAGGAAAAGTCTTTTTTGTGACAAATGGCCAGTGAAAGTTGCTTTACTTTGGGAAATAGTGATTGGCAGGCTCAAATGGTCAAGTTGTGCAGTTAGACTTCTGTGGTGTTTATTTGAAGATGGCAAGTAAAACATCTTTAAATAAACATCTCTTAAGGTACTTTAAATAACTTTCGTTTATAATATACAAGTAGCAGAATGTAATTACTCAAGTTGGGCAGCATATAGGGGCAGTGGGTAACACTGCTGCGCACTAGTTGATGATCTTCCTGAGAGAATTTTAATTGTCTCAAAACAAAAGTACACGCTCTAAAACAAAACTACAAACTGTAAAATGAATTCAACTAATTTGACAACAAACCATACTGTAAAAAAGGGAAAAACTTCAGGTAATAGTCTGCAACAGGATGACATTTACTCACCATTCGCTTCCAATAATTATTTTGTTCACCTGAAGCATATTTTTGAGCTGTGAGAGGAAGCCAGAGCACCCAGATTGAACCTACACAAACATGCAAATTCAACCACAAACATGCAAATTCAACTAAAGAATGTCCCTGGCTGGTCATGAACCTGCAACCTTATCAATGAGAGGCAGTAGAGTTACCCACTACACCACAATACTTCTAAAGGTTTCAGATTACCATTACCAAAATACCATAAATGATATGACTTAACTATAGAAAATTCACATATTGCTCAACTTTAGAGGAAACTCTGTTCCATATGTGTTCTCGTGCCAAGTGAGTGCCAATCTCCTGGAGAAGCACTCTGAAAAAGCCATTCAAGCGGAATAGTGAATGCACATATTTGTACAGTGAGCCAAGGTTTTTGAATCACTTGAAATAGAATACAGTGCAGCTCAACAATGATTTTTTCTTCAGGTAAATTTGTGTTTTTAGGTTGACAACTGGACACAGGGTCACATTCATTCGCTGTTTACTTCTAAGCCATCAGATAAAATGAATAATATTTTTTGCCATTCATGTATTGCCCAGAAAAAATCCATGCCAGCATGAACATGAAAACCTCCATACTGCCCAACAATATCCTCCAATTAATTAAAAAGACATTCTGTATTGTGACAAAAACCTGCTGAATGAACAAACATCACAGTTTTGAAATTATTGATGAGGGATCACTATTTTTGAATCATCATAAAGAGATTAAGCTAATATTGCCTTTAATAAGAAAGAGTCAACTCCGAATTAAAACAAGTTCTACTTGAAAGTAAATCTTTTAGCCCGCAAGGTCACACATCATGCCGTACAACCTCTAATCTCCTTAATTCAAACAAAAAACTGAATTCGAAAAAAAAAGTCTGCCCCTAAGCATCAAGTTAACAAATCTTGAATTGCAAAGGAAGTTACATGGTTATGCAAGCCTTTCACAGAGATTAGCCCATTGAAAAGGAAAATAAAATAGTTGACCTGCACCTGAATGCAGGAGAATTAATTTATTCATTGTGGAGTTAGGAACTGGAATCATATTTTCACTCGGGATGATGAACTATCTCCCGATGAGCCTCCGGCTTCCCAAGTGAGCTCGACTCAAACCTGGTCTCTTCATTCAATAAGGGGCAATTTATTGTTGTGTTGATTGTAGTCTGTTTAATGGTTGCCATTTCTGTCAATGCAATTTCTTTAAACATGGTCAACCGGGCCAGGCAGATTTTATTCAGTAGCTCCATAAACTGCCCCACCTGTGTCATGCAGAGCAGGGGTTCATTACGAATGATTCACTAAACGAATCATTTGGGAATCACAATTGAGTCTCTTGCCATTAAAGGCATATTATAAGAAAAGGAAAGCTTTTTTCAACCTTTCATTTGTGCCAGCCTGTTGTTAGAGACTTCAAATAAGGAACCTTACAAAATCACAACAGGGGGCACTTAAATGTAGACAGATGTGAAAAATCAGTTTAAGTGTTTCATGTCTACAGAACAAAAAGATTGATTGTTCCCATAGGCTTCTTCATTCTTGTGACTAAGCAGATGAACATTTGCTAATAAAAGATTTAATTTAATCTCATTTAGATTTGTCTGACCACCTTTTATAATAAGCTCCAATTATCAATGTCATGAAGAATGCCAGATTCATGTGATAGACAAATGTGGCAGAGGGAAGATGGCAATGAAGACGAGTCAATGAGTCACAGATGCTTATGATGATTTGTCTTGATTCCTAACGGAGAAGGTTTCTTCTGGAGAAGTGTGTGATAGAGCAAATTACTTCCAGTGCTGGTGGCTGATGGACATTAGAATGCACTGCAGGGCTGCCTATTTTTTTGTCTGTTCTGTTTAACATTTAGCTTCTGAGATGTGTAACTGTGTTACAGGCTAGTGAACAGGCTTCGGGGTAAATGTAGTTAAAAGGCAGCAGAGCCAGGCATCAGCACATTACTAGTATGCAGAAAGAGATTGATGAATTACAACATGGACAGTGAAGAATGGGCCAGAGCAAGGCAGTTCAGTTGAATGAGAGCGTTTAAGCTATTTATTTTCTTCTGCCTTACATTATGTTAAAGGAGCAGTTTACAAGTTTGTAAAAAGAAAGACCTGATGCACAAATACACACATAACACTCCCACAAAAACAAAAACTCAGTCAGCAGGAGATATTAAAAATGCCGTCAATGATTTATTGGTCTATGGGCATGTCTTT
This sequence comes from Danionella dracula, assembly GCA_900490495.1. NCBI lineage: Eukaryota > Metazoa > Chordata > Actinopteri > Cypriniformes > Danionidae > Danionella > Danionella dracula. Next base: position 3,151,235 of record UELW01000001.1, on the reverse strand, counting down.
TTTCCAATTTAAACATTTGATTTATTGTTATGATGATGATTTAGAATTTTTAAATAAAATTATCTTTATAAATTCAGAGATATAAGTTTCATTTAATGTGACAAAATGGTATATATCTCCTGAATGTCTCTCAGACAGAATTTACTCTTTAAAGCAAAAAAATTAAACCCTTTAAAGCATAATTAATTTATTCACTTTTTATTCCTATTAAATTCCTGGAAATCTTCTGGAAAGTCTTTTTAAACCAACTTCAGTTTAAAAGTTTTTTTTAGAGGCAATCTTATCCAAAGTTTAATTGTGTAATGTCTCGCCATGAAAATAGCCGAAAAAGCTGTTATGGCGTAAACAAAATGAGAAAGAAAGAGAATAAAGTATAAAAAAGCTATAATTAAAAAAATTATCATATTTTTTAAATGACCACATGCCAGCTTGATTGTTCACCTGTAACACGCAATGTATGAATTTCAGAGGACCAAATTCAGCTTTTATTGAAAGAATGCAGCTAAAAAGATCATAGAACAGAAGAAAGAAAATATCAAATACATAAATTTGCAATAAAAAGCTCAAGACTTTGAATTGAGGGGTTTGAAGAGTATTTAATGTTTTTGTGATGAGTTGACTTATGCATATGGGAGATGGAGTCCAGGTTTGTTCAGCTACAGAGTTTTTTTTTTATCATCTTTTTTTAACCCTCATAGCATGTTTATTTCATGACTTTTTGTTTGTCCATTACTCTCTCATGTCTTTATTTGATACAAACTATAATAGTAATATCATTTCACTCTTTGTGAGACATTTTGTTTAATCTAATGTCTTCCTCTGAAATGAAAAAAATAAAATAAAATAAAAATCCTATTGATCACAATAAAAATGAAACTGTATAACCTTCACACAGAATTATCATTTTAGTGAAAAATTTAATACTCTCTAAGACGCTTTTAAATCTGAATTGTATTATGTACTGCTATGCACTGCTTCAAACCTTAACCTGTAAACATATTCCTCATTTCTTACAAACGTTATTGAAGACTGAACTCTACAACCTTTTGTGAAATGTTTACTTTGTAAAACATAAAAAGGTTCAGAGGTTGATTTATATATCATTTTGTAACATTAACAATAGAATAGTTTTTTGTATTATAATATGCTGCTTTTTTTGGAACTATGTTTCAGGTTCAGAAGTCTGGCATCCTGTTTGTAAACAGGCGTCTAGAACTGAAAGGAAATTAAGAGTAAGTTTGTTAGTTTAAACCTTTCGAATTACCTTTAGATACCAGACTCTGATCCTCTTTTAAAAATAATGTTTTTTTTTTTTGTTTTTTTCTTCATAGCTCAGACGAACATCAGAGGCTTCCATCTCTCCTCCAGGTTCCAGCATCAGTTCACCCAGCAGAGTCATCTGTGTGAGTAGCCAGACACTATTTAGTTAATATTTTATATGAATGACACAAAATTATATATTTTTTTTTATTGAGTTGATACTTTTTATAAATTGTGATTATTTTGAAAAAATGTATTGTCTTAAAATAGTACTAAATTAGTACAATTCCGTGAAAATTGCAATAAAAGATACACCTACATGTCAAGTTTTTGTAAAAAGATAGATTTTTTGTTTACCTATTCATGATCATAATTGTTGTTTGACACACCAGTCATTGATTTTTTTGCTGAATTATTAACACAGAATCTTTTTAAAGTTTTATTCATTGATAAATATATGATAATGATTTAAAGTTAGACCATCGGGAGAAAAAAGGTTTTACTTTCAATTCTGCTGAATGAGTTTGCTTCACTTTCCCATTGTATAATTAAATATATATATATATATATATATATATATATATATATATATATATATATATATATATATATATATATATATATATATATATATATATATATATATTTTGTTCAAAGAAATGACACCTTGGCAAGGCTTTTTTGAAACAGATAAAAAATACCTATTGCTATTTATCTTCAAATTACTGGCTCTTGCAACAAAAATACACCATATAGATTTCCAGGAAATGTATGAAGTGACAATTGTATAGATTGAATGCACTGAAGGTTGCTTTGGATAAAAGATGTTTTTGCTATGCATGTAAGTATTATTGCCCATCCTTGGGTTGAGACTGGAGTGCTTGAGATGATTGGCTGTCTCATAATGTGTGAGTTCTGCAGTGGTTTGATCATTAACATCACATGTGTGAGTGAAGGCTGGCTCTAGTGTGTAACCTTTGCGCTAAGTGTGTGTGTGTGTTTGTGTGTGAGAGTGACTGATGTATGCAGAATGCAGTGTAAGCACATGTGCTGTCAAGCTCTGCGGGTTCATGCTCCACTGTAGGTCAAGCGTGAGAGCATACATGTATGAGACAGTACTTCAATTAGATAATGCAATTCTTCTAAGCTATAAAGTAGGATAAGTTATTGATGGTACCATTTTTAAATGTGAAGGCGTCTCTTTTTAAATGGCAGAAAAAATGTGTCATTGATTGACAATGCCTTTATTTTCATGACACATTCTTTTTTTAGTCGTTTCAGCAGAGCGATTTCTTCCAGTCCTTTGAAAGTCATGCAAGAAATAAGTCTCATTCAAAGCCCAGGAAGATTTTGGCACATTATTCCATTTACTGTATATAACAGATTGGTCATCAACAATAGGTTTTAGCAAAAAACAAATGAGACACTGAAGTCCCTAATGGAGCCAGCGGTACACTTTTTTTCAGCTTTAAATGGCCAATTTTTAATTCTTCTTGAGTCAGGCTCAAGTATTCAGATGACAAATTGCAGTTTAGTCACTTTTGCTATGTCTGTCTAAGGCAGTGGTTCTCAACCTTTTTTCACCATGCACCACCTCAGAAAAAACGTGGCACTCTAAGTACCACCATAATGAGTAACGTTCAAATGCACAATATAAACAGTATAGCCCCAGCATATAGACCTTCCTGTTCATCAATAGTTAAGTACAGTTAAATTAAGAGGCAACATTTTTTGAAATATTTACTAATATCATAATATTTAAAATATGTATTAATTTTAGCAACAGTAAACAGCCTGAACATTAATAATCTACTTTTAAAATCTTCTCTCTCTCTCTCTCTCTCTCTCTCTATCTATTTTTGTATTAACTCTGCGTTCAGGCGCTCTCAATATAATCAAGATTTTTTAAAAGTTTTAATATATTTTTTATAGAGTATTAATATATATAATTATAAGAGATGATGATTGTGAGGCTGTGCTTATATGAACTCTGACCTACTTTCAGATATTCATCTTGGATGTTTTCTTTCTTTAGATTAGCAGCGCCGTTCTATTAGCAGAACGTAGCACAATCTTGTTTCATATATTCATAATGTAAATCTCTTATAAATTGTGAATTTCTGGGTTAAAAGCAAAGGGCAACCCCCCACTCTTCCTGCTCCAGCGCAATAGGAAGCGACTCAACTGTAATACCTTTTCAAGGGGATATGGTCAGAAGTGAGCAGGTTCTCATTCATTCCAATGTTAAAAATGCCCAACTTTGGAGCTGAAAATAACATGTTTACACCCTTGGTGCTGTAATGTTTTGTTTTTTTTATTTGAACACTCTGAGGGGATGAATTATTTTAAATGTGTAAAATATATTAAATTTTAAAATATATAAGATGTAAACATTCAATCAATCAGACATCTGTGTTCCGCATCTCTGGACCCATATTCGGTTACCGGGAAGTGATGCACTTCCATGAAGGCAATGGTTGGCTATGCTCAATTTTTAACTTGTTTCACTGATCATACTAAACGTCGCTCATGCTACGTCGATTTTTTATACCGTCTATGGTTAAAACCAGTCAATTGTGGGATAAAGATCATCTTGAACCATAACATCTTTCTTCATTCCAACTGCAGACATCAGCGATAAATGTCAGTTTTAAGCTGACTTTTGTCCTAACTTCAAAGAGGGGGAGAAAGTGCGTGATAAGCTCCACTTTTAAGCAAATTCAAAGTAATGTCATAAGATTTACTTTTGCAGGAATAGTGCCAACAGACTTGGAAATTTTGTATTTTAACTTCTCCTGTTTAAAATAGGAGCCCCCATCTGTGTCAGAGCATTATAACCAATAAGGGGTGAGAAAGTTCTTCAAATAGGAACATTATTTTGATTGTTTTTTTTTTATTTATAAAAGCATATCAGTATGTTTTATCCCAGATAAGCAGATTTCAAGAAAATGCCCCCTATATGAAATACCCCTATTTGAAGTGGTATAGATAGTAGAGTTGAGCAAGTTTTTCAGACTAACTGGCGTTTTTGACTGACGTGAAAAAAACTGCCAATTTCTTTTCTCATTCCTGAGAGTGAACATGTAACCACATCAACTGAATGACATGAAACAAGTTGCCATGGAACAAATGTCATAGAAGACAAGTGATAAAAAAATAGAACAACAGTCTTCTATAATTGAATTTTAGGAGACACACAGATAGTAAATTTTCTTGATTGTACGTCTAAACTTGATTTCTGAGCGAAATGAAAACAAATGACATTTTCGTTTCTTCCAGAAAAACTAAACAACTTCAACCAATCAGATCACAGGATTCTAAAGTGACTGCTATGAAAAAGCACCAAACCATTCAAACTTTTAGACAATGTTCTGAGACTGACATTCAGTACATAGTAACTATTCATTTATGATCTAAATAGTATAATAACAAAAATATAACACAAGTGGCTAAAAAAGAGAAAAGTGATTGCATTTAAATACTTTAATTTAACATAGTATTTAGTATTAAAGCACCCAATTATAATTTTCATCAAATACTTTGAGTAAAGTTGTAAGAAGTATTCAATTCTCAACTAAACAAACCTCTGATAGAAAGTAATTACAAGCTTATAGTATAAAAAGTATTAAAATAACTATAAGATTTCAAGTTATCATTTAATTGCACATTGCTTTAAAATGCTGTTTGAAGGGTGCGCTTAACTTATTAAGGCCCATCATGGCTGCTCAATTTCTAGCTCTGTTCACTGCGTTTGACATGCGAGTATTTGTCTGTCATGTGTCCCTTTCCTCAGGCAAAAATGGACAACGAGATCCTTGATTACAAAGACTTGGCTGCGCTACCTAAGGTTAAAGCCATTTATGAAGTGCAGAGGCCAGACTTCTGGTCTTATGAGTCCAGTCCGAGATACAGCTCAGATGACAGACTAGAGCGCCTCAGCAATGGGGAGGTACTGCCCTACAGCGCCTCTAGAGCCCTCCCCTTCAACTTCTATTTTAGCATGTCTCTCCCTGTTGCCAGATCTTCAGGCTTGGTTTTAGCTTTAGCTTGTTTCTACTTCACTTCGGCTGGCTGGTTTTATGCTTTTGTTTTGCTCAATGATGTCTGTGCAGTTAACAAAAGCAAGCTTTAAGAACCCTCTTTGAAGCTGGTGTTGTGATGTCGCTTTCAGTGTTAGTTCACTTAGTTTACCACATTTACTCCCCCTCATGTTTCCATACAGTACAGCATGTATGATTTGAAATCACACAGATGAACTTACCATTTTGTATAACGAGTTTGAAATGACGTGAGGGGGATAAATGATGGAATTTTTGTGAACTATACCTCGAATTTGAGCTTGCCGAATAGTAAGGATGAGCTGCAGATTTTGCAGAGAAATATTATGAGACACATCCTCAACCCTTTCTCTTCTGACACTTCAAACATCAGAATTTACAGAGTGCGAGATTGATCACATATTTCTCCTTTGATGTTATTCAGACTCTTTTTCTTCATTTGTCTCCACAGTCGTTGGGCACACTCTCCCCTTACTCTCAGGTAAATGATACAAATGATCTTTTCAGTGAACCTAGTCTTTATTGTAGCAAATCACTCGTAACATACAGTAGGGTGAACTTTAGTTGAGGACATCTTTATGTAACAGGAAATGTATGACGGTGTGGATATGCGAACGAGGAGATCCTCCAGTCCAGGTTACATAGATTCCCCGACGTACAGCAGACAGGGCATGTCTCCCATCATACCCCGTTCCCCCCAGCACTACTACAGATATGGTGAGTTCAAACTGTTGCTGTAAGAAAACTTGATTTTGACTACTGGGCCACATTGAAGTGCAAGTTTAGGTACTACTTAGATTATTATTTTGAAAGTATTAATTTGATTTTAGTATCAAATGAAACCTTTCGATACCCAACTCTAGTCCATAAGACCTGCTAAGAATGGTCTGGATATGACTCTATTATATTTTCTGCCACAGTTGAAAAATAAGATTTTTTTATCTGCATGTCAATTTTTTTTATCAAAGAAATATATTTGTCAGTGCCACCCAGCATGATTATGCAAAATACATTCCACTATTTCTTTCGAAAGGGCTAACCACAGCTAGGGCTGGGGGGGTAAACAATTTCATTCTGTTTTTCATTTTTTGTTTTCATTCCAAATTTCATTTCAAGGAATATCTGCGTTTTTATTTTTAATAATACATATTTCATATACTGCAATATTGGTATGTGCGCATACAAAACATTGACAACACAGAGGGGTGGAATGTTACATGCACGGAATTGTTTGAGTGGGAAATAGTTTTGTGGTAGTACCAAGCAGATATGGCTGAATTAGAGAGCGGTGGAATAACGGTGTATTATTTTCTGAAATGACACATACACAGAAAGAGAGAGCGAGAGAGGAATAGAAAGAGTGTAAGATAGATTTAAATGATAAAATTAAATTAAATGAAATCAATCAAATATTACAAAATATTTTTCCTTAAGGTGGATCACGCTTTGTATACTTTTTGTACTGTTTTATAGTGGCTTGATTTAATGAGATTTTACAAAAAAAGGTAGTTTACTGGTTGCTGCAAAAGTCCCTATATTGTGTGATTGCACCCAAGAAACAGCACAAGTTAAATACGCTTTCAAAATGATGTTATTCCCAGGAGGAAAGCCATTTTATTTGCCCTAACATTGAAGAAGTTTATGACATTTTCAGTAAAGATTCAATGTCGGCCGATGTCCAGGACCAAATAATCGAATTGATCAAAATGTGTGATTGGGCATGGGCATGGAGTTTGACCGCCATTGAGTATTCGATTACTCTCACCCTCCTCCACAAGAGAGTCAATGCAATAAATATTTGTTAGCCATTGTATGACCATTGCTCCTAGAGCATTTCGTCTTAATTAAGAGCAACCCGATCCCATGCCTGAAGATGACAATGTAACCTGATTGAGATCAACTTGCAGAGTTGCTCTAAGCCGAAATGACAGCTGTTAGTTCCCCTAAGGGGAGACAAATCTATTAAACAGAATGATCCATCCAAACCCAAGCCGAACCACTCCCAATCAATCTCTCTTTTTCAACCATTAGCAACCATCTACAATTGTCTCCCAATGCCTTAAGCAGACACATGTCAGATGCATATATCGTATACCATTTTGTTAGAAATACATTTATTGTTTTCAACTTCATCCATTTTTTATGTTATTCAATTTATCCTATTTTAATTTTAAAGGGCCAATGTTATTGAAATATAATAAGAGGGTTGTAGTAAATGTATATTGGTGAACTAATGAGAAATAGCAAGGAGTTTAAACATGAGCAAGAAGAGGTGCAACATAAATCCTTCATGTAGAAACCTCTGGTGCTCATCTGTGGGTAGATGATGAAAACTTTGATGCTGAAACAGCACCTGAAAAAGAGCAAGGGTGTTGGTTCTTTGGGGACATTTCTTCTACTCCTCCTTCAACTCGCGTGGGCAGATAATGGTGGATGCGATGTCACTCTAAACCGAAACTGATGAATGGTAAGATAATGTGGGCTGGCCGTCAATCAATATTCAGGGGTGGGGAAATCGGATTTTGATGCTATAATGCCATCAGTTTTTAGGCTTGTGATTTGCACCCTATTTAGCTTTTTACAAACACTCAATGAAATTAAACCACTATAAAATAGTTGTGTATACAGCATTATTACAGACATTTACGTATTAAAGTTGTGTTTCAATAATCATGGCCCTTTAATTAAACACAATTATATTTTTGTGCCATTAACAACTGGCTCTTTTAAGTTAATCTACATCCCATTCATATTGTACAAAAGCAGAGACACTCATTAGTTGCAAATTAGCTGCAAGACTACACACTCAGTATTCACTAATTATCACTGGCAAGTTAAAGTCAATAATAAATGTAATAAAAACCTATTTTTAAAGTATGAATCAGAGTCACTTTAGGCATTAAGGTCTTTCAGTTGGAGCTTAAACTAGGATCCTCTTTGCTGCATCTATGCTAACCAGGGGAAGGCAGCACAGTTCCTAAAGTGGCATAGCACTGTAAAGCTTAGCTTTAGCATTAAACTTGCTTTTAGTTGTCAAGTTTATGGATTGCCTGTTGCCAAGGCTGTACATGTACCCATTCGTCATCATTGGTTTTTATCATCTCGACCTGATAAAAAACGCTAACTACTAGCTAGCCAAACACAACACAGAGGCTAAAACAGGACATGTTATAGTTAAATCATCTGATATCATATCTTATGAATGCAACACCATTTATAGATTTGTGGCTGCTGTAGAAGCTCTATCTTTTCATCAATATCTTTTGATCAAAATTACAATTTGCGGTAACGATGATAGCTACTAGCTAACCAAAACACCACCCGAAAAACAAAGGGCAGGTTATGTTTACTTCTTCACTAAAGTTTGATGTTATCATTCAATGTTTAGCAGAGGTTGCAAACCAATTTTGTACAGTGTACAGCAAGTACAGTGGAAGTACTTGCTCTGGACCACACCAACCAATCACAGAGCTTACAGGATTTGATGGAGAGAGATTTTTTTCAGAGCCAAATAATGTAAATGCACAGTCTCTATACTGACTTATTAATGAAACACACCTGCTTACTGAAATCAATCTTGTTCTCTTGGTTTGTTTGATGCTCCTGCTTTGTATACTGAAGCACAGTTGGAACTTAAACCTCAAGGAACAGGATTGTCTCAGCCAACATAAAAACCAACATAGACTGCTAAAATGTTTTAAAACAATTTCACCAAAATGAAACGAGACCAGAAATCTTTTGTTCTTTGTTTTAATTTCATATTGACATAATTGGCATCCTGCCATTTCACCACATGCAACTGAATTCACCCATCTAAATGGCACAGCATGTTTTTCTCTTTTGGGAAACACATACTGTCCCTGCCTGGCTATACTCTCGGATCATTAAAGTGTTGATTGAGTGTAAGAGAGAATGTGGAAATGCTGCACAGGTTTGCACTCATCTTCTGGTTCTGTTACTGTCATTGGCTGGGGCTTTGCTGCAGGCACTGAGAGTGGCAGAAGTTCACCCTATTACAGTCAGCTTGATGCCCGGTCCAGCACGCCCACCACAAACCAAGCTCCCAAGCATTTCCATGTGCCAGGTAGGCTAGGCCTTTATTCTCACCTCATCGGCTGCTCTCATCCCTGTCATACTCATGCACACATACACTGTAATAAACTTTCACTTGATAAAAATTATATTTCAGCAATAATTTGAGTCAAGTTTTTACAGTGTATGTTTTTTTCTTCAAATAAACACTCATTAATGGATAAACTTTTAATCTGTCCATACTAAAACAGGTTTAATCTGGCCATACTATGCATCAATAGTATGGATCTACTCCCTTTTTGTACAGTTTACTTGTTCACTCCTCCACTTTTTTCAAATTTACCTCAAAGGTCCCTTGGAGATTGAAGAGGAAGTACAAACAAGCATTTCCTGCCTTTGCTTTCTTCTGCCTGTCACTTACAACTCCAACTTTCTTTCTAATCTCTTCCTTTCTTCCCAGCTACAGGAGAGCCCAACATCTACAGGAAGCCCCCCATCTATAAGAGACATGGTATAGTGTGCTCGGCCTGCCCCGGCCTGTTTTCCTCATGCTCTTGAGGCTGTGTGGGCTCGTGGGAAAGATGTGTCTGATTTGTGTTAATGTCCTCCATAATTGTGCACTAAAAAGTAGGTTTAGTGCAAGATAGAGTAGATAGAGTTCTTAATGAGACTTCAAGTAGATTTTGTGGGCTTGCATAGACACATTGTGATGTCTACTGTACTTTAGAAGTTGCAGGGAAACGTATGCAAATGTTTATTAGTTTAAATAAATAGTACTTAGACTATGGTCAGATCTGTCCTACAGTAGTCACAAACTCTTTTACAGCTGCGTCTCAATGTCTCCAGACTTCAATACATATACTTTATTTATTATGTGAAAATCCACAGTGAAAGCAAAATATATTTCTTGTTCGGTATGGATTTTAAACCAATTTTCCCCACTGATTATATAAAAATGTATTTACGGTTAAATATGTATTAGACCGGGTTCATATTTTTACTACATTTCTTACAGTGTGCTTTAATCTGATCCAAAATACTTCGGTAGTACTTTATACTAACTACACTCTAATAATCATTAATTAGGCATTTACAAGTAGTTAGTAAGCATTATAAAGCATTGCTTATATGTTAATACATATTTGTGAGCAGTTTATAAAAATTAGTGTAATTGAATATATAATACCCTTAACAACATTAATTTCATACTTTATTGAGGATTTTAATAATTTGTAAATTAAACTTATAAAACCACAAACTAAGAACCAAAAAGCCTTTAAAGTTATATTTATAAACTGCTTACAAAGGTGTATTAACAAAGATGCAATGCTTTTATAAATTGTTAATTAACTATTTGCTAATGCAAAATTAATGGTTAAGTGTGTGTAGTTGTTATAAATTGACTACACTTATACATGTTATGAATGCCTTTTGAATAAAGTTTGCTGGGAAACTGCAATAAATTACTTCACAGGCGTTCTACCTGGATTAACAATTCTAAAATCATCAAAATCGTATGTTGTACAGATGTTATAAATATATATTCAAATTATAACACACGTAGAGTGTGGTTGTACACCTGAAATTAAAAATTGCTTCATTTGATTTTTCCCCAATTCAAACTTACAAGTAAGAGGTGACTCTACAATGACTTTGATGATAATAAAATATAAAAATAAATAAAATAAATATAAAAAAGAACAATGGTTAATTAACTTGAAGCATATAAATCATTAGTGTTCTGGGATGGGGATAATCCCCATTAAAGCAAGAGTTATGTAGATCTATATAATATGCTATTTTTTAATCTAAATTTTCCAATAATATAGGGTTAAAAATAAAATATAGGTCATACAATTTGTAAAATGTTTCCAATAGGGTAGAAAACAATTTATTGCGTATTAACTTTAATTTATACAACACACTGTATTCTATTGAAAAGGGCTTTACCTACTTGAGACAGGGTCTCCTAATCCACCACCTGGATGATATGATTACACAATGTAGTTTTTGACAAGATCTCCTTATGAAGCAATTTTTGAGTTCAATATGTTTAAATATAATTGCAGGGAACTTGCTAAGAAACTGTGAAGCAATTTTATCTCTTGTTATATACCACAGGTAAAATCAGTGCGATATTGATTTAAGGGGTCTTTTTATTTAATGTAACTTGACTAATATATTTGAGACACATTCCATGTTTGATCATCACAACAATCATCTAAATTATTTATTATTTCAGTAGTTATACTTTTACTTACAATTGCCTAGTATTGCTAGTGGTGTGGTGAGCAATTTAGAAGCGTACAAGCCGTTTTAGTATGGGGCCTGGGACATCTTCCCAGACTGTTGTGAAGGAGTGGGAGGTGGGACAGCTTGCACAAATTTTAATAATTGTCTGTTTGGTTTGACCTTACACAGAGGGACTTAAAAAGAATAGCACAACTTTGAAAATTAAGAACTCTGCAAAGAAGGCAGAAATGATAAAGCCAATCTCTTTCTGTCGCCAATTTAAGAAAGCTAAAAAAACATTGTTAAGTACTATTCACACTGATTAACTACCCAATGTTTCTTAGATTAAATACAATTTTCAAAGTTGTGGTATTCTTTTTGAATCCCCCTGTATATTAACAAGCTAAAGTGGAAACAACTGTTTAAAGGCCAATCATGTATTAAATATCCATATCGTTTGTGCATATTTGTGTTAATTTTGTAAAAAAAAAAAAAAGACAACTTTGTAAAGACTCACAAACTCGCCTATATATATATCTTTTAAACAGTTTTCAATGCTGAAAACAAACCAACTATTTAAATAAATAATGGTATAGCTTCACTGTGAATAAACCATTGCCTCAAGGTAAAAGGAGAAGAAGCTTTAAGAATCAGAGTTTGTCCTGTTTTCCCATCCTTGCATGGGAGAATTATGTAGAGCTGGCACGAGCGCATCTTTCCTTCCACAGGAGGGTGATGAAAAAAGGATGAGGCTTGCTGAGGCATGATTAAGGCTCACAGTGCATCCTTCTTCTATATATCAACTGAGAAATGGCCGCATTAGATGTCACAAAGAACCTCAAACTTATATAGAAACCACTGTTAAGAAGGAGGTTTTTGCCAAAAAAATTTCTGTCATGATCTCTTCATTCTCTTCATAGTTTCAGCAATTATTCTGAAAGAGGTGTTTTCCTTTACTTTTTTTTGCATTTTATTTACTCTATCCAGGATCACAAATTTGGTTATCATTGTAATGTTGGTAACAAGAAAATTCTCAAATTGAACGTAACGTAACATTCAAGGTGTTTCATATTAAGAGTTGCACTGTTTTCAATATGAGCCTGCTTTAAAAAAACATAATGGCTAATCGTCTCACAATGCCACTAAACCTTTAAACGATAACTATAGCACTAGTACATCTTTCCCTTAACTGCATGTCTCTGTGTGTGCGTGTGTGTGCGCGCGTGTGCGTGCGTGTGTGTGTGTGCGTTTGTTTGTTTTGTAAATGCAAACAGTTATCTGGCTATCGTTGTTCATTACAGGCTCGTGCTTGTTACCAAAAACATAAACTAAAAAGCTGTCATTTCAGGTTTACTACAAAATGAAAAAGAATGTATCAAGTGTTATTATATTGAACACATTTGTTTTTGAAAATATGAGCTAGATATTTTTTCCAAACAAATGCATTTTACAGAATTTTGTATTGGTTGCCAGCAATAATGGAGGAAAGGAATTTGCTGATCAATTCATACTGGTGGAGGTATTGAAGAAAACAACAACAAACACTAACCCTAACTTACTCGCCGTATTGGAAGGAACATCTTAAAAAATAGAGTAACTCAGTAGTGGAACTTTCATCCATCCATCTTAGTCCCATTCAGGGGTTGCCACAGGGGATTGAACCACCAACTCATCTAGCATATGTTTTATGCAGCGCGTGTGTCCTTCCAGCCACAACCCACCAACGGGAAACCCCATACACTTTCATTCACTCTCATGCACTATGGACAATTGTTGGATTCAACCAGCGGCCTTCTTGCTGTGAGACAATTATGCTACCCACTGGGCCACCATGACGCCCTGTAGTTTAACACTCATAAAGAATATGAAATATTCTTTAGCATATGAAAGAAAACATATATAGCATATGAAAGAAAACAGAGAGAGAAGACAAAGCCATACAATTTGTATTTAATTTTATCCAAACTTCTTAAATTGAAATTTTAAAGTAAATGATAAAGTAATAAAATATTAGCACAAGCATCAGTTCTATTAGTCTATATCAGTTCTATATCAGTCTTACTTCTGATATATATTCCTTTAATATATTGAACTAAGCTTTTAGTATTACATTGAAAATATGGTTTCTTGAATCATATTATATTCTGCATGTCTTCATTTAAGTCTATTATGACTTTATTAGAAGTAGACAAGAGCACTACAGTCATTAGGCTACTCCATATGTCCGCAATGAAGGAACAATTATTTGTGTGCAATCCAACTCTCTTTATTAATTCATTAAAAGTATCTTAAAAGTAATATAGAGCTAATTAACTCATTATATTTTTAAGAAAATATTGTTGCGGAAAGTAATATTGTAGTGTAAAAGATTTGCAAGAATTTGAAGCAATGCTGCTTACTTGTAACTCCATTAAAACAGTTTGTGCTGGGAAAAAGTCTTGCCTGGGACTTGTTCCAAGAAAGAAACAGGTTATGCTCAAAATGTGCAAACGAAAACAATAATCGAACTTCAGTGCAGGAGGAAGTCACAGAACAATCCTGTTTTAAACACATTGTTCAGCCACGAGGAAGATATAGAGGGTGATGGAGGTAGTTTTAGAGACAGTTGCTTGAGGTGTAGTGAGTGAGAATGAGAAACAAAAAGATCTGAATTGTTAAATAATTTAAAACTGGAAATTTGCAAGTTTCCCAAATCATCTAAAACTGCAATCAACTATCATGATTAGAATACACGTTTTATGGCATATTTCTGTCCATGTGCAGTTTGCATGGTTTAAACAATTATGAAAGCGCACATCACAGTAGACGTGTATACTTAGAGACATAACTAAGTTACCTAACTAACTAAGTTACCTGAAATGTTCAAATGATAAGCACACAAGAACCAGAGGGTGTATTGAACACTGAGAATGATGGCAGTTTGAGACCCTCAAGGTTTCAACCTAAGATTTTTGATTCCCCGGCTCAGTAACCTAGTCATTTTACATCCACAGGGATCCGGAATTGATGAGAGAGATGGTTTCGTTGGGCCTAAAGAAATAAATAGAGAGGTCTATCAGTCAGTGCAGAAACCTGTAGCCTCATAATGTCAAAGCACTTCCCTGCATACTTTTATTCTCTCTGGTCCCATTTGTAACCTGTTATCTTCACGACTCAAGCCTGTAATGAACACAATAAAAAATGGTTTTGCGAACCATATGGTGGATCTGAATGTGCAACTGAAATGTAAAGAAAAATGTAAGGTATAAAGTTAGGATGCTTATCTGCCATATAGTTATCTGCCATATAGTTACCAAATAAAAATCTCACAAAAGTCTCTTTGGGGTGCCAATATTTTCTCCCTCATTATTTTTTCTTCTGTTTTGCTGTCCCCTACCACATTAAAAACAATTTCTCCCTCCACTCAACTATCCTCGTCACAATTCGCCTGTAAGTATTCTTTCCTTCCCTGTGCTCATCTTTCTGTTTGCATATTTGATTGTGCGTTTATGTTGTTTCAATACTGTGAAGAGATTGTAGGGTTATATTTGTGTGTAATTCTGGTGTGACGGCTATGCTTCTGTATTGAGTCTTGTTGTGTTTTACTGTGATGAGAGATCAATGAAGAGATTTTAGTTGTGTTTTCTTTCTAACATTGTAGGTAGCTGCAAAGACTTCAGTGCTTCACGCTGCTTAAACTTGAGTGACGTGTATTTAGTTCATTGTTTTTATTTCGGGTTTAAAATGTGATTAAATTTTTCTCCTTTTTCAATATTGTGTATTTATATGGTGTGGTTTTATACCTACGTTTAGCTCTCAGAACCCTAAACGTTAAAAAAAGGGGTCAGATTGTGATAATGTATGTCTGTTTTCTATGAACAAACTGCATCAGTAGTTTTTTTAACAGATATGATATTTTAATCTATCGTTTTTTTTTTGTCATTCATTGATTTTTTTTTGCTGTCTACTTTGTTGATCTTAAAACAAGAATTTGAGAATGAATGTTTAGTGTAGAGAATAACAAAGGGTCGATTTATTCACAAGTAGTTATACATAGAGCAAAGTATAAATTTAGCTAAGAAACCCACAAGCACAGTGAAGTGATTTATGTGAAATCATCAGATGATATTGCAGAAGCTGATAAAAGTAGGTCATGTTCGTGATTACATAGTGCCTTCTGTTCAAATACACCTGGTTTTGAATTGGATTGTTCTCTAAGGCACTCTCTAATGGTGTTAAAGAGACCATTTTACCACACCATGTGCTTTTGCAGAAAGAATCCCTTTTTCTGAAAGTGTGATCTTCTCTCACTCTTGCCTCAGAAAATCACTGCAATCCAGCAACCAAGAGCAAAACCAGCGAGGACATTCTCCATTCTTCCAAGATCCCATCAGCCTACTCTCCCGAACACTACCAGCACTCCGAATCGGAGTACTCCTATTATACCAGCTCTCCAAAAAGTGAGTGAATCAGTGTTCTTTTCATTATTTCACATTACTGCCAAGTCTCTGGAAATTATCAATAAGTTAAGCATGTAATTTCAATGCAAAAATAGCAACATACTATAATGAAATGCAGAACCCTTTTAGTGACTTAGACTTGTATTCTTTATAATAGTAATTATACAAATATTAATGCATTTTCATATCATGTTGAATATACTTAATTGATCTCCAAAGCTATATTTTCACCAACAAGAAGAAAAGCAGACAAACTGCTTGTACCTCTGAGAGGGACCACTAAAACTTAACTTTCATCTGCTACCAAACAATCTTCACCAAAACATGCAGGTGCATGGAAGACGGCTTTCATTCTCAGGTCGCATCACCTTTAAATACATCTCCTTAAGATATGTATTTTCCACAATTTACTTACAAATATACAATAGCTGCTCAGCAGTATAATCATAGCTTAGCATATAGACTGATAGGGTTTCATTACATTCCCAATGTGAGTAAAAAACTCATCAGCTTCTCCTCCCTATTAACTGACTCTCCTTCAAACAAGGTCTGTTTGACTATTAGGTTTTATAGTAGTTTATTAGGTTTATTATTAAAGTGTCCACTGGACTAAAGCGCTATTATTCTAGAGCAAGCTGATTGGTTGGGAGAAGCAGATTTCTGCCAAAAATTCAAATTTTTCAACTTCTGAATTTCCGGCCTCTCCCATGACCACAACATTGCAGTAAGCATCTGCTTTCTTTAGACCTGCAAACAAGCTTAAAGCAAAACTCCATATCTTGCCTGCGTAAACGGTGCACTGTGCATTGTGATTAATTTAATTTGTACTCAAGCAATCGAGGAAGGTCCCTGTCGGACATCCAGTGACAATTCCACAGCACACTTTTATGAAAATGATGATGAAAAAGAGAAACCAAAAAAGCATATCAGGTTTTATCTTCACCATCCTTCACACTCTCTCTCACACCGACGGCAAGTGCCAAAAGGGAAAAAGTTTATAAGAGAGGAACTTTTTTGTGAAACAAACATAGTGATATTACACATCTTTTGATGACAAACAGAACAAAAAAAGCTAATCAGGTATCATCATCTGCCTTCTTCACAAAATCAACAATACAGTATACAGACTTAAAATAAATTAAAATAATCAATAATTAAATGAATATACAGAGCTCGTACATTACACACCTCTCACACTGATGCCAAGTGCCAAAGGAAAGAGAGAGAGAGAAACAGAACACATATGAGATAATGATTTGAAAAAGATGTAAAGGTAAAGGCACATGCATATAATAACAAACAAGTTTGGGTAATTCTATTACACTATACCCACTACAGTGCTTTTCCATCATGATCGCATCTTCTTATTGACTTAACATGTATAGCATCTGTCATTCCTGCTTTTCTGCTTGTTGGTGTGAAAAAAGCTTAACCATCATAAATATTCTGAATACATAATAATATAAAACCTGTGAGATTAAATTTATTTGATTCATTTAAAAACTGGATAAGAAGATACTTTTGTTTTGGTTTGTAGCATATTGTACTTTCAGAATATCATAATAAATGTAATAGTATGATAAAAATATACATATTTTAAAATCTGTTACACTCAGTTCTTAACTTACTGAATAAATCAATTATTATATCTATTGAAACATATATATTTTTTAGCTTTTTAATTGAGGAACTATACTTGGTCAAAAATGGTTACATTTCAGGTAATTGTAGCATAAAATATAAATTTCCCTTTAGCCAAATATTTTTTGCCTATCAAAAGAAGGTTTATCAATCAGTATAATTAAACTAGTTTTCTTTAAGCCAAATCTAAATGGATTGTTTCCTCTTCAGCGTACCGTGCTCCTCGAAGAAGATATTCATCAGGTGGAGAAGAGGATGGCTGGAGTCATGGCTTACAAAGAGTATGACAATTAATGCATGTGATATCTCATCTTTGTGGCATTAATGCTGAAATATTTGACATGAACACACTTTATTTCATATTAACTTATAGGTCAGATTAAAACATATGTTAAGTATTTTTTAATAAGCACTCTTAAGATTCTCCTATAGATGTCAAAGTGCAGATAGAGGGGATATTTGTGGGCATATGCTTATGTAATTAATCAACAGACCTTTTGGGATCCATGTGCAGAGTATTTCTTTATTGACACGACAGATAGACAGGAGTCTTAACAGGCAGAGGGTTCAATACGCCAGGAAAACAGCTGCATCAAAGGAAAGACAAAGGGAGTAGTGAGTTAACAGCTGAAGGTCGAGACAGAAGGCTAGAGTGTTCGAGTCCTAAGAGCTAGGCGTGGGTCGAGAGGTAGGCAGAATAGATTCGAGGTCTGAGGTCAGCAAAGGTCAAAGGGCAATAAAGAGCAAGACAGAAGTAGATAGCTTGGCACGAAGCGAACTGGCTATGCAATACGACACAATGGGACAATAGGGCCTATAAGTATGTCTTAACTTGATGAGGCATTCCGATCATCTAAATATGATTAATCAAAGAGTGTGGTTTAGTATTTAGTATTTAATATTAAGTTCTCTCACTAATCGAGGAAGTGTATTGGAAACCGTTGTTAAGGAAAAAATTGCTCAGGAGATATGAATACGGAACACAACAGCATTTCATTATATGATCATCATACATTAGAGCCATGAAGTGGTTAACATGGCACCTACGCATGCGCAGGGGTGGCCAGAGAACATCAGGAGAGAGTAAGGAAAGGGTCAGGAGAGAGCTTTCTGGATCTGTTCCTTGGGCGTTATGCTCAAGAAAGATGTGTAATTTCCCTCTCTCACTTTTCGCTCAACCACTTCTGGCACACATTTAACTAGCCTATACACCTCTAATCAATCTTTTTATGAGACATTAATTTCCATATTACTTCATAATATATATATATATATATATATATATATATATATATATATATATATATATATATATATATATACATAAGTAATATGGATACTAGCTACTTAATTCAAAAAGTAACTCAATTACTTTTCATATTACTTACACTAAAAAGTAATTAGTTACTTTTAAAGAGCATGTTTTGACGTCCCATTAATGCCCTTATTATTTAATTTCATGTGAACATGAAATAATATGCGTATTTCCACTCAGAAAAAAATGGTTTTGCTCTCATGAGACAATAGAGATACACTCACAATGATAGAGTTGGCATTCACCAATCGGAAAATGCATTTTCTTCTTCTTCTGTACTTTGAATGCCATTCACCAATACCATGAAGCGTTTTTTTCTTCTTTACATATCATAATGTAATAACGCAGACAGTAGTAATGGTAACGTAGTTATTTTATAAAGTTTTGCATTAGAGTGTTAACTACTGCGAAAAGCTGCGATGTTATAGCAGCACATTATTAGTTGCACATTACTGCTCAACACTGGTTATAATCAATTATATTTAAATGATCACTTATAGCATAGATAATGTTTAATATATTACATTAATGGTCAGACCATAATTACAAAACTTAGAACGAGCAAAAAATGTCATTTGTCACTCATGATTTTACCTTCTTGCCTTGGTCACGTGCAGAGTTCTACTTTTTGCACCATTTAAATCACTTTCAGTTTATTATTTGTTGATTTTGCCACTGTTTTCTGTTTGATGTTTGGAATTTAGTATAGAACTGACTAGATAAAAACAATCAGGTTAAACATGTAAAACGAGCTTAACGAATTTGAACTATTCTAATAGCAATTCTAATAGTAAACACTTTATGAAAGAAAAATGAGCTAGCGGAGAACCTTAAAGCCACCTTACACACAAGAAGCATAGAGGTATCTTTCTGTTCACTCTTGCTGTACCAGGATGCTCACTGTGCTGTTTCTTTCCCTGTGCCTCAGATTCAGGGTGGGATTGGTAGGATGATCCTGAAGGAGGAGATGAAAGCCCGCTCTGGTTCCTATGACAACGACCCCTGGGGCAGCGCACGGAACTCCCGTTGTGGGAGCAGGGAAACGTTGCACAGCATGGGCCACAACAACACCGTTAATGGCTGTAAGTGTTCAAATTATGGAGATACATGTGTTTGGTTCATCTTAAAAAGCATTTTAAAAAATTATATTAAAACAGTAGTATGAGAAGATTTATTTTAATATACTTGAGTCTTCAAATTATCCTCTATGCATTATTTATTAAAATAATGTGTTCCATGTTTAGAACAGCTTAAAGGATACAAATCAATTACACCTAAATATAAAGTTAGATTTTTAGGATCCCCTTGTCTCTTCCTCTTCTCCCTTGGGCTGCAACTGTTGTGCTGTGTTTTCAACTGTGTGCTAATAGAAGTTGGTTAGCTTGGCTTCAGTATGGCTGTTAATATTCAGTGCAGGACAGTGTGATCAATGAAGATGTGGCAGAGAGCCATCTAATTAAAGTATTGGAAGGATTTACGGTGAAGGCAGGCTCGGATCAACAGTGACACACCAGCATACAGTATGTTGATCCTGGACGAAGTAGCTTGAGGTTCTCCTTCAGGAATAGTAAAAAACAACAAGAAAAACACAAATGTAAAGCAGATGCAGATTCATACACCTGTTTTTATTTTTTGTGATTTTATTTTGTCTCACATTTATAGACATTTAATATTACTCCAGATTTCACAATGGCTAATCATCTGTCTGAATCCATTTAAACCAGTATATTATTACATGATTAATTACGAAACATATTTAACCCGATGTGAGTTGATCATTAGCTGCTTAAAAGAGCTGCTATTATTTATTTATTTTTTCATTTGTATTATTTGGTCTCCAAAAATAGATTAACACATCACAGAACATTTTAACTGTCTGGAAGGAAAAACCCAGTCCCAGTGTTTCACGTATGGCTGATGTTCAAAATTCCGATATGTTTTGTAAACATATCTCTGGTCCAACCAAATGCCTTGTCTCATAGACTTTCCTTGACAGAAAAAAGTAGACTATACTTAACGCCGAGGAATATTCTCTGTTAAGAACATTCATTCAATCATCTTGGCTTTCTTCCCTTTCGGGGTCGCCACAGCGGAATGAACCGCCAACTCTCTGGCATATGTTTTACGCAGCGTATGCCCTTCCAGCTGCAACCCATCGCTGGGAAACATTCACACACTCATTCACACTTTAACACTCTGGACAATCGTTCTTACTCAATTCACTTATACCGCATGTCTTTGGACTTGTGGGGAAACAGGAGCACCCGGAGAAAACCCACGCGATCACGGGGAGAACATGCAAACTCCACACAGAAATACCAACGACCCACCCGAGGCTCAAACCAGCGACCTTCTTGCTGTGAGACGACCGTGCTACCCACTGCGCCACCGTGACGCCCCTGAATTTTTCTGTTCTGAAAACGTTCTGAATTTTTTTTTTTGTAAATGAAAACAATGTGTGTGTCAATCACATTGGTAGGAAAAGCACATGAAGAAAGAAAATACTTGGCTATAGTAAAGAGAACAACAAAATAAAGTTATTAACCCATTCAAAATTTTGAAAATGATGATTTAGTTTAGAAAAGTTAAAACTAAAAAAGTTTTTTTTGGTCTTGTGAAAACTCACTCACTGAAGGTCCAAATAAACGAAGAATTAATCCATCCTTAAATAAAAGCCTTTTGTGAATCCATAACTGTACGATTGTAGATTAGGATTTAGCATCAGGAAAAAGCCAGGAAGACAACAAAAGGTTGGAGTTACAATGGACTGAAGAGAAAACTAAAGTCTTTACAGATAAACTAAAGCTGCAAAAGTCTTAAAAAATCCCCAAATAACCTCAGCATGATATAACTGCAATCCACAAATAAGAGCTGTTACTTTAAAGTTTGAGGGAGGAATTTGGTTCTTGCCCTCCAGTTCTACTTGCCCTTGCGCAATAGGAATTGACTGAACTGTACATCGACTGGCCACAAGGGGCTGGTCTCAGACGAGAGTAGGTTCTTATTCACTCCAATGTTAAAACTGTCCAACTTTGGATCTGAAAAAAAAAATGACCTGGTGTTGCAATGTTTTTGTATTTTTTTATTCAGATCACTAGTTTTGACCTTCTTGAACACTCTGAGGGGGTGAATTTTTTATTTTTTTACTTCTTCAAGATATTTTAAATTTAAATCTTCAGCCAATCATACATCTGTTCTATGCCCATGTCCCACTTCTCTGGACCCATTTTCAGGTTAAAGGAAAGTGGTGCACTTCCATGATGACAATGGCTGGCTCCACCCATTTTTAGCCTCCTTTACACTTCTTACGAAATGTGATGCATGCTACGTCTCTTTTATACAGTCAATGGTCACAATGTGTGAGCTAAAAGATTTTATTTCATAACGACTCATTTCATTGATTGACTTTGTCTTTAGAAAGACAATAAGCACTTTCAATTTTAAACGTTAACTGTGTGTCCGTCAAACTTCAATTTTAGCTCCATTCTGCAAAAAAAGGCCATTTTTAAAACTCCATGATGATAGCAGCTCATCATATTCATTAAATCATATTTGATTTGCATTGTTTCAACACAGAGTATTTGTACTAATAATCTGAATTCACAACATTTTTTATTCTGAAAGTACACACAGGGCAGTTTTACTTTTGTAAAAAGTTCAGCATACCATTTGGTTCATATATAAATTTATTTTGAAAATATAGAGATTCCTTTCTTCAAAGTAAACGACTATTCATATTTATTTGATGAAAGCATGAAAATTGATCACATATGTTTCTCATCTTTGCAAGCTTCTCTCCTTAATTCTGTTTTTTTTTTCTCATGGGAAGGTGCACAAAGCATCTGGAAATTTCCCTATTTCCCTTCATCCCCTCCCTCTCTTTAGTTTTCTGTTTTGTTCTTGTTTCTACACCATACATTTATCTGACTGGGTTATGCCTCTATAACCATCTTCTATTTCCACTTCTGCTAACCTCACAATCCCATATCTTCATTTGTTCATGAATAGAAATAGTTGTCATTTACTCTCCAGCTCAAGGAATGGATCAAGGGATGGTTTTTAGTGTGACATGGCAGATCCATAGTATCCACTTGATAATTTTTTTTCTTTAAAATCTGAGATTTTAGCCAAGCATCGTTCAACTCCAGTTGATTTTTTATGCAGAACAGAAGGCATGGGCTGGACAATAAATGTAATGTTAACTTGTCTGAGGCTTAAGCCAGTCATGTCCAATTTGTAACCATCTGTGAGCATTGTTGACTTGGCAGAGAAGGACCAGATCAATGTGCCATGTGGGTTGTATTTTCAACAAAACCTTAATTAAAAAAAACATCTGTTATGAATAATCATAGCAAGGAACCAAAACACAAGAAAAAAATACAGTTTATACCTTGGTTCATTTCTGGGCCCTGATTTGAAGGGCATCAGTTTGAGCTTGACTTGCCCAAGGGGTTCTTTTCTTGGATTCACTTAGGGGGAACTAGACAATCAAAAACAATGTTTATGGTGATATATTTGTTTTATATTTTGACTGAAGTAGTTGATTTGCAGTCATTACTATTATCTATAAAAATAACACAATTTTTTTTTCTTATTCTAACTTTCAGCTCCGCAGCCAAATTTCTCAGCCGAGAATGGTGAGTGTCTTGATATCTGTCATGATCCATCCTTTAAGTATAATTTACTGTTAATTAGTTGATTGGTTGATCGATTGATTGGTTGTTTGGTTGAATTATCTTATTTTTTAGGTTTATTTTTTAGTTTTAAGGCTTTACTCAAAATGGCATGCAAACTGTCTTTCAATGTGTTTGTGTAGACACCAAATTCATTAAGAAAATTACCAACTAAAAGCTAATTATATTTTAATTATTTTTATTTAATTATTTTTGTTTATCATATAATTGGAGAAGAACAAAAAATTTATGTTTTATATCAAACCACTAAAGTATACTTTTTTTGGAAGCCAGAATTTAGCAGTGTATGGTGAAATGAAGACCAATAAATGTTACTATATAATAAATGTGTAGAAGTTTTTTTTCATTTTGCAGTTTTGAATTTTGGATTATCAGGTGGCATCACTGGGTGTGACAGATATTAGGACCGTCCTATAAGGGCCGTGCTGGTTCATAAAAAAAATATAATAAACAAATGATCAAATAACCAACAAAATTATTCTAGCAGAGATTCCTCCCTAGTCAACAGCTCCCTCTAGTGTGTACCTGCAGACTAAGCAGAGACAATAAACACTTCTTTTGTTGTTGTCGTGTACAGTGTGAAAAAGCCAATTATTTTTTAAGAGTGTTCCAATCGATGTAATCTATTAATTTAATTTAAAGATGGGATGTAAAATCGTGGTGGTTGAAATGCTCCACTACAAACACACTCCTAGGACCAATGACATTTTGTGATATTTTAAAACGCCTGCTGATTGGCTACAAGTCAGTTATGATGTCGGCCCAGCCAAGCCACACCTTTAACCATTTTTTGTTTTTGTTTTTTAATTTCTAATTCATTGCACATAAAGAGATATTGTTACAACTAATTCAGACTAATTCTAACTAATGTTATCCCTTTAAAACTGTGTGACATATTCAGCAAGCTGAATATATTAATTTTGTAAATATTATAAATATAAAGCTTTAATGAGATAGCATTCGTCTGAAACTTGTTTGTTCATATTTATTTGTTGAAATAGGAGAACATTTTATAGACTGTTCAGTTACGATTTCCATCTCTTTGTAACTTTGTTTTAATTTACAGATTATTTTTCCAAGTCAGCCTCTTTACCCGGGTATGGTAGGAATGGATTGCACAGGGTAAGACAATATTTTGTTAGACTTTTGCTTGCTGCACAAACAGGGCATTCAATAAAAGCTTCTTTTTCTATTTGCTTTCAGCCACAAAGTGCAGATTACTATCAGTACGACAGCGGCAGTGATGTCAACTGGGGAATCAGAGGTAAAGCCTACATCTAAATTGTTCTGTGCCATTTTTTCTGACATACGGTCATTTCCTGGTTAAACTACTCAAACACTAATTGATTCTGACTTTCTCTCCCAGCAGAGTACCAGGTGAGCAGCATGGTTGAGCACTACTAGAAGAATTCAGAGACCCCTAAAACATCCTGAAATAATATCCAGTGCGAACGGAGGAAAACCCAGATTAGTTCTTCAGCGTGTCAGTTTAATGAACCCTGATGGGTCGAAGCAACGTCCTGCTGGTCAGCACTTGTGAAAACTAGCGGATGTAGAAATGAGTGCTTCCAGGTCACAAGGTCACACTGTGATTCCCCAGCCGGCTCTCAGTGATTGCAGAAGCCGTGGAAAGGGCAGGGGTGCGCCTGACCCCTGTGCTCCTGGCTGCTCAGGAACTATAATGTCCTGCTTAGTGGCACTTCCTGTCTCTGTAACAGCCACTGTGCCAGAGGCTCTGATTTCCTTTCACTTTTTTTCTGTGTGCAGTCGGCAAATTTTTCACTATATATCAGAGAGACAGTTTTGTAGAATCATGGAAATCCTTTTAAATTAGATCAAATACTGGTGGTTTTTTGACAATCAAATGCTTTATGTTCAGGTTTACCCATATGAAGCACTGCTTGTGACCACAAGGGGGCGAAACAGGTTGCCAAAGGATGTAGATCGGGCAAGATTGGAGGTAAAACTCTTGAATTTCCATACTTCTTTTGTAGAAAGTAAACATGCTACTTAAAATTGTCTTTCATTGCAGAGACATCTTTCCACTGAGGAGTTCTATCAGGTTTTTGGGATGACATTAGTTGAGTTTGATCGCTTGGCACTGTGGAAGAGGAATGAGATGAAGAAACAAGCAAGGCTCTTCTAGCAAACCAGTTCTACGGAGAGACCTCAATACCTGTTCCAGTCTACCAACACAAACTCATCCTCAGACATCTCGTCGTGCCTGGACTGTACCTGGAAATTAAGCTTGCATTTGAAATGGACATATGACTGACGGGACTGGAAAGTGCGTTGTCTGATTATGAAACACAGAGATACAGTCTAAAACATTACAAGCAGAATGATGGGAACATTACATGAACACTTGAGTGTGAAGTGGATTTTGAAAGAAATTATTTGGTTTATGCTGGATGAAAGATTTATACGAAATCAGGATTTTACATTTTGCCTTATGTTCTTTATTAATTTATGCACCAGCAAAGAAAGCAAGGAGAATGTAAATATTATATAAACACATATAATTGAGGCCATGCATCATCTAACATCAATTTATGACACATTTATACACTCATTGGCAACTTTAGTAGTTACATCTGTTTAATTGCTTTGTGACACAATGCTAATCAATCAATTATATGGGAACAACTCAATGCATTTAGGCATCTACCATGTGGTGAACATGTCTTGCTAAAACTGAGTGTCAGAATGGAAAAGCAAGTGGATTTAAATAGCTTTGAATGGGAAATGGTTGTTGGTTTCTGGTGCTGATCTCATTGGACTTTCAACCATCTCGAGGATTAACAGAAAAGGCTGCAAAAAAGAGAAAACATCCAGTGAGCAGCAGTTATGTGGAACAAAAATGGCTTATTGATGTGAGAGGAGAATGTCTAGACTGGTTAGATGTAGAGGGTAGGCAATAGTAAATCAAAGCATCTCTATATGCACACAATTTCAAAACGTGCAGGTTGTTCTTAAGAAAAAAGGTTCTAGCCGTACTTAATAACTGCCCAGAGTTCAATGCAACGTGACCACACAGGCTTGGATTAAATAAGCAATGGTGTGCTTGAAAATTACTACCAAAGCTAAAAACAATCCGTACAAATATTTGATTGAACTGAGCACAGAAGTTCTATATTTTATCCAGGATATTTTCATGGAGACAAATACTGAATGTGCATTTTTCTTAGAAGAAGATTGTTGAATTTAGATGAATTAGTATTAACACTGCATATCAATCCACCACATCATTGTGTTTGGCACAGAGGATAAAGAGAAGTATTTAGAATAGGAAATAATGTGGTCAGATGTTTATTTATTTTTTCCCTAACATGATATTGATAAAGACAAATGTTTATATGCATCAAGACTGGATCAGGAAATGCTGTGATATTTAAAAATGTGATTTTCTTGGTGACAGTACTACTCAGTATATCTGACCTACTAAACTAAATGCAGAGGAAGAAAACATTTTCAAATTAAAAAAAATCATTTGATGGAAATACATATCACACCTTTGAATTAAGCTTCATTTGAACCAACGTTAACCAATGAGTCTTACAAGCCAAGGTTGAGTAGTTTTGTACCTCACTGACAAACAGGTAAAACTATCATATTTTCTGCCTTTGTGTGTAGTGTTTACAACCTGTTTGCCACTAGTTTGTTGAGTGTTATATTAATTTCATAGTGAAGGAAGAGAGTATTACCATATTTTTAATTCTCTCTTTTTTAATCACTTCTGTCACTTTCAACAGAATATACATCTATTGCAATAAAAATGTGTTTCTCTTGCGTAAACTCGAGGTACTTTTGTGCTTACTAGTTGTGCTTAAAGGAGTAGTCTGTCGTCAAACCCAGTCTTAAGTTGCATTAGGACCCCGAAGAATCATGGAGGGAAGTCGCTCTCTATAACTAGTTTCATTGAGAATCTTTCTTTGCGCCTAGTGTCTGTCATTAAATCCTCAACATCGATGGGTTTGACGGGCTGAAATGTGCGTTGGCAAGACGTCAAGGAGGGTGTCTTTCTGCTTATACGGAAACAAAAAGCAAACGTGAGTAAAACGACAGTATTTTACTTCAAGGAGCAGTCCATAAACGACTCAATTATGTTCAACGTTAACGTTACATTGAGAGGAAGACAAAAGTAGGTCTGTCTTAGACACAGCGTATTTATATTAGCATTGTTTGATTAAATTGCAACAAATACAAATCTTGTAATGTCTGGTGCAAAAGTTACATTTACTAGTTTTGTACAATTGTTCAAAGTCATTCATTTGAGTCAAAACGACGAATCATTTGATTGATGATTCACTTGAGCCGATTCGCTGAGTCGATAAATACTTTGCATAGTATCACAATTTCCAGTCAATGAATACATTGTGCATTTCTAGAGGTTTTATTTTGATAGTGTTTTTTTTTGTTTTGTTTTTTTAGGTCATTATTTTCTTCTGGCACATTTATTGACGTACAAGTTCAAACTGGGTTCTTTTTTCAACAGCTAAAAAGTTTCTTGAAATTTAAGATGCATTACTTTTGACAAATCATGTAGTAATCCAAATGACATTGCTTTGGCTGTTTGTTTTATTTAGATTTATTAAAGAACCAGTTAATGGAAACCAGACCACCCACCCCTTCCTTCCTCTGCAGCCTCGGCTGTATCTTTTACACTCATATTGCACTACATGTTAATGTTTCTCATCATTTATTTCATTGGGGAACTTTTAGTTTTCTCCTGATCTATTTCTTACTGGCATACAACTTCAAACATCAGGAGAAGCTACACCTGGAGCATAAGCCTGATGCGTGTGTCATAGTGGTTCAAAGACTTGCTTCAAGGTTTAGTTTTCAATTTCTCTTCGGCTTGGATTCTCAGATCTTTCTTGGTTTTTGTTTTTCTTTCTTTGTAACATTTGATGTCTGACTTTTTAAGGGGCTAGTTTTTAAAAGGGGCCCTGGGTTGAAGTAGAGCTCCCCTTGATCTCTTGAAAGTCCTACTGTTTTGATAGTAGTAGATCTGGCTTGGTGAAGGAATGAATGTGTTGTTTTTTGCTTATGGCGTTGTATGTTTCTGTTCCTTACAGAGACAGCGGTAGAGAATCCTACTGGCTCGTGTAGATCAGTTAGCTATATATATATATATATATATATATATATATATATATATATATATATCTGGTTAGACAGTGCTGACCATCTGCTTTGTATAACTCCTATCAATACTATTCCTATTTAAGTTAGACCCCTATCATTCATGTGGTTTACCCGCCATATCAAAGATAAAAAGCAAGAGTATTTGGTATCCTTTTGTGTTAAACCAAAGTTAATGATTCCAAATAAGTAAAACCTGTGTTGATCAAAGAGCTTTAGGAATGAATACTAAAGACTGGCGTTGTTTAAATTTTTTTCAACAATTTTTTCTTTTTTTCTTCACACACATCCTCATCAGTTTCTTTTTTTTTTTTACACACATCAATTGAATCCAAAAAGGTGCGGTCTTGACTCATTTAACACTTCCTTATTCATCTGAGACAGACTATATTATGAGAAGTTAAGACTATTATACACCCAAAAGCAGGGACTTCTAGGTAGACACATGCCACGAGTGATTACAAGGCAGAGGGCCGAGGTGTTCTGATTCAAACACTGTTTGGCTACAATAATTTCTCCAGCTTTCCCCTAACAATTGAACTGTAATTTTATCACCCTATTATTACATTTCCACAGGTGTATTTCGAAACCTCCTGCCTTATCTGTTACAGGCTGTCATTTGTTAAGGTTGGTATTCCTTCAAGACTCTTGATATAACAGACTGTGGTCACACAAACTAATGATAGAGGAAAGAAGGAAAAAAGACATTCAGCAGCCACTTCCTTTGGAACAAGCATGTTGTACACAAAAGGCAGTTATAGATAAAACATCTGTTAAATATAGATGTAACGATGCTCTTTACTGTTTGATGACACCAGGGAGCTATAGAGTTTCTCCGACTACATGGTGGCACTACAGAGCTATAAGACCTTCAACACCAGTGCTACGTCCCAATCCGCACACTATCCATACTTTTATGAGTGCGAAATGAAAATTAGGGTGCCCCAAACTGTACTGTACTTAAAAAATAGTGGCTGAGCAGTGCCCGGATGTGTACTTTTTCCAGTTAGATTCTGGTGAGCTGATCCATGAACCCTCAACTGGCTGATATTATCTACAATTTACTGAGATCAGGCAAAAGTAGTTCTTTTGTGGACCCAAACAAACAAGCTCTCTCTGTAATGCAACTCATTTTTCAAGAAGATGCACAAAAATAAACAATATCAATATAGAGGGTGTTATGTTTTATAATATTTGAATATTTTTAGTGAAGGAGTGGAAAAGGAGTTAGGTTCTCGCACACGTTGTGCATGAAGACGTGGCACAACTACTTCCATTATGTGATGTTTTAGTGCCTCCCAGATCATGCACACTCTCGTCTCAGACTAAAATGTATGTACATTTTCTTCTGAAAATGAATATCTACTTTAAGTTTACAGTGTATAGTGTTAGGATTGGGATGCAGCATCCCTTTTTACCACATAATTTGGTAAACACACCATAGGTAGCAGTAGCAGTGTTACCATCCGCTTAAACCTGATTTTACTCCCCATATGTGTGTTGCAAATCCCCTGTGAAAGTTAGTTTAATCTACCCTTGGTAACCGCGAGTTAATGCGTGTGGGATATATAAAGACATTGACGAAATAATGATTTCTCATGCAAAACCAAAGTTTATCTGTTATTTCGCAAAGGCACAGTAGGATGTATAGATGTTGACTTATGAAGATAAGAAGCCATTCATTCATTCATCTTCATGTCTGCTTTATTCCCTTTCGGGGTCGCCACAGCGGAATGAACCGCCAACTCTCTGGCATATGTTTTACGCAGCGGATGCCCTTCCCTGCCGCAACCCATCGCTGGGAAACATTCACACACACATTCACACTTTAACACTATGGGCAATTGTTCTTATTCAATTCACTTATTCCGCATGTCTTTGGACTTGTGGGGAAACCGGAGCACCCGGAGAAAACCCACGCGATCACGGGGAGAACATGCAAACTCCACACAGAAATGCCACCTGCCCCAGCCGAGCCTAGAACCAGCGACCTTCTTGCTGTGAGACGACCGTGCTACCCACTGCGCCACCGTGGATAAGAAGCCAATTATTATTAAAAAAAGTAATATAATCAAGTAATATAAAAGAGTAAATCGGTAAGTTTAAAGCAATAACGATACAGTTTTTGTTATATAAATATAAAGTAAACCATCAATATTTTTTTCAGATCTGTGTGGCCTCATCCTTGGCCATTGCTTGGAAATTATGAACAAGTTATTGCACACGACATGTGAAGATTCGCCCTAACGTGGCCTAACTTTAAGATAGAGTACGTGTACTACGATTAGTGCTTCATCCAATTCTTCCTTTTTGTGAAACATCATTAGATTAGATGTGTTTTAAAACAGGTGAAGCCATGTACTAATAAGATTCACTAAACTTCTTCTGAGAAGAGACTGTATGTTAAGAGAGTGATTTTTATCAATCTATCAAGTAAGATAGGCGTGAAGGGGACTTTACCTTTCCCCATTGAATCACTGAGTGTGTGGGATTCTGTCTTGATGTAAAGATGTTGCTCTGAATCATGATTGTTTCCTTCAGACTGGGACCATGTGGAAGAGT
The DNA here is from genome assembly GCA_900490495.1 of Danionella dracula. Classification (NCBI taxonomy): domain Eukaryota; kingdom Metazoa; phylum Chordata; class Actinopteri; order Cypriniformes; family Danionidae; genus Danionella; species Danionella dracula. The sequence continues at coordinate 3,119,857 of UELW01000001.1, read as the reverse complement.
TTAGGAGTGACGGGAACAAAGATGATTTGTCTTGTAAATCTTGTAAAGAAACAAGAATTTGCCCTGCCGCTCTCATCCAATGCTCAGCGACATGAATAGCAACAGTGTTTTCTTCTTCATGCATCTGCAAGCCTGGTCTGGCCTTTATTGTTGTAAGTCACAGTTGCAAGTTGGTACAAAGCAACCTGTTCACTTCAGCTTACAGAAATTCTACTCTTGTGTAAATTCATGGATATAAGTAAGAAGGATTTAGTGTAATAATGGGACTGCCTGTCAGCCTTCAAACTGTCAAGTCAAATCTATACCATGCATGTTTTGGGATTATGTTGGAAACTTTGCTTAGAAACATCTTTGTTTACTTTGACCGTTTTACGTCTCAGACCACCCATTCAATGCCTGTGAGGATCATCTGACTCAATGACCACTCCACCAGATGAAATGGACTAGACAATGCACATCCACCAGACTCTCATGAATGATAAAGGATGCGTTTAATGGGGTCTGTGTCAGTGTTTAAGGTCTTTTAACAAGTCTCCAGTGATTCAACGTGCAGGCTGCGCTCACTGATTTCAGGGTTAAGTTTTGGAGTTCTGATGTTTCCAAAATGTCATAGTTTGACATTGCTCAGAAACTTTCAGGATGCAGAGGGTTCATTGGGAAAATGCTGAAAATGAGGTGGGATTTGGAAAATGTGCTGGATATTTTAGTGGCTCCGTTACGGTTGCACAGTTTTATAGTTGCTTTTTGAACATGATATTAACATTTGTACATATTAACATCAGTCTTTGTAGTAGTAATTAAGTTTTGTTTTTTTGTAGATCGATTAGATTTTTTTGTTTAGTTTGGGGATTTTTATTGTGATTTGTTATTTTGGGTTTTTTTATTTTCTTTTTTGTGTTTTTTTTTTTAGTTAGTTTTTGGACAAAGATGAAGATGTCATCAAAGACATAATTTTATTATTACGAAATGATGATCATGATTGGTGTGGTTATATATGTTCCTGAATTAATAATGACATTTTTATTTATAGTTAGCAGATTATTTAAAAAAAATTCCTAAACATCTCTTACTCACAATTATTAGAATATAATTCTAAATATAATTGTTCACATTTTCAGACAGTTCAGATAGTGTTGACATCAGTGTATTTGTTTCTTTTTGTGCAAAACAGGCTTACCCATAGCAGCCCATAAAACATGATTGAAATCTTGTGTGTAATTATTGAACATGTTAAAGTAAATGTATTAAACAGAATGGATTTGCTGTCTGTTTACCCAGGAATTTAGATGAGAGCTTTTCCTCACACAGTTATCTCAGCTGTCATTCTGTCTACTATAAAATCATTAGAGAACTTGAAAAGTAAATTATTAATGAATGTTAAAAAAAATCTAAAGCAGAGGAAAATGTATTTTGTAAACTAAACATTGTTAACAGTGGGAAAGGAAATAAAAGCATCAATATGTTAAAATGCTCTATCTATCTATCTATCTATCTATCTATCTATCTATCTATCTATCTATCTATATAAATATGTGTATGTGTATCAATTGGTCTTAATTATTGTCTCTATATATCATTATATTCAATATATAAATAAGTTCCAATGGAGATTCTGCGCATACCCAGAAGACAGACACTTCAGTTAATTTTTTCCTCCATGAGAATTTTCAGACAAAGCATTCAGTCTTTCAATAGCCAAAATGCAGAGGCCTGCATAATCTTAACAGTGTCTCAGTAACACTGCATCTCTTTGCTGTGCAAAAAAAAAAAGAAAGGCTAACTGAAGGATGGCATAGCTGTGGAATGAACTCATGGGGATTTTTGGGTGATAAGCAATATGAATTAGGATGACTGGTCTGAACGCAGTCTTTGTGTTTTAGATGGGCTGACTCACTCTCTTCGTGCCATATGGTGGGGGATATGTCCAGATTTTTTTTCTGATACGTTGACCTTTAAGACCAGGCTGTATTGAAGTCTGTGATCTCATTTACCCTCCTGGCCCTTGTGGCTTACCCCATTGCTCTGAGGATTTGGTGTTATACTGTACAGGGGTGAGTTTCACCTCCTGCCGAAACCATTTAGTCCACCCATTCACAAGCTCTATGGGACTTCGATGACCTCTTAAGGGGTGTCAGGGGAGTTCTCTGGTCTTTTTCTGGAGCTGCTTTTTAACAGAAGCTAAGACCTTAATAAAAAGAGATCAGACACTCTAACCACAACTGGGAACAGATTTTAAGCCTCAGTAACTTTTTTGCTACTTCTTGGCAATATTGTAACATAGCCTAATTTGTCATTGTGACTAAAAGACTTTTATCTTGGCATTATTGTCATGGCCCATTGCAGACACCTCATGGGCTACAGTTTCAGCCCCTTCTTATTTGCAAACTTGAAAATAAAGCATGTTGAGAGATTTTATAGCACTACATTGTTCTCTTTTCTTTCATTTAATTCTGTAGTGCCAACAAAGATTGGTATACCCTATATGTAGTTTTAGCATTGCTACTGATCTGACTGTTGCTTTGGCTTCTTAAAATAAATGGTGAACGGTTAAACTCTTTAAAGGAATTATAAATTATTTTTGCTGAAAAAATAAGCACCTCCAAATCTGAGACCACCGTTTTTAACTGGAATAGGGTCATTTGCTCAGGTTGTTGGTGAGGAGATGATGGATGGATCGCTGGATGAAGTGGATTCAGTAGTGTTTAACCTCAGCATGATGGGTCACTTGCCTTAGGCCCTGTCAACATGTACACGGTTATTTTGTAACTGCATTTTTTTTGTACATGGGTAAAGAAAAAAAAGGAATAGCTAGTAATGGAGTCTTGTCTTTGGACTTATGGGGGAAAGCGGAGCACCCGGAGTAAACCCACGTGATCATGGGGAGAACATGCAAACTCCTCATAGAAATGCCAACTGACCCACCCGAGGCTCAAACCAGCGACCTTCTTGCTGTGAGACGACCGTGCTACCCACTGCACCACCGTGATGCCCATTTCTCTATCATATCTCTAAAACGTTAATAAAAGAAACACCAAGATGGCTTTAGCTATGTGTTGTAGCTGACTGGTGTAGAATATATTTTACGAACCCCCCAAACCCCTTCATTATTTAACATATTTCATTGTTTGGCAGTCCATTGATTCAAGTTGCCAACAGTCTACTGCACTGAGTATCTTCTCGTTGACATATGAACCCTTTTATAACTGTTTAGTGTCAGCTTGAGCACATATAGGCTCTCACTGACCGACAGAGAGTTGCTTAATGAAGACCATATTAAGTACTGTAAGCTTCTCTTTTAGTTTCTCATTTCATAATCCCAAGCAACTAGCAGCAACAAGGGAAGTCTATGTCATTAACTTTTGATTGACAACTTTATAAACAAGTGGGCAGTAACGTTTGCATTGGCTTCTTGAGGAAGAGTAAGAAAGTAACTATTTGTTTAAAACTAACTGTACGGTAAAATAAAAAACAAGTTGTGCTAAGTGAATATGAAGTGAGAAAATTGAGTATTTTTATTTTTGTCCTAAATAAGACTCATACATGAGAAGCCTTTCAAATGTCTTGTGTTTACCTTGTACAAATGGAGGTCTGGCACTGAGGACCCTAGGCAACAGGTTTTATGAAGAGGAGCAAGGGGGAGTGTTAACATAGAAACTTCCTGCTCCCCGCCGAGCTAGAATTTTTGGCTTCAAAGCTAGTTAATGCTTAAACAGGTGAGTGGGAGTTTCAGGGTCCATAACTCTGCCGCTGTGTGTAGATGCAAGGAGCACTGTGACCTGAGGGAGGCCCTGGTCTAATAGCCAATTCCCTCCTCCCCACCCCTTTCTTCCTTCAAGCCAGAGCCAAAGCCCATCACTGGAGCAGGGGGTCATTAAACATAGCAACTCCCTTTGCAAAACACCACCACACTGAGGATACGGCTGTCATGCTATTCTCTCTTTATTTATTTTACTTGGTGTCCTCGATGAGCATTTAGAACGCTCTGAAGTGTGCAAGACTGTTTATCTTTAACACATAATCTATTATGGAACATGCCTTTGTGTGGACTGACCCAGGATTCCGGCATTAATGTCTTGTGTCCATGATGTATAATTTCAACATAGTTATGTATGAACAGATTTCAGGGAAGAATGCATCATGGGATTTCTGGATGCTTTTTTTAAACTATTGTTCAAAAGCAACTGCAATTTGTTGTATTACTTTAAATCAACTTCACTATTGTTTGTATGTGTAACTGTGTTGACTGCTTCCCTTTATTATATCCTAAAGCATGTTCTTATCCATCATAAAGCAGCAGGAGTGACATGCAATTTCCCTTTTTCCACACAATGTGCTCAGGCTAATACTGTGTATGAGTCAGATCTCAAAGAGGATTACATGGGATAATCTGTTCCACATGTTCACCTGCTACCTCTATGGGCTCTCTGCATGTACATCTGTGGTTTACTATAAGGCGATAGGGGCCAGTCCCGGATAATTCTAATTTAGTTTAATGGTGGTTTTGTTTGCAATAATTCACACCAAAGTTGCCAAACTTGTCAAATCCTGTGGGAATTTTTCAATCCAAGATTAGCTTTACAAAATACAGTCTATGAATATTTGTGGATGGACATCTCTTAAAAAAAGATGAAGCCAAGGAGCACCAAGTTATCAAATTGAGCAAAACAAACAACAAACAATTTGACCTTGATTTATTGTTGTTTTCTGGTAATTACATCACTTAACATAGTTTTTTTTTATTTATGTAATTGTGTTGATTCATAAATTTTCAAATTGACTTCATTGAGAGCCATACTTTTCTCAAGTCATCGAAAACATATGACCATAGAGTTGCTAGATAATTTGTAACATTACATTTAACTACTTGAGTCATTGCAACATGGCATTAAAACGTATAACTTTAAACAGGATGTGACTTTATATCACTGATGTAGTGTCACCCATATAAATATACCCCTAAATTTACCACCAGTGAAGTTATGCAGTTGGGGTCCTGAGCTTTATCAGTGATTTTTCTTTTTTTTTTTATTTTTTTTTTTTTATTAATTATTTAGTTGATTTGTTTATTTTCACATTTTTATGCTCCTAAAGCAAACCGGAATGTTTGAATGTGAATTTTACCTTTGGGTACTAAAAGTCTTTCTGATAAATATTTCATAATAAATCTATTTCATATAGGTGTATTATGAAGCATGGATGCTTCATTGGGTAAGTGAATAAAAAACAACTTTTCTAACATTTGACACATTGTTTATTCTGCTGAACAAATATATAGGTTTACAAGAGCATGAAAATGTGATACAAAAATATGAAAGCAACAACCGTTTGTGAATAAAAGCATTTACTAATGATAAAAACATAGACCATTCAAAATGTTTTGGAATTGTGTACATCTATTATTCTAAACAATTCAAAATATTTGTGTATTTTAAGGTGTAATTTTTTAGTTTTTTGTTAATTTTTACAGTAACATTTATAAAAAACTTTTGTACTAAAATTTATGGCTTGGGCCTCGGCTCTTTTATCTTCCGGTGCATATGTCCTATCTTAAAACAAACGTGAAGTAAACAAAGGATTCATAGATTCATGTATGAAGACAGATCGTTTTCATGAAACACATATAGTTATCTTCAAAGCCATCACTAGCTACTCATGTGCTGAGATTTTATCACTTAATGATCATTTCTAAGCACTAGCATTGTTATTGACCCAGGTTACATTGAATGGTCTTCAAGGGATTTTTGAAAGAGTTTGATAAAGTGGGCAACTGACTGAACTGTTTCTAAACAGGTCTAATTTTTCAATAGAAATTCTTCCCCGTTTCAATCTTTACACATTTTTTTCAATATTACATCTGTATTCATCAAGTTGAAAATAATTTTAGACATCAAAGCAAAAACAAAGTTAACTTGAGTGTTTGTATGACCTCATAGTGGCTACACTATTTGATTTGTCTTTAGTGAGATGAAAAGTGATGAAACACCAGAAGAAGATAAAAAAGACATTTAATTGCCTCTTGCATGAATATTCCTGTTAATTTAACATCTGTTGAGTGAGCAGGGGATTTAAAAGAACAACTCCCAAGATGCCTCAGCACTTCAACGCATCATCATATAAAACATGTTTATTGCTTTGCAATAGCTCATCTAGCTATGAAAAAAAACTCTATATTTAGTTGTTTCTGCTCCAATTATATAGTCCAGATTGGCTTTTGAAGAGTTTAGTAACTCTTGTAAGTTATATTATTTGCATTCTTTCTTTATGATTTCTTTATATTTAACTCCATGAGAGTGAAGAGTTTAGCATGTGTGAACTGTTACAGATGTGAGCCTCAATCATTCTCTGTAGTTTGTGGCATGTTCCCAAATATGTATTTCCCATCACGGCGTCCCGTTAGGCCTCTCAAGCAAATATCAATATTCTAAGGTGTCCAAACTAATGAGGTTTAGTGTTTATTATCTCTCTTTGTGGGAATTCTGTCATGTGACATCATCATGTGTGCATGAACTTCCTCCTTTCCCTCCTCTGAGCTGCGGATGCTGATGATCCAAGTATGGTTGGAATTTAGAGGATCGAGTCAGATACACAACAGTCAAGCTATTCACCTTGAGTCATGCAAATGTTTGTCTACTATTATGAATTCTTACATTATGAGCAGGAATTGGTATGGTGTTATGATTTAGATTTGAGCAATCATGGTGCACATCTTTTCTCCGTTGAGGCACTTTTTTCAGTCATGCAGGGTGGATCAGATCAGTGGGGCAAATTCAACATCCTGAAGGCGCTCAAACACATCTGTGGCTCCACAGGAAATCTATATCTGATGACAGTAAGAAGGTTTGTGTTGGAAAAACCTTCCCTGTATTGACATTGGGTGCGTTTTGCCTCTTTGTCATTTCAACAAACTAATATGAGGTTGTGTTGTACTTGAGAGGAAATGGGAGGACTTCTCGTAACCCACTTTATGTGATTTATTATGGATGTTGTGTTGTTCTGTTCTTGCATGTGCTGTGTATGTTGGCAGATGCCTTTTGAGCAGATTTGTGTTTAAGGTGTAAGGGCTCTGTGTGTGTCCTCTGATACTTCTCTTTTGAGGTCAAAGGTCAGAGTGCTCCATCACTGCATTGTTACTTTTATCTCAAGCAGACAGTTGTCTGCCGAGGTAAGCCAGACCTTCATAGGGTATGTAGGTGTTACTCAATGATTGATCTATCAATTTAGGAGGAGTTTAAAAAAGGAAGAGGCGTAAGATCTAATTCAATTGAGAAGTGTTGGTTAAAATGACAGTATTTTGATTTTGAATCAGCAGTATTTATGTTAAAGAATTAATACAAGCAAATAATTGTATTTATTAGTTGTTTTGGTGACCTTACATGTACAGTGAGACATCCACAACCTGGTTTTTATGTCTCTTTAAAGTATGCATTTTGTTTAGGAACATACCATTTGATCGATGCTGTGTAGTTGGTTAAATGCAATCAACATGTTCATGTACATAACATTTTTTCCCTATATAAATAAAAAAATAATAATCTTCAAATTAGCATCAAAATTCCTGTCATAGTGAAAGAATAGACATTCTATTTTCCATTAAAGTTGGCTGTTAGTTCATTTAGCTCTTTATACCATGTTACTTATGACATGCTATATCACATCCTGTTTATTGTCTAATTAGATATATTTTGTCTATCTTGTTTTAATTTTGTAATCAAAGTAGCCAGAATGTCCTTATAGGCAGACTGAAAGCCACCACGAAACTAGTCTCAGACATGAAACTAGCTTCAGACATGTCTAATTGGTTTGGTTAGTTTTGGTGGCAGCACTTCCAGAATCCTGAAGTCGTGATCTGATTGGTTGAATTTTTCCTGAATTCCTGGAGAAGCGATTGCCTGGTTTGATTTAGATTTTTGTACATTTACAGCACAAGTGTATATTTTTTGTGCCTCTTTGCTTTAGTTATTTGGTATATTTGTTTAAAAGTACAAACGATTTGAGACTTAAAAATGTTCAGAAGATAAAAACGTTACATTACAAGAACACATTTAAAAATTCTAATCACATGCCCAGAATTCTAATCACATGCACCTCTCGTCTCATCTTTTCATCTCGTCTTGTGCATGTCAGCCACGTGGTTCTCTTCCTTTGAAATTTGAAATTTGAAATTCTTCATTTGCAACCCATAACAGATCACTTCTTAAGATATCTTTTAAAATCTTCTTTTGTTTCTGTAGTGTCGTGCAGAAACTATGTGTAGTTTAGTGGGATTCATGCTCCTATTGCCCCATGCAAACTTTCACTGCTTTTCCCCATTGCATGACAGAAAAGTGCCTACATATGTTATGACATACATATGAATTGTTATCCACCAGAGGGTATGATCATTAATGTTAAACGACAAACTATAGTTTTGTATTGGGGAAGTTGCCAAACTATATGAGAATGTTTAATTTAATTTATTTCAAGATTGTACACTTAATACCAAACTATAAATAGGTTTTTATTGCAGCATCAGTTCTTGTCTTTGCAGACACTAAACCATTTAAATGCTGAGAAGGATCATTAGCAGTATTTGCTGAATCAACAGAACTAAGTTAATGAGTGCACTTAACTGCAATCATTATTGTTTGGATGCATCATCTCATTTTTTAAAAGCACAAATGAGCAGGTTCTCTTGACTCGACTGTCTCTTATCTCCAGTGCCAGGCTGTCTAAGTTTAACTACGCAGACCGTTAGCATCTCATCTGACTCACAAGACAAAACATGCCCTCAGGAACTAACAACTGAGAAACGTACAGAAAAGGTACACTTTCTGTAACAAACAGATTTGGGGATATGAACTGCTTACTTACACAAAAGTGTGTGTGTTTGATGAGAGCGACACTTGTGTGTGAGTTATATTTGAGAAATTCAGCATGTCAGATCCTGCAGAGTGCACTCAGGGTTTGCCTCTGGGTTTGATTGGAACTTCACTCTGAAGGTGTGCGTGCGTCTGCATGTCAGCACCCGACTCTTCTTTGGATGGCTGAACATGCTGAAGAGAACTAGTCTTTCTCCTCTTCACTCCAGCACCCCGGGTAAATGACTCTTTTGTGTGGGCAACCAGTCTCTAGGGGCACTGCAACACAGCATACGGAAAGGATTCCCCTTGTAATATTTGAAGAGACTGTAGTTTTGATGCAAACAAAAGAAGGTTCAAACAGACAGATACCAATCCTATCTTTGATATGAGTCACTCTTGCAGAGACATGAGGTTTTAAATCGAACATCCTTTTTATGTTAGTTACATAATATGCAGAAAAATGTAAAATGCTGACATGTATAATAGTCTAATGCTTGTATGCGTTTTTATATTTACTTAAAAAAAGATTTGAACTTGTTGTGGGAATATATAAATGGCACATTTCTTCACTCATATTGTAATGGGTTCTGCTGGTCCCTATTTCAGCTAAATGCAAGAGTACAAAGTTTCCAGATTATCACTTTATTGCAGAGACTTTCCATTTATTTGGATATTTTAGAGATTAATTATGAAGTATAATCAAGTCAAATAATGGTTTTGGAAAGTTTCATTTTGAAGCTTTTGCATGCAACCAACCAAAGTAGTGACCAGTAAACTTTAATGATCACATTGCCTAATGTGAATGTGACTGGAATTAATTCTGTATGTTTTACAAAAAAATGCTACATTTATCCTCTATTAAAAGGAAGGTCTGTGTAATTAACCATAAAGCTGTAAAATTAGTTAGCTAGACAAACTAACGTTTGATTATTCAGGAGGAAGGTGCCTAGAGAGGGAGAATTCATAGCACAAAAGCACAGCTGTTCAATGAGAGCGACAAAAAGATAAGCAAAACAGACAAATAACAAGGAGAACTATCACCTCCAGTGTCCACTTCCATATTAATTGTAGCTAAACTACTCTCTATGCAAAACTTTGTATAAAAAAAACATTTTTATACTAGTATTATTAATAGACCTACTGTGATTATTATCTGCAGGCTGCAATCCTTTCTGAATTCCATTGCGCTGCATGTAATCATTGTGATTGGTTCTTTTGCTCGTGTGACTGAAGTTGCTTTACCTGCCAATTAATGGCGCTCATAATACAAACACTATCATAAGCTGAAAATGGAACAAACATTCCAGATAGAAATTAGTGTCTGTGTGCACATTTGTGAATGAACGAGGGATCACATCACAAAAAGCATAATCTCTCAAATGACCTGCCCCGTTTTGCATTTTGTTTCATTTAATGATAAACCAGCTTCTTTTAATAAAAGGAACTTCTCTTTTCACTACCCAGAAGAGCTATCTCATATATTTTAAGCTGTTTGTGAATGGACACACAGCCTGTGAGATAAGAGTGTATAATGTTGCAGTTTAACATTTTTTTTGTCTCTACTGATCAGCCCAAAGAAATGATACGCCATCAATAATCCTCCCTTTTTTCTGACCCTAAATACCAATGCAACAATGAATCAAGCATCCAACAAATATATAGGTAACAAAAAGGTATATAACCATTAGCTCTTGGACTACATACACACATAATGTAGGTAATCATAGAACTGACATGCCAAAATGCGACATTATGCACGTTAATGTTGCTGACACTCCTCGTTAAAAAGTGCAAAAAAAATTATGCGAAAAGTATAGTTTTTGGACACATCCTGGTAGAACCTCAATATATTGCACCATTTTGAGAGTAAAATAGTTGTTTGTAAAGACTGGTGAAAGAGTTTTTATTTATGAAGGGCACCATTACTATGTTTATGTGAGCTGCTTTGCCCAGGAATTGAAGGAAAGAAACCATGAGTTGAAAACTAAATTGGAAGCTCCTAGTGGGCGCTACACCTTAAGGGTTAAGAGTCAACAGCAACCTAATAAATGTAAACATTTGAGTTTGTTTGTTTGTTTTGTATTTTTTTTCAAAACCATTGTTATGGAAATATTATGATTTATGAAGACAATCGCAAACAGCAATTTATTACCTGTTCCATACATCAATTAAGCTCATACCTTGATATCAATGAAGCATGTGATCACATTGCAAGCATCATGGCGAGAGAGAGAGGAAGTAGAAAAGAAAGAAAGAAAGGGAAAGAAGGAAGAGACGAGAAGCAAACGTCCGCCCGCCAGCAGGGCCGAGAGAGACCCCCGAAACGGGTAACCCCTTGAGATTCCCTTCAGTATAAATCCCACCCCTCTACATCACTTCCTGTTCCATCCCACGTAAACACAGGCTCATACAAACTCAATCTTATTGGACAATTGATTGCAATTAATAAATATTCTATAACACTGTGCTCGTGTGGATGCCAGTTTATATATATATATATATATATATATATATATATATATATATATATATATATAGAAAATAACAGGACACATACGATATGACCTTGGACTGTGTGTGGTCGAAATCTGTTCATCCTCTTTCCCCTTCTCCGAGATCAGTCAAAGGAAAACAGAATGTGTGGTTAGGGTTTCTCTATTTTCTTCTTCTTTTTTTGGATGGTAAAACGGACAATAGATTTTAATTGGCTTCATATTTTGAAAATACCATTTTTGTTATTTTCCCTGATCAGTTGTCCTCAACTGACCTGACCCAGTTGGACAGTGCCGTTGAGGTACTCTTGATCTCTTTTCTTTGCCCTGTGGGGGATGGATTTGTATATTTACTTAAGGTCTGTCCCAGGTGCTCCAGATCCCCTCCAGTTTAGATGAGAGCTGGGTGCCTCCCCTTACTTCACACACTGACACACACAAGAGTCTTGAGTAAGCAGCCCACCCCCAGACATACACCAGCAGACCAGAACAGGAGGCTAAATTCCCCTGCTGTCTCTCCCTCAGTTTTAATCTAGACATGAAGGATTGAGCTTTGTTAAATGGACCTAGAATGAGTCCGTTGAACAGCGGATTCTTCCTCTCTGGTTAGATGTGGGCTGTTTAAGAACATCTGTATGACTCTAGTTGGACAGAAGATGGTGGGCCAGGCGGTGTCCTCAGCAGCTGTTTCTGGTAAGTGTTTGTTGAATTTTAGTTGTTATTTTTGGAAACTGGATTATCGAGAAGCTTTAGCATTTTATTTCATGACTTGTGATGAGAGTTGATTACTTTTCCCTGCTTGTGTCTTGACAAACTTTATTTCTAGTTGGAGAAAAATGAAAAAAAAAAAAAAAAAATCAAATTGTGTGAGTTGATGCTGATTGACTATGAGGGAGAGGGGGCAATGTTGTGGAGTTCTTGGTAAACTTTGTTTGTGTTTATTCTGCCACCAATTATTTAGTTAAGATCTTACTCAGGAAGTGCTTCTTTTTTGTAGAGAACATTTTTAAATGGACATAGGATCTGTATCTACATTTCATAGCTGTTCCCATATATAGTTATATTTTTTTGTTATGTGCTTTGTGTAAAGAGCCTCCTCAAAAGCTACCTAGCCTCAGACATAAGATTCCACTTTACATTTTGGGGTTCAACTTGGAAACCTACAACAAAAGGAGAACAATCCAGTAGCGTTAAGTGCAATTTCATCATTGTGAAGAAATTTGTGTTTACAATTTCATTATTGTGAAGGAATTTGTCTTTGTCTTCAATATATTTAGGGGCATCACACTATTATGTGTCCTTCAAGAACCAAACAATCTTTATCAACCTTCCTTTGTGTATTCTTTTTTTATCAATTAAGTAGTCTCTGACTTACAGTTACACCACTCCTATGTGAATAATCCCTTCAATTTATATAGCGCTTTTCTAGACACTCAAAGATGCTTTACAATAATCAGAGCATTATTCTTTCACTCCACATTCACTCTCTGGTGGTGATGAGCTAGCCTGGCAGCCCTCAGCTGCCCTGGGGCAGTCTGACAGGGCGTGGTTGCCATTCTGCGCATACGGCCTCCTGACCCCCACCAAACACACCCCACCAGTCACACACATCCATACAGGGCAATGCATGTAATGGGGCTTGCCCAGACCTACAACGGTAGAATAGATGAATTCAGAATAGATGAATGGCCCTAGCGGGGATCGAACCGCTAACCTTCCGGTTACAGAATACCCCCCCCCCCATATGCAACACTCCTTGTCTTTGGATGGGGCTCAGAGGTGCTACAGTAATATGCCTAAATCAATACAACTTACAATCGACCCCCACTTCCACAGCAAGGCCACTCCATATTTTCTGTTTTTGTAGTATTTATGGCAACAACTCTAGACACTTGGACAATAACATAAGCTTTTCACAATCCATTCTCTTCTGTATACCTCTTCTATTTCCTGTTGTGAATCAACACAAGAGTGCATATCGAGCATCTCCTAGTGTCTCTTTTATGTCTCAAAAGTACTCTAAACACAAGATCACACACAGCCACAATCCAGGACAACATGGCAAAGCAGATTTGTTTTTGTTTTTTGACCTATACGATGGCTAGATATATGAACTTCTATCAGCACCTACTATTTTGGGTGTACATTTGTCATTTGCACTGATTATATGCATAGGTGTGTGTTGGCCTTAAACAGCATACCTCACAGTAGTTGGCCATCAAAACTAGCTCATCCACTAATGCTAAATTCATCTAAAGTGCATTTCTCATGTGTACTTTCTAGATTTGCTCTTATTTAGCATCAAACATATTTAACAAATGAAAGCTAGTTGGTAACTGATGCAGTCTGGTCAATAAAAACACATTTTTAAAGCGCTCAAATATGATTCTACCAAAAAAAGGTACAGCATTCTTAAATGAAATTCTTTGTCTAAAGAGAGTACACCTATTCAAAGCTGTCTTGCTGGTCTTTTAACAAGGTGAGGAATGTTTCCTCACTTTAGCAGCCGTGTGTGAGGTGCTGAGTGGTAAAACACTGGTGCAGTTCTGGGAAAACACCCTATTGTCCACAAATAACATGGCTTTCAAGAAGAAATTCACATTCCTCAACATGGCTTTTAGATTATGTTGAAACAATACTATTGTCAGCAAGGTGCTTTCAAGTGTGCAAGAAAGAAAAATAGATTATTAACTGAGGTTTGCCTGTGAGATCTCACAGACAGATATGAAAACATTTCCCAAGGGGTCGATCCAAAAGAAAGCAACAGACACCCCTGCCATTAGGAGAACCTACAGGTTAATGGGACCCGTCTTTGAGCTCTGGTGTGGATTTCTGTCTCCCCACTATGCTGTTTTGATGTGGTGTTATCAGAGCGGCCCATATGTGTGGTTTTCTGAAGGGGTGTAAGCACGGAACCCTGTGTTGTGATTGGCTTTGGAAATGACCCTCCACAGGTGCAGCTCAAGATAAAGAGACTAGCAAATGTGTTTGATCTCACGTAAAAGCAGATCCCTGTTGGAATCGTATACGCTTTGCTGGGTTTATATTTGTTTAAGCTGAGCCTTACTGCCCTCATGAGATGTTTTTGTTCATTTTGGTCAGATTTGTAGATCCACCTGACTCTTGTTGTCTTTGTGGGATCACATAAACATGATGCACTGGTGTGTAATGAATCAGTTTAAATACCTGTTTTTGTAACACAAACAGAATTTTCTGCTAGTAAAACCTAGTAGTAGAACATAAGCTGTTAATGCTAAAAGAACTCTAAACGAACATGTTACATACAAAAGATTTTTCTAAATTATCAATTCAATTAATAGACCAGCGACAATAACTAAGTAGGTTTAATCTCAATTAACCTTAAAATAGAAATTCTGTTTTAATCAAGTAACCTGGTCATACTTTAGTTATAATTTCTATTATGAACTGACATTTCTGATGGCTTAGCACAAAAACTTAAAGCTTACTCCAAACAATGACTCTTCGCTTCTCTGCACCTCAATCATGTGTTACTCCACAAAACATCCAGCAACTGATGTGGTCACATGTACTATATAGTATAGCGAGGGCCCTTAACGCTGTGCCACTTTAGTTGCTGCTCAACCATATCTCCTGGGGAAGGTCATCGTGAGGGCAATATGTAGAGTAAAAATCAGCTTTTTGTGATCACAGGGTTCTTGTGTCAACACGTTTTGAATACAGAAATACCCAGACCAGCACTCCAGTGAGAAAGACTGCAAGGCAGCTTGGGACACAATGAAAGAAGCAAAGATATGTAGCAGTAGATTAGTCAGGAACAAAAGTTGTCCAACTGTAGTGAATCAACTTCTGTCAGAGCTTACTCCAATTTCAGATGAGTAATTTCTCTCCAAGTGGGTGCGAGCGTGTGTTTAGGTGAATTGGAGTGTTTGTGTTTCATTGTGGCTTTTAAACTCCTCACCTTCCCCATGGAGTGATGTGATGTTGAAGCATTTTGACATTTTCTGGAGTGCACACAATCTGAGGAGAAGTACATAGTTTCTCGAGGGGATGTGGAACATTTTTACAACTGAGAGAAACACAGAAAGAGAGTGCTCTGGTATTTTCTTGCACTCAATCATCATACGTTTCTGTTCTTGAAAACACCAAATCCTATGTTCCTGTCATGTTCAAGAGGCAACCTTTTGCTCTCCCTCTAGAACGCAGGGTGGAAGTGGCTGGGCTAACCGTGCTATTCACCTGGTTATATGATCCCCTTTACTCCCAATTTTACAGTTCCTAGAAATTTTTTGGTGATCTCGTACCAACTGTTGTTTCATTGATTTTACTATTATGCCCTTCTAAGCATCATATTCTACCATTAAGAATAAATGTTGAACCCCTCTAGGCAAGCACTGCCCCTTTTATAACTTACGTGATGCAACAGTTAGTTTAAGCACAGTCTTTGAATCACCTCATAAAATTTCATTTCAGTCTTCCCAAAAATGCTCCATTTACACCCGTTCCAGTCACAGCCAAAGTTCCACCACCGCTTCTGAGCAAACCACTCCTGGTGGTCAGAACTCACCAAAACATAGTTGGGACAACCCAAAACACACTTTTTCTGCATTGTTGTTCAATGAGGGTCTACTAATCTTACACTACCGGGTCACACACCATGTCCGCTCTGCATTATTGGTTCAACTAATTAGTCAGTGGCCGCCATTTTGAACTGTCAGAAAATAAATATAGGATTACATAAACATGCATGAATGACTCTGAATGCAACTTGAGGTCTGTTTTTATTGAGGGTGCACCACTAAAACATGCTTAAAATGTCAGAAAAGTAGAGTTGAGTTGTTCATTTCTATTTTCATTTGGGATTCAATTGATATCTCTGCTCCAACAACATCTCACTTTGTTGCTGTTTTGAAAAATAAAGAACACACAGTCTGTTATTATGTCAGCCTCTGACTATCTCCAGTTTCAGCTTAAAACTGCCTCTGATCTAAGATACCTAATTAGGTAACTTCAAGACATTCATACAGTAACGTTTATACTTGTTGTTGTGGAAATGCAGTGCAGATATTCTCACAATCGATATAAGATGTTTTTTATCTGATTAAAATTGAGGGGTGTCCTTTTTGCTGTGTACATTGTACACGATGCGAGTCAACAAACTATAGTAGAGGTAGGCAGTTTCTGTCTCCTTTACATGATCAAGTCCTTAAAATACATTTCTTAATATATAAATAAATGTTTATAAGATGTCATGATTTATTAAAACATTTTAACAAATTTCTCGCATGGTCATCCAAACATTAATATAATAATAATATATTAATATTAACCACAATTTATTTTAAACTATTGTACATGGGTTTGCACCATATGATTATTTAGACAGCAGATGTAAATTGATGGAGGGAACCACATCAATTCCAAGTGCAAAAGTTTTTTAAAGCATCTATGTCACATGATTCTTCTAATTAAATCTTAAATGTAATAAACCGGTTTCAGAATTAAAAACAGACCGAAAGTTTGTTGCTGTGAGCGTAAAAAAAAACTGTACATATGGTTATATTTTTACTTGTATTCAATCACTCACCCCATGATGTTGGTCCTTGTCTGTATTTTTTGTGATGACACTTTAAATATTAGTTTCAAACCACACCATCCAATCAGAGGGTTTGAAGTCTCCATTTGCTGCTGCACTCTGTGCTCGTAGTCCAAAGTTTAAAATCAGAAGCATTTCCTTGCCTATTTCTTCCTATGTCAGGAGAATGACAACACCAGTAGCAAATTTTAACTAACTGATTGCAATTGAGTAGCCAGTCGTAGAAATTCAACATTATTAAGTTATGTTCGAAAAGTTTGATTTTAGGATATGAAGGAACAGTCAATCAAACCAAAGCATCTTGTGGAAGATGACCCAGCAATACAACTGCTGTCTAAAGGGTATATATAATAAGAGTATATACAATAAGAATAATATTCCTGCAAACATTGATTTGGTGTTCCTTTTTCTTGTGTTAAAGTTTGTTTAATAAGTTCCAAACTCTTAATGGTCCTATTCTTACGTTATAACAAGGTTTTTTATGGGGAATAAAAACCATGGGATGCTATAGTTATTCCAAACTTTAGTCTCCTCTTTTCTCCACCTTTGGCGATACCACTCAATCATGGAAGATCTGACATGACGTTGGTGAAACTCACACCTGTCAATTTCAATAACTAACAGCTCACAGACTTTGAGATTGAGACTCTTGCTCAGCTTTTCCGCTGTCAGAGCCAGATGGTCCAGCTGTGATGGACACTCAAACACACCTTTTTTTGCTTGTGAAATGTGTGGTTACTGTTGATCATGAGCTCATTCGCACTGGCGTAGGAGGTGTTCACATGATTAGTTCCCTTGAACAGAAGATTTGTGGATTTCTTCCACCTCAGCAAACTATTGCCCAGATACAGACTAGCTGAAAGCTTGCTGACAAATCGGCTTTTATAGTTTCATGCTTTGTTTTTTGCCCTTCAAAACATTCTTTAAATCCAAGTTTTTGGCTCCAAGTAAACACTTATTGCTGACTGTGTTAAATCAACCTCACAATGTCAGCATTCGCTGAAGCGGGTCATTTGTAATGAGTTTGTGCTGGGGTCTAACATAATGTAAAAATCATTTTGAATTTTAGAATTCATCAATCTTGCAGCATATTTCATCAAAAGAAGCAGAATTAGGTTTGCTCACCATACAATAGAAATAGCAATTACATTTTTTAGGAGCTCTGCAGAGTTATTTTATCGCCTACATTGATTAGTGTGATGCAGCAGTATATTTTAAAATGAACTTTCATACTTTATTTCTTTTCCATGCTAGCTTTTAAGTCATTCAACACAAAACATTTTGTCTATCCATCACTAGCATACAGTTCATATTGTGGTGAATAAAAGATGTAAAAGTTAGGTTCTAATCTTCTTTCCATAACAAATTCTTCCTAGCTTTACAAAGTCCAGAGGTTAATGTCTTACGTTGACAAAAATAGGTTTAGAAGTCAAACTGAATGTATTAGTTTCCAATTCTCATCTGATGGATGCTCTTTGGGAGCATGCTAGGTAAGATGGGAAGCTTAATTCACATCAGAAAAAGTGTATTTGACTCTGCACAAGGGTTTTCATTTACTCCAGAAGGGTGGTTTTCTTGCCTCAGAGATCTGGACAAAGGCTTAGGACTCCCAGAGTGAAATTTTGAGCTCCAAACCTGTTCCAATTTATAATCCAAGTGACCCGTCATCATCCCTTGTTCAAATAACTCATATTCTCTTCAGACATGTGTCCATGATGAAGACGCTCAGTGGAATATAATGTTACCAACAGTCATGCATCTAATTCTTTCTTGATTGTCATCCCAGCTTTACAAGCTTTAGAGAGTCAGATGTGGATGAATGATTGACTTCAACTGAAATTTTGCTCGGTTCAAACGAGCCCGTGAATTGCAGTATACAAACCAGATTGAAAATATTACCCGCAAATCCGCATCAGCATCACAGCCACAGGTTTATGATGAGAAAGAAAGAAAGAAAGCATCCTAAGCTTTACTGATTGAACACTAAAGTAGGCAAAAAAAATACACTAGTTTAGGGAACACTGAACTAGGGAAAAAGAGTTTACTAGACATGGTAAACATTAAGATAAAACACGGAGCAAACATGACAGGCCCTGTCATTTTACATTATTCTCAGTTTTTATCATTTGAAATATCATAAAAAAAGACTTCAGGCAGAGAACTTTAAACTGTTGTTGGGGTGGCATAAAATTAAACCTTACCATTTATGTCCTTATTTTACTTATTTTATTTTATTTCCTTCCGTTAACAGAAATATGTTGTTTTGCCCATTAACAATATTATACAATATAATTATATAGTTCATAATACAGACAAGATAGGATACCAGAAATATTGACTGTTATAATTTGAGAGAACCCCTTTTAATTGGTTCTTGTTTTTATTTTCTCTCTCATGCTGAGAGCTCGTTGTTTGGTTTAATTAATATGATGTTATGACAAACCCTGGCAGCTGTGTCGTCTGGTTCCTCTCAACCTCTAACCCTGAGTTCTAACTTGCAGCGATGGAGCTTTTGGTGACTGAGCTGAATGTGCTGTTGAAGCTCTTGGACCATGAGACTCTGAGCTGTGCAACAGAAGAGAAGAAAAGAGCAGTGAAGAATCTTCTTCGACAGCTTCAACCCTCAGGTAACTGTCTGAGATAAGATTCTTAAGATCATGCCCAGTGATTGAATGAGATCACTGATGTCAAAACAGGTTTAGTCTTGTAGAGTTAAGCTCTTGACCTAATTTAAGAAACGTTCTTTTCTTCAAGAGAACGGTGCGGAAGTGTTAGGCCACCTTGAATAATCTGTTTACTCCCCTTGGTGTGAATTAGACTGACAGTGCTTGGAAAAACAATGTATATTTTCCCCCTAAAAGTTATATCCAGCTTCAAACCTATCGATCAGAATGATGAACTCAGCAATAACCTGTTTGAGGACAATTTAAACCAACAAAATAGGTTTAATTCAGCATAATGAGCCTTGTTTCTCCCTAAAAAAATTGCTTTTGGTTATTTAAATGTTTCGTCACTTTCTTTCAGTCTCTGGAAAAGATTATATGTATGTGAACACCTCAGTATACAGAAGTGGAACCAGCTTTGTTGAATCTCTTTTTGATACTTTCGGTGAGTCGAGAATATTTATGGTTGTGACATTCCACCATTATTGTGCATTATTATGCTCATAAATATCTTTCACGTATCTTTAGATTGTGATCTCGGAGACCTGAAAGTTGAAGTGGAGGATCAAAGAAAAGAGCCAGAGACAAACAGCTCAGTCACAAAGCCAGTAAGATGTATTCCTCAGAGAATTACCCACAATGCTCTGCTCCTTAGCCTTAACACTAATATATAGTGCATCATTAACCTTCATGTCAGTGTGCTATGCTGGGCGAGTGTGAGATACGACTGGAAGATTAATCATACTGCAGTCAAACCTGCTCTAATCTGTCCAGCTGCATTGCAAATTCAGCCAGGATGTTATCTCACACCCTCATCAGCAAAGTCCACACACAGCCAGTTTAATATTAAAGAGAGTGCACTCTTGCAGAAATCTGACACTTTGTTCTGTGTCAGTGTTTTATGCGCCATTGTTTGCTTGATGGCAAGTTTAAAATGCATTACTCAGCTGTCATCCTTGTGGTCTAGTCTTTGATTGGATGCAGCAGTCATATGGTAGCTGTTATTGAATTAACTTGCTGAGTGGTGGAACAGAGCCTCCTAACTTTGTGTTATTGCGAGGATATGCTGAAAAGCAAACGTCAAGTGTGAATTAGTGAGGCTGGGTGGACAGATGGAGCATGTCAATGTTTACTATTTTTTGGACCAGAGTGCAGTGGATTCGCCTCCCCCGCTTCCAAACACACCACCTCCAGAGGAATACTATGAAGAGGCGGTACCCCTCAGCCCTGGAAAGATGCCAGAATACATTACCAGACACAGTAAGTCTCTACCCTTGCAGGGGGACCATTAGATGGGTTGTATGAACAATTTAAAGTGTCACATGTTATATGTGTTTTTGAGTATAGAGTATGAGTATTTTAAGTTTAGAGTATGTGTTTTAACTGTTTTTAAAAACAGTTATATACAGACAGAGAAACTTTCAAGGATCATAACCTTGCATGGCCTCAAAATTATTAGATCTTTCACACATATAACACTTAATAAAACCAGCCTTGAGACACGGTGAGATATTATTTGATATATTAACATGATTAGGTTGAAGTTTGCTGGAGATTGCAACCCAAATTATTTTAGCTTATATTTTAACAAGAGAAAGGTACATTTCAAATTTTTCGTATTTTTTTGTGCTTCCTGGTTTGAAAGAAACTGTCGACCAAATATACATCGCTGCGTTTTTGTCATTGTTTAGAAACAGCATGACATCACTAGATTTTTGTTAATATGCAAGGCTAAAAACTGTGAGCTATTCAATCAGCAGGTTTTGTGAATGTGTTAAAACTCCATATACATGCATAAGATAGGAGTTAACTTCTGCCTGCAGAAAACCATGGTCTGTCTCTCTCTCTCATCCTGTGGGAACTTCCTGCATTTTCTTTTCATGGTACATTTTCTTAATATGATATGTTAATATGAAGATATTGTTTTTGATCTCATGCAACATGAAATTTATATGGATGTGTGCCAAAGCAGTTAGTATACTCAATCTCATTGCAGCATTGAATGGCTTGTTTTAGCTAATGGCATCACATAAATCAAGCCACTTTTGTCTCGATTTTGATTTTCAAGACTGATGCAAATGCAACCAACTTGATCATCGGTGTTGAAGCTGAATTAGGGGGGATTTTTTTAAGAGATCTTAACTGTTGAATTGAATTATCCATCAAGTGATGGATATATATATATATATATAATATATATATATATAATATATATATATATATATAATTTCCATTGACATTTTAAACATGACGAAACCATTACAGCTATTAAAAACTTATATCTGTACTTAGTAGTTCTACAGATATCAACATTCAGTTTTTTACTTCCAGGCAGTTCTAGTCCTCCTAATTCCATTGAGGATGGATATTACGAAGAAGCTGAGAACAATTACCCAACCACACAAGTCAATGGACGTCGCAAAAACTCTTGTATGTTTGGAAGTGGAAAAAGTTTATAAAATATTCTGCCACATTTTTAATTGATTTGCTCCTTCTACAGATAATGATTCGGATGCCTTAAGCAGCTCTTATGAATCATATGATGAGGAGGAGGAAGACAAAGGCCAGCGTTTGACGCATCACTGGCCCTCAGAGGAGAACTCCATGGCCCCGGTGAGAGACTGCCATATTTGTGCATTCCTACTGAGGAAGAAGCGCTTCGGCCAGTGGGCCAAGCAACTCACAGTCATTCGAGAAAACAGACTCCAGGTCAGCTGCCAACACCACATTGTAGAAAAGTGTTCGAAATCTTGAAAAAAAATACTATTTAATTACTGCTATGTTTTAATTACATAACACGAATATATTATTTATTTATGACACAGTTTTTTCTAATGGAATAGATTTAAATTTTATTAGACAATATAATCCATTTCTATGTTTAACATGTTTTAAATAATATATTCTTCATTCAAGGTCAATATGTTTTGTTTTTTTTTCGTTTTCGTTTTGTTTACTACTAAAAACATTTTTATTCTAAGCGAAGTGAATTTTGATTGTCTTCTGGATTTCACCTTAGTAATAATATGTATATTGCTTTATATTTTAATAGACCATCTTCTATAATTAGATGATTTACAATTAAAAAAAGTGTTTTTTAAAGCACTAAATAATCTCTCCTGACTTTACAGTGCTATAAAAGCTCTAAAGACCGGTCACCCTACATGGACGTACCGCTCAGCCTCTGCACAGTCATATACATCCCTAAAGATGGCCGGAGGAAGAAGCATGAGCTCCGATTCTCTCTTCCTGGTGGAGACGCAATCGTATTAGCTGTGCAAAGCAAGGAACAGGCGGAGAAATGGCTACAAGTAAACAAGTTCCTCAATAAAACTCCTCTAAGTCAGTTATAAATGTCACATAATGGTAACCCAGACACATTGCCAGAATCATTGTTGCCAGAACTGTTATGAGATAAAATATGTTTGTGCAAAAACGCTTTTTTATTTACACATTTGCTTTGATTGCAGGTGGTTCGAGATGTAACCAGTCAGGGGAGTGGGTTGGAGAGCCCATCATCCCCCATGGGTCCTAGAAAAATTGACGTGGATAAGGTGGGATCATAGCACACATTTGTCTCATTATTTGTCTCATTTAGGACACCTGATATCATTACAAAGATGGAAACTGTTCTAATGATTGATTGTAAGAGCTAAAGAGAGTTATTTATTCTGTAAAGTTTTCAAAGTTTTGGAAAATAAATTCTTAGAAAATTGTTTCAAATAAATTACAAAATCAGACCAAAGGTTACAAATAACCGTTCAGGCTCAGATAAATGGCTTTAATTTCTTGGAAAAGCAATTAGGCAATTTTGTACCCCTAAAATAATATGATTACAATATTTCAACAATCTGTACGTTTTTTCAACAGAAGGGAAAGCTCAGAGTCATTTGTACCTCAAAGTATTTTCTCACAAGTAACCTTTATAAGCGTATGTGTTTTAATATAGCCTTTGATAAAGGTTTTTAATATATGTGACTTATATATATATATATATATATATATATATATATATATATATATATATATATATATATATATATATATATATATATATATATATATAACGTTGGCGACATATTGTATGTATATTTATATGTTCACCATGTTTTTACCAAAATATTGGTAAAATAATTAAAACCCATAAGTGCATAAATAAAAGTCCAAAATGTAGAAATGTACATTTTTCATTAACTTAAGAACAATCAAGTAGTACAAGAAAAAATATAATACACAAACAAAAATAAGATGACCTTGTAAATGTTTCAGGAAAACAAGACATTATAGCTTTCCATCTCCGCTCACTTGTTTTCTATAGTTACATTCCATAATGCCCATTTCAATTGCTCGCACATACATTTAGTTAAGTCTTAGTTACTGGCTTGATCATAGAAAATGTGAGCTAGACATCACTTATGTCATTTGACAAAGTGAGGTATGAACTATGTAGGAGACCTAACTTCTATGTGCATATAGCGCATATATGTGGTTATAAACTAATCAATGCAGGAGACCTATATGCCCTATGTATGCACATATATAAGCCTCAATTTTGCCTTTATGCTGCTATATATTTACCATACATGTATCATATAAATTATCATAAATGTTCATATATACTGCTTGTAGGTACTTTACATGTGTGTTGGTTAGATACTCACTTAGTATTAGCATTTGGATTTACTTTTAACCACAATGTTCTCAAAAGTCTTTTTCTATTCAAACATTTGGGCGGTAGTGGCTGTAAATTCTTAGCTCTAATGGGATGTGAGTCTGTGTTTGTGTGTAATTACGGCCGTGGTGCTTCTGTGAGTGTCTGTCTATCGGTGGGTATAAACAGACCTAAAGCATTAACATGGACCGGCTCACTCTACATCCGCTTAAATTAAAAGGTGTCAAGCTCAGGGCGCTACATTCTGTCAGAGCAGCTGTAAATAATGTGCTGAGTTCAAGGGGACCGGTTGTAAGAGAAAGAAACATGGGGAATGTTATGGTCTGTGTATCTGTGTCAGGAAACACATTTTATCTGCGTTTTGCAGGCTGTTATGGTGAGATGGATTTTACTAGGAGTGTATTTCCTGTCTCAAATGTTGCTGTCTGGCCAGAGATGTCTTAATAAATACCATATTGTGCTGTAAATCATTAGTCATGGATGAGAGTTCTGGGTGTGTTCATTTAAACATTTACCTTATTGAGTTTCATCACTCCATGCTTTTGTTTCTTTAGTGGTTTTCTGCAGAGAAACAAACCTCGGATTCTGACAGCATGCCAAGTGGAGAAAGTTCTCGGGACATCCGGGATAATGGTGAGAACAGCAATCTTGTTTACGCTTCTTGACTAATTACACATTTAACCCTGTATTGCCATGTCACAGAAGTAAAACCTCTTCAGATTTTTTTCTTACAAAAATTACTTTGTGCAACAAGATTGGGAAATAAGAGCATTTGGTGCTAGTTGGACTTTTTGTTTATTGTAGTGTGATATCAAGATCACGCTCCAACTTTCTAGTTATTTACCTATTGCTTAATGTTGCTTATAATGCTTGTTTTTGTGTTTGTTTGTTTTTTTACATGTTTTATTTAACATGTTTCTGTTCGCTATCTTAGCTATGCACCTTTGTTAACCCTGATCTCACCTTATCAATAAGTTCAAACCTAACACTCTCATGTTCACCTGTTTCCCATGGTCTTGGCGGCTTTGTTTTGTAATGACCTTTGCATCTCCATTAAATGTTACAGCTTCATCTAGTGTTTTGGGATTTGTCACTATTTAAATAAAGAACTGAATGCAGCTACATTTCAGATGACCCATACTTTTGCTCCCAAACTCATGTTCTTTTCCCAGCCTGGCCCCTCCTCATGTTTCTCAGCTGCCTTATAAGAAATGCATCTGTTGAAGGGCTTCAGTTGTGTGCTATGGGTCATCGTACAGTTAGTTTCACAAACCTTGTCACATTGACTCCTTGATTTTTTTTTTAGATATTAGCCATCATAGCTTGTATTACCACACAAACTGACCCCTACCATTCTCATCATCTGGATCTTTAAGATAATCAAAAAAGATTGCTATATAAAGAAATTGCACTTCTTTAAACTCAAAATACCTCTAAATCCTCAAAAAAATTCAGATCACCTAATGACTGAACAGAAATTAGTTTTAATAACCTAGTTAAAAAGTTTTCAAGACCAAGTAAAAACAACTCTTATGAAATATAGATAATATCTGGATTTAATGTGCTCCTCCATTATGGAAACATTGTTATTGTTCAAAATTCTGTTCATAGTTTTATGTATCTGCAACCACTAATATGATGAAAAGCGTCAGTTAAAATGCATAGTGACTGTGCTGTCATTTTTTTGGAAGAAGTGAAATCCTGATAACGTTCACTATTACTCGACCTGTAATTCAAAGGAAGTTGAGAAAGCTTAACATTTTAGAGGAGCTTATGAAGCATACTTTCTTTTCTAACAACAACAAAAACAACACAAATTTAAATTTGGGTTGACCTCCTAAACTCAAATATAATTGAGTAGGTTTCCTTGATTGTTTGAGTTTTTCAGCTTTTTTACATTGTGGACCGCAACATTTAATTCTCCAATTAAACATTTGCAGGTAAACCCAAGCGAGGCGCACTATCTGAACTAACAGGCACTGTAAGCCGAGCTGCAGGAAGAAAGATCACAAGAATAATCAGTTTCTCCAAAAGAAAGCCTCCGCTGCCAGGAGACACTCGTTCATCACTCGGCCAGGATCCTCGCAGTGGTACAAGAGCCATTTGTCTTGCTCGCATCCTCTTTCTTTACTCAAATTACAAAAGCCATGACTTTCTTCACCTGTTGTTGAAAATCTTGTTTCAAAATGTGAATTTCAAACAGTGAAGTGGAACAAATCTACTCCGAGACAGTTATGGGAGAACTTAATGTTTGCTGTGTGTGTGGAAGGTTATGTGGGAGTGCTGATAAATCAGTGCTGGAGGGATTACTGGTGCCGTGTGCGAGCTGGGTCTCTCTACCTTTACCAAGAGAAAGGAGAACAGCGAGTCCCACACACCACATTGACCCTGAAGGGCTGTGAGATTATACCAGGCCTTGGACCCAAACACCCCTTTGCTTTGAGGATACTGAAAGGAGGAGCAGAAGTAACTGCTTTAGAGGTACTGATGCTTTCCCAGCTTATACTTGTTAGCTGTTAGCATTCTACAAATAGATCTATTTTGCACGATGTAATGTCTTTGGTTTAGTTAAAATATGCTGCTTTAACCAAGCTCTCAGTTAGTTTCCTTCTGTTTTTTTTACAAATTACTCTGACAACATTCCATTGTTTTGGACATTTTCCAAAAAAAAAAACAACAACTGTAAAACTCAATGTACTGAGAATACTCCACTGAGAATCCTTAAGAATCCGTGTGCTTAATCTTTTGACATATTAAAGCTTATGAATCAATTAAACAGCACTGACCATTTTAGAGCGTATTTTTTGTTCGTTATTATCATTGTTATTATTTTTATTTATTTAATTTTATCATACCCAGTGTCGAAGGGTTTAAAGTTAAAATCTAGAAAAAGCAATGATGTCACAACACTCCGACCTGTGTAGTTGAATAATGAGGCCACCACATTCTAGTTTCGTTCAGCCATATCGCCCTGGTTTGGATCTCATGGTCGACCAATGATGGCTGGGCTCACATCGACAGAAAATAAAGAAGTTTCCTGATAACAATGGTTAGGAAAAAGCTTGTCTCTTTGGACATTCTCTTGCACATTTGTTATTTAATGCACTGATTAGAGAGAACGAACAGAGAATGACAGCACACAAAGATCCACTGAAAAATTGCGGTGTGCAGTACGAATGGAAGCCTGAAATCCCCAATTGGAAGCCACATGACGCAGCCCCAACACAATAGCCCGTGTATGTCTGAGAGAAATGAGCCTTAAAGCTAATGGTGGTACTTGCAGACCTTTTTAATTTACACTTGTATGGTTTAGTGTACAGAGTTATTGCAGCTTGCTCCAGCTTTAAGTTGGATTTGATTGTGCTACATGGATTTAACAGTGAACCTCAATAATGTGATATATGTAAAAAAAAATATTAATAAATAAAAGGCCACACCCACTTCCAAAACCTGGACAAAATATTTAACAGGTTGATCAAATCATTTTGTATTAACTGTTTTCTATTAAGTATTTCACCCAGGTTTGGAAGTGGGTATATAAAGATATATTTTTTTGCTATAGCTGTATGATGGAATAGCAATGAATGATACACAAGTAAAATGTAAAATAATTAAAATGCATGTAGAGTGTGGTCTGTTTCACAGATAGCCAGACCTTCAGGGTTGGTTGGGAAGCTTTCTTTGGCCAACACCCACCCATTAAGGTAATATACCTATTTGCCAAACAACCAATTCTAAGACTTCAGGACAGCGTCATGTTGAGGTTTGTGAAAATGTCACAGCATCAACTGATCAATAGGCAACTAAATAAAGTCACAAAAGATAGAAGGATAGAACAACAATCTTTTATAATTGAGACAATGGTGCATGCAAGTAGCAGAACGTTAAGAATCGCGACACTCGCTTCTCCAGAACATTTGGACAAATTCAACCAGTTAGATCAGAATCTCAGGTTGCTTGAAGTGCTGCCATAAAAAAAATAACTAAACCAATGAGACGTATAACAAACATTCCATGAGCGTGACTTCTGAGGCTGAGACTGTTCATTACCCTTCAGTCTTATGTTTGTTCCTGTGTCCATTAGGCAGGTTGTTCAGAAGATATGGGTCGCTGGCTGGGAGTCCTATTGGCAGAAACTGGTTCCTCTGCGGACCCCGAGTCCCTTCACTACGATTATGTAGATGTGGAAACCATCGCCAACATCCGCACAGCTGCCCGTCACTCTTTCTTGTGAGTTTAGAGTAAAAGCAACATTTCTCTTCCTCATTTATTGGACCCATTACAACATAACCATGCTTTTCTTTTTCTTTCAGGTGGGCCACTTCCACTGATTCAAGAACATATGACGAGGTCCCATTTGAAGACACAGAGGTTTGTGGTTGCATTATATCACATGAAATGAAATTTTATGTTGGGTGTCAGAGCTTATCTATATCCTTTTCAGGTTTGTTCTCCATATTAGCTTACCTGTTTATATGGGGTATGCTATATTGTGAAAAGTTGCTGGGTATGGACAACACAAGCTACTTTTTTTGTGATTCGGCTCTACTAATTGCTAGAGCCTGGAGAACTTTCTGTCTTTTACAAATCTATGACTTTCAAATAAAGAGAAAGAACAAACTGTTCCAAAAGATAAAACTCATAAAAGCTGCAAATGTCTACAAAAAAAAATTAAATCACTTCTATTGCACTTGTAACTCCTAGAATCTGTTTGCTACGTCATGAATATTTTATCCATCCAGGGTTTTTGGCACATCACAAATGGACAGTAGCGTACAGTGCTAATTACAGATATACAGATAAAGAATGGTTTACAAAAAAGGTATATTGATTGAGAATTTAAAGAAAAACATTCAATTGAAACAATTGCTAACAAAAAAATGGCTGAAGGATACTAAATATTAAGATTCACAATACATAAATACTTTAAATGGATACAAATTTAAAGTTCCCTAAAAATACATGTTCAGTATTTTCTAACTCGTAAAGTTAATTTGATCACACTAAAACAGCAAATATGTTTAGGAGTGACATCTGTGGTGTTCCAATATTTGGCCCTCATCAATAATACCTTATTAAAGTTCAACCTAAACTTGTATTTCATTCGTTCCTTTGATTTTCATTTTACAAACTGAAATAAACAAAGGAAAAAATTTTTTTTTCTTAATTGTTTTTTATTTTAAAATGAAAAAAGGAAAAATGAAAGTTCTATTTTTATATTTACATATTTTGACACATCACTGAATTACAGGCTTATGAAATTTAATACATCAACACCTGGTGAGTAGTGTTGGTCCAGCTCTTTTTTTTTTTGTTCTCTAAGTTATGCTTTTTCTCTAAAGCTAGAGAAATTCTGTCAATAATATAATATGTTAGTATAATGAATTGTTCAAATACAATTTTTACAGTTGTAAGCAAATGACCTCTAGATGTGGTGTTGGATTGGTAAAGCAGGTGTTGTATTGTTTTGAAGACATGAAACAATATGACACATTTGATTTATCTGCTTCAGTGAAAGTTTCAGCCGAAATTTGCCCATATACTGTACAAAACTAACAAAAGTTTCTATTTAAAACCATTTATTTACAACAAATTTAGGAACAGCTTTCTCTGTTTTCTTGCTGGTTTTCCTACAAAACGAATCTTGCATTCTTGTTAAGAAGTAGAAAACGTGTCACTCCTTACATTGATTCATAAATCAGACTTTTAAAGGTACATAAAAACACGGCGAGTAGAGAGGCACAGGGTGAATTGGTTTTTAATTTGTTGACATATTTGTTTATTTGAATATTATTGGAATATTTGAAGTACAGTGCATGTAAATTGGCTTTTGATTCTGCAAAAGTGATAGAAGGATAAATGGAAGACATGGACTCAGCCGGTAAGACTCTCTACTGAGCTGTAACCCGGCTGAGAGTCTGAGGGGGAAATGCAACAAAAAAAGAACATTAAGAAGAAGCTATAATGACTCTGTGAAGAGATCCCTTCCATCTGTTTTATGCTCTACAGTGGCATGATCTGGGGAAACCTATTTACAACTTGTTACTAGCCTGGAAAGTGCAACATTCTGGGAGTTGTAAAAAGTGTTGCCTTTCGAACCCTGCTTTGAAGTGTTTGCCCAATTAACGTAATGTGGTTTCATAAAAAAGAGGAACAGAAACTCAGCCAGACTATGAAGAGCATGTTGTGGGAAGTAAAAAAAAAAGAATGTTAACCAAAACCAGAATTCTCTACAGAAAAAAGTTAAGTCTTTATGAGCGTGATCCTCCTGATAACCTGCGATTTAAATGCAACTTGCATAAGGTGAGATTTGATATATTCTTGTGGCCCTGCTAGTCATTGGTGAAAGACGAGAAGTGTGTGATGAGACTGTGTGCAGTAACCGGGGGTTAGGGCAGGTTCAGTTCTATTGGCCTTTGGCCTCCGAAGGGCTTGTTAAACCCCTGCTGATCTTCAGACTCACGCAGAAGCTTCAGTCCTCCATGTGCTTTTCCCTGAACTCGTGTGAGCAGGTCACAGCATTTCTGCACAGATAGCATTTTTATTTGTTTGTAAATCAAAATAATTTCAAATAAGTTCTGAAAAAGACGTCGCACATCTCAACTAAAAAAGTTTTTTTACAAAATCACAAATTCCCCTAAAAATAAAATAACATCACAAAAACAACTCAAACAAAATGTTTTTAATATAGACAAAAAGAAAAAACAGTTCTGAAAAATTAATGGCAGAACCCCTCAAATAAAAATAGTGTTTTTCAAAAAAAACCATAGATATGGCTCAAATGAAACATAAGTTCTTATAAACAAATAACAAAAATATCTGAAACAATACAACCAGTGGTGAAATATAAATCACAGAAATACCTCATTTAAAACAATTAGTTCTTAAAAATGAATAGCGAAAATATAATCCAGTTCTTCACAGTATAGCACAAAAACCTCTCAAATTAAAACGTTACATAAAATTGCTTAAAATCCGACAGTTTTAAACAAGTCACAAAAATATGTATTAAAACAACGTGTTCACATATTATGCAATACAATGTCAAACATAATTTTATTTTTATTGTGATCTATCGATTAGTTTGCTTGAGTCTGTACAAAAAACAATCAATATGTAAAACGTTCTTACAAAATAAAAAAGAAAGGGAAATCTATCAAATAAAAAAACATTGTTTTTTTTTTATTTAGAATAAAACCAGTTCTTTGAATAAAATCACAATAACTTTCATAAAACAGCCTGCTTGCATACAATACAATGCAATTCAACATAATATAATGTAAAACATATTTTACGCCACTTGGTATGGAATGACTTTTCCTTGACAGACCAATACGATGCATTCTACATCACCTGGGTATATTTAGCTAGTGCGATGATTATACAATGTCTGACTCTTAACTCATTCCCAGCAGGAAAATGGAAGATTGAGAGGTAGAGCACAAACAAAGCGCCGTTCATCTTTCTCCAGCAATGACACAGGAAAAGCCAGTCCGCAAATCAGCCTAAAGCGCCACGGCTCCAGTGAGTCCAATCACACGCCACCCACTGCTGAATCAACCTAAAACAACACAGCTGCTGCATCCCTTTTCTGTTCAGTTTTTTAATGCATTTAACTTTTATTAGAATCCTGCTGACTTCTCAGCTTTTTCTCGGCCATCTTGAAAGTGCAGGCAGTGTTCCCGCACTGTCACTTCAAAAGCAGTCAGAATAACGTAACCTGAGCTTAACAAGACATTTGATTTTGATCTATGGCTCAGTGCCTTTTCACACTCTCTCCCGCACCAGAGAACTGGTAAAAGCTTTGCCACCTTCCCACAGACATCCAGCGTCTGATCTTTGACCTCTACTTGACGTTTCAGATGCAAATCAATACGGGAGATACGGGAAAACAAGGGCTCAAGAAGATGCAAGGCGCTACTTGAAAGAAAAAGAAGATCTAGAGACAGAAATAGACAGAATCAGAAGCACACTTGTCTCTCTGCGCAAGAAGAAACGAGAGGCAAAAGATAAGATGAAGAGTGTGACTGGTAAGAATACCTTTTAGGGTTTTAGTTTTTTACAACAGTGGTTTATATTTATTTATTAGATTTATATTAATATTTATATTGTTTTAGAACATTTTCTGAGCCATTTTCTACTAAAGATAAGCTTGCTATCTGGTACTTAAAACTTGCACAGGGAAGGGACAGTGCTGTAAGGAGGAAGTCCTTCAGATGAGACATAAACCTGACTCTGCAGTCATAAAACATATCCTTAAAAGTGCTTCAAAGAGAGCTGGGTTGTAATAGTGTCCACCTTGAAATATTGCTTTTCAGCCACCGTGCCACCTATGTTTCCACCTATAATGAAACATATCAATAAAGAATACCACATTTCTTAGCAAATTCTATGTAGTCGTTTTAGAATCTAGTTGTGGCTAATGTTGAAATGAATGCTGGGTCTTAAAAAGCCCACATTTAAGGCCATAAAAACATGTTTCATTTTTTTTATGTCCATGTAAAGTTCATTTAATATATCTTTTTTGTTTGGGGTTGCCAGAGATTGCCTGTAAATACAAAAAAAATGTAAAAATGAGGGTTAGTGTTGGCATAGTCTGAGAAAAGGCTCATATACACCTAAAAATGCTAAAAATTGTAAAGGCGATTGTTAGGGTTACCAGATATTGACAAAAGACTCATACATGTTAAAAGATGTAAATGTGATTTGTAAGGGTTGCCAGAGATTTAGAAAATGACAAAAATGATCAAAAGCATAAAAGTGATTGCTGGGGTTGCCAAAGATAAAAATAACGATTAGGGTTGCCAGAGAAAACCTTCTTAATGCTCAAAAACATAAAAGCGATGGTTAGTATTTCAATCTATGTATTTGAAGCATACTGTTTATTACGCAAAAAAGTGTATGTGTTTTTGATGTTATGATATCGGTCTTAAATTGAATTCTAAACCGTCTTAAAAAGTACTTAAACAGTCTTGCATTTGACCTTATGAAACCTGCAGAAACCCTGTGAATGTTACAGTAGAATTTTAAAAACACAACTTAAGTTTTAGATGAATCTTCATCGAAAAAAACACCATCGTCGCTGCACCATCTCTTTGTACCTGGCCTTTTTTCTTCTTTAAAAAATAAATAAATAAAGTTAGTGTTTTGTGTTAGAGACCCAGGTGTCTGTGTTTACAGTTTCAGGTTTAAAGCCAGGAGTCCAGGGTTTGTAAACTCCCTATAAAATAATATGATGCATCACAGAACCAGTTTTGTAGGCTTGTAATATTATTTGTTTGTTTAGTGCGTTGTTTACTACTAATGAAAAAGAAGGAATGTGAAGTTGCAGTGTATCATTGAACTATCCTACACTTGGTAATATTGATTATGATCGAAAAGAAGATCCATATTAACCTAAACAGAACAAGCTACTGCTACAAGAACTCCAGTTCCTTTGCCTGAAAGCACACGCTAATATTTGATCATGTGACCTGCAAACCTGCCTATTGACCACATCACTCTTTAAAGGCTTAGGAGAACACTATGTACATGCATTATATAATGCTTAATTTTTAAAACAACCATCAAGGGTTACAAATCAGGATGTTGTTCCCAGAAATTGGCATTTTTAAAAACAACTAAAAACAAAATCGCTCATTTACATGATTTCATTTCTCCATTATATTACATGAATGTGCAGACAAGCAGAAGCTGGCTCTAGAGGAGTGTGTGGCCCAGCTGGAGGAGAGCTGTCGGGTGAAAGAGAGCGAGCGAGTAGATGTAGAGCTCAAGCTCACTCAGGTGAAAGAGAATCTAAAGAAATCTCTGGCTGGTGGAGAACTGGGAGCTCAAGGAGAATCCAAACCTGCGCATAAGGTACGCCTTTTATCTCACATGTATATACGTGGATATAATTGTGTGACCTCTTGGTAATTGTAGTATTTGTGTTAGACTCAAAGGACGGAGGCTCAGTATATCGAGTCGTATCTCCCTGTGAACTGCGCCTCTGAAATGCGCAAGAGGCCTCTTTCTATCTATGCATCCACAAAGGGAAATGTGATGCAGAAAGCTAAGGTGATGACATGAGCATTAAATGTGTTTATAAAGTTGTATGTAATATTTTCAAAACAAAACTTTTACATTTTCTTTCTTTCTTTCTCTAGGAGTGGGAATCCAAAAAGGGGACTTAAGGAAGACGTTGATCTGGATGAAAGAAATTTCAGTGTGTTGCAATGCATGGAGTTCATAACTAAAACAGTTTCTGGAACTCTATAGACTGCAGAGGATAAGGAAGGCACTCTGTTATTGAATAATACTCAGTTTTGTGGCTGGAGATGTTCTCCCCATAGTTTCATGATACTAGCACTGAGTGATATTAGTTCATGACAGATGTTAAGGGAAAATACGTTTCTCAGTTAGACGTGAAAGTAAGGAAGAAGAGAATGTAAAAGCAAGTGTGGGACAATCCAGTTATGATCAGGTTAAACTTTTAAACAGTTTGGTATTTTTACACTTATAGTAGCATGAAATGTTTTGCTAAATTTCCTTTATTTTGGTATATTTTAAATTTCCAATCAAGTGGTGCTAAATACAATGTAAATATAGTATTTGTAAATATATATTTTTAACTTTCAATTTTTTATTGTTTTGTCTGTAGACATTTTTCATATGTCTGTTTGTAACCCTCTCTCAATTTGTATGACACTTGATGTAACATTTGCACTTTAAAATGTCTTCAGAAATGGCGATGTGAATATGGTTTTATTAAAGATCAAACTAATGATATTTTTATTTATAGCTTTTTAACTCTTTACACTGTGCCAAGAAAAATATATACATATATATTTGATCATTTTTTACCCTTCTATTATTTGTATAAAATAGTTTTATAATAGTTGTTAGTTGTTTTTAACATGATAAAGTTCAAGAAATCCAGATGTTTAGTTTACTATTTTATATTATATTTGTAACCTTATTTTGAAACTTCAATCTCTCTACTTCACAAACAATCTGAAAAGTATTTCCAAACACATTGGTTAATGTGAATAAGACAACTAAATATCTTGCATCTCTACCTGTTGGGATGTGCTGCCATTCTTCTGTTTAGAGTAGTGAAAAATCTTCAGATTGCATCACAAAATGTCCTACAGCCATTTGATTGGATGATAAACTTTCAACTTAATGATCAAAAGGCTTCAATTGGATTAAATGACCGTAGTAGCCAAATTTTTTTGTGTGGTGTCTATCTAAACAGATACAGGGTCTGCAAGGGTTAACAATTATTTTCATTTTATATTAATGTAAAAGTATATTTTAAGAAACAAAAAGTAGATTTTGTTCGATTTAAACCAAATTCAAGTTTGTACATATAATATAGATGCTAAGTTTCACAGAAGAGATCAGCCAACACATTATTTAAATTTGATAAAAGTGGAGTTGTAACCTATTTAAGTTCACGCATTTTTTTTTACCTTCTCTTTGGATTTCCTATTTATTTATAAATAAATTTCGCTGCATGTAACAGTGTAGTGACAAATAAAGGTCAATAATTTAAGGATTTTACAAAGTTTGAGAGCATGTGAAGAACTTTTTCATCACATAACATTCATCAGATCAAAGCAGATGTGTTAATCCAATAAAAACAAATGAACTATAAGTTGCAATTAGAAAAAGCTAAAACTATTATTTTATTTGCATCACCATAGCATATAAATGGTTTAGATTGTTTACAAGTAAAAGGATTTATTAACAATCACTTCAAGTCAACATTTCAAAAACAGAAAGTAGAAATAGTACATGTAGTCAACATTTCAAAAACAAAGTAGAAATAGTACATGTAGTGCAAGGAGTAAGGATTGCTGTAAATTCAAACTTACATCCAGAAAACAAACATTTCAGCTCAAGTTAAAAATGTACAAAAAGCCTACAGGCTAAACATGTTTAAAACAAGGTCTGGGGGAGGGATAGACTGTTGCACAACTTGCATTAGCATCCCTTTATAGAACTAAGGAAATAGATTTAAGAACACCCCCTTTCCCAAACCCTTATTCATCATATAACCCTCGTATAATCTTACAAAAAAAACTAATTCCGGTTTGAAAGCACAAAACACATCTACCAAGAATACAATGAATATTAATAATCACACTCCGGGGGAAGGTCAATTTCAGTTAGATCATTGATTGTCTTAAGGAAGGCATCCATTTCATCAACATATTCCACATCTGCTTTAAAAAAAAAGAGGAGGAAAAAAAAAAAAGACATTTAAACAAGTTGAAATATGTGTGCTAATCTTTGTCTTCAAATTCACCAATTACCTCTTGGCACCTTGAATGGTGAAATCGGCAAACAAGGCTCCATAAGCTTATCCACAGGTGACGCAGGAGTCCACGGCTGCTTACCAAGAGAAGCCAGCGAAAAGCGACTGAGGCACACCTCATCTGGAACACTGTGCACCTCAAAGTCTGTATGATAAAACTCTCAATTTAGTCAAAGGCAGATTTATTTACCCCCTTTTAACACATCTAATCAAAACAAACTTACCACATGGATTGTATGGGAAGAACTTCTCAATTTCAGGCAACCCTTCCATAGTAGGCTGAATAGACACCTTGAGCTGAGGAGACAATAATGTATTTTAGAGAAAGATAAACAGTTTCTGCAAACATGCTGGTGGGGAAGATCAAAACTAACCTTAGTTTCAGTGGGTTTGGTCTTCTCTTCAGTTTCATGAGAGATTTGGGTGGCTACCACCTTATTTATGACTCCCAGAGCCTTACGGCTGGATTGCAAAGGGGCTCTGATGGGAGTCTTTCCTTTCAGAGGTGTTCTTAAGCACTGATCTGAAAATATATACATGGCAACAAACTACTTTCTGTAGAACCATAAAAACCAATATTAGAATTAAATCATACTATTCACACTCCGTCTATAATAATACACAGAATTAAAAGATTTAGGCAAAAACTGTATTTTTAAGGAGAGTTTTGCCAATGCAAATAATTAGACAAATTTGAAATGGATTAGGTTAACCATCTGTCTACCATGTGTCCTACAAAATGAATGACTGACCTGAAGCTGAGAGCAGTCTGTTCTGACGAGATTTGATAGCTGAAGATGTCACGCTGCCATTCTCCTGGTCCAGGTAGATCAAAGCGTCCATGTCTGTAGCTGAGTGCAGCCTGACCTGACGAGCCTTGAGCGCTGGAGTGTTTAGTCTACTGGGCCCCTGATCAGGATAAACCATGGTTTCCATGATTTGTCACTTTGCACAACTAACAGAAGAAAGTAGAGTAGTCACAGAGGAAGACAACGCCAAAAGTTTGCAAATGCACTCGAGTACAGAGAATGTTTGCTGCGTTTCGTAACGAAGCCTACATCTACCGTATTAGAATTGAAAGTTTCAATAATGTTAGAACGTAACTTATTTGCCCAAATCATAGTCAAATAAAACAGAGATGGTCGTGGTAGCTTACCGTTTCAGCCTGCAAAAGACTATCTTCCCGTATAAGAAAATTATAACAATAAAGCCGTTTGATTCAAGTCGATGGCTTTCGTGGTTGAGTTTTAAAAGGTAACCAGATTTCTGATTGGCTACAGGTTTTTCTTCTTTTGATAATAGTTGTTAGTTTAATACGTTTGTGTAACAGCACCACCTTTTGGCGTGGCAGAATGCGATGTTGTTTTGCAGTAACGAGAGAGAGAGAATGAGAGACTTAGAAAAACTGTCTAGTTCAGACCTTTTCTTTATTGTTTTGCTTATGCTTACTTTTAGCAAATGGCTAGCATGGTCTTTTGTCTAAATAAACTTAGAACGAAAAATAATACAAATTAAAAAAAATCCGAATAAACTGTAAACATGTGCACATAAACCATTGTTAAATTTATTGATGGCATTTAATATATTGCCAGAGCACGTGGAGTTCATAACATCCTTACAGCACATGTTCAGCCAGCAAAACAGAGCAACAAGAAGAAGGCAGGTAAAGCATCATACTCCAATAAATCAGCGATGAGAAGGCAATTTCTTATATTAGAAATAATATTGGACACGTACAACTGTGTCCTGCCTATGGACCCATGCAGTGATTTATATGTTTGTCATCAATATGCATCATTTTTGTCCCAGAAACACCTGCTTCAATGCAGCAACAAACTCCTTGTGGGCACTTTTGGAACTGAGATGACTGCTCCAGTCTTTTCTCTGTTTCAGTCATTTGTGCAAGCCTTTGTTCACCTATGGCCATAGAGGAAGAGCATTCTGCCTTTTAGAATAAAAGGTAGTAGAGCCAGTAGAGAATATTGACCAGAAGAAAAGCCATGGGGAATAGTGTGCGTGAATGTCTGTCGATGTTGTGAGGATTCTCGATAGTCACCAAGGATGCTGCTTTGCGAGAAATTTCCTTCACAGTTTCCAAACCACATCCAGTCACTTTTGTCTGCTCTACGACTTCAGTCCCTTCACAGGCCACAGACTGCTCAGCTGGCTCCGGTCGAGTACAATCTTCTGTTTGAGTCTTTTTGGGTGACTTAGGCAGGAGGGTGGAACCATTTGACTCCTCAAATTCTTTAAGTAACTCCTGTTAGAAGTCAAATTGAAGATTGTTTTTGTAAAGCACAGTGAAGTCTGCCAAATTGTTTTAACTGAGTAATTTTTATATATATAATAATTATATATATATATAATATAATATATCTATATCATATATCTAATATCTATATTATATCTCTCTACTCATATATATATACTACTCTATCTAATATCTCTCCTCTCTAATATTATCTCTATAAAACCGTTTTCTCACCCTCTGCACATCTAGGATTGTCTGGTGCTGCATCGTACAAAAATGAGCACAGGCATATTCCAGCAGGGCACCAAAGATGAAGGTGAAACAGATGCCAAGATACACGTCGATTGCCTTAATGAAACAGTTGGCATTTGGGAGAGAGGTCCTGGCACCCATCATCAGTGTGGTCATGGTAAGAACCGTGGTCACTCCTGTTAAACAAAACACATTGGATAGAGAATGTTTTAGATTAGTTTTCATTTCTGTATGTTGTGGCATGTATTTTTGGAGTGATAATGTCACTGGCCGATACAGGTGCGAGCTGGAACAGAGGACTGACTGATCCAGAAGGAAACCCATGAGAGGACCACCAGCAATGTCGAGGGCACATAGGTCTCCAGAATGAAGAACAGCACATTTCTGCGCAAAGCAAAATGCAGGATGAGCTTCGGGTAAAAACCTGCAAGACAACAAGAGTATACGTTTGATTCTTCCACAATGAAATGCAGAATGAGTGAATTCATATTATTCATAATATCTAGTTAAAACTAAAATATATAGGATTTTAGTTATGTTTGTTTTACTACTTAAAGCTAAATTTACTACTTAAGGCCAACTGGTCACTGGTCACTTTCATTTAGTAGTAGTCTTGCAGTTTTCCAAATGTTTCTTAAAATTGTTAGCCTAGAAACAAATTGAAATAATACTTAGGGATCATGTGGTGGAGCAATTTTTAGGGATGTTGACTCTTAGGCCACGTTTAGACAGCAGGTCTTAATTGTCAGTTCCAATTTTTTAAATGAATTCCAATTTTTTTTGTGTACTCCTTCACATTACACACAATATGCGACTTGGATCTGACCTGTGTATGAATGCATAGAACACACATTTGCAGAAAATGGCTTTGATCAAAACTAAAGTAAACATGGATGAGAATGTGATTTGCAGCGTTGGTTTGACTTTACTTAAGCACATTTCCGAACGGAGCCATCATCATTTCAACAAAATCCTGGCAAGAAGAAGACAAAGAAGAAATATATATTGGTTTTATTATTTCCTCTTCCTTCCACTGACTGCTTTTAGATTCATTTTCAGAAATGGTTGATGTGAAACCTCCAATCCCTGTCAGCATAAGAGGACGTAAAAGTTAGATAAATGCTACCTGGTAGTTCAGACTAAGGTTGTATGAAAGCGACTAAGTCGAATTTGAAAAAAAAAAAACAAAAAAAAAAACGGAGCTGTACAGACTGTCTTAAAACTATCAGAAAAAAAAGAGGAAAAAAATTTGGGTCACTTTGGGCCACAGACCAAACGTATCCTTAATTACAAGGTCACTGGATTCCGGCTAGCCGAGGGCCATCATGAGTGGAATTTGTATGCTTAACACCTAGTCAGAATCAGTTGTGGTCTCGTTGTTTGAAGGATGTTGAGAGAATTTGTATTTAATTTACCAAGGTGCATTCAGTTCATTTCACGTAGCTAACTGAATATAGAAAGTTTTGTAGATGTTTTTAAATAAGTAGTCAAATATAATTCAACACTATTACTCACTAAAATATGCATTGATGAAAAATCTATTTTTGGTGTGCAGAAAATAAAAGCATTGTCATTTGGTGCGGTTCCTGCCTTTATTAGACACCTTTATTGACTGACAGGTCCAAAGTAATAAGCTCTCATAGTTTGTTGTTCAAGTGACATGTGTGCACCACATGAGGCAAATGAATGTCTCAAAAGGAACTGACTTTTGAGAAACTGATTTGAAGAAATTGTGAAAATCTTTAGACTACTTATTAAAACTGCTTTACTGTTCAAGTTTAATAAGTAAACCGTGAAAGGCGTATCTTTCCAATAATCTGTGATTCTGCTTCACTTTTATAATGAGGCATTGCATTTGTATGTTTGCAATTTGAAACTACATATTATGTAATTTACAGTAGCTATGATAACACATTATTATTACAGATTTCAATTGTATCTTGAATGAGTAGCTTGTCCAGGAAACCCATAAGATTAATAATTTCCATTAAGGTTCCCTTAAATATGCAGTGTTTACATTCATAAAATTCATAAAGTGTTTGATTTGCTTATAGCAACA
The DNA here is from genome assembly GCA_900490495.1 of Danionella dracula. Taxonomy (NCBI): domain Eukaryota; kingdom Metazoa; phylum Chordata; class Actinopteri; order Cypriniformes; family Danionidae; genus Danionella; species Danionella dracula. Next base: position 3,078,752 of record UELW01000001.1, on the reverse strand, counting down.
TGAAAAACATGCATTCTTTGTATTAAATATATTACACAAGGTATCTTTTATATATGTATAAAACAGACTTCAGTGCTTACTTTACATAAGTGAATTCAGAATGTTGCCATCAGGTGTCACCAAATCCCCAAAACATATGCAAAATGTTCATAGGCAAGCCTTTTCTTAAAGGCGGACGTACAGACTCCAGCCCAAAGTGAAACAAATCTTATTTTATTTTTGCACATACGTGACCTGTATTGGATATTTTCATGACAGTTTGAATAGCTTCCCATTACTATTTTTTTTTTATCCAACCCAGGTCGATTTTATATGTGGTTTTAAATTTGATGCCTTTCTGATTTTTGCAATTAAGTCTGGACACTCATGTTGCATTTTCCATGGTTTTACTTCATTTAGTCTAACTTAAATATAGCTTTGAGATATAGTCGCTGTAGATGACGGTAGATGATAGTCTTGTGGGTGGGCATACTCTGACATATAATATTTATAAATCCAAATCCATGATTATGAAATATTAATCACCAATATCCTTCACTACATAGATAGACAATTACAATGAAATCAAACTTTCTGAATAAAGATTAGTGCAAAAAGTGCTGCAATGTGCAATCATGCTAGAAATTGAGCTAAAACTAAGAGAATCTCAGAGTAAAATTATTTTTAAAGGTTTAAAACGCATGCTGCACGGTAGTTAAATAAAAATCAGTTTTAATTGTTTAATTGTTAATTATGCTTTAATCAAACAAATTCATTCATTCATTCATTCATCTTCATGTCGGCTTTATTCCCTTTCGGGGTCGCCACAGCGGAATGAACCGCCAACTCACTGGCACATGTTTTACGCGGCTGATGCCCTTCCAGCCGCAACCCATCACTGGGAAAATCAAACTAATTAAAAAAACTAAAAACTTAAATGTTGATAAAACATTCCCAAGCAAAAACCAATAGCTAAATTAAAAGTAAAAGTGGCCAGGGATGTTTTACCTGTTTCATACGCAGCCTCAGATGCAGTTGTGTAGTAGCTCTCTACACTGTACTGCGCCAGACGCAGTGTGTCTAAGCCCTTCACAGAGTCATTCCCTCGGGTCCAGTAAAACACCACATCCTGTAAATTATAACCCCCTGCGCATGCATTCACACAGACAACAAAGGCATAAGCGTACTGCTATAATCAATAACAGAAGTAAAAACATCCTTCATTTGATTAGTATGAATGGGAAATTACTTACAGCTTTCTAATTGCAGAGTACACTCTTGTCTATCCATAGGATACTTGGTGAGATCCATGTTGCAGGCAATGGTTGCTGTGATGCTGTAAAAGAAGAATATTGATTGGAGAATTTCAGCAAGAAGCTTCCCCCAGACGTTCCTGCTTCTGCCCGGTGCAGCTGTTTGATAAGAAGCAGTGGTAGCTTTTACCGGAGAGCATAGAGAACGGTGCCATTGCTGAAGATCCGAATCAGACGATTCTCCACTGTCACATCATGCAGGAAGGAACGTTTGGAGTCTGGGATGAATGTATCTGGGATCCACAGCAATGAAACCAGTCGTCCATCCAGACTCAGGCTTTCATTTCCAGGGAAGATCAGGCGTGAGTCTCGCCATCGTTGCCGTAGGAAAATAGTGGCTGTATAGTCCTTTTCGTGGGAGAGAATAGCACTTTAAGGAAAGCTTTTTTATCCGTTGATTTAAATAGTCATATTTCGAGTTTAACATAAAAATAAAAACATAAGCAGGTTTGGAACAAAAAGGGGGTGAGGGGGTTGGAGGACACAATAAGATATTTCTTTCCCATGTGGACAGTGAATATATTTACTGGTGGAATATAAAAGAGATTTTAGCACAAGAGTTACCATGTTAATCTCAGAGATGGCATCAATGCTGGCAATGTCTAGACTCATTCCGATTTCAACAGGCCCTTCTGAGGGAAAACAGATTTTATTATTCATGCTTTCTCTCCCAGTCTATATTTAATTAGTGAGAAGTCACATTCACCATTAAAATTTGGCCTGAGATATCGATTGTAGCCTTTCATTAGCTTCTGGATAGTGGGCTGCAGTTGAGAATCATTCCACTCTCCGAACTGATTCCCATAAAATCCTCTTTCACTGGATGAGAGACAGGGTGACATCTTAACAATGTGAATTCAGTGATTCTCCAATTTGATGTATGAGACGTTTATCTCCACTCACCCGCTTGTAAGCAACAGAAATAGACTCGTCCAGGACAAAAGGTGGAACAACATTCTGTGATAGCGGGAGGTAGGTGAATGGAATCTGTGAAAGGGATTTAAGAATGAAATTAATTCCAATCAAAGCCACATTAGAGCTCTGCAACACTTTGAGCACCAATCACTCTTAAAAAAACATTCTCAACACCTCATTCCAAGTAGGTCACACATTTTGCTGACTAAATTTAGATTTTGGATTGATGCCTGGAAATGTTTTATATGCTGTATGATTTGGGTCCTTGCATCATTCATTATTTTTTTTAAATATATGATATTTTCAGTCATTGTGTGAAGCTAAGACATCATTCATTATTCAACATCTAATTGCATGTGTGTGTTGTGCAAAGTTTGATTTGTGAACAAGCCAGCTTGTCTTTGAGCCATGGGTAGGGTCTGATTTACTCATCGCTTGTGCTTTTTTGCCAGGCCACCCGCAGTGCCCGGGCATCCCTGGCAAAAAATGTGAAGCAAGACCAGCTAAGTCTTTAATCAAACAGTTCTGATGATGAGAATCTGCATGTCTGCCACAAACAAATAACCAACTGATGTGTTGTTCAAATGCCTTTAAAATGTATTTTTATGCAAAAAAATGATGACACAGATGGACGATTCGGTAGACAAATATTCCTTGACTATCATCATCATCACTTATTGTATATCTAGTGTTCATTTTTAGATAGAAATTAGATAAAAGTTTATATATAATAATCATCCATCCATTTTCTTTTTGGCTTTTTCTGGGGTCGCCACAGCAGAGTGAATCGCCAACTTATCCAACTATATCATTGACGCAGTGGATGTCCTTCCAGCTGCAACCCATCACTGGGAAACATCCATACACACGTATTCACACCCATACACTACGGACAATTTAGCTTACCCAATTCACCTGTACTGCACTTTTGCACTTTGAATCCGAAGGAAACCCACCTGAACATGGTGAGAATATATGCAACTCCACGCATAAATGCCAACTGACCCAGCCGAGGCTCTAACCAGTGACCTTCTCTCTGTGAGGTGATTGCGACTCATTGCGCCACAGTGACACCCATACATATTAGCTATATAATGTAAATTAAAAAAAAATTAAAGGTCAGCCCAAATCTGTACATTTAGGCTGGTTTTACAAACTCCAGAATAGCCTGCATGGGTATACATTTATACATCTAAAATATGTCAGTATAACAACCCCAAACATTGTCACGCAACTATCACTTCTGCCTCTGACTTATCAGCACATTGGTTTTTCACAAACTAGCCAGTATTTTGTTGTCTTTTCTTTAGCTTAAACTTAAAATTGGTTGGAGAGAAATTGGCCAAAACTAGAATTTAACTCTAGCCAGACATAAGACTCATTTTGGACACTTTTGAAGTTGGCCTGTACACTAGTATTGTGTCTTAGGATCAATAAAAAAATAATGAATGATAGTAATTTATAAAAACATAAATTAAACTTATTTTAAAAGTATTTTTTAGATATTTCTGTTGCCCATATCACTTGACATCAGTGGTTTATATGATCTACCAAGTTTTAACAGAGGACAGAATCCCAATCACATTAAATGGTCAAGCGATGTAATAAAAAAAAGCATATTATATAAGAATTTAAAGCTTGTCAGCCCATTGGAGCAGGAAGGAGAGAGCAAGTCACCCCTGTCTTCACTAGTTATCAGTACATTTTAGGGTCTTTTTTAAAGGGATTGTATTTGATTTTAAATTGTTCAGTGATTTAGCCTCGTTCTAGGTCTGTGGAAGTCCACAGACCTTCCCACACATTGACCAGCTTCCTCTTGAAGTGCCGACATGATGGACATCTCTAAGATCTTTAAGTTATTGTGGTGCCATCCATTTTCAAATCAGCTCTTAACTCACCTGTTTCCCCTGGATTTTAACCTCATCTGTTAAATTTGTTAATTGTTTTTTTAATTATTTTGTTTTTGTGGTTTTTTTACTGTATTTTATGGTTATTGTTCTTCCTGTATTATTTTGCATACATTTTTTACTTTTATTGCTATATTTAACCATTTTTTTGGTTTGGTTGTATAGACTTTTTACATTTTATTATGTAAAGCACAGCGGTTTATACCTGTAAATTTTATGTGTTATATAAATAATGTTAACTTGGCTTGGCTTAGCTAAATATTGATAAATTAGTTTTACATCAGGAATCCTGAATTCCTACAGTTCTAGGGTGGATCATTTATTGTGTATTGCTATTTGTGGTTACACCGTTTGCCAGCTAATGGGACTGTGATTCTTTAATTAATTAATTTATTAATTAATTTATTAATTAAAACTTGGTATAAATACCCTCTAAAATACTGTGATGCAAACAGAAATGTAAACTATCCATTAAATGAACGTCTAGTACAGTTATTTGTAAATCATTTTTGTTTTATTTTGATAGTTTAAAAAAACGATTTGCTTGTCACTGATCCTTTAAGTATATCATGGGGTTAAAGACAATGACACACCCTTGCAATATCGTCAGTGTCACATGTTCTTGTCATTCACAAAGGGCAAAAAACTGTCCTAATACCCACATAATTATAAGAAACTTCTCCTGGAAAATTGTGGCAGTTAGATCTCAATATAGGGAACATCTTAATTTTGACACTATATCTGAAACATATTTAGGTTATCTCTGCTGAAATCCATTTGCTTCCCGTATGAAAACGCAAGACTTTTTGCATTTTCAAAAACTTAAAGTGTCTGATTTATTCATATAAAACAAAAACACAATTTGCTCACTTTGCATTTGTGTCAACAGTTACAATTTTTCAATCTGCACTGCATTGTTCTTGTTCAAGGTCCCAGGGCTCCATTTCTTCCAGCCCATCAATCATGACAACTTTAATGTCCCAGAAGTTAACCACCAGATGGCGGCAGTCCTCTTTGCCCACAAGCAATTGCACCAACCCCGAAACCGTTCCATGTTGTAAAATTTTACACAATGCATAACTTTCCTGTCCTTATTCTCCTCACTTTAAGCGTGCAATGCTGATTGCCTTGCCTCAAGGCATGAGCAATAAGAACTGCAGTTATTCTCCTGGGACATGAAGCCCAAGCAGTCTATAATGCAAGGCGCTGGACCATTTTAAACAATCCCCTCACTTCTTTCTCTCTGCTTATTTCATCCAACATCTCTTTTTTCCTCAATGGTTGTTTTAGATTGGAGCCATTTTTCAAAATGTCACTGCAGTTCTTCTAAGTGAACCAGAGTAGGAAGACCTTTTGCACCCTTACATTTCTTGACAAAATCATGTCAGCCATTTGATGTTCTGTATTTATTTTTCACCTTTGCCTTTAAATATCTCATGCAACCATTAAATATCCTCAAAAATGTAAACACTGTCCCATCTCACATAAACATTGAACAACTAAATAAAGAGAGAGCCATTGATGCATTTCCTCTTTTTTCCACTCACTCATCCATACCTCCATCCATCAACTGTCCCCATCTACTGTCTTGTCACGCTGCATGAACATCACAATGACAGCAGTTACCTGTGGAGATCTGAGATGCAGATCATCATGCCTCTGCCCACTCCTCCTGTGGTCTCTGTCTTACACTCTTGGTATCCGATTTCAATTATCCAGCTTGCTACAGATGTTTCTCAACGCTCGTCTTTTGTGCTCTCTCATATGAAATCTTCTATTGTTTCTTGTCCTCTTAACAGGCAGCGTGTCTGCTCCATCTAAGCATGGCTTCCTTCACAATCATCACTTGACTGGCTCAGAGAAAATCCCTTCTCTGCCTCCCCCCAGTCCCCCAGCCTCTCTCTCTCTCTCTCTCTCTCTCTCTCTCTCTCTCTCTCTCTCTCTCTCTCTCTCTCTCTCTCTCTCTCTCTCTCTCTCCCTTGTTCATGTGCACATCTGTGTCAAACGCCTGCGTTGGCACCTGTAGTTTTATAGGTGCATCGCTTTCATTACTGAGATCCCTATAAATCAATGTCATTATTAATCACTTGTGAACAGTGACTTGCTGCAATCTTTTGATCACTCTCTCTTCATCAAATGCTCTTCGATTTTAAATCACCTGATTGCAGGGTATTTCTTTGTTTTCTTTCATTTAATTATCTTCGACATCCCTGTTCAATTTGATTGTAATTGAAGAGGTTGTGCATGATTTTAACTCTGGGTTTCTTATTGTATTGCTATTCCTTTGCAGTTTTCTATGCACGCTCCTTTTCTTTATAGTAGACGTTCATCATTCCAACAACAGGATTTTCCCTCCCATTTCTCTTGCCAACACTTCCCCTATGAGTAACACATCACTGGAGGTCAAAACCTGCCACACACATGACCTGAGTAACACAGAAAGTTATAACACAGACAGGGACATTATATTAGCTTGATATACCTTAAAGGCACATTTGCAATGTTAAATTAATGTTTGAATATGTACATGTGTTGAATTGTTGAATAATTCAGCATGATTAATGCAGCTTTTTATTTCGTTTTTATAAATGCTTCTCATCTCTCGAGAATACTATGTAAAGGTATTCAAAATGAACACAATGTACTGCTTTAATTGTGTTTAAATTGTACAGCTTTAATTAGTTTAGTTTGGTTACGCTTCCCTTCAGTATTCTTTAAGTTACATTTTTATAACATGCATTTAAATTCACTGATCAATAAATTAATCCGTTCAGTTCCTGTGCCCATTTAAATGGACGTTGAAGTTTCACCCCATTAAAGCCTATTTTCTAATAACTTGAACATTTGTCATCAAATCAAATGACAGAAAGACATTGTATGAGGCAATCTGAAGAAATTGCACTACTCTAAACTGAAGAATGGCAGCACTTCACACCAAGTGCAGAAGTTCAGCTTTAACTGAATGTATTCAGAAATGCTTTTCAAATAGTTTTCTGAAAAAGAGAGATCAAAGTTTCAAAGTAAGGTTAAAAATGTAGTGAAAAATAACAAACCAAACATTAAGATTCCTTGAACTTAATAATGTTAAAAAAAATTTATAAAACTGTTTTATAGAAACTAATTATTTTTAGTTTATTTTATAGAAATAAAATTCAGCTTTGGAAGTTCTTAACCCTTGTGTGGTGTTCAAATTATTGTTACTCAGGCGGTGTTTGCGGATCTCGTGGACCCATTGCCTTTTGCTGATTTTAATTCACCCAATCAAAACATTCATTCATCTTCATGTCGGCTTTCTTCCCTTTCGGGGTCGCTACAGTGGAATGAACCGCCAACTCTCTGAAATATGTTTTACGTGGCGGATGCCCTTCCAGCCGCAACCCATCGCTGGGAAACATTCACACACACACACACTATGGACAATAGTTCTTACTCAGTTCACTTATACTGTAAGTCTTTGGACTTGTGGGAAAACCGGAGCACCCGGAAAAAAACCCACGCGATCACGGGGAGAACATGCAAACTCCACACAGAAATACCAACCGACCGAGCCGGGGCTCAAACCAGCGACCTTCTCGCTGTGAGACGACCGTGCTACCCACTGCGCCACCGTGACACTCCCAATCAAAATATTTTATGTTAAAAACATAAACAATATTTCCTTTAGCCAAGAAACAAGTGATATAAACAGCAAATATACTTTATTTATTGTTCTTTAACCTGATTTCTTCACGTTTAGAATTTGAACCATGTGTGGTGTTCTCATTATTGTTACTTTGGCAGGGTTGGTGGGTCTGCTGGACCCATTGCATTTTGGCGCTTTTAATTCACACAATCACACAATTTTATTCTAAAATGTAAAATGTTATGTTTATGTGTGATTTATGTTTGTGTGGGAAGAGAGAATTAAGGTAAAGAATCTACCATTTTCACACTTTAACATGCCCCGGGTCCAGTAGACCCGAACACCTTGTGTGTAATATAAATGTGTAGTGGGGCGTACGTGTGAAATAAAAAATCTGTTCTGATATATGTTTTTCACAGGAAATGAGCCAAGCCCAGTGAATCTCAGCTTCAAATAATAAATGCTTGTTTAATTTTTTTTTTGATGAAAACTGAAAATGGGTCCCACAGACCCGAACACCATACAAGTGTTAATCAGATAGCTGGAGAAAAGCTATCTTTGTTTTTCCAGATCTTAGCAACTTTTGCATTTTTCTAAAAACTGGAAAATAAGAATAAGAGGTTAGATCATAAGTTGTGTAAATTTAAGGCTCACTTTCATTTTGTGTAAACAAAAATACCATACACATCAAATCTTATGTAGATGTTGACCCAAATCTCTTATTTGACCCATATTCCTAGTCTATTGTTATTTCTCATGATACAGTGCCTTATATTTTAAGTAACCGATCTGTTTGACAGCTGTAATTTTCTTGTCATTCTAAAAAAAAAGTCTAATCCCTTTTTGCTATTCATTTTTCCATTTTTATATTCGTCACAGAGAAAGCTGCTGGCGAGGGACAGTGGACCTGTTTTAATCATAGCCCTGCGGATTGACCAGCTCTCCATAATTAAAGTGACTCCTCGCTGCGTCCTCAGGCACTAAACCTACAGAGTATTGTAAACGGAGGCGCTGGATGCAACCTGAAGGCTAAATGAATGTCTGACAGCTCAGAAGCACACAGGTGATGCACCAGTTATATAACCTCAGATGTAGAGCTACTGGAAAGCCTTGTTTTATTCCAGGAGTTATTGTTTTCTTCTGGAGTATATACAATTTTTTGAAAGCTCTTTGTGAAAGGTTGTTACATTTTGGGTTGCAAGATGAACACTAAATCAATCTGTTTGACCATGACACTGATCACCAGCTTCCTCTGTTTGCTTGGCCATTGATCCTGATACCATGGGGGGTAAAAAGGCCAATTCTAGGATTACTTCTCATATGAGTGCAACTCATTTGTAAAGTATTAAATGTAACCAAAGAGCTCCATATCTTGATGGCCACGAATAATTAAAAAAATGGTTAAAAGCAACTGCTGAAATTGCTATGTTTGGTCAAAATTAATTTATTGATTAGAATTGTTAGGTGCTGCAAGAGATGTGAATTTTTTAATTAGTTTTATATAGCTTATAAAGAGATTTTTTGACACTATTTAAATGAATGAAATGTATTCTCAAAGCCTTAATAAACTTTTCACCTTCCATTTCAAGAAAGAGAAAGGGAGTAGTTAGTTGATTGAGATCAAAATAAGTCACTTGTCTTGAAATGGTTTGATGAAACTTGGTGATTGTCTTTGAATATTTTATATATGGTTGTTAAAACACTCAAAACTATTGCTTTTAATTTGTCAAAACCCAAAGGCAGATTTCTCTGCATAAAGTAAGTGTTTTAAAGAGAACTGCTGCTTGAGGACCTTTATGTGAACTCAGATATCTCATAGATATTGGAGACAGCTCTTCTGCATTGTATACAAGGTGGTCCTTCATGTTAAAAGTCAAATCGTTGGAGAATGCCAAAGCATGGAAAATATGAAAGACAGCAATGTTTGAGAGTTTATGCTCTCTGTGAAGAGATTACTCACTCACTAAGTTCAAGGCACTAGGAAACAATGTGTAAAGTAATTTCAGACAAGAGAACAAAATAACCTATCACAATAACTTTCAATTGACCTCACAATGAGGTAGTACACTTTTTTTTCATAAAATGCACCCTCTGCATGCATGAGCTGCTTGTGTAAAGGCTTGTAATCATTAACTCACTCTCAAGTTGAACGCAAATAAAAATAGGTCCATAAAATTAAAGAAAGGCACGTTGTTGAATTTTCTTTTTAAAAGTATTTTGTGCAACTAAAAAAGTTAAGGTAGAGGACACTTGAATCAAAGCATCTCTCAGCCTCTTCAGTAAGCGTTGAGAAATAATTCAGGTGTCTCCTTGGCTAGGTGAAAGACAGCTAATTCATCCTCCACATTAGACACACACAGACACCAGGCTCTGAACTATTGAGGGTTTGCAGAATAGCTTAGATCAGCACCCTGCCTCAGCTAGTGACTTATGACTAGATCAAACCTGAGAGCTTTATTGCTGAAAAATCTCACAAGTGCACCAATCACCCTAGCATGGCTGTTTCCTCTGTAAATCATCAGCATCACAATCCTCTTGACATATTATTAACACTATACTATACATCCCTCTCCTGCACCACTCCACTCTCAAGTGCTCTTTAATTCATGTTCCCTTCATCTGTCCTGCTTCCAGAGGACCTTCACCCGCTGCCCGAACTCTTAAATGTCTCATCTCCATCCGGTTTAGTAGATCACACAGACAGTTTGTAATTACAGAAGCGTGCGGCGGCACAGCTCACACATGAAGGTGAAAATCGAAATGACTTTCAACATGCTTCAGGACTTCATTTGTCATAACATAGCATGCACGCTTTCATTCAGATTCGTCCATTAGCCTGCTATTTACATTGTAATGCTAAATTCTGTCAGTCATTTTTTCAGTTCTTTTATCCACTAATTTTTGTACATTTAATTCTCAAATAAAGACAGCAATTGGTCAGTAGCAATTGGAGAATCATGTTTATCGTCTACTCCTTAATGCCATTATTTCATTTTCTTTGTTTTTGTTATTAAAGTTGCATTTAAGTTTAAAGGTTCTGATTCAGTTTTGGAATTGCTATTTAAGACATTACTGAAAGCATTTAAATGGGGGGGGGGGGTTGTCAGAATATGGCTAAAAATTATATGACTGTTAAATTGGTTAACCCATTTGTCTTGTTAACTTGAGTCATTGGGCAAAATGACTCAATTCTCAAAGTCTTAATATACTTTTCACCTTCCATTTGAAGCAAGAGAAAGGCATAGTTACTTGATTATGATCAAAAAAAGTCACTTTTCTTACAAATGGTTTGATGAAACTTGGTAGGAGATATCAAAACTGGAACTTGAACAACTCTAAAGGATTATCTTTGAATATTCTACGTACATGCAAAAGGTACATCAGAACACACATCGAATATAGAGATACAGTAACATAATATAAGTTTTGTCTGAAAATGTGCTATTATTACCCAAACACCTGCTGGCTACTGTTAACTTGTCTTTCTTTTGGTCAGTGTATAAGGTAAAGCTTGGGCTTATTTACAAAAAAACCTAGCTAAATGGAATTTCTCTAAGCTTACTTGTGATGTAGTGCATTCCCGTATTAACAGCCACTAACGCAAGGTATATTGTGTGGTCTGACTAGAAATCAAGGAGTGGTTTCAGAGTTTAAATCCTTCACATAACAGGTTTCCCTTCTGTGATTCAGATTTTTCAACCAAAATTTTTTTTGTGTAAGCTAATCTATTTTAACCCCTTTCACATACCTTTTTTTCTCTTGTTTGTTCCTGGTTTAATTCAAAAGGTTTCTATATCCAAATTGAGGACCACATGAACAAAGATTTAATCTCTTTTTAAATAGGAACATTTCCAGTTTTGCGATTTAAAGTTGATAACTTCTAACTTCATTGTATGAATTGTCTGTGCTGAACATTTTTTTAAGAGGCTTATTTCTATTTTCATATTGGAAGTTGAGATTCAAGAGCCTTCAATCCGCAAGGTAAAACTTATGCCAGGCTATTTATTGTGTTTTCTGTTTTTAGTCAGCACAATTTTATTCAAATCCAAAGTAATAATGATTGTAGGGTTTTGACAGTTTTGGGACTGCACTTGACATCTGAGCCACTGCTTTGCCCTGTTCTCATTTTAAAGAAGTTACCACAACAGAAAGTCAGCTTTCAAATGAAAATAACAGAAATGAAAAAAACAAAACATTATTTTTAGATAAAACATACTTTGAGGTCATGTTATTATTATTATTATTTTACATTTTACTCAAAAGAGACGTTTCTCATTCTGATGAGCTAATAAAATGGTGACGTACAGTATAACATATAGTTCTTGGATTTTCTAGAGTTCAAAAGGAGGTCAAGTGGTTGTTTTCTTTTGGCCAATTTCACAACAGAATATATACCTCCAAATTTTCCCTCTAGTGCTATTTTCATGTATCATAGATTGTGGTTTTATAAAGGTTGTGAATGAACCATCACTTCTCTTCTTCAGTAAACCTTGTCACCAGCTCAAGTACAGATGAAATGCCTTCTAAGTAAGAATCAGACGTGGACAGTTAAAGAAGCTTAGAGTTTATATTTCTGCCTACTATCATTTAACTGACTGGAAATTCTCCCCCAGCTCACACAAAATCTGCTGTACTCCACTTTTTTGCGTTTTCAATCCAGTGTGAAAGGGATGTTTGCTGGCTGTGAAGATGTGCTGATCCTCCGCATGTATCTGTCACTCCCTATTTCTCTTTTTCACTCTGTCGACCTCATTTACCCTCTCACAGGGAGGACTTTCACATGAGTTGAGATTTGATTGAGGAATGAAAGTGTTTTTCGTCTCCATGACAACCTTGAGAATGATGTGGTAAATTCACTGACTTATCTTGAAGTGTTCTTTGCTGAAAGTAAAATTATTTGGATATTTCTCCTGTGAAAATCAGCCCATGGTTCAGACAACATTAAATTCCAGTTTATCCTATGATCTGCTGTGTTGCAAAGGGCCAAACATTGAAAGAGGTTGATAATCCGCTTAGATTTCGATTGTGTAATAGCAAACCCATGCTGAGAAGAGGGTGATGGAGGCTGAGCTAAAAATTTCAGATGTCCATTTCAGTTTCATGCTTGCCTCTGTCATTTACTAAAGGGGACTCTAATCATGGATAATTAACCATAATAAATAACACTCAAATCTCAATTAAACATATTAAAGGCTGATGCACTGATCATTACTTCGTCAATTTATTTTACAATTGGAGCTCAAACAACAGAACATTTTAAAACGTACTGCCTGCATTAATTGTTGGTGCAATAAAATGTATGGTGACCCTTGTCTGCTGAGGCACTGGCTTTCAGAGTCAGAGTATTTGACAACTACTAAGTGTTCATAGCTCATATAAACTTATCAGGCTCCGAAAAAAACCAAGATGGTTGCTACATACAGCTATAAAAAGGATCGCAGCAGCACTGCTTAAAAAAACTTAGTTGACTAAGTTTTCTCCAAAGGTGGAATTCAGTTAATGAATTATTTTTTAATTAATTTTGTTGAGGAGTTGTTGACTGAATTTATATTTTCTAATTGAATTCACATTCTCAGTGGCTGTTGACCGGATTAAAAAAAGTATGTTCAGTCATTGTTGTGTTAGGCTGTCAGAGTGATCCGTTGAGCCAATTAAAAAAAATATTATTTTAATTATTTCCATTATTTTGGAGCTATTCTACTACATACATCCATTTGGCAGACAGTCAAAACATAAAATGTATTAAAATTACTTATGTATGACTCTTTATTGTGGCCATTCTCAATTTACATGCATAGTAAATTGAGTACTTTATTTAGAAAAAAAAATACTTTGGTCTGCAACCTATCAAATGTAAGAGTTGTTTTTTGTTTTTTAAATGCTTAAATAAAGTAATAATATATAATAAAATAATATAGGTCTGTAAGTTATCGGTATGAGTTCGTGTACATTTCTTCATTTGTCTATTATTTAACATTGGACCAGAACTAAACTATTTATAAGACGTCATAGTTTTGGCTTTTGTGAAAAAGGTCTTGAATTTTAACAGACTAACATTGCTTATAAGAAGATGAACACATCAGCTGCGCCCTCTTAGTTTGCAACACAGCAGCATGGTCTGCCTCACCTGCTGTCTTTTCAAACGCCGCTTTGTTCGATTTTAACTGTAAATAAGTGATAGACATTACCTATTATATTGAAAGGACATAAAAATGTCCACAATGTATAAAAAAATGTAATGAAGTATTACACAGAATAAGTAAAAGTCACACACTTTAACCAGTTCGTAAGGTATTGCATCTGTAACTAGTAGGTTTGTTAACTGGTTGTTTGTTAACTGACAATTTGTTGGGAGAAAAAGCTTAATGAATGTAAATTATCCTGATTTAAGCTCATCTGAAACATGAAAAATGAATGTGCATATTCTCATTTGTCCTTATCATGCATAGATTAAAGGCTTTGAAAAGTCTTTGAAGATATAGTTTACATCAAACACAGTTTTAACCTGCGAATGCCATCCGCTCAGGCAGATGCTGAGCATGTGCTGAGGGAAGATAATATTAGATCTGCTAAACCTAACATTTCACAGTCTTTCCATCTATGTGGATGAGTCTGTGAAACGTGTTAACTTCACTGTTATTGAAAATGCCATTACAAAGATGAAACCATGTAAAACCCATAAAATCATGTAATTTTAGTGTAGACTAAATTACTCCAGAACTATCTATTATTATATTTCTTACAGCTCAGGTATGGATATCTGTCCAATCGTATCACACCTGGCAAATCCCAAAGAAAAAGAATTTGCTGATGGAGAAAATGAGATGAATAAAGCATCAGTAAATAAAGAGGTGAGAGGAGGGAAACAGGGCTTTGGGGATTCAGCAGGAGTGTGCTGCTAGTGTGAAATTGTTAGCAGCAGGAAAGAATGAACACAGTATAGCTCGTTATTGACAAATTCATTAGCACTGCTAGTACAGCAGATGCCCTCACCACACATCTCATTTATTTCTCTCTTCAGTGAACAATTTAATTGTCAAAAGGCTTGTCAATGCTCTTTTCAGACCCTTTGCATAACATCTGTACATTTAAAGAGATGCTGTACATAGGCACCAATCTCTATAAAACAGTGAATTTGAGTACTTGCTGGCATCTTCGGTTTAAGGGAAGCCTTGATTTACTATTCAATGGACTCGAGAGAGATTTCAGTCAATATAGTCATCATGGTGTCAACAGTTGCTGCATATTTGTTGGATGTGGAGGTCATCTGTGTGCAGTAAACTCACCGTCGCATTCAAGAAACCAGTTAGAGATGATTTAAGCTTTGGCACACAGCGTGTTATTCTGCTGGAAGTGGCAATCACAAGATGACACACTGTGGTCATAAAAGCCCTCATGGTCAAAAACAAGACTCGGGATGACTGTGGCATTTAAATTCTTCAAAAGTGACCTCAGCTAAAGTCCCATTCCCCTCAAGTCATTATTCTGCAGAATTATTCTGAAGAATTCTTACCAGTTTCTGGGTTGTTATTATTATTATTTATTTATTTTTTTTTTTTTCAATTTTGTTGAGCCCATGTGAGGGTGAAGCCTATAAGGTTTCTGTTATTTGCGGATAGAGATTTCACGTAGAGGATTCTGCTGCTGCAGCTAATTGCTTCAAGGTTGAGATCTTGTTCAATCAGAGATGCCTTCTCCGTTGCTTAATTATCACTTGTGGAAATGTTTTCGATACAAAACAGATTGTCCGCTGTGTAGCAACTTCACATTTTTTCTTTTTTAAACCACTGCATTTAGAACCCTGAGGGCTGTTATGTTAAAATCTACTTGCATACATCACCAACCAATTTTCAATAACCCATAATACTTTTAAACACCTTAATTACTGTCTGAATTGAAGTGTTGTGTTTGAGCTTCAGAATAGGGTTGACATAAACATCTCTAAATGCTTTCAGTTTGAAGCATTGGCGAATGCATATCCTTATCTAATTAGATAATTGGATGTTTACACCGATAAACAGTAGAGCAGGAAAATAATGTTGATAGGAAACATAATCTAAAGTAATAAATGCAAATCACAGTTTATTTGAGTTAAGGGCAATGTTTTCAGTGCCTTTCCAAAGCAGTGACTTGTGTCCCAAGTGAGCTCTTTTTGGGTGGTTGAAACCAAGATCTAGTTTTTTGCTGATCACCCAAAACTCGTTATCATTCGTGAATGTTTAACTATATATTGAACAGTAAATAAAAAACTTTCGGCTCAGATCTTTCTTCACCATGTCTAACCAGTGAAGGGATTTAATTTCGGCAGTCACTTCAACAAACTATCTCCATCAACGACATGTGAATATTGTTTTGCTGGTGTCCAACCATCAAGAGCTGTTTGACAAAGCCCACAAAGATGATCAAATAAAAGATTATGAAATATTATAAAATAGCCAAGCTGTGAAAATTTGGATAGTTGTGGATAGTTATGTTAAGTTAAGTTCGAAAATGCAAACCTAAGAATAAAAAGCCAGGACACGTATACATGCATCAATTGCTTGCATTGTTGAAGATGCTGTAGTCTACATAAAGAATAAAGCTTAAAATGCACTGGTTTCTTTTGAATCTTAATTTATCTATATTTATGTATTGAAATTGTTGAAATCTAGCCACAGGGGTTTCAAGCCAGTGACTTCTGTGCCGGTCCCAAGCCCGGATAAATAGAGAGGGTTGCGTCAGGAAGGGCATCCAGCGTAAAACATGGCAAAACCAAATATGCAAGTCATCAATTCGATTTCCATACCGGATCGGTCGAGGCCTGGGTTAACAACGACCGCCACCGGTGCTGTTGACCTACAGGGTGCCGGTGGAAATTGGACTACTGTTGGTCAAAGAATGAGAGGAGGGAGAAGGATTCGTAGGCAGAGAGAGAAGAGGAAAGGCAAGAGTATAGGTCTGAGAATAGGGACTCTCAACGTTGGAACAATGACCAGGAAAGGTAGAGAGCTGGCGGACATGATGGAGAGAAGGAAGGTAGATATTCTGTGTGTGCAGGAGACCAGGTGGAAGGGTAGCAAAGCGCGTAGTATTGGAGGGGGATACAAACTGTTTTACTATGGTGAGGATAGGAAGAGAAATGGGATAGGAGTGATCCTGAAGTAGGAGTTTGTGAGGAATGTTTTAGAGGTGAAAAGAGTGTCTGACAGGGTGATCAGTTTGAAGTTAGTGATTGAAGGGGTGATGTTGAATTTATTGAGTGGTTATGCTCCACAAGTAGGCTGTAAGCTGGAAGAAAAGGAGAGATTCTGGAGTGAGTTAGATGAGGTGATGGAGAGTTTTCCCAGAGGGGAGAGAGTAGTGGTGGGAGCAGACTTCAACGGTCATGTTGGCGAGGGCAACAGAGGTGATGAGAAAGTGATGGGCAGGTTTGGTGTTAAGGAAAGGAACCCAGAAGGACAGATGGTGGTGGACTTTGCCAAGAGGATGTAAATGGCTGTAGTTAACACTTATTTCCAGAAGAGGGAGGAACATAGAGTTACCTACAAGAGTGGTGGTAGGAGTACGCAGGTGGACTACATCCTAAGAGCTTCCAGAGGACTGGGAAGCTATAGCAGAAGTGATCAGGGAGACAAGTAGGAAGGTGGTAGGTGTGTCAGCAGGAAGAAGGAAAGAAGATAAGGAAACATGGTGGTGGAATGAGGAAGTACAGGACATCATCCAGAGGAAGAGGCTAGCTAAAAAGAAGTGGGACATCGAAAGGACTGAAGAAAGTAGACAGGACTACAAGGAATCACAGCGCAGGGTGAAGAGGGAGGTGGCAAAGGCCAAACAGAAGGCATATGATGAGTTGTATGCCAGGTTAGACACGAGGGAAGGTGAGAAGGAATTGTACAGATTAGCGAGACAGAGAAACAGAAAAGGGAAAGGATGTGCAACAGATAAGGGTGATTAAAGATAGAGATGGAAGGGTTCTTACAAGTGAGGAGAGTGTGCAGAGAAGATGGAAGGAGTATTTTGAGGAGTTGATGAATGAGGAGAATGAGAGGGAAAGAAGGGGGGAAGAGGTGAACATTGTAGAGCAGGAAGTTGAAAAGATTAGAAAGGATGAGGTGAGGAAGGCTCTGAGGAGAATGAAGAGTGGAAAGGCTGTTGGTCCAGATGACATCCCTGTGGAGGTGTGGAAGTGTCTAGGAGAGACAGCAGTGGAGTTCTTATCTAGGTTATTCAACAGGATTCTTGAGAGTGAGGAGATGCCTGAGGAATGGAGGAGAAGTGTCCTAGTGCCAATCTTTAAGAACAAGGGTGATGTGCAGAGTTGTAACAACTACAGAGGTATTTTGCTCTGAGAATGCTAATGGAGAAGTACAGAGATGGTCAGAAGGAGCTGCACTGCGTCTTTGTGGACTTAGAGAAAGTGTATGACAAGGGGCCGAGAGAAGAGCTATGGTCCTGTATGAGGATGTCAGGAGTGGCAGAGAAGTACGTCAGAGTAGTTCAGGATATGTATGAGAGGAGTATGACAACAGTGAGATGTGCTGTAGGTCAGACGGAGGAGTTCAAGGTGGAGGTGGGGCTACATCAAGGATCGGCTTTGAGTCCCTTCTTGTTTGCTATGGTGATGGACAGGTTGACAGATGAGGTCAGACAGGAATCTCCATGGACAATGATGTTTGTAGATGACATTGTAATCTGTAGTGAGAGTAGAGAGCAGGTGGAGGGACACCTGGAAAGTTGGAGGTCTGCTCTAGAAAGAAGAGGAATGAAAGTCAGTCGTAGTAAGACAGAATACATGTATTTGAACGAGAGGGAGGGAAGTAAAACAGTGAGGTTACAGGGGGCTGAGGTCAAGCAAGTGGAAGAGTTTAGGTATTTGGGGTCAACAGTCCAGTGCGACGGGGAGTGTGGAAAAGAGGTGAAGAGGCGAGTGCAGGCAGGTTGGAGTGGGTGGAGAAAAGTGTCAGGGGTGTTGTGTGACAGAAGAGTGTCAGCAAGAATCAAAGGAAAGGTGTACAGAACAGTAGTGAGACCAGCTATGATGTATGGGTTAGAGACTGTAGCAGTGAGGAAGAGACACGAGGCAGAGATGGAAGTAGCAAATATGAGGATGTTGAGGTTCAGTTTAGGAGTGACAAGGATGGACAAGATTAGGAACGAGCACATCAGAAGAACAGCTCAGGTTGGTTGTTTTGGAGACAAAGTCAGAGAAGCCAGATTGAGATGGTTTGGACATGTGCAGAGAAGGGATAGTAGTTATATTGGTAGAAGGATGTTGGAGATGGAGCTGCCAGGCAAGAGGGCAAGAGGAAGGCCAAAGACAAGTTATATGGGCGTGCTGAAGGAGTAGAGGATACTGAGGCCAGAGTTAGGTGGAAACAGATGATTTGCTGTGGCGACCCCTAAACTGGGAACAGCCAAAAGAAGAAGAAGATGTATTGAAATTGTTATGTTATGTTATGTTAAAAAAATGTTTGAGACAAAGTTAGTCATATTTCTATATGCCTGTTCGTGGAGATCATGTTGGGCAAATAGTGAATGTCCGCTGTCTACACAGAAACACATTATCCTCATTTTGTGGGAGATTTCTGAGACTTCTACAATGGCCTATGCCTTACTCTTTTGCCGTCAATAAACAAGAATTGGGTCACCCTTTTATCTCACTCACAAGTTAACTAAGGGGTAGAAATAGTATTGAGCTTATGTATGCATAAAATAAGCTTTCTTCTTTATCCCCCCCCCCCTTCCTTAAGCAATTTCCCTTGTTATACAAAAAACCTGATTGATCTCCATGTTTTCCCTTCCCTTACATTTCTGTGTTTTTGCATCCCTTAGGAAATATTCTGTGGGCCAGGTCATCGGAGTAGCCTGGAAAGTAGTAGCCTAGCAACCACAAGTCAAGGTGAAAATTTACATTTTCTTGACAGTCTAATCTATTAGTCCCCTGCATGTATGTTATTCAGTAGGAGATTCAGTATCTCGATTTGTGATACTTTAGGTTGCATAACCCTTCAGCAACGAATGCCACTACGGCAAACGTTAGCTCTATAATGATGTAGTGCAGTCCCTCATTAGTGCTCTTACCACACTTTCTGCTTTATAGCACTATGACTTTGAGTTGGGTATTTTGGGATTTGAAATATTTCTCAACCATATTCGTTTGACAAAAGTTGTTTTAGCAAATGTGTCCTTTTTGATTTGCATATTTATGTACATTTCTATTTCTCAATTTCAGAACTTGAAAAAAAGCATTTTACAAAGCAAAGATTTTAATTGCTTATGAAAAAAATCATTTCACTAGAGGCTGTTTATCTTTATTTTCAGGCGCATTGGATGTTTAATGGGAACCATTAATAATAAATGGTAGAAGGCAAGATGCTTAGAGCAGACCAACAGCGTGAATTTATTTGACATCTCTGTGTTGAGGAGAAGGCCACCGTTTACTCCCATGGTAAAGTCCTTTTTAGCCCCATTACTATTGAGGCATGTTGGTGTGTGCTGATGAACGCTGTATGTGGTGGCCACATCTCACCTGAGGCTAAGTAAGTGCACTAGAGTGAGGATACCAGCCTGATCAACATGCATCAATGCATACATGCTTCAGGACTCATGATGATGTCAGATCATTTAAAGGTCAGCAAGCATGGTTCTTTACATGTTGGATGATGGTATTTAATTGGTTTATAATAGATATCCCGTTCTGACTGATTTTGTAGGTAGTTTTTAAGGCCAAAAAAGCGCTTGATTTAAATATAATGATGCCTACACGTTCTCTTAAGTTTATGATGACTAAAAAATTGCAACATGCTGCATGGTCCTGAGAAGTCAAATATAAAAAAAATGCCTCCTGCTGGCTGGAAAGAGTACATTTCATTGTTTAAATTCAAGAATGAAAATTCTCTCTCTCTCTCTCTCTCTCTCTATAATATATATATATATATATATATATATATATATATATATATATATATATATATATATATATATATATATATATATATATACTTACAGACAACCTACAAAATATATATTAGTATGTAATGGACTATTATTACATACATGTATAGACATTTTCTATAAATTACATAATGTACTCCTCATTTAAAAAGTTTTAAAATCATGGCTCAATGCTGATATTTTATCAAATTAAGACTAGATTAAAATGTGAGATAGGCAAATGCAGCATTTTTCAGAGTTCAACACCTGAAGTGATTCAAAGATGTGGTTTATAATAAATACTTATTTTTGAAGGTTGTTAAGGGTTGGGTGGGGGTCATATATGTATGTTAAGACCTTTAAGCCTTGGTTTAAACTGTGTTTATGTGGATTACTAACAGATCAGAACTGGCCACTAAGGGCTTTTATTTTAGCTATTATTATTTTTTATTATAAAAATAAATGTTTGTAAATCAAATGCACAGTAACTGTGAGAAAAAAAATCTGAGATGTAGGCAAAGCCACTAGATGGAGCACCATACAAACAACAAGGGCACCAAACCAATGTGTTACTTCAAACCAGCTTAGAGAACCATCTGATGAATATCAGGGTTTGGAGAGCACACATCCTCTATAGGATTTTGTCCAGCATTATAGTTGCTTATGAAACATCTCTGATGTTAGCTGTTGAAACTAATAAACAACCAGGATGTTGGAAACCAGCAGCCTGCAGTGCATGCTCTTAATACTCATTGAGTTTTGTTTTTCTCATGTTGACATGTCAAATATTTTAGGGGGAAATAACACAGAGCAGTACATTGCACTAAAGTGTTTGTTGTCTCTCAACACTATTTTCACTAAATATTGTATATAAGCCCCAGTACATGGCAGATTATTTAGAGCACAGTGTTTCCCAGATATGAAGAGGATGGTTTGCGATTGCATGGGGAGAGATTGGAAAGTATGGAAACTTGCATTTGAAGATCTTTGGACCGTGGGTGTGGAATAACCGCTCTTCTAGATTGCTGGATTTATATATTTGACAATGATGGATTTTTTCCATTCTGGAGAAAACGGATTTAAATGGTGGCTTTTTCAGCCTCGTCTTGCTTACCCGGCTCTTATGCTTGCTTTAGTCTGCATGCAAAATATCTCTTATACTACTGGTTGAATGATTGAGTCCATATATATATATCCATAGTATTTACAACTTTATGTGTCTTTTTATCAATTTTTTACATTAAAAAACATCCTTAGATTGCTTCAAATAGCATATTATGTTTGACCTACAACATTTTACCTGCATGTAGTTGAGTAAGTTGAGTAAGTCTTAATTTAAGAGAGAACATTTTTCAATTGTCATTCAAACTCAGACTGGTCATTATTTGACTTTGTAGCTGTATGTGGGCCAGTTTTTCAAGGGCATCGTCTTTATCCTGCGTCTCCTTCGCATGTGTCTGAAGTGTGTGAGAGTATTTACTCACAACAATCCACTGGAACTGCATTACCTTTGTCCAGCTTGATTGAGTGAATCAGAGCTTCATCTCTCTGCACAATATCTTCAGGCTGAGTTTACTAAACATTACTAATCAGGCAATACTGTTTAGCTGAAAACAGTGCAGCGCGTGGTTGTTGTTTTGGGTTTGGCGTTTGGAAGCAAGGTGTTTTGCCCTTTGGGGTGGTTGTTCACATATACCGCTTTATGTTCCCCACTTTAAATACAATGTATTGACACAGAAAAACCAACTGTCTTGAAGTCTGAAGCTTATCAGGGTTTTCATCACATTTTAGCAGTTCAATTTCAGTTCATTGGCTTGTTCCTACCAAACACGTCAGGGTCCTGATGGATTTGTTCAAGTCTGTTTAAAGTTTACTCTATCAACAATACACAGAACCAACTGGAATGCACCTGACTTCATGCCCTTCTTGACACACACATACAGACAAAAACATTATTTATTTGACCTCAAAACACACTATTTTTGGCTCTTCTATGAATCCCAAAACATTTCTGTCTTAAAAGTAAGGATGATGAAGCATTTTAGAGAAAATAAACAATTCCAATTACATCTTATACAAAGTGAATTATAAGAAGAAAAAAAGAAAATCTATTATACAGATATGAAATAATTTGTATAAGTTAATGAAAATTTCAGTAACTAACTGCAACTATTGTCTTTCTTTACAGATTTATAGCAGAAGAATAAAAACAGAACAGAAAGCCATAAAAATGTTCATAAACACATAAGTATGTTGTGTAATATTTTATTTAGTTATTAAGTTTAGACAAGTCTAGACCAAATCCCTTTGTGGTGGTATATATTCCTGGAAGTCTACTGTGACTTCAGACTGTTATTGGGTGGATATTTGTCATAAAATCTGTTCTAGGAAAACTGCATCAGCATCTTGAGGACATTGTTTGAATTCTGTTTGAATTCCGTTTGAAGGACAGGTGTGTGCTGCACAACAGGCTGCAGGTGTAACAGAAGATTTATACATTCAAATTGGATTATTCTGTTGAGAAATAATTCTGCCCCAAGGCTATAGGAAAGCTGTGGTTGGTGACTGGATATTGAGAGTAGATTGAGCAATAAAAGTCAATCCTGCGGAGGATGGTCAAATGGAAATGTACATTTGTGATACTTCACTGAGCACAGACCCATTGCCATAACGGTTGCAGCTTAGAAGCTCACAAGAAGCACCTGTTTGAAGCAAACTGATGCCATTGAAGGCTGACTTTTTTACCTTCTAATAATTAACCAGTGTTGTTTTAGTGTAACTGAATGTTCTGTTCATTTAAATGTATTTTATCTAACTAAAGGGGAGTTGTTAAAGACATTCATGTGTAGTTTTACATTCTCATGTAGTTTTCCTAGTCAAAATCTATATATTTTTCTGTTAATAAAAAGGGTTTGAAAGGTCTTTTTCCAGAGATTGTCTCTTTTGTCTCATTTAAACCCCCTTTTTTTCTAAAAGAAGGAAGAAGAGTTTCATGTCTCGGAATGACTGAAGTAAATGGTGACATTTTCATTTTGTGTGAGCTGACTCTTTAAATGAACTTTTTGTTAAGGATCAGTAGTTGGCTAGTAATCAATGGCCAACTTAATTCCTTAACTGTAGAATATTGATTTGTAAATCATTTCAAGCTTCATAAGCCTTTTATTGATTTTGCACGATTTGTACCTTGTAGCTTTTTTTAAGTTTATTTTAATCTCAATCTTCTACAAACTACTCCCTTTGTGCGCATAAATATATATGGTGTCATGTGATGCATATTATGTTGCATACTCCAAAGTGAAAGTTTTGTAATTTTTTCTATATTTTCCAAAAACCAAAAATGATTCATTTAGAACAGGAAACATAATCTGTTCTGTTACTGGTGTGAATTGGCGGACTAAAAAATGCTGTGCTGAAGTTCAGAGCTGATTTAGTACATTTTTAACATTGTGTCTCTATCCAGTTGGTTTATTTTTGTATCAACCAGAGTTTGAGATAAAAGTGTGAAGGATTCTAACTATTATGTTATTAAGCTTAAATTAAGACCCAGTTTAAATGTCTAAGAGAGATAAATTGGATGAAATAGGGGGTTTAAACTAAGATTTTATAAAATAGCACCTAAATGGCAATAAAAACACATAAGAGAATTTGTCTATTCATTCAGTCGTTCGTTTGTTCATTCATAGATTCATTCATTCATTCATTGGTTCATTCATTTCATTCTCAGCTAAGGCTCAGTTGGAAGATTTAATGTATTTGTTTAATTTTAGAAGATAAAATATTCATTGAGGGGGTCGGTAGATCCTAAATTACTTTGACAAAAGAGATTCCCAACTGTTAATTATTTTAACATGCATCTCCTTTTTTCTCTCTCTTACTCTGCCTTATAGAATGATGGCTTAAACATAACCTCTTGGTGTTGGCATCTACCTATTTATAGAATTGACCTAACTTTGCAAATTGTTGTCAAAGTGGTGTTGTTTTTCTTTACTATTTACCCGACTATATGCTGTAATGGGAAGATTAGTTAGAGTGGTTACAGGTAGGGAATCTGTGATGTTACAAAAAGAATGAAAAAAAGCTGGAAAGTTATGCTTATCCTTCAATAAAAATATAAATAAAAAAACGACCTGTTTTGGAACATTTAAACCAGACTAATCTTGTTCTATAAAACATGTTCTTCAAACTTTCATTCACCGACACTATTGTGATGCAACATCAGATGAAAGAAAATAACTTTAAGACCATGTAATCTTCTGCATAAAACCAAGGGAGGAAAGAGTATTCTCAAGTAACAGTACCACCACTTCAGTGAAAAAAATACTTAAGTTAAAGAAAGTAACCTGTATAAAAAAATCTACAGATATAAAGTACTAACTAGCTCATGAAAAATTTACTCCGAGTATTTGAGTACTGAATGTCTATTTATTGATGTGTTGTATTGTTTTTCCAAAGCAGCTCTGGGTCCTCCCTGCTGTTTTCAGTCATAAATACTAAATTTATGTTCTTTTTAGTTATGTTTAGTCATGAATACTAAACACAAAATTCTTATTAGTAAATATGTCATAATATAATGTTTCAGTAAGATTAAAATCACATGCTTTATGAGCAAATCAGTCATCTAAGTACTGTTTTGCTGGTTAGATGTTTTAAGCTATATCCACACTTGTGCCTCTCTTTCATATATGAAAATAGTCTGCAATAGTTCCCTGTGTGAACTAAATAAATGCTGTTGAGGTTTTAGGTAAAAAAAAATTAGGGAGACAAGCTACTCTTCTTTAAAGTAGATTGGTGAACAAGTGGACTGATACATTATTGTAAACTTGAGTGCTTTTTGAATTTAGTTAATTCCTAAATATAACTAAAACTTATTTTTGTTTGAATCACCTATGGAGGTTCTCTCCTCACATTGTGTAAACAGTTCCAGTGCTTCACTTTAAAGAAAGTAACTCACAGACACTATAGAGAGCAGAGACAGCTCTTAAGTGTTGTGTAAAGAGCAATCAATCACTTTTTAGTGTTGTATTATTATTAATGACTAATACAATTTTTTTACTCAAGTAAAGAGTCTGAAATTAAATGCAAAGAAGTACTTTAATTAAAATAATCAAGTAGACCATAAAAGTGCACCTTTTAAAAACTTCTTTAAAAAGTAGTACCCAAAAAAGTAAAAGAAAATGTTGTATGCAAATATCCTAGATACTTTTCTGTTATAACTTTCCTATTATCATGATGTCCTAACACAACCGTTGTGTTTTTTTCTTAGAAACATTTGCAGTTGACAAGCCATCAGGAATGAAGGTAAATCATTCCTTCACAAATCCAAGAGAACAAATGATTGAAAAATGGCAAACGTTTTGCATGGAAATGACCTGAGTAATAAATCCACAGATTTCATACTGTATCACTTATCCCCATCTGATGAGGAAATCCCTCTGGGTATGAATTCGCTTGAGGGCTCATTCTCTTCGTATTTAACTTTGTGTTTGCGCACATTAAGCAGAAGATCAGAAGATCAGAAGTATAAAAATGAAACGCAGATTTGATTCATTGTTGAAATTAGTTCTGGAGCCTCCTTGGGTGTGTTATTGTAAGCTGTTATGCAAAACAGTGGTTATGTGACATAAGCCGAGGTCTACAAGGGAGATTCTTGCTGCTTACAGGTGCTGGGAAGTCAAGCACAGACTGTCAGAAACAGCTA
The DNA here is from genome assembly GCA_900490495.1 of Danionella dracula. NCBI lineage: Eukaryota > Metazoa > Chordata > Actinopteri > Cypriniformes > Danionidae > Danionella > Danionella dracula. The sequence continues at coordinate 3,052,406 of UELW01000001.1, read as the reverse complement.
AATGAATGCTTTTCCATCACAAAAACTGATATCCCGTTGGTGACCTTAACAGTTTAGGGAAAGTTGACAAAGTTGTTAATTAGTTTAAAATCTTGTTTTTTTTTCAAGAGTAGTTTGGCAGGACACACAAAAGGTATTTGCCCTGGGGAATAGATAGCTTAAACAGAATTAAGTTTGTGGAACTGTTCTTTATTAATGTATTTTCTCTTAAATTCAACATGAACAGCTATTACTTTCAATGATAAATATGTCCAATATTTTAAAAGTATATCCATTTGTCATTCAGTCAACTGTGTTAAAATGCATTTAGATCTTTTTTAAGCCTTGCTTTAATCTACCACTTATCTTCCACCTTGTTCCGCTTTTAGCAGTGTAAAAAGTTAAAGTTTATTTGGTTTGTTCAAATCAGAAACTCTGAGAAAACTCTTTAATGTGAACCTTTATGTAAATCAACATTTCTTGTGGTGTTTCTAAATTCATCTTAATATCAGTAGGGGTAAGACTTAGATTTTGTCCTGAAGAAATTCAGTTAATTATTGCTTTTAAAAGACTGCTCCTTTGACTTATTATGTTCACGTTAATTTATATGAGAATTTAGCATAGAGACTCTGATTATTGCATTAACTGAACTAACGATAGCAGTGACTCATTCTGTTTCTGCCATTGTTCAACATTTTATCAGTCTCATCACTGTAAATCCAGCTTACACTCTGCAAACTTAAAGTTTTTAAAGATCGGTTTAGTGACTTTTTAAATAACATTTTGCTTTTCCCTTATAAATATTTTAAATCTTAAAAAAATTAGATTTTCATAAAAGTCCATTTGTTAAAATGCAATACAGTTTTATTAGATATTATTTATTTAAAAAATGAAGCAACACACCCTTTAGGATCTCAAAATAAAACAAAATGCATACAAACAGTTACATAAAAAACTTAGTATCAAGTTAAAATACAAAGACAGACAGTATCATGTAACAGTCCCCGCATGGAGCACAGGGAAATCTGCTTGACCGTACGTATTTCCAGCAGAGTTTCTCCCCCTTCATAAGACATGATTCAATGTGTTTCAATGCATGCGTCAGTAATTTGAGTTTGGTAAGAAATAGATAAGCACACAGAATAGCTTGATGTCAGCAGCTGACCTCGGGTCAGAGCTGCAGGTAACAGGGGCCTTTGCTGGAGTCAGCCTGCCATATCTGATGCTGACTAGGCTGTTCCTGTGGGAACTCATTCGTATCTTGTGCCCACAGAGCTCAGGAGGTGTTCAGTAAGACCAATAGCAGTGTACAGTTTCAGGAAAACAGCAGGTTTTCCCCCATTTGTTTTTTGGATGAAGTGATCAGTTTGTTGTTTACACCTCTGTGCCCTCACGGGAGTAAAGAATTCCAGTCGAGCTCAAACCAGGGTAGAAATGACTGTTAAATTGACTTAAAGCTGGCCCACTGTAACCTAAACTGGAGTGCGAGGCTGATGGGGAAATGGAAGGTGGAGGAGGCAGAGGGGCTGCCCATTCAGATGCCGTTGAGGTGGAGGTAAAGGAACCGAAAGATGTGGGTTGTGAGGACCTCTGGCCACCGTCCACTGGCAGACTAAGTGCAAAGGGACGACTCAGGGGATCTGTTTCCATGTCGAGAGATCCAGGCACTACACCAGACATCTCTGTCAGAAAGTTGCTCAAGCATGGCGATGGCCCAGTGGATGCGGGTGAAGTGCCCTTCTCTGGCGATGTGGAAATGTCGAGAGCATGATTTTTGGGGCTGCCCCTACCATTACTGTCTCCTGACTCAGGGCTCAGATTCCCTCCAGAACTGCCCTTCTCTGGGAGAATGTCAGACTTTCTTTTCCTCTTCCGTCTGAAGTTGCCGTTGTCAAACATCTTTTCACAGTTTGGGTCCAAGGTCCAGTAATTTCCCTTGCCTTTAAAAAGAAAAAAAGATATTAGTCTAGAACCTTGTTGGAATATTTTATTGGTAAAAAAATACACATTAAGTACTGTAAATGGTTAACATTTTCAAAATATTGTTGTGTACTGTATAATCATTTGCTTCAAATATTTTGTTTTATTAAAACCAAAAAAGCATAAAGGTTAGTAAAAAGATATTTTACAAGCAGCAATTTTAACAGAGTTTTTTTGGCAAGAGCAAAAGACACTCACCAGGATCATCTTCATCGCGTGGAACCTTTTTAAAGCAGTCATTCAGTGAGAGATTGTGACGGATGGAGTTTTGCCACCCTGCTTTGCTCTTGTTATAAAAAGGAAAGTTGTCAGCCACATACTGATATATCTGGCTGAGAGTTAACCGGCGTTCTGGAGCACCATGTATTGCCATTGCAATGAGTGCAGAGTAGGAATACGGTGGCCTGACCAGCTTCATTAGATCCTCCTGTGAGGGCATGGAGAACCAGCTAAGTTCCCCACCAGGTCCACCTGGAGGACCAGGCCCAAGATAGGGCCTCTGCATGCCATAGTGCTGGGGAATGAAGGGAGGTCCGGAAGAGCCTGGAGTTCCACCTAGATATGGAGCGCTGTTCATTCCTGGGCTATTAAACCAGATATAAGGGTTTGGTGATGAGGACGCATACTCTCCCAAATCATACGAGGTAGGATTTGTTCGCTGTGGACTTGGGAGTGATGGAGGAGGAAAGTAGGTGTCGCTGTACAAACTCAGTTCTGGAGGCTCCTGTCCCAGGCTTGGAAACTGAGGCCCACATCTTGTTGGAGACTGACCTTGAGATTCGTAAGATGCCATTGCTCTTTAGTTGTCAAAAATTATTTTCTTAATGTCCCAGTTACGTTGAAAATTTTTGTTCCTCTTTGTTCCAAGAGCTTCTGTTCATGTCCTCTCTTGTTGCTGTTGTGCTTTCTTCTGCTGTATCAACATTGTCACCTGTTGCACCTGTTTTATTTATGCATAGGTGGCACCGCCTCAGTCCAACCTTATTGAAACATCCACGTGTTTGGTCTCTTCTTGACACAACCCACATAAACCCCCACCCACCCTTCCAATCCTTTACAGAGACCAGCAGCACCACCATCACCTGAAGGCATTTAATGAGATGAGCCTGACAGTGGAATTTTCTGTTACAATCATAAATGCCAGGATACATATCCTGTTATGCATACATTTTGAATGCTTTTAATTTATTTCTCACTAAAGCAACATTTCATATGTAAATTTTGACAAAATATTTATTTTTATTTGTAAAGGATAATTATTATTATTTACATTTAATGGTGGACAAATTTCACTGGATTCTTCAAATTGCATTGTTTTCTGATCTATTCTATAAGCAGAAAAGGCTTCCTTTGTTGCATATGTGTTTTATTCTTAAACAAATACATATTTGTTATTTGGCCTGTTTTGGCTATAATGAATTTTAAGAATGATTGAGTTTAGTCTCAGTTCCAATGACTTGATAAATTAGTGCAGATAAATGAAATAAATAATCAAAAGCAGTTTTTTACTTACTTAATTCATAATAAATTTAAAAAAAATTATCACTGCATTTTATTAAAATATCAGATTGAATTTACTCATCCAATCTGGTTATACACATTTAAATACCTTTATAAAATGCAAAAAATAGAAATACATTAACGACTAATTAGTAATGGGCCACGACTTTTCTCAAAGATAAATAAGTCAAAAAAGTCAGCAGGTAAGAATAGTAGAGAGACATATCAATCGATTTTTAAAGCAAATATTTTAAACATTAGTCGTGTTAAAAATGTATATTTCGCGAGTGCCAAAAAATCGTGTTTTTTTTTCTCTGAATCATACGTTGACGTTAACTCTGACGTCATGACGCAAAAGAGAAATCAATCGCTTCAGAATTTGAACTACGTTAACGATCTTCAACAAGTCAAACGCCTGCCAGATTAACGTTAAATATCACAATTCTCTTCGTTATAGGGGTAAGTTATGTTAAAAAAGCCTTTAAACAAACTATATGTACTGTCAGCTAACGTGTATTCATTATAACCTGAGTATATGTAACGTAAGATCAGCTTTTTTAAAATGTAAACGTTATCTTGTTCGATTTTTAAAAACAAATACGGGTTATTAAACTGAAAGGGTTATTAAAACATTATGTCTACAACGTGAAAAATTGCGGAATTTGCTCGTTTTAGATGACTGACGGTGATTTATCTGGTGGCGAAATTGACGAGGAATTTATTCGTGAGAGTTTACAACTAAACCAACTTTTGGAGAAGATGATTGAGCAAGTAGAAAACTGTTCCGGTAAGTCGTCACAAATGCTATACTAAGAGTGTCAGTAGTATAAATTATGTTACCAAAGGAATTAAATGTTTACTTTTGTCCTCAGTGAAGTTGTCGTACATGGCCTATGACATGGTTGTACTTCGTAGCAATTCAGGCCTTGCTGAATCCATCCAGGACCTTGAGATTCAGTTCCTGCAGCTCAAAGAAGTCCTCTCTGGTCCCTCTGATCAACCTGATCTTGATGTTGAAGAGATAACTGTTCAACCAGAGTAGAGGGAGACCTTAATGTGGGGTTTAAAGATGTGTCAAATGATTTAATGTTACATTTCTGTTCTGTCATCTAACATTTGTGATTTGTGATGCTATAAATAAACACAATTGAAATGAATCATGACTGTAATTTTTTTTATGTTGTTGAATAATTTGGTTTTCTATTATTGTAATACAGTTTGATTTATTGAACCATGAGCAATAAACTGAGTTATAAATGTTTACTGCCTCATTTTCAAACTAATTACTTTCTGGTTGATCTATAAAATGATTAAATGTCTGAAGTTTTAATTGGCCATGTTTTAGCAATGATGAGATATCTAGTCATGTCAACATACATGTTCTTTTCTTCTGTGTATTTCTTGTTTACTTAGATGGACTTTCAGAAAAATGCCTGTAGCCAGGAACATGGGACCTCAGATGGCATTGATTTTATCCTGAAGCAGTTGGATTTAATGTCAGAAGTTATGGACAGACTGGAAGGTAAACTGAATTATTCTGTCAGTGAATTAATAGTTTAGTATTTGATTTCTGCAAGCCAGTGTTAACATTGTAAATTACCAATACGAACTCACTCCTCGACAAATCCACTGTTTTTGTGGTAGCTCAATTTTATTTTGGTTTTGATAGGACTCTGCCAACCTAATGTTTAGGGAAAATCAAATACCACACCAGTACTAAACCTTTCTAGGGATTTTCAACAGCATTTAACAACTAAAAACATTGTGTACTCTACCAGTTTGGAAGCCGTTATAAACTGAATATAGATATACATTTTGGGCTGCCACCTGATGGTGCAACCATTTATTTTTTTAGACTGCTTACATCAATCATTGAGTGTATCTACATGCAGTTAAATCCCTGGATAACTATGCAAAATCAGGTTTTTTTTTCACGTATCTTGTCCATATTCCCCTCTCTGATAGTAAATCATGCAAAACCACTAGAAATACATATGACAGTGGGTTACATCGATGCCTCTAAGTGAGGCTTTGTATTTCAATATCCCAAATAATTTTTCAGTTTCACTTTTTACAGTCTGTAACTATAGCCTCAATTAGCTGTTCTATGTCGGATATGCACGCACGAAAAATAAATAGATTAAGGTGTTTATAAGATATTAATTAAAAATACTTTTTTTTTCTTCATAAACTGTATTTAGCCGAAACCTGATGACAGAAACCTGTTTTCAACATTTACATGACATGGCATAAATTATCTGAGGTTAACCGGGTACTTAAACACATGCAAAATAAGAGATGAAGGCTTCTTGGGTTAGTTGTTAACAAATATTAGTGCTTAACAAAACCCAGCTCTATGTCTACGTTAGTTACTCTCTAACAACACCAACACTCAGATCATCCTCCAATCTCCACTGCATATGAACAACATATTTTATTATGCAGTAGGCATGGGGATTTCAGCTATATCTGCTTTCAAACAAGAATGTTCGACCTTTGCTATAAATGATGATGCGTCACTGCCAAAAGTTTTTATGGGCAATAAATTTAATCAAACATCGATATTACTGTAAAATGAGAATGGAGAGATTTTCATTTAGCCTGTAAGCGTTAACAGTAACCTTTGCATAATGCATAACAGAATACTTCTATTTGTGCGCTTTGATTACAGTAAACAGAACCTGTTTGTGCTGGTTCAGTCAGAGGGGAATGAGAGGGTCTTTGTGGGGAGATGTTCAACCACTGCACTGTTTTTGCAGTAGAGACCCAGCTGCTGCAATGTAACCTGACCATGTGTTTCACACGCCCGGAGAAAATGGAGATTCTGCAGACTGGTGTTGAAACTCCTGCATGGCTAAGCTGTCCACAGACGATGGAAGACTAAACCACTAAAGCAGCAGCTCAAATTCTGTAAAATATTTGATTGGGTTTAAAAAGTCCAATGTATCTAAATATTGACTGAAATGTTAAAAGGCACTCTTAATGTAAAGCTGGCTCTGTATTAATCTAATAAATGAAACTGCAAGGTTACTTGATTAATTCAGTAAAAGAGATACGTGCTTTACTACACCATTAAACTTCATGAAAGTGCCTCTGCTTCTCTTGTGTGGTCAAATCACGGCTGGATGTGTGAGACAGCATTGGCGCTGAGGGCCTCCTCTGCGCTCAAACCCTTCGATCAGAAAAAGTGGGGTCCTCTTATGGTGCAGGATCATTTCCCTTACAGTAGAGAAGAACTGTGACACACAATGTTGAAGGAATCTCAGCGAATCAACAATTAACTGATTAAAAATAGACAATGATACTTAACTTACTAGTATTAGTGGTTAATGTGATTTATCAGTTTCACCTTTAGTTATGGATGATTTAAAGTCATACATTAATATAACATAAACAAATGGAAAAAAATAACTTTCAGTATGCATTAAAAACATTAAACTATCTTGTTACTAAAGTTTAGGACTTAAACATGCGTTTCAATAGGAATTTGTTCACTTCTACCAATCAATTTCATGTATTCTTCACCTCCTATTATTCATCAAGAGGTTACTACTGCTTGGTATTAATTAAACTCCTTAAACTAACCTTAAGAAATGGAATATGAATACGCAAAAAAGGACATTTTCATTTATTCTATCCATGACTTCTTTTCTAGGTTTTATTAGACTCTTAAATGATTTATTCGTATTTGCAAATCTATGAATGCAAAAACATTACTGTGCTAAATTTACAACTACAAATCAAAATTTTTGAAAATACATTTTAGTTTGTTGAAATGAAATATTATGTTTAACTAATAAAGTTTAAAGTTAAGTCTTTTTGTTACCTACATTTTCTTGTTGTCAAAATAATAAAGATTACTCCTGCTTCATGTTATCCAATAAAACCCCAGATGTCAACTTAATCGTTCTATTTAAAGCTTTAGTGAACAAATTCACTCTCTATTGATTGGCAAACACAGAATAACATTCGAGGCAAACGTTTCAGTTATATTTTCTAAATCCAGTACCTCAGTGCCATTTAAGCCAGTTCCCAGGGAATATCCATGCTTGTTTCCAAGGAAACGGATCTGGATGTTGTACACCCTCTGCTGGTACAGCACCATGAGTGTGTACGGTTGCTCTGCGGAGCCCTTTGAGCTGTCTCTTACCAAGAAAGTACCATCCTAAAAACAAATATGTTTTACTTTTTTCTCCATTGGCACAAAAGCATTTCGTGATTACATCATTGTTCAGTGGAACTCACTTTATTCACTCTTCTTATTGAGACTTCAGCCTCTCCTCTGCAAAAATTCCCCAAATACCATTGAGCATCCAAATCCTGGGTGCATAACAACTGTGCACATAATAACTGGTATTAATGCACAGTACATATCCATTTTGCAAAAACGAATAAAGCACGAGGTGTGCTGAACAATTGTCTTTGTGTAGCATCATTGCCAAACAAGTCTGAGTTAAACAACAGTGCCATCTCGTGGATAAAAAGTAATAAACATGTTTGTATTGTAATTTTGTTCACCTGGTTCACATCTTTTACTTGTGAAGGTGATGGAGGAGGGTTGAGCATGTGTTCCATAGATCTGTGGTGAAGAGTCTATTTAATTAACTTTATAAGCATATTATTGCTGTCCATCAGGATACTGACCTTTTTGTGGGTGAGGTTGGTAGTTTGGTTATCATTGGAGAAGGTTTTCCTGCTGCTAGTATCATGATTGAGCTTTAAAATTGGTATAGTGGTATACAACTAATACGAAGAAAAAGAACGCTACCTGATATCTGATTTGTATGTTTTGATGAGCCAGGCTTCTTACTACGATCCACTTGTGGAATTGCTGGAGCAGGTTTGACTGTGGATATAATTTACTGAAAATACTGAGGAAATGCTCTATGAATCTATAACAATGGAAGATACTTATAATTACAATTATTTGGAGGAATTATTGGCCTGTGTGGTGAATGATCTGGTCGGGACTGTGGTTTCTGTATCTGTAAATAAGGTTAGACAGTTTTTAAACTTGCGGTCACATAAAAATTGTTGACTTGTATTTTTCTCACTCACATTCAAATGAGCTCTGCCAAGACTTTTTGAAGTGTTGTTTTGAGGTTTTGCAGAGCCACGAGGACCACTGTCTGCACAAAGCACGATACAGCATTTTGTGAATTTCTGTTTATAAATGGAAAGCAAAAAACCGAAAGGTATTCTGTGCTACCTATGTAATCACCATCACACATAGGTGTAGCTTTGAACTGTGTGTGCAACACTTGTGTCTCACTAGGAGGAGATTCATAATCATCATCATCTTCACTTATGTGGGAGGCTGCACACATGAATTTCCTTTCACATTTATTTTCAGGTTCCTTGTAGTCATCGGGTTCCTCATAATCCTCTTCACTAGTTTCCTCCTCCTAGAAAAGTAAAAATAAATTGCAAATGTTGAGCTCCAAAACATGTTGGTTACATTTTTTTTAAACATAAGAAGAAACTTACAAATTCATCTGAATACCAATCTCTTTGATGAGATTCTACTTTTGTGCAAAGATAAACCATTTAAGAAACATTTCTCTGAGATTTCAAAAAATTTATGTTTTAATGGATTTAAAAGTTACCTTGATTTCTGGCCATCAAATCAGGTCTATTCGATCTTAAACAATATGAAAGTTGTTAAGAAAGTCAAACTCACATTTATTTCCAAGTCAATAAAACCTTGCACTTGATGCGTTAATGATTATTTACAGGTTTTCTAGTGCAGGAAACATCCTGACCTCCTTATTAGTTGTGTTCTAGAAAAAGATAGAAATGAGAGTTATTATTATTTTTTTAACAACAATTTCAAACAGTAGTTTGTTTGCATACTTAATACTCACTTAATACATTTAGTGCCTGCTAAATGCATGAGTATTTTTGTTAGATAAGTTTTTAGATAAATTAGTTTTAAAAACTTTTATTGTTTTTACTTTTAAAAATACGGTCATTTTTAATAATTTGTGTTCATTTAGATTTATTTTAAATTTGCAAGTATAAACTCTTATTTCGTCAAGAAATGGCATTTAAAACAGGTCCAAGTTTATAGATAGAAAACATTGAATTAAAGAACATTGTGATGTTTTTGTCTTGTTTATGTGCATAACAACCCCTCTATTTTTACTATTAAGGAGAAAAATAATGAATCAACGATGTTAAAAACCATATAAGAGTGTCCGTATAAGAGTGTCACCCTTGCTCACAACCCACTTCACACTAGAGTTCTCTCTCTCTTTCTCTCTACACAAATCTACACTAACGAAAACGATTTTATTATTTAGGAAACATCAATTATTAAGGAAATTCTCTCTTGTATATTAAGATGAAATTCAACTTACCTTTTTTAGAAAGTTAACCAATATTCCAGAGTTCCTCTTTTTCGCATTTGACTCGGATGAAAAATTCATTGTAATTTAGTTTTTTTTTCTCATATAGTATATCGTATAAATCTATTTTCTTGAAATATTTTTTCTCCTGCGGAAAAGATTGTGTTAAAATATCTGGTTTTTGGTGGAAAGATTGAGTTCTGTTAAAGTTGTACTACAGCTCTTGTGCTTGTGGCTAGCTGGTCTGAGACAGTGAGGATATTTTAACACAAAATGACAAGCTGTCAGATCTCTGTTTCCTGTCACTTTGAATAGAGGAAGTTTCTAATGACCAAAGATCATAAAAAATGCAAAAGCCCAGCTATTTACAGAGGAGGATTTGAAATGTAACACTGTATTTGTGCACAACTGCACTTAAACATAAACATCTGAAGATGCTGCATGTTTGTGTAATGCCATTCTAATGTTTGCATTGTCTTGCATGTTTTATCCACATATCATGTGCTTCAAATGAACAATCATACAGCGCAATGCACATCCCTGGTGCCTATTCACCTGCGTTGCATTGCACTTTCCAAACAGAAAAAGGAAACATGCCTTCAGGGAACAGAACAGCGTGCCATTTTAACACCAGGGTGTGAGGTGAATGCCCTCATCAGTCAAGAACCAGCCAGTGGGGACGCTAAAGGGAAGTACCCCCCAGGGGGCTTTCCAGAGTTTGTCTCTTAGCTAATAAAAGCAAAATGAACTTTTATTGAATAATGTTTTAAAGATGGTGTCAATGATACCCAGATACACTCTTTGTTTTACCATTTATTGACAAATGTAAGCCAGAATTTTAGATTTTGGGTTCTTTAAATAACATGTGATTTATACATTAATGACTCCTTATGATTCAGCCAGATAATGACCTCCATTAGCTCAACCTTGTCGGTGAAAAGAAAGCCAAGCAGATACTGTCAGTAACTTCTAATTAATGACCATCATGTTCAAGAGTGTTGTTAGCTTGATGGAGATAGTTGCAGTGCTGTAGAAGTTAAAACAGCATTCCTTGTCTCAGTTATTTACAAGCGCAGTCCTCAGTTCTAAAGGAAATAGTTCTTTTGTGGAGGGGAATGGACTGGGGTTTTGAAGTCTGTTAACTAAAGGGCTGCGCTGAACTCTATTCTTATGTAAGGTCAGTAAAATAAGAGACAAGAGGGGATAGTATGGGGCCATTGCTGTGATGACAACAACATGATACTGTATTTGAGGGGTTGGCAACTTTGTGCCTTATTCATCAGTTCTCACCAGGGTGGCCTGGGAAAAAATGTAGCATCCTGAAAGCAAATATACATCTGCGGGGAGTGGATTGTTTGTTTTTGCTGGTAAGAGTTGTAAAGTGATGTGAGTTTTTTTTTTTTTTTTTTGTATTTTAAGGCAGCGATAATACTGGATGGTTAACTGTTGCAGTGATGGTGTTAAAATTATTTTCTTGTGTCTAAGCAAGACAATGTTGTCAAGAGCTGTTTTGGGGTTCAGTATGGCAAAGTTCCGTTTAATAGATAATAAAATAAACTGAAAAAAATGCTCTATAAAGATTTTGCCCGGGCTGTTTTGTTTTGAAATGTGTGAGTATTCAAGCAAATGAAGTTCCTATTTTCTCAGTCCCACCCACTGTCTTCTCAACTCAGACCCCCACTGGAGCAAATATCCCATCATTCATCGGGCCAGACGGTTGGGCAGATTTATGGCATTTCCCACTGAGAACATTTTCTATGCATCTAAAACAGGCAAATTGCGTGAGAAATCTGCTGATAAAGTGTATCAAAACACGTCAAACAAATAATATAGTTAGTCCACATCTTCATACTGACTTCACAATATTCTTTTTTTTTTTTTCAAACAAACACGCTGATAATACAGCTTTAAAATTTAAATGTATCCTCCAATCTCGACTATAATGGGATGTTTCCCTGAATCCCTTTGATTTATTTTCATTCATCGCGGAACTTCCGCAGGTGTGATTGCGTACACCAACACAGAGGTTACGCGGATTAACATGCCAAACACCTTCCAGCCGTGGTGTGTTTTCTGCTGGCTTTGTCTTTCTCTTTTGTCACCGGGCAGCCCTCGGCCCCTAGCCCACTGTCCGTACTTCAAAGTGCGTCTTAGTCTCGACTAGGCAGGCGCCGATGGATGTGCCAAAAGTAACAGGGATAATCTCCTTAAGTGAACTCATTAAATAAACGTTACTAATTAATACCCGTATTGGATTTCTCAAGGGGGGTATCTCTGTTTGGCGGCGCGTGCCCGAGTCAGAGAAAACCCGGGAAATGAGGTTTGGTTTTAGCCTTTTTCAAGCAGTTTAGATAACAACGTGAATGAGAAAATTGATAGTTATTTAGATTTTATTGACAATGTAGTCACCGTGAAACTCCACTATATGCGTTATTTAGTGGTGTTTCAGTTGTATTACGACTCATGAAATATTGCGTCCAAATCCGAATACTGATACTGCACCCTTAATCAAAAATACTCATAACGTACGTACTTTTTAGTATGTTAGACGAGAGTGTGAACTATCTGGGACACACTAAAACGCCATATGAGGGAAAAAAAACTTACCTCTTTCTTGCTCGTTCCTTCTTGGGAACTATAAATATAACACTTACTCTGTTACTATTTTTTATTTCTGTACTTCTTCTTTTAAAAATGAGTCGTCCCTCCACCCAAGTAAAATTCAAATCCGGGCACTGCTCGGCTCCTTTTTTTATATACGATACATCATTGGACACATCATTGTCTTAAAGGCTCTAGCAGCACGTGACCACAAGAAAAACTGTATTTAAGTATGTTTACGTTAAAATGAACTTCTTTTAAGCACTGGTTTTGAGTTGTGGTCTCTTGGATAGCAAAGTTTTTGTGCAAATATTGAGACCATGCTGTTTTCAACAGAATACACAATAATTCTCCTTATATATGATCATCCCATTGCGTTTCTCTTTTTGTCATAATTTTCTAAAATGTTTAGAAATTCTGTTAAGTACTTTTACAAAGTATGTCAAAACAATATAACGGTCAACGTATGCTCAAATCTGATGATCAAGAATCAGTTTTTTTATTAACTGATTGTAAGTTTCACAAATGGCATAATCTGAAAAAAAAAACACCTTAGTTATTATTCCAAATCAATAGTTTAACATTTTCTTTAATCATGGGTATTTAATGTTTCAGCCATATTTAGTTTTTATGCAACAGCTATAATATAAAAATCTAGTCATAGATTTGCATAATATTTATTTATTTTTAAAACAAAGGCCCATTTTGCATCCACCCTAGTCTCCTTGTAGAAAAAGTGAATGTTTTCAAACGTGTGCAGACACAATCAGACCATTAAAGTTTTTACGATATACTTTAATAGACACTTATGTACAAAAGAAATATTTAAAATCACGTAGGAAAGTGCATGTTTCTATAATAGTATTTCGATCTGCTAGTGTTTAGGTCCTCGAGCTCTGCGTCTATGAGAAGCTTGTGCTCCTTGTCTGCGCGCGCACACGTGCTTGACGGTGACCTGGGAGCAGTTCTCGCACTTCACCGTGCAGCACCAGTGGAACTTGCAGTTGCAGCTGCTCACGACCTCCGAGCGCCTCTCTTCCACCCGTAAGCCACAATCATGACACAGTCTCCGGCAACTCCTCTTCTCCCATTGGCTGAGACTGTCCCCGTGCAACAAGCACTCTCTGCCCTCTGTGCCAGGAAGACCAAGGCTCTGGTTCTTAGTGCAGTAATCGGGCGAATCCTCCAGATATAGGAGTTCTGTCCGCGAGATGGAGCCAAACGCATCAGACAAGGCTACTCGGTTGTCTGCGCTGTTGCCCGCGCGCATTCGTCTCTTGTCCATATCCAGTTTTTGAGCTTGATCATGTTTCACTTTCAGGTAATTTCCAATCTCACGCAGATCAGACAGCTGCATCCAGCACGTTTGCATTGAGCAACTTTCTGACATGCCATGGCACCTGCAGATCCTCTTCATGGTCGACTTTACAGCCTACAACGAAAATTACATTAAAGACTTTTCTTTCTTGAAGCATCTAAAACTTTTTAATAAAAAAATATAACACCACAAGTGAGGATAACCAATTTTTTTGTCTTAAAGGTATTATTTTATTTATTTATTTATATATATATATATATATATATATATATATATATATATATATATATATATATATATATATATATAACACATATATATATAACACATATATATTGGAGACCCCTGGATTAGCCATGAGAAGTAGTATCTATATATTAAAACGTTTATACTTAAAAGGCATACTACTTCTCATGGCTAATCCAGGGGTCTCCAAACGTGAACTAAATAAAAGTTAATTTATATTGATAAGGATAAATATATTCAGATTACAACTTGTTAGAGTCGAGATGTTCTCATTGGGGTTTCTTTATAAAGAAAAGTAATACAGTGCCAGATGGTTGCAGGGTGAATGCAAGCATAATCGAATAAAAAGTTTGTTAATCGCATTTTTAACTTACCAAACGCCCAGCTTCGTTGTTATGAAGATTAACAGCTGCTCTGGAGTCTTGTCCAGTCTCCAGTGCATCCACGTATTGTTTAGAAATCCTCTCTCCAAATTCCACGTTGTCGCTGCATCCTCCCCAAAGCCAGCCACGACCCCCTGAAAGTTGCATCCCGTTAGATGAGTGCATCGTGTCTGAAAGACCAACCCCCATTTCCCTTTTTATTAAAACATATGTAGAACAAAAGATACAGTTTGATATAGCACTTACCAAATTTTCCATTCCTCGAACTATCGCATCCGCAGTCGTCCAGATCTCCAAGACTGCAGTTTCTAGTGAGAGTGTACATAACCCCGGCAGCGCTTATAGCATGGAGAAATGACGTCTCTCTGGTTGCTATAGTGAAACAATACAAATTAAGTTTAATCTAGGCAATGTGTGATTTTGTGTTAAGAGATCAACATGAACAAAACCTACCACTTCTAAATCCTTTATGAGAAGCAATTTGCAGTGCGCTCTCTGGACAATTCCATCTGTGCCATGCGAACTGATGTTTGCACTCACGAATCCCACTCTGCGCCCCGACTTGCACACTGCTCGCGTAGGTTAGATGAGCCTATAGCCATCAAAAAGAGAAGAAACAAGGTTCATGCAAAAAAGGTGGCTCCAATAATAGTTGGCTTCTGAAACAAAACGCAATACCTTTTGTCCAGTCATCAGTACGTTTTTCATTGCCCTGTGAAGCAAATGGAGAGAGGAAAACGAGTTGTAATCACACAACGAATTATATTTATTTGTATTACAAATTAACTGATGCATTCTCACCATGCGTGTCCAAGAAGAGCTCTATCGCAAAGGAAAAACAAAAAGGTCCAAATGAACAAGTCAGCCATTGTTTTAGATCCACGGCTGTAAAGCAATTGAAGCGATGCTGATTCGTAAAAGTGATGAGCCATCATGTACTTATACTCCTCCCAATGAGCTCAGTAAGCAAAACACCTTTTGTTAAAGGTTTTATGCAAAGCTATTGGCTACAGCCAAGGAAAGAAACGCCCCTAGACAACTTCAAAGGATATCAATACACTTCTAGATCCCAAAAGACTTGGGTTCCTGCATGCATAATTCAAGCGATTTTACATTTCACCAATAAACTTTCGAACCAGACAACCAGAAATTGTTTTGTTAATATTTAATAACCATCCCAGAACAATTTATTAGATACACGTCGTGATAAATAAACAAGAACATTGTGATAAAAATAATTGCATTAAATAACTTCCAGAAGAAGCGGATCTCCAAAAGCCACCTTTGAATTTTTACACCCAATTAAGTGATACATACATGGTGTAAACAATCCAAACAACTTTTCTACATATTTGATAAATAGTGGCCAAATCTTAAGAACGAAAAAGTGCGAAAATAACTTTGAACTGAGTTTGTCCATCCTATATTTGAGAGAACATCGTGCAGTGTCACTTGCTTGTTTCCTCACGCAAAGCCGGTCCAAAATATCTTAAAATAATCACATAAAATGCTATTTACATTAGAAATACAGCCATCTTTTGTTTCGTTTAAAAATATCAGTTCATCTGTTACGCGTTTGGTGTCTTCTGCGCGAGTGGTTGTGCGGTCGGCGGTTTCTGTGCTTTTTTGCGCAAAAGTATTTCGTCACGTTTTGAGTGCATGTTTCGCATTTGACAGTGCAGCACCAGTGAAATTTGCAGTTGCAGCTGCTGACAGTCTCAATTTTTCTCTCCTCCACTCTCAGGCCACAGTCGTGGCAGAGGCGCCTGCAGCTTCTTCTTTCCCACTGAGATAAGTTCTTGCCGCTTTGTAGACATTCCCTGCCTTCGGTTCCATATAGTCCCACGCTGAGGTTTTTCACGCAGTAATCGGGGGATTCTTCCATATAAAGGAGTTCTGTGCGCGAAATGGCACTGAACGTGTCCGTGATTGCGCCTCGATTATCCGCGCTGTTACCTGCCCTCATCCGGATTTTGTCCATCTCCAGTTTTCGAGCTTGATAATGCTTGATTTTCAAATAGGTGCCAACGTCTCTGAAATCAGCAAGCTGCATCCAACAGGTCTGAATACTGCAGCTTCCAGACACCCCATGGCACTTGCAGGTCCTTTTCAGTGTTGCTTTGACGGCCTAAAACAGAAACATATTGTGAAAATGTGAAATACAAGAATGTTTTTTAACCATACCAAAAATAAAACAGTGTTGACTTACAAGTAGACCAGCTTCGTTGTTGTGGAGGTTGACTGCTGCACGAGAGTCCTGGCCATTTTCCACTTTATCCACAAACTGTTTGGCGATTCTTTCTCCAAAGTCAACATTGTCACTGCAGCCTCCCCAAACCCAACCGCGACCGCCTTCATAAATACAGGAAGAAAAAAAAACAAGTTAGCAAATAACTAATATACGAATACAAAAAAACAGACGACGTATATCTTACCAATTTTCCCAATTTTTGAGTCATCGCAGCCACAATTATCGAAGTCTCCCATGCTACAGTTCTTTGTCAACGTGTACATCACTCCAGCAGAACTTATTGCATGAACGAAAGCGGTCTCTCTGGTGGCTAACGAAATAGATCAAATAAATGCTGTTAAAAAGGCTCGTGTCAACTTTACTTAAAAATTTGCATTTGGTCAATTTGGCTTGACTTTTGAAAACTGTATATATGTCTTTCTAAATTAAACCTCATTTGTAAGCTTTTTAACGATCAATATAATTTCGTGATATGTATAATATGTAATAAAATGTATAAAAGATATGTATAATATGTACGTGATAGGTGTAATTTCAATATAATATACCTCTCCGCAGACCGTTATGCGTGTGTAAAATCCGCAGGCTCTCCGGACAGCTCCACCTGTCCCAGGCAAACTGATGTTTGCACTCTTCGATCCCCTTTTGAGCCCCAACTTGCACACTCTTTGAGTATGTGAGGTACGCCTGATGAATGCAAAAGCAAACTTTCTTTAGAAACTATGCAAAAATACAGTTATAAGCTTAAATCAAAGAGCTCAATCTAAAAAAAAAAAAACATATTACCTTTGGTCCCGTTACCAAGAAGTTATTCACAGACCTATAAAGAAAAAAAGCATGTACATAATTCGTTTTGACGAATACAAAACTATTATTACTAAATGTAAAATCAATATTTACCATGCTGTGGTCGACAGAATATGACAGCACACTGACATCACCAGCGACGCAAAAAGCTGGCAAGGATTCATCGCTGCGTGCGCGACTCCTGATTCGTCGACGCTCCCTTCTTGTGGAGATGCAAAGCACAAACACTGAGAGAGTATCCAGAAGGAACAGAAGACAAGTGACTGAGAGCTTGAACTAGCTTGGCATTTATACCTGTCGCTGACCCTGGGTGACAGGCTTCTGCCAACATTTGACAATTCGTCGTGAAAAAAGACGTCGACCTCCTCACTGAAATTGTAGACTAATTGCACTTCAAAGCATTAACACGTTTCTCCAAGCCCTTCAGCCTTTCATTAGGCTATTATTCATGCATGAGAGCTGTTTTACAGGTTAAATTAACTTTAACACAACTAGGTTAAATTGTGTGTCTTCATTAACCTAAAGCTCCAGCATTTTTTCGGAATGCGTTTTGTATAGTACGGTCTGTTTAAATAATGAGCATTCCAGCTTTTCACGGGTTCAATATCAGATTTAACAATTCAAAGGCTCTGCTTTGTGTATTCCTGAATCTAATTGTTTATTCCGAAACGTAACATGCATGATTTGGGCATTCGTTTTTTTCTTCAGAGAAACTTTTTTCATCAGACTAAACGATTAAATTGAGATAAGAATGCATGGAGGGCTACATGTTTTAGGCTGCAACATCAAAGCATGAATTCATATTGCTTTGGTTTTAAAACTAAGTTTTAGTGCTTGGTTTGTGCTTTTCTGTTTTGGTTAAGTTTTCCACCGGGAAATGACACTTATATGCCAGGGGCTGCTCGACATTGTGTACAAATAGCAATAAAATCATTGGGCTCCGTTCGCTAAGGGCCATGCAAATAACATGCAACACGTCTACGCCTCTGACACTCTGGTGTTAAGAGAAGACCAGCTGATACCAACGCTTGGGAACAAATCTGGTGTGAAAGTGTCTGGAAATGTGATCGAATTCTTGTCTTCAGCCTCCAAAAGAAGCTACAAAGACAGCCAGACAATTGTCAATCACAAAACGTAAGCATGTAATCTTTTATACAGGTAAATTAAAAGTTGTTTGCGAGCTAGATTTTTTCATTGGCCTAAGTGCTGCCGTAACACAATTCAATCATTGGTAATTTAAGCTAATTCACGTTAAGTTCTAATTTGTCACCAGGGGATCAACGGCTGAGCGGATTGAACAATGGAATAATCATTGGAGCCATCATATTTCATCAGTTTACTTTCGATGACTTTTGCAATTAGTTAATACGCTATATGGAGATGTGATTTCAGACCCAGCCGCTCGTGGAAGATTAATTGTTGAAACCAAGCATTGATATCTTCGAATCAAATTGTTCGCCACTCAAAATCCCTTTTCACGACAACATGTTTTTGATGGTCGGATAATGGTTTAACCGTGGCGTTGACTTGATAGACAATGGAGGGGCGACCAAGTGGGGATAATCCCCCTAATTGGACATCGGCATCATCAAGTCTAAAAGCGGCCTGAAACCTAAATTCCCACACCTACTTGTCACAAAACAAACTCATAAAAATGATTTGATCCGCGACGACCTGAGCACCCACAAACACCTCCGTGTGTGTTTCACTGAGGAACAAACTGAGGGCAGCCCAAATTTACTTGGGTCCATGGTTTAACGTGCGTAAATAACAATTAAACACAATTCTTTGAAACGCTCTACACGCCGCACTAAAATTTCCAGAACGAACTGGATTCTGGGACCTGACTCACCTTGCTGCACAGCTGATCCATTTTGAAGAGCTACTCGAGCTCAGGTGCAGCTCATTAGCCTTTGTGACTTTTCCTCAGGAGTTAGAGATCACGTTAACGCGTGTTTAAAAATTTGGAAAACATTAAAACCGAAGACAAAATGTTGTTTGTCTAATGTTCGTTCAAACGTTTCATCAGATGGGATTCGGCGCTTGTAAAAACATCCGACCAAAAATAGGTTACGCTGTTACATGAAATTAAACTGTTTCCTTGGGTTCGTCATAAATATACGATTTCGAGTAATGTTCATTTTTATATGTGACACATGCTGCAATATCTGCTGAACTTTAAATTAAACAAAAAATGTCAGTGACTTTGAGGGTACATTTCAAATCAAGCATGCTACTACTAGAGTACAGAGTTGTACATAGTTTATTGGCCTATATAAGGCTTAATTTGTGGGTTAACGTGTTTAATGTCTTTTTTTATTTTGTGGTGGTGTCCTCTTTTAATTAAGCAACTTTAAGTCCTCTTTTAAATAAGCAACTCGTGTTCACTTTTCCAAGCGTGGAAAACATTCACCACGTTTTCTCCAGAAAAGGCTGCGCAAGTAAAAATAACTTCACTGCATTTGTTTTTGCTATGCCGAGCTTGTAGAGGTAAAAAGTCATAAAGCAAGTTGAAAATTTATGCAGCATAGGAGTTGGGCAGGAACAGTGACTCCAGCTCACAAACTCCAGTTTAAAGCAGACTTTCACCCGCACCTCATCAGCAGGTGTTAATTGTAAAACTGGAATAAAATTGTAAAAGTCTAATTTCAGATAGTCAAATACTTTGAGAAATTAAAAAAACAGTGCTCTCCGCAATCTTAAGGCCTATATGTACATATAACTTCAGATACCTAGTCAGTGAAAGGAAGGGACATTCTGTGTTGATATAACTCAATAATTAATATTCAGGTGTGAGGCAAAGGTGTTTACAATAGCGCCCCTACTGGTAACATCACAGTATAGTCCTGCTTTTTATTATGGAGGATGTATAACATGTCTTGCATTTGAAATAAACTCTAAATAACTCTTTATTTAGCAAACTACTTTGAGTTCTAGGGGAAATTAAAAAAGTGAAATTCATAAAAACTTTTATGGGCAAACAATTAATAAGGCGATGAAAAAGGCTTACTGATTATGCTCTGAAATGTGAAACGAGTCAGTATTTTAAACAATATGAATGTTCCTAGTTATAGTTTATAGTATCTTTAAAATTGGTTAACCTTTTTGGAACTTAACTAAAAGCATCTCTAAAAGCATATAAGCTCTAACAATGCACATGAATCACATGAATTCATACTGTCCATGTACTGCCGTGCATTCATTATGTAATTTAAGAAAACTTAATTCAGGAAAAATCATTAATGTCCAGGAGACCTGCAAGACATACTTTTAGAATTTGCAAATATTTCATGAAAGCAAATACATATAAAAAAAAACCTTTTTAAAGATGAGTCACATTAGGCCTTGTATTAATATTGTTTTATTTTATGATTGAATCCACGTATAAACAATAAAAACAAAATTTTATTTTAAAACCCTGTCTCTAATACCCCTACACCACTTCCAATTATAAACCCCAGTGACTCTAGTTGCCATGGTAACAATGAATCACATGGGGCTACAGCACCCTTTAAACACAAATAATGGTTGTAATCTCAGCCCCATCAGAGGAGACATGTTTTGTGCTTGTCTTCTTGATGTTTCAGTCATGGAGTGGCATCTCCTTTCCTCTCCTGTTCAATCGCTGAAAAAAGATGAACATTAATAATGATTATTTTAAGCTCTGCAAGAACAACTGCATTCATTATGACAGTAAGCTTCTTAAGAGATAGATGGAGAGAGATGTGTTTTGAAGGATGATCAAGCTCAGAATTATTGAACGTTCGATGGTTTTACTCTTGAGAAATTCTGCAAGCAGGATTAGCTCTGCACAGCAATGCTGATAGAGGACTTTTAGCTGACAGCCGTGCTGACATGAGGCATTCAGTGTGTCTGTAAACTAAAAGGGGTTTAAAAAGATGGCTGAAACATACTAAAAAATAATGAGACACTGCAGTGAAGAAAACAGACGAAGCAGAGAGCATCACCACACCCTAAAGAGTGGACACATCACATGCTTCAGTGAAATCACTCACTCTCTTTGGTGGGCAGTGGGTTCTTCTCTTTTGTCTCCGTCTTCTTCAGCTTGGTTTTGTCAAACTTGGCGATTTCTGTGAGGTCTGGTTTGTCAGACATATTTGCTGTCAGAAAAGACAACAGATGTAAGATTGACCTTGGTTTTACCTCTTGAGCACAGAACTAAATTTTGTGATTCATCACAAAATTATTTAAACCAATTCACAGTATTGTTAAAATGCAATACTGCAGGTAATTGCGTCTTCAAATGAATGCTGAATTTTCCGGATGCATTAGTGTTACCTGTGTTTTAAGGACGTCTTTCGCAGAAACGACATGTTCATGTGTGATGCTAGTGGTAGCACATGTGTGTATCATGCCCCACAGTTAACCGCCCACTAAGCCACATTAGTATTAGCATGTGCATTCCCATCAAATCTTTCCCTCTTCGCTAACGCTATATGTTCATGTTCTGTCCAGATCCTATATTTCTCAACATGAATCATCCTATTCTCTTTCATAATGGACTACAGTGACTAATAGCTTCCATTTTGCTGCCTTTCTCCATTCTCTGGCTTTGGCACATGCACCTAGAATGCTTTACTCTCCTGCAGTGTTTAGACTAATGTTCTTAACATAAAAGATCACCAGATTCGCTACTACATGCTGGATAAAGGGCTTACCGTATGGCATTAAGAGGGTGGAGTCCACTGGCTGCTAGGAACAGATGAGGACAGTTTGTGTGTGCCTTTTTCACACTGCGTCTGCTGCTGTCTGTGTCCGCTTGGGCGTGGAATCATCATAGAGAGAGAGAGAGAGAGAGAGAGAGAGAGAGAGAGAGAGAAGAGAGAGAGAGAGGAGAGAGAGAGGAGAGAGACGAGAGAGAGAGAGAGAGAGAGAGAGAGAGAGAGAGAGAGAGAGAGAATAGATTAAATGTAAGGTATACACAAAAAAATAAGGATTATGGTTTTGTTTTATATATACACTGAGTTGGTGATCATATCTCAAACATTTGAATCTTCCTAGTAAGCCATGTAATTAAAAATGAAGTTGTCTGTAAACTTTTAGAAATAAAGAAGCAAGATGTATACTACCAAAGACTGAATGTCTGAAAGAGCATATGGGCACCAATTATTTTATGGCCTCTGATATCAACGTCAGCAGACAAGGTTATGATTATGAACAGCTAATAGATATACTAGTTACACTTTTTTTATACATAATATTAGTTATGTTTTTTTGATGATGTAACTTATTTCACACAGGGTTTACAAAGTAAGAGTCAACATGTTCTGGCACCCACATTTGATAAAATTAATTTTAACTGCTTTTAAAATAATAAAGTTATTATGTTACAATTTTAGATAATAGTAAAGCAGTAAAATTTGTATTTGTTTTTGGGTCACTGAAGTATGTTTACTGCTGCTTTTGTCATGTAATGTGAAATATTTCATCTCAATAAATAAATAAATAAATAAATAAATAAATAAATAAATAAATAAATAAATAAATAAATAAATAAATAAATAAATAAATAAATAAAAAGTGACACATTGAAGTGGGCATGCAAATGTAAAAATTAATCTTACTAGGTTGATTTCACTTAAGTTCACATTAGGACATAAACCTTTTATGTATTGTTTTTTTTTAGGGGAAAAGCAACATTTATCTGTCACCAAAATAATTTAAAAACTAGTTTTAAACTCAAGAAATAAAAGAAACAGGGAACATACCTATACAGTGAGTTACAGTGGCATTCATATTGTCATGAATTCCTCTTCAGACCTGGATTTTTTTTCTAGGTCTTAAAACTTTCTATGAAGTTGTTATTTGTAGCTCTATATGATAAAGATCCTAGAGAAAGTAGTATACAAATAGAGAAATGTGCTTTAAAACAAACCAACAAAACTCGAGTTAAATGTTATGTTTAATCTGTGCACGTCAAAATATATCTATACATGAAAACAGAACCCTTCGATATTTTCTTTTTTGTGTTTGTAGAAAGGTGCTGTCATTGGTTGATTTTTTTTTCATCTACAGAATTGAACGTACTGAGTTTCCTTGCATGGTTTGCATTACAAAAAGAGTCCAATACTAGGAAAATGATTACTTTGACAGAAATGTTTCAAACATAATACATATCAGAAGAGATATACAAAATACATATTTTCAAAGAAGACAATGGTGTGACTTTGCACCAGCAGATGGCAACATTGTATTCAACTTTGTAAGTGATAAATTAAAATTCTATCCCTACTGAGCACTCTTTATTTATGCACAATTCAGCTCAAACCTGGGCTTAAATAAAGATGACGATTAAAGTTTAAGTGTATATTAAATGCAAACTATGCTGATTTTTTAAGCAAACTAAAATGATTTTAAAGAGCAGCAGCCTTTACATTGTCAGTTTGTCAAAGCAGTCCATAGCAGTCTGTTGAACAGCGCCCTATACATAATTAGGGTGTTGATGTTTTACTCTTGTGATTATAGCAAATGTTAATTTATTCGCAAAAAATATCTTCAAACCCACAAACAAAAATCTGACCAATTTGACCGTTTCAGTCTTACACTGCTTTTGTTTTGGAACAACCGAACAGCTCTAAAAGTACACCTGTACACAACCATTTCATTTAATGAGCTTAAAGTTTCATTAAGCTAGTGCCATCTTTCAGGATGTGCCAACATCTTTCATCAGACAATTGAGCTGGCAGAATGCTAGCTCCATCCATAACCTTCTGTCTGGCTCAAGCTCCTTCCATTAACCTTTGAGCTGTAAATGCTAACAGTTAGGTGGTGAGGGCCAGATTCTATTGATAAGGTCAGCCAGACATCCCATTTACCTCATGAAAAGGCCAGAACCAAAAAAAAGAGGCTTTCATGCTTTACCTAATTCACATCAGCCCTTTTCTTCAGTGAGCTTTTACTGAAAGTGTTAAGGCATTATGGCTGGTCACCACTGGGTGGCAGTAGAAGCATGCATGTAAACTGTGCCATCAACCCATGGCTGATGGTTGAACATCTTCAATAATGAAGTCTAATAAATTAACAAAATATTTTTGAAAAAATCTTGAGTTGTGAGCTGGGTATAGGGACAAGGGTTTAGTAAAAGCATAAAAAAATGTACAACAATAATACTATAAAATGTTCTTTCACCAGGAAATAGATAAGGATGTGACTAGCTGTGTGCAATGTTGCTTTCTAAGACAGAATCTGATTATAAGGACCTGTTGCACCCATTAAGAGCAGCCTATTAAAAGGGTTGCTAATGAGCGATAATGTTCGTTGAATAGCAACTCCATTATGAGCATGTGGGTTTATGGTGCAGTTTACTAAATGAAGGCACATAAGAGCTTTGCCAAGTAAAAAAAAAAAAAAACTGGAAGAGGATATGCTAATAGATTTTCTTTATTTGTTGGTTGTTTGGTTTCTTTCCTCGTGAGACTGCTATCATCAACCTGATATTTTGAGGACAAGCACAACATACATTTTTTGTCTACTAGGCCTTTAAAAATGTTTAAAAAACCTTTTCTGTTGTAAAAATGCTCAAAACACTTGAAAAACAGCATATGTTGCCGGCGTTATTTATTATGGAAGTAATGTGATCATGTTTATAGATTTTTTTTTCTTCTGATTGATCGTTTTGATCCAATAGTTCTCTGTATTGTTAAAAACCTTGCCTGTTCAGTTGGTTGTGCTTGCTTCTACAGTATGATTTTCTTGGACTCTCAGGGCACCTGGATCTGAAGAATTGAACTCTATGAGTCACCGAAGTCATTAAGCTAAAAATTTGTTCGATTTCACTGTTTTAGTCTCATCCAATCATTGCTTTTCTTTTGGAACAACAGAAAATGCAGCTTTTATTGAATGAAAAAGTGACTTGAAGGTAAATTAGACCTTTGCTGCATAGTCCTCTAATGTTTTGATATATCACGGCAAGGTTGTATCCACAAAGTGATATGATGTGCTATCAACCCCACCGCAGTTGAGCTTATTGTGGTAATGGAACAAGTTTTGGAGTTTACTCATGAGGTTAAATAATAATAAATCTCGCAACATTTAAAAAGCTCATCATCGGACAAACCTCCTGTATCCCGTGTTTTCTGTGATTTTCTGTCAAAGAAGGCACAATTGGGACTATTTTAGCAAAGCTTTGGAACAGAGGAATGTTTTCCACATCACTGACTCCCCAACACATTTAATAGAAATTTTAACTTAAACTAATCAACACAATGAATTAAAACAGGATTTGCTGTGTGTCTTGTTTCAGATTTGTTGACTCCATATTTAAATTATTAGTTTCTGACAGTGTAATTTAAATATAAGCAGATTAGCACCTATCATGGTTCAAGTCTGAAAGATTACTATGGTAAGGAATCCAATAATGGCTGCTGACTCTTATTCTGGCTTTAATAGGTTTCTTTTTCAGTTATGAAATGGATATGTTCTAAAACTGTTCTAAAAAGATTTGTCACAAAAATAAGCCAAGGTGAACTAACAACGAGCAGTTACGTTATTATGTTTGGTAAATGACAATTGATCACATTTCTGTTGTTCTGCACAACTATAGACCATAAAAACATGAATGTAGTGTCTTACGTCACCCAAGGTAATTGCAGAGAGCATTGAAAGCTCAACTTTTGGCAAAGACAGGTATTTTCTTGTAGGAAATTAATCACAGACAGCCAAAAATGGTCAAAAAGCCAATATGTGGGGTGAAAAAGATGAAATGAAAACTTATAGTGACTCTCATCGAAGCTGGTTAATATGCACATCTAAATGTAGCTTATATATTATATATATAGAGTGAAAGAGAGAGTGAGAGAGAGAGAAAATTGTGCTATATAATTGTGCTGTTTAGTAAGACCTCACGATTAGTCGAGGAGTTTCAGTTTCAATCGCTTGCATTTACGAATAGAGAGAAACCCTCCTGTTGTTCATCCATTCTTCTGCTGAGATCTAATCATTTCAGAATGTTCTTTTTCTGATTAACTCTCTAAATTGTTGACGTAGCATTTGTGATTGCTGTTGATTGAGTTCATATAGTTCTAAACTCCATAGTGCCTTTAATTGCAAATACAGACTGAAATGTTCTTTTAATCAAGCGTGCAACCTATTTTACAACATATTTGTTTTCCAATGGAGTAGAAAGAAAAAGGTGCAAGCTGCCACACATTCTTTAAGTTCCACTGTGAACTGAGTTTATCTGGTCAGAGCAGGCTGGGAGCTGAGACAGAGATAGAGAGGATGGTGAGAGAAGAGAAGAACAGGGAAAAACACACAGCTGTACAAGGAGAACAGGCAAGCTATCAAGCACAGACACTGCCTGCTATCTCAGGAACATCAGAGTATGCTGTTCGTTTTATGTTGGGTAATGAGGTTTAAAAATGAGATAAAATGTATAAAAGCCATGGGCATTTGATTGCAAAGATTAGTACAGTCTGAACAAAACTAAACAAAGATTCAAGAAAACGAAATGTTTATCTCTTGTTCTGATATTTTGTTACCAATGTAACTAATATTTTTTATTAACATACCTTTTTTTAAGATGTTTTCCACAATGTATATAAGAAATGCGTGTTTTTTAAATGTATGTAATTCATGTCAATACATGCTGAATCATTATGTTGTGTTCAACTGAATCATTGTTTCAGCTAAATGGTTGAAACAACTCTTAATTCAGAATCAATTGCGTCACATAGTAATCGAACTTTGGAGAAATTTCTACAACAAAATGAGCAAAAACCTTTTGTTTTTTAATTTAAAATAAAATAATCATTTTGTTAGGTTTGCATTAATATAATAAGTTACAGTAATACACATTTTTTTTGTTTGTTTTATTTTAACAGATGTCTGGTCAAAAATCTAACACAAATTACCCCACACTTGTCTTTTCATATCATGCCAAACACATCCATGAAAGATAATGCAAATCTTGATAATGTTGCTTATTTTATATTTGTAACACAAGTGCACAGGCTTCTTAATGTTTGACTTTATAATTTAAGTCCAAAGTCACAAAAAAACAACTGGCCTTATTTGACTTAAATTCTTCAGAAATAACAGAATCTTGAATAGTGTCATGTCCACCATAATGAACGCAGGTTTGGAAGGGGTAAGCACATTAAGCACACTTGCATGATCATTTTGTTCCTTTCACTACAATAATAACTCCATAATAACTCAGGTCTTTTGTTTCTTTTAATGGTTTTGTCCCATTGACATCAATGTCCTATTATGTTGTTATAATAGATAGTGAACCAGATTTCATAAATTAACAAGATTGCCTTCTTTCAACTTAGGCACATTGCTATAGTGCAGAAAAAAATTTGTTCACACATTCATGACCTCCAGAATGGACTAACGTAATGCTCTGCTAGCCAGCTGCCCAGCCGCTGCTCTAAATAAATTACACTTCATTCAGAAAGAAATATGATCACATTACACCGGTTCTGTCCTCTCTTCATTGTTATAAAATACTGCTTCTAGCTTTTAAGCTAGAATGGCTTGGCTCCGGCCTACCTGAGAAGTCTCCTATCACAATATATTCCATCTTATTCTCTTCGATCACAAGAATCAGGACTACTGATAGTTGGGAAGATTATTGAATCCACCGGAGACGGAAGAGCGTTCTCATATATAGCTCCAAAGCTTTATTTCAGTTTAAACTGGGCTTTTATAAGAAATCTGAAATTACTGGTTAGTTTTAATTAAAAAAAAATCCTCTACAAAAAACTTTACAATCCCTAAGGTAGCATTATATGATAGTTCTATTTCTACCCCATAGAGTTATCCAGTAGGAATTCCTATTTAACCCAACAGAATCCACACATGGCTTTTGTGAAGCTGCTTTGAAGTAACTGGTAAATAAGTGCTATAAAAACATTTTGATTGATGTATAAGTGATGGAAAACAAATGGTATATGTCTTTTTATAAGGTTATGTTTATATTTTAATATTTTTAATTATTTTATTTTATTTTTTTATTTTATTTTTAATATTCATTTAAGAGCAGTGTAGCACGTGTTTTGGTGTCTGCAAACAAACACTGGTTCATTGTACAGAGCTGGAAGATGTAAGATCTATGGGTACAAGTACAGAGCTGACCAGCCACTTTTTTTTAGTTGTGAAGACATTAATTTTGTTTAAAACCCTTCAAGGCACTTATACACTCCACTCATACGGTTGCTTCTTTGAACTTCTCCTTTGTCCATGTACTGGCAATTTCTAAGAGAGAATAGAAAACATTGATTTGTTGCATATTCTGGATAAATTATGTATAGATTTACTTTTCTAAAAGGCCCTCTTTCAACAAAATTGCCTTCATGTCTTACTCTTAGAGTTTGAGTATACATTTTGGGAGTAGAGGGATATTTGTCTCAGCAATCTTGTGATTAACAGAGGTCTATATTTGAGCTTTGCCCCATCATGAAAAATCAATACAATCTAGCAGCGTATACAATAAAAGTGATGTGCCAAGATCTGTGAAGCATGATATAGTGGAATAGAAGGAAAGTCCATAAAAAATAGGAGTCCATTAAGTATTCACAGTTTTTATAGTGTTGAATGCCTTTTATGGGTTTACCAACAGTCTGCATTTTAAGGTGAGCTGTTCTTCACTGGTATTTGCTTTTGACATGTGAATGTTTGATATTGAAACAGTGATTCATGAGGGATCCTTGACTAGTTATTGTACAAACTGCAGAGTACAACATCATTAAACATGTTTGGTTTGTTTCCAAAACGCAATAAATAAAATTTTTAAAAGTCAATGTTGGTAACTGATAAGCCCCTAATTGATTTTTTCAAAATACACAATATCTGATGTATTCTACAGTCCAGATTTTTTTTTCAAACTACTTTTTTAACAACAAACAAACAAAAAAAAACCTGAATTCACTCAAATTTATCAGAATGAATTTTTTAGTTTAATACCAATTCCAGAAAGTATCTCCTAATAATCAATTTATTCTAGCTGCGTAAATTGGTTATGTCTCCTGTTCATCAATTTTGTGTGTGGAGAGTTTTCTGGGAGTGCTGTGAGGTCATATCAAAACCATTACTAATGAAAAGTTGACTGAGTGTAAAGAAGTTATATCAGGGGTCTTAAATGAATTACTTAAATGAATTGTCAACAATTGAAAAGTTACCAATAATACCAAACACCTGCCAACTAGCGTTCTTGTATCTTCTGTTTAAATTGACTTAAATAACACAACTAAACAGTACCTTTGTTGAGTTTAGTAAGCTTGACATGAAATCTGGCACATTGTATTAGCATCTAGAATACCATCAGATCAAAATACATTTCCACGTACAATTAAAACCTAATAATCACAGATATTAGTTCATGGTATAGTAGTAAGTGAACCGGACTTGAAATCACAGTTGCTTTTGGAGATCTCTGTCCTGACCCACATTTCTCTCAAAGTTTTGGGCAGTTATGACTGTTTTTCTGCCATAATTTTAGTCTTTATTTTCCATGAACAGCACAGGGGCACAGAGGGTAGTGAAATGGCTCTAAAAGGCTTGCTATTTTGAGTGAAGTTTTTCCAGTTTCCTCCTTTCTTGGGTTTTGGCATCCAAAGTATGCTTCAGGTGAACTAACTTTTTTTTTTTTTAATTGAACTGAACACAGAAATGAAACTCACATTTTGGGAGTGAATGTAGCCCTGTGATTAACTGGCAACCTGTATGTTGCGAAAGCTACATTGGCAAATTATCTTAATTTGGTCAAGTTCAGTTTATTGGTTTACATGTAAACATATGTGCCTATTCCTTTTGTGTTAAGAAAAGTGGTATATTTCTTTTGTTTAAATATGATTCATTACAATTTAATGTATAATAGTCGATTTACGATGCACCGACTAAACCAGAGGTGTCTGTGAATGGGTGCTAGTTGGGGGTTTTGTTTGTCAGCATTCACCGCTGTCACTGCGTGACCTCAAAATGTCTTCTCAACAGTCTGGGCCTCCTGCCGTCAAAGGAGTAGGCTACATCCTAACAGATGCGCTGGGTGGAGCACCATTCAGCTTCCCACTGCGTGGCTTAACTAGCAGCTGATGGAGGCAGAAATGGGTCAAGATGATGTTACCTGGTGCTTCAGCAGAACTTTTTGGACAAGAGTTTCCCGAGGAGAAATGGATTAGGCAATTACACAGCTGAGGCTAGGCTCTATCTCATAAGCCTGTTAGCTTTGCCTGTGCACAGGTTTCTGCAGATAAGTGACCATTTTTCTTACTCTCTGAAAGTGCTGTCAGTGCAACAAGAAGTCTTACCCTGCAGACCACACTTCGAGGCAAACATGGTTTCTGCAATCCTCTGTAAATTCTGGATATTTTAAAGAAATTTAAGAACTTGAAAAATTTGATGTTTTGTAATTTTGTTTACATTCATTGCTCTTGGATGCAAACATGTGGTCAGGTTGTGAAAACCGCAAAGTAAATAAAATAATAACGTAAAAGAATTGCATTCCTTTAACAAGAAACTAATTCGGTAAAACTGACAATTCAATTATGAATCTGCACAAGAACTGTTGAAACATTTACTTTGTCAGAATGCTAGCAACCAATAATTAAATTCTATAACATAGCATGTTTCAGAGGACTTGGTGCTTTTACATGTTGGGTTTAGTGGATTTAAAACCAGGGGAGAATTTGAGTTGAATTTGCCAATTAATCAAGCATTATCAGCATCCCTTGACATGTAAAACTGTATTTGAATTTGTATTGTTTTGATTAACTTTATTTTGATGAAATGTTTTGATTTATTCTTATGTTCTCTACCAGCTGTAGGCAAGATTTTTTCTATGATCCTTGCTTCATTGCAACTTCTGAAGCTATGCTTGTTTTTGCTCACTGTGTTTCTTTCCATGAAACATTAAGTACTTTGAGGGAAACAAAAGCAACACATTGCCAACAATGAATTATGATTACCTTTAATTCATATTCTTGGTTGAACAGTCAAGAAACACAGAAAATAAACTCAACACTAGAAATAGATTACAACAGCCTTTACACAAATTCTCTTTTTGCAAAAAGAAAAAGGTGAAATAGAAAAACATGGCTAATCCATGGGATTAAAACAATTGACTTTTCTGAAGTATCCACTCAGTAATCCTCAATTTCTTTAAGCCTATTGCTCTTCCCAAAGCTTTGGAGGTAAGAGGGCAAATTGCTTTGTAATGGGTAAAATCGAGTAAGTGCGTCAGTGCTGCCTAGATTGGTCTGCTTGCCAACAGGAAGTGAAGTCTTAATGGTGTTCCTCCGTTTACCTTGTCCCCTGGCCTATTGAGACCAATTATCATGACCAGCAGAGCCTGACAAGGAGATTTCATGCATCGGGGCGCAGGAAGTCAAAGGTTCCTTGTTCTTTGGGTTGAAGAAATGATTCAGTGCCACAAACCACTGATTCTTTCCCTGCAGAAAGACATGAAAGAAATCAAGACAAAGCGGATCAATTTAAATCTGAACTAATATTTTGAGTATCATTTATTTTATTTAAAGACAAACTATCAGTTTTCAATGACATTAGTGCTTTCAGGAACTACATCATGCGCTTAGAAAAGGTGAAATTATTCTTTTAGCTAAAGAACAAGTCTGAACAAGCCTGAACCAGCACTCTGAGATAGTTGGCATCTGACTGAATGTCCTGTCTGTCACTGTGTGTTCTGCACCTAGTCTTCATTTCAACCCAGTTGTCTATTTCATTTTATCCTTAACCAAACTATTCACCTCTGTATGCTCATGTTCAGTGACAAGAGAAAAGGTGCAAGCGCAATTGTGGCAGTTAAAAAATATTGTTTGTGATTTTTCAGTTTAAATATATCACATTGATTTTTTTTAGGTAAGCCTAGAACACTTAAGTGTGAATTATTATAGTTTTGAAATAAAGTGACAAAAGTTGAGTGAAGCTTGTCATTAGCAGAATTATTTTGCAAGATGTTAGGTATGAAAAATTATTCATCAAATTACATTTTTTTTACAAATGCCAAGGCAGTTTTTTTCAATACATTTAAAAAGTCTGTTTAACACCTAACGCACCAACACACAAAAACACACACAATCTGCAAAACTGTTAATTTCCACAATGCCCCAATTGTAAACAAAACTCGTTTTCAAACTACTATAATATATTAACAATACACTATCTTAACAAAACACTGCAAGCATGTTTCAATAGCAAATAATTTTTCAGAACACTCACACGTGTTTTCTTCCAAAGCCAAAATTTTGTCAATCAAAACACATTGACAAAAAACACTGTCAAAAATTATCAACTGAAAATACAGAAAATCATTACTGTAGGAGTCAGTTTGCTATTATATTAGAATATTCTCTACATTTTTGTTTTGTTGGGTTTACTAAATTTGATTTTTGTTCTTTGGCTGCAGAAATTCAACTAAACATGGATGCCCATCTCAGAGTAGCTTATAAAATGTACAGTTTATGTAAAAAAAATAAAAATAAAATACAAACACAGAATTGCTGCATCACAGACAGACAAATAACAATATAAACAAACAAAAACAACACTGGAATTATGTTTTTAAAAAATTATATATATTCTGCCCGGTCTTTTGTATTGGTACTTATCTTCCTCTCCCTAATGTAGGCTTTGGTTCTTTCTTTCTATCTTTATTTCTTTCTTTCTTACTTTTGGTAACTTCTAGAACATATGCTCATGTGATAGGAAAATTTTATAAACATTTTACATTTGTGTTAACTGTATGCATTTTGTATCAATTACAGTTTTCACAATTGCTAAGACAGTTTTTTCAATATATTTAACAAGTTTGCTTAACTCTTAACGCACCGAATCAGTTAAAACACACAATTGGCAAAACAGTTAATTTCATTCTCAAAACCCCTCATTGTAAACAAAACTCCAAAACTCATTTTCAAAATACAATAACACAGTTTTCAAAACAATAACATATGTTTTCTTCCGACAGCAACATTTAGTCAATCATAACACATTGAGAATAAACTTTGTTATGGTGTTTTGGTGTTTGGTGGAGCTCGAGTGTAAAAGAAGTTCAAGCATTTGAAATTTGTGTTAACTGAATGCATTTTGTATCAAAGTAACAAAAAAATGTGTTAATTGTCGAGCATACCTCGACGGATGTTCTGCTAATTGTGTTAAGAGTTTAGGAAAGTTGTTAAATGTATTGAAAAAACTGTCTTAGCAATTGTGAAAAACTGTAATACATTATTGTATAGTTTACCTAGACGGATGTTGTGCTAACCATGTTAAGAGTTTAGGAAACGTAAATTTATTGAAAAAACTGTCATAGTAATTGTGAAAAAATTTTATATTCTATGATGGCTAAGAATTCCGAAACAGTTTTACATTTTAGAAAACACATTTACAGGTTCCAAAACACTTCCGAAAACACCAATACATTTCATAATTTGGAGAGGGTAGATACCATTGAGATCAGACAACTTGGAGCGACGGACTCTGATATGCATTTGTTTTTTGGAGGGAGTTTTTTTTTGATGTTTTAAAACATGTAAATGGGTTTTCTAAAATATAAAATTGTTTTGTAACTGGAAAAAGTGTTTGTCACTGTAACATTCCTCTTAATAATGGTCAAGGTTTGGTTTGATGTACCCACGACTAACCCACATAAACAGTTGACAATAAAACATTGATTTGTTTCAATATACATTTGTCAAAATATGCCATATTTTCTGAATCCTAGAAGTAAATAACTTTTTTTAAAAGTTCTCAGTTGGTAAGTATAAAAATACATTGGATTTCTAAATCCAAATTCAACCCCACCTCAAGAGGGAGTCGAAAAAAGTTGTAACCGATGTTTCCGTCATCAGATTTTTTCTGCCGTCATTCACTCATTCTGCTGTTGTTATGAAATTTAGAGACAGATCTTGAACCAGTTCTTTGTTGTTTAGCAATTTTCACACAGGCCCCTGTTACCATGGTAATTCTACAAGAGCGAGATGAGTGAAAGTAGTGCACTTGTGTTTGTTGCTGCTGCAAAGCTTGGGAGGAAAAGGGAGGTAATGATTGTGGCCGCAGATGTTTCTAAATGACCCGTTCATAACTGATTTCCGATTTTTCAACAAACTGAATAGACCGGGTGTTTATTTTCTCTGTACGAATGAGCAAAGGAGCTGTGAAATCAGATGAGAAATTCGCTTCCAGAAAAATCATGCTGTTTAATATTCATATGAAAGAAAGAAAAAAAAAACCCTGAAATATCTTTGACAGACAGCCAAATCAGAACTGACAAGTCCAGCGTTTCTGTCTCTGGCACACGCAGTCTCTCCTCACAAATAGTATTGCATATCTCTTTAGTGCCTGCCTCAGGCCATCCAGAGGGCTTCCAGTCCGCACAGCAATGGTAAACTGACAAGATATTCACTCGGGAGAAGTTGAACCTCTGAATTGAATTCACAAAAACTCTGTTTGCTCATCAGTGAACAAGACATTTGCATCTTTGACTCTCACATGTATGATGAAATTGTCAATGAGTGTGGTGCTTGAACTGTTATTTAAAATTAAAAAAACTTAGTTTCAACTGGAACAACTTTTCAATCAATAAATAAATAAATCAATCAATCAATCAAATGTTCATTTGCAATCTGGTTATTAGCCCAAAGCGCTTTCCAGAGATATAGCTTATAAGAAACATGAACACACATTGTAAACATGGGGAAATATAAAAACAAAAAGCCAAACAAAAAAACAGAACATTTGGAAAACCTTTTGTCGGGACATTTCTATGACATAAAAGTCTACCTAAACAGATAAGTGCTAATTCTAGTGAAAACAAAGATTTTTAAAAATGTTTATATAACCATGTGTTGTGTGCTGCTGATTTTACGCATAAAACAATTCACGAGTCGTTTAAAAACAGATCTCTAAAACAAGAGATAAACATTCAGCCTAAAATGTGTACTCCTTTTTTTATATGTTAAAATACACATGAAATAAAATGTTCTAAAATAAATGTAGTTTTTACATTGGAGTCCGAGGAATGCGGTCATCCCTGTACTGCAGCTGCTAACCAAATAAGGTGCCAGAATGGGAAGAAATATGTATACCTACCAAGCTTCCACTAAGGTTTTTTTTTTTTACAATTGCTAGGACAGCTTTTTCCTTTAAAAAGTTTGCTCTTAATTCTTAACACTCTGAATCAGATAAAACACACTATTGACAAACAGTTAATTTCATTCTCACAACTAACTCATTGTAAACAAAACTCATTGTCAAAATACAATAATACAGTTTTCTTCTAAGCGTCACGGTGGCGCAGTGGGTAGCACGGTCGTCTCACAGACGGAAGATTCCTGGTTCGAGACTCAACTGGGTTGGTTGGCATTTCTGTGTGGAGTTTGCATGTTCCCCCCGTGATTGCATGGGGTTTCTCCGGGTGCTTCGGTTTCCCCACAAGTCCAAAGACATGTAATATAAGTTAATTGAGTAAGAACGATTGTCCATAGCGTTAAAGTGTGAATGTGTGTGTGTGAATGTTTTCCAGCGATGGGTTGCGGCTGGAAGGGCATCCGCCGCATAAAACATATGCCAGAGAGTTGGCGGTTCATTCTGGTGTGGCGACTCCGAAAGGGAAGAAAGCCGACATGAAGATGAATGAATGAATGAATATTTTCTTCTGACAGCAACATTTAGTCAATCATAACACATTGATAAAAATAAATTGGCTTTTAAATGACATAGATTTTGTGTTTTTACTTTTTTTACACTCAAGCTTGAGTGTAAAAAAAGTTCAAGCATTTGAAATTTGTGTTAACTGTATGCATTTTAACTCAAAGCAACAAAAAATGTGTTAATTGTATTGCCTACCTAGACGGATGTTGCGCTAATCGTGTAAAGACTTCAGGAAAGTTGTTAAATGTATTGTAAAAATTGTAATGTTCATCCTATGAAACAAGCCTTTTTAAATGTTTTTAAAAATTGTTTAATTACCCTTTCATTTGTTTCTTTAGCTTCACATTTAGTTACGCTGTTCAAGTAAGCATCAATTCAGTACTGGGCTGATGAAAAAAATAAATAAACGCATGGCTACTTATATTATCTCTTCCTCTCCATTTCCTTATCTCAAGTGCCTCAGTGTTGGAATCCGATTGTCTCAGTATTTTATTTCCCCAGTGGACCTGTTGTATTGTGGGTCATTTGTGTGTCATAGTCTGCTGAACTCTGAGCCATGCTGAGCTTATAGTCTGTCAACAAACACATAGAACTGACAAGCCCCTATCAACAGAAAGGATGATTTCTCATCAAAGTCTCATCAAATGTCTCATAATAAACTAGTCTTTTTTACCGCTCACACACTGATCAAATGAGCTGTTTATTTTTTAACAAAGGCACTGTATTAAAACTTACAATTACATATTTTATGTCTTTATATTAGTTGTTTGAAACAACCAAAAATAATTATAAAATTAGTTTTTGATCGGTTTAGTTTGTTTGATGGCAAATGTGTTTTCCTCAAGAGATGTCGATGAGCTATTGTACTGTTATGAAAATCAATCTTTTATGTAGATCCCTTACACAAACCCACATTCTATGTGATCAGTATAATACTTCACTTCACTGCAGGAGCTGTTCTTTCCATGCAGTCAACCCATGAAAAAAACAGTTTTTGAAGTAGAGAGCATCACACCAAAATAAGTGTTTAAGAAATGTTAGAGGGACCATATAAGAGAGGGACCATTCTCTACTCTCAAGCCTGTCTGAGGCTTGAGAGTAGAGAGAGTTGCAAATGGGAAGAAATGTTATGTAAAAAAAATATGAGTCTTGATTACACTATAACCAATACTAATACTGAATGGTTTTTATCCAGAATGAATTTGAGCTAGCATAGGAGATAGAGATGAATCAAATCCATTTATTGAATGCACGATATGGATTTTATAATGATGTTCTTGTGCTTGAGTTTGATTTTATTTTTTATGTTGTAGAAATGGAGATTTGCGCTGTGCCGATTACAGATTTTTCAGTTTTAGAGTTAAAAAAAAACGTCTGAGAAAATAAAGAAAAATTAATCACAAATTCATACATGTATCAATAATTTGGAAAGAATGACTGAATATCAGTTCCAGACAGACACATAAAACAGAATTGTATACATTGAACAATACAGAACTTGATATTCTTAAGCCCCATCCACACGTACCCATTTATTTAGAAAAATTTACCATTTCTTCCCCTCTGTTACATGTGCGTCCAGACAAAAGCAGTTTAAAAAACAAAGCAGTTTAAAAAAATGCTGGCTGCATTGTCTTGTGGATAGTTACAAGAAGATCTTCGTGAGGTTAGCTATGCTTAAAATCGTAATTTATTTTTATGTTAAGCCCAAAGTCTTTTTTTGTTTCATTCAGAGGCTAACTGTAATTTCATCTAGAGCTCTGTATTAGGTTGATAAAGTTTTGCCAATTTGCATTTAAATATTATAAAATAATATATCGGCAAATCCTTCTATAGGTAAGGAGTATCTGAATGAATGTATTACAAGAGCAATTTGTGTCGAGACAAACTTTTTAATTTTTAAAGCTATTTCATATGTATTTATAATGGATTTATTGTGTTTTAAGTCTGTTATGCAATGCAAATAAATAAAAAATAATATAGGTTAATTTCTGAGAGTCAGCTTGGTTTAAAGTAAATCAGACTGGTTTTAGAAAAGGTTTTGTTCATTTAGGGAATATTACCTGTTATTACCTATCATTTCTTTGTTACATTTGCATGAACATTCCTATTCCATTGTTGCACAGACTCAGCAGATTGTTGTCACATTCTTGAAACCTAAAGCTTTAACCAACCATTAGTTATTGGCTTGTGATGTCCACATACAATGAACATTTTCACCCCCTCGAAGCATGCTGTGGTGGAGAGAAGCAAGTGGTTGAAGATTATGATGCATTTTAAATGTAGCATGTTGTATGTAGTAAATGTATTATGAAGTAGTTTCATATAAATATATTTGAATCAGAATGGAATTATTATTCCTGTTAAAGGGTATTTAATCTATGTTACATACTCAACCAGTCACCAGAAAAGCAATCTAATAGCCAGTCAGGGCAGAAAACCCATCCAGGCAGAGAGAAAATACAGAGAAATATAGAAAAGTCAGATTTTTTTCATGGCTTCTATGATGAAGTCATGCCTCTACCCTTTCCCTGTGATTCCATCACTGCTCATTATGCAGCATCTCAGTCAGATAAAAGCTGAGCAGTAATGGAGGATAATGACTCACTCACTCTCCCAACTGCCTCTGAGCCTCAATGCTGGTCTTTGTGAGTCTCTTTAATGCTGTAAACTGCAAGCAAGGGAGAGATTGTGGTGGAGAGTTAACCCCTGAGATTGTACATGTCAGGAAGTAAAGGGAGCAGTTCCCTCAGGTGTTGTGTGTCCATAAACCAGGCCACTCAGGGATGGGGCTTTGTGACTGTAAGCTGCTGGCATCAAGTCACTGCTCTTACTTCAGTTCAAGCACTCATAACATGAAGAAATATAGGATATTTGATATATGATGCACTATTTACTTATATGCATTTTTAGAATTAATTTATGTCCAATGACATGAAGGTATTTTTTTTTCCATCGGTTGTTTATGTTTAATTGTGGAATGGGTAAAATTGTAGCACTGGAATGCCCTGTTGTGTTTATGTATAAATTGTGTATATTATATTTAGGTTTGCAAATGCTGCAAATCATATTTTCTACTAGTTTTATGTACTACAATATAATCCATTAAATAACAGGGTACACAATGGACAGGTTGTCAGTCCATCACACTACAGACGTAACTTATTTTCTTTGTACAAATGAATGGCACAAAACCATTTAGCAACTTTTTTTTTTTTATTGAAGATTCAACAGGCTTTGTGCATGAAAACACAGTTTTTATAGTACCTGGGAGCATTTATTTTAGTAGTTGATTTGTTTTTACTCTGTGTTTAATTTTTCAGATTTTTAATTGTTCGTTGAAGTTCATGTGAATGGTAAGAGAATGTGGTCTAGTTATATTATGGGGACCTTCACAAAGTGTTCCCCAATCCATCCATCCATCTTCATGTCGGCTTTATTCCCTTTCGGGGTCGCCACAGCGGAATGAACCGCCAACTCACTGGCATATGTTTTACGCAGCGGATGCCCTTCCCTGCCGCAACCCATCGCTGGGAAACATTCACACACACATTCACACTTTAACACTATGGGCAATTGTTCTTATTCA
Source organism: Danionella dracula (assembly GCA_900490495.1). Lineage (NCBI taxonomy): Eukaryota > Metazoa > Chordata > Actinopteri > Cypriniformes > Danionidae > Danionella > Danionella dracula. Next base: position 3,012,778 of record UELW01000001.1, on the reverse strand, counting down.
ATTCACTTATTCCGCATGTCTTTGGACTTGTGGGGAAACCGGAGCACCCGGAGAAAACCCACGCGATCACGGGGAGAACATGCAAACTCCACACAGAAATGCCACCTGCCCCAGCCGAGCCTAGAACCAGTGACCTTCTTGCTGTGAGACGACCGTGCTACCCACTGCGCCACCGTGACGCTGTTCCCCAATCCAATAAAGGAAATTTAAAGCTGAATAATAAGTGGACCAGACTATGATTTCTTTAATTAAAGAAAAAAAGAAAAATGCCTTAGATTTATAAAGCCATTTTCCAGCCATTCAACAATGCGTTAACATTTTCATTATGCACTCACTTCACCACTGATGATAAGTTATCTTGGTAGCCCTCATGTACCCTGGGATAGTCTGACAGAACGTGGCTGCTATCACGCGCCTATGGCCTCCTGCCCACCACCAAACACACCCCACCAGTCATACACATCCATAGAGGGAATTACAGGTGATTTGGTTTGCCCAAAGGACCTGGGAGGGATACATTTGTGGTATTATTGTCGATAATTATCGTGAATACAGATTTTCTTGATAAGACGATAAAGAGACATAGACTCTGTAACTTTCTGTCCAGCGAGTTTCTATTGGGACTTTCGGGTTTTACACACGAGATAGTTTTTCCCATGTTTACATCAGCTTCAGAGTTGTGTGAGACAACACACCCATTTGTGTTCAGAGATTAAAACCGCAGCACTTTAGTCCTTTTTTCCACAAACGAAAGCAATATTTTGTCTGTGTGGCATGTTTCTCCATCCAAACACTTCCTGTTGTGATGGTTTAGGCACGTTACAGGATGTGGAAAACCAATCAGAAGCCGGGCTTTGCCAGAAGGTCAGCCAACTCTTGTTCTGATTGGTTTAGCTCATTGACTGACATATTTTTTTTTACCTATTGAGGCAAGTGATCAGACTATTAGCGAAGAGTGAAGTGAAATGTGTAGAAGGTGAAACTTATCAGTAAGTTTACCACAGAAGCACATTCTGTTGAGCTCAGCTACAGTTCCCTTTGTGACTGCTCAGCGCAGTGTGGGTCAGCGATTACAGCATCCTAAATAGAGATGTCAGAAAGCAGAGAGCCTTTGAAAGAGAAGCATCAGGGATGAATTTACTTGAGTCTCAAACCTTCAGTTATCCCGCACAACAAAAGTAAAGGTCTCTATGGGACAGAAACGACATGGGACAAAGAAATGACAGAAACCCCTTTAGAGCAAATGACTTAAAGAAAAGATTTCTATTTTGACATCCTTTTTTGAAAGATGTCTCGTTGGAAGTGTTCTTCTTGAGTATTTGTTGACTTTAGGAGCACATTTTTGGAGTCATACTAAATGAAAAAGTTATCTTTTTATATTTGCCATACATTTGTTTCTGTGATCAATGAAATGACCAAATACTATTGTTTAAAAGAGCTTAAATAAGGTATAAATAAAGGAAAATGTTTGGAAAAAAATAACACATGGAAGAAGATTTTAGGCTAGGGAAAGTAAGCCTTCAGGTTTAGCTGATTCCTTCAGGAAAATATGGAAACTCTCTCAAAAACATGCGGATAGTCTGGTTACAGTTATAGACCTGGTTCTAAGGTTTTAATAAAAAGGCTTTCTGTACACTCAAGGTTTTTGCAGAACCATTAAGATTAATATTTAATACCTATGACATAACATCAAAAGCACATGTAAAACGTTTTACATAATAAACAGTATGCTTCAATTACATTGTTTGAAAGATAAACATCACATTTATGTTTTTTAGCATTTACTCATGGTTTCTCAAACTTTTACAAAGTTGAGTGTTTATGTGCAATTCTGGCAACCCCAACAGCCATTAAAATATTTAGGAGCATTCTCTTAATCTCTGTAACCCCCAACAACCACGTCTATGTCTCTGGAAACCCTTGCAAACACATTTTAACATTTATGAGTCTAATGTCAATATCTGGCAACCAATCACTTTTAATATTGAGAGCCTTTTTGAGTGTTTTTTCAAAATGTGGCAACCCTAAACATCACTTTTACAATTTTTAGTGTATATGAGCCAAACTTTTTTCTCAAACTCTGACAACCTAAATCAGTAATTATGTTTATGAACATTTATTCTCCATGACTATATTTTTTTATTTTTTTAGCATTTAGGAGCATTTTCTCAATCTCTGGCAACCCCAAGCAACAACAAAAACACATCTCAAATGAGCTTTACATAAACATCAGAAAAATAAAACCAGAGTAATTTTTTAAGACCAAGAATTGTGAATTTAAGATCTTCTAAAGCCACAAACTTGGGCTTTTACAGTCCCTGTAACTAAACATGCTTTTTGAGAATGAAACATAATTCTGAATGACCGAATTCCTCTTGAGCATTCAATAGAAGGGTCTGTAGATCCTTCCATTCCAGGTCATATAAACACATCATCTCTAATAACATTATTTTATTGAGAGCACCTGAAAGCAGAGCTAAAAAAATATCAAAGAAATATTACAACGTTTGCATGTGCCTAATTTACAGGGAGCGAGAGAGAGAGAGAGAGAAATGAATAAATAATTTTATTATCAATAATATTGCCTCTTATTTGAACTGTACTTAACTGTAGCTGAACAAGAGGGCTGTGGCTTTAGTTGAGTCTTGTATTTTAATGTTGCTCATTATGGTGGTACTTGGAGTGACACATTTTTTCTGAGATGGTACTTGGTGAAAAAAGTTCGAGACCCACCGTTATAGAACCTGCATTACAAATCATTATAAGCCAAATAAGCTGGTTTTATGTTAGTGAGCTGATATTCCCCATTTAATCTAGTGTAATGCTAGTATCTATTTGCCCAAATCCACAAATAAACAGCAAAAAATTTAATTTTTCTTGTAGATATGTAACTGTTATAACTGCAGTAAAATGACCCATTATGGCACTTGCTGCTTAGGAAGAAAGAGATAATTATGTGGGTGTTGTGAATCTTGAAGCATCTTGTGGCTCATGCTTCATTACCTCATAAACTTTTGCACCATTTCAGAATGAATCTTTCAGTATGAGGGTTGTTACAGAGCTTTAGAGACAGACGGTATGATTCATTTCCCCTCGTGTGCTGTTTTTGAAGCACATTTGATGTCTGGGCTCTTGCTGGAGCTATCTTGGAGAGTAAAACATACTGTAGGAACATTTTTTATATAAATACTGATACAAATGGCAAATACTTTTAGCAGCAGCTATAAACCCTAAAGTTTGACAGGAAATAAAAGTAGTAATAAAAACTGTAAAACAGAAAACTATTAAAAAAAACATGTTTCCAGCACTTATATCATTTTATCCACAAACGAAAGCTGTTTTTGTCTGTTTGGCATGTTTCTCCATCCAAACACTTCCTGTTGTGATTGTTTATATTCCCATGTTTCATTTTTATTGTCACAAATGTCCATGATTTTATTAAAAAAATAATTGTTTATTTGTCCTTTCCCAATTGTTAGTTTTAGTAAAATCAAAGTACACTTGAAATTCACTAAGGGGTGTTAAATTGATATTTAATTCAAAAGACAACTTAAACAACTTGAACAAACTTGCTATGTTTTAGCAAAAAAATAAAACAAAAATATTCAATCTCCTGATGAATTTATATTTTATGTGAATTTTAACACTCCTTGAACATTTTATCTTACAAAAACACATACTAACAGCATTTGGCTTGTTTAAAAAAATCAGCTGTATTACAACGATGACAATACTTTTTACATTTTTTCTTTGTCGCAAGTCTTGTAAATGTAGGGATGATAAATGGTGACAAAATTAAACCAATTATAATGCCCTAGTTCTGTCAGTCAAATGCAACACACATATTCTTGCTTGCTTTTGAATTGTAGAACAAGACGGCATTGCATCTGAAGCACCTCTGAAGAGCCTGACTCAGTGCTTCAGCTGTGTGCTGTGATGAAGTTATTTGTGGCATAGCCTTTGTTTCTACACACCAACAGCACCGCAAGCAGAGGGGAACACTTTCAAGAGCACACATGCTTTCATCTCAGTTTCACCCAGTGTAAGAGAGGGAGAGAGTATATGAGGGAATCTGTAAGGGCCAGGTTCTTAGATCGTGGCAGTTAAAGTAGCTGCCCTCGGGCTGAATCAATCATTTGCACCAGAATTCATCACAAATTTATTTTAATGTTATTGGTTAGAGATGAGAGGACATCTCAACTGTTCACTCACAAGTAGAGAACAGATTTTTTTTTAGCTTGCTGTCCAGTTGCCAGAGTAATCTATGAATACTGATCATATATCAGTCTTTTACTTTAAAAACTATATACAATATGCAGATTAATACATTTATACATTATAATTACATTATTATAATTACAAGTTAATTGTAGAACATGGGGTTCTAAAATATAACTGAAAAGTAACATTGGCCATGATTGATTTAACATCAACATACACATTACACAACTACACTAAGAAATAATTTCGTACATGTTAACTATTTGACTAGCTGTTAAGGTAGAAATCAACAAGTTGTGTTAACATTTATTGTTCTATATTTTTATCTTCTGACTATGGTAGCAAACTAATAATTTTGTTTGATTAAAAAGGTGTATGATCTGGATATTATCTGATTTTATTAACCACAGAATAACAATATTCTGCAAATACAAACTCTAATCAATACTCTGTGATCTGAATATGTGATATTCAGATCACAGGCATATCTTTTTCTTCTTTTACTTTACATAGAAACATAGTGGTATCTTGTCTGCATGATTTTAGGACAGAGATCTAAACAAATCTTCTCCTGGAGACCGGAGTCCAGCACATTTTTGGTTCAACCATCATTAAACACACCTGTTCCACTAATGAAGGTCCTCTTGGATTTGGGTACTAAAAATGGGTTGCAGCTCAAATGTGCAGGGTCCTCCAGGACCATATTTGGTTATTCCTGCTTTAGATCATGCTCTGGTTTCCATGTGATCTCCACTGCCACATTTTTTTTGTACAGGGTTTTTTTATGGTGGGGCTCTGTATGTTCAATTTCAGCCAGAAAACATTGGATTCAAGGATCAAGAATTAAAAAACTGGTTAAAGAAGCTCAAAAGTTCATTGGCAGCTTAATCACAGTCATCTGTGCAACTAAAGCTTATACAAACATAGACTCAGTCTGTCTATTGAGTATAGCCATTAGCTAATCAGTGTATCCCTCCATATTAAGGACAAAGGTTAACAGGTACTATTTACTGAGTCAGTTTACAAGTAACAAATAAATATTTAAATAACAATAAAACATAAAATAAATAACAAAATTATGTGTGGCTTTGTAACAAATAATTCACAAAAGACTTTGAAGGTTTCTCATGTGCACTGCTCTGGCCTCAACACCAGAAATGCTCCTGCTGTTTGCTAGAGGGCAGTTAGCAGAACACACAAGTCGCAGCTGCACATCAGGGGATCTGGGTTCGAATTCCCTTCAATCTCTCACCCACTTCACATCCTGGACATCCTTCACATCCAAATTCTAAAAAAACTGTTAAAAACAAGTTTCTTCTTAACAGTTTTTTTTATTTTAAACCAATAACTGAAACCTGATATCCATGTTAACACAACACACCGGAGGTAGCTTAGTGAGCAAAACCCGTTCTTGTACTGTAAATAAGAACTAATCATTTGCATGAGAATTGGCACAAGAAATGCAGAAAACAAAGGAATATGACACTCTTCTAGTTCAAACCAACAAGCTTTATTCCATTCATCCTTTCTCTTGTGAAATGTGTATTCAATCATTGTGTGCATTTTGTCTGTAGTAACAAAGCAAGTCTTCAATGAAGAAAACTTTTTGAAGTAAAAGAAACCTTTTGTGAAAATAGAAAGGAACAACACACAAGGTCCAACTAGACACACTACAAAGGATGAAGGAAATGAGGATAGGTTTTGAGCCTACGCATGTAATAAACCTCTCTAATTTCCCAGTTTTTCCTTCTTGTATGATGCTCCATTGATGAGTTTCGAGGGCTGCATAGCATCCACATCAAAGCTTCAGTCTTATGTGGATCTACAATAGCAGGAGATCCAGAATAATGGATGATCAAATCCAGGCTCCAGAGCTCCGCCAGTGTGAGTTGAAGGGTTTATTTAGCCTTTGCTTATTTTCTTCCCATCACACTGTTTGTTTTCATCTCTGCTTTTACACAAACCACCTCTGGGGTTATTCAAACAGCCTTTAGATTTAATGTAATGCATGAAGAGGAGTAGGAAAGGAAGAGCTGATGAGGGGAAGTTGTCAGGGGAGGGGTGATGTTTCAGGAAATCCACACGGTTTTGTTCCCTGGAGGGTCCTAGAGGGGTTTGTTCACCTCCCTCAATTGCGTGTGTTTTTGTGTGTCTGTCCTTATCCTGACCTGGAATTCCTTCTGAATTATTTGCTGCCTACGTGCTGAAACCTTGGGGATTATAGTGAAGCATGAGTTTTGATGTTTATGGCTTGCTGAAGATTTAAATATGCTGTTGCTGTTATTAGATTATTGAGGAGATGCTAATTTAACCTGTGTGATCAGGGAATAGATGTGAGGTTGAAATCTTTTCAAGCTCAGGGGAATTGACCGATCACTTACCGATCTTGCTGAAAAAAAATTGTGTCTGTAATATATAATTTATTCAACATTTTTTTTTGATTCAACAAATTTTTTACTTTAAATATTTTGATCCATAAATGGAAAACTGGGAACATTGTACCTAAATATTTGAATATGTTAATAATACTGTATAATAAATTATATTAAAAACAGTAGCATGTTGTATCCTGTAGAAACATTGTTCTAGAAAATAATCTTGAGACTGAATTATTTTAAGCTTTGCCTGAAATTCAGTTTTGATACAGGCAGACGTTTTCTTTCATTGCTTGTTCTGTCATAATTTAAACATCTTCAGTTTCCATTTGTCTTTTTCAACAGCTTTTGCCAGTGGTTCACAATTTTTTTGAAAGTACACATTTAAACAAATGCTGTTGTTTCTCACAGTCAGAAAAACAATGAAAAAACAATTGTCCCTGAACAACATTTTTATTAAAATATTAGGGCTTTTAAATCAAAAGAAAATCTATTAAATTTTAATTGTTTGTCAAAAACAACAGAACAACATTGTATATTGAAGAAGTATATATAAACTAATAATAACAATTTATTGATCACTATTATAATTTTTACCATATAATCATCTGTTTTTTAAATGAATTGAATTTGCTTCAAATTTTGACCCTTCAATCAGTTACAGCTTTTCAAAACTTATCTAAGAACCTTTTGAGTAGAAATAAAAATTGAATTAAATAAGAAACTTCTCAGAGTATATTTTTTTTAAATAATTTATATTAGAAAAAACCTGAAAGAGAAACAATCTGCGAGTGAGCTTTGATTTCTTTTGACAAGTATGTAATGCAGTCTCACATACAGTACACACTCATCCATACGCAGATGTACTGAAGACCACTCCAAAACGCCCACTCGCATGCTGCCTCTCTACTTCAAACACGCTTGCACATGGTTGCTTGGCTTTTGAATGTCTGTTGGCGTCAAATGGCTGATAGAAGTTAGCGTTCAACTATTGCTTCACTGCCGCTTGTAAAGCCCTTCACATAGGTTCAGTGCTCCTGCCAAGGGTGGGAAGAGCCGATAAGAGCTCTGGAATCTCTTCCAGCTCCAGGGTTCAGTTTTCAGATACAGTTGATGGACAAGACCGGAGTCTGCAGAGAATTAATATTCATTATTTCTGTGTAAAAGATAGCAAATATTAAAGACTGTAACATCATTGACATAATGGATTGGAAAATGGGTGCAATGAAAAATACAATAAAATAAATAAGTAAAAACACAAAAGGTTACAAGAATGAAAAACAAGAAAGAAAGTCCAGTGGAGACTTTTTAATGTGCTACTATGAAAATGTTTATTGCCCCTGTAGCAATATCAAGAGTCTAGTGTTTGATGGCCTCTGCAGTAGGTAAGCAGATCTAGAAGGTGATGAAATGTGGATGTAATGTCTGTAGTTTTTACTTTCTGATAAACAAACCCAGAGGTGAGAAGTAAATAATTGCATTTATCTAGTTCTATTTACTTGATTACATGTTTAGGGTAACTGGTACTTCTGTGTTCTTGTCTACTTTTACTTTTACTCAAACACACTTTTTTTGTGGAATATCTGTGCTTTTACTTCTGAGTTATGTCTTAATTACATTTTATCCATATTCCCCCATTACTAATATCATAAGAATAAGTAAATAATATTTTTGATGTCGAGATGTTGAAGAGCTTGATGAGTGAAAGTTTGCCGAACACAATAACAGTGACAGGTCACACATGGCCTAATTTTTAAAATTGCAACAAAAAAAAAAAGCAACAATTAGCTGAACTTATATGATTTGAACAGATAAAGAAAAGCAGTTAGTCATAAGAGAAACTTCTTGGTTGGATTTTTGTAAAGGTTAGATTATGCGGTACCACTTTATAATAATTACACACTACTAATGATTTATTAAGCATTAATAAATAGTTAACAAGTACACATTTATAAGCCGTTTATAAATATAAGTTTAAAGGCTTTATTCCTGGTTTATACATGTCTATATAACATAATTAATAACATCAAATTCATGCTTTATTAAGGATCAGTTAATGATTTATAAATTACACTTTACACTATTTTAAAAAGTTAGTTAATAGTTGTAAATGATTCATGAGATCATTTATAACATATTAATAAATGATTATTCAACTATTTAAAAGTACTTTCATACATCTTATTATTCAGATGTATATCAAATGTTACTAAGTGTGATAATAAATGCTTTATTACCACTTATTTCTACTGTGACTCATGATTCGTTCAGGTAGTTATAAAGCATTTACTAGCTGCTAGCTAAAGGTTTGGGTGAGTTCATCTAAAGTGAGGACTATTCATGCTTTATAAAGCTGTTTCCATGAGCTCTTCAACAGTTCACAGACAGCCAGCAAATGTTTTATAACTTCCTAAATTACAGTAGGATTATGTGTTTTATGTGTATTATATATACTAACTATTAGTATATATAATAATCATTTATTTTCCCAGCGATGGGTTGTGGCTGGAAGGGCATCCACTGCGTAAAACATATGTCAGAGAGTTGGCGGTTCATTGCGCTGTGGCAACCCCGAAAGGGAAGAAAGCCGACATGAAGATGAATGAATGAATAATCATTTATTACCATGTTATAAATGAACTTATGAATCACTTACAACTACCTGTTTTTAAATACAGAAAAGTTTAATTTATAAATAGTTAACTGATCCTCAATAAATGAATTTCGTGTTATTAATTACATTATATAGACATTTATAAATCTATATCTAGAATTAGATATTCACATGTGCTTTTACTTTTACTTGAGTTTTTTGGATACTCTATCCACCGCTGGACAAACCTCCACTCTCAGGAGAATAGTGAGTAGTTGATGAACTGTCATGTAACCCCCCCTCTGTGCTTCTTCTCATTTGGTCGACCTCACCGTTGTGTTTGTAGTGTTGGATTCAGTTCATTCACACTTGTATGCTTTCTCTCTGCAAGTTTACTCCTAGTGTGATCTTTTATTTAGTCTCTCATTCTAGTCTCCACCCCTCATGTGATCACATGAATTTACCTACCACAGAAGTCCAAAGTTATTTTCTGCTTATAAACATATGGAAAATAACCTAAGAATTTAAATGGGTACATTTTTGAGATTTGTTTAGTAAAAAATATATTCTATATATTATGCTTAGGAAAGCACTAAAGGCAAAATAAATTTTTTATATAAAACTGTGAGAAGAATCGGAACTCTTTTTTTCGTACATGCCAGCTTTACAACAAAAATAACTAATATGACAACTAAACAAATGTAGCAATTAATCAATATTCAAACAACTGACTGGCTTGTCTGGTTATATTGTTGTTGTTGCCAAGCACTGACCTGAACCCAAATGAAGAAAAAAAGCCAAAGGACAGGAAGTAATTTATAATTATATAAATAATAATAAAAAAAAATAATATAAAAAATAAACAAAATAATTATTTGTGACAAACTAAAACCACTCACCAAAAAAGAGGAGGTAACATGAAAATAAAATCCTCTCCAATCCAAAAGAAGCAAGCTGGGAAAGGGGAGCAGATTTAAGACTGGGTATGGCAGGCAGGCAATAGGGGAGGATTGAGTCTGGAAACAATTAACGAGGACTCACAATAAAATAAAACACACTCAAAAATCATTCATTCATCTTCATGTCAGCTTTCTTCCCTTTTGGGGTCGCCACAGCGGAATGAACCGCCAACTCTCTGGCATATGTTTTACGCAGCGGATGCCCTTCCAGCCGCAACCCATTGCTGGGAAAACACTCAAAAATGATAACACATATTTTTACTCTTTGTAAATGTGTTCATTATGTCTATGTTCTTGCATGTCTTTATGTAAACCCCAATTGTTGTAGATTTAGATCCTTTTCACCTTTTTGAAAGTTCCCCCCATGATTACAAATAAGCCTCATTGCCTCCTGCCACTAAACCTGTCTGAGGAGAGAGAGTGGTCAGTTCAAAATCTCCTAATAATCATTTATTCACTCATACTGCTACCCAAGAAATAAGACAGATAAAAAAGGCTTGAACGCTGAACTATGAAAATCCTTTCAGTGTTTAAAAGATAAATTCCGACCAGGCTTTCCAAAAGTGTCCTTTAAGATCTTATCCTTGACAGCACCCATTTTACCGGTAGGATTACTGAAGCTTTCTCACAAGAAAAAACGTATTAACAGCTGTCCACATTGTGAAGAGATGACAATTCGGAGTTCTAATAAACTAACATAAATCTGAAAGAAATGTTCTGCAAAAAAACTAAAATGTATGCTTTACAAATGTATACAGTCTTTTAGACCCAGATTCTGTTTAGATTCACAGTCAGATTTGACTCCTTATCTGTCTGTATTTTATACAGATAAATAAACACTTTTTTCACTCTGCAAACATAGTTAGCATGGCATCTTTAAAGATGTCTGATTAATCTGATTAATCTTAAACCCATTTTTTGTTTCTGTTGTTTATTGGTGGTTAAGTGGAGAACTGGCAACCTATAGCACCCAAATGAGTCCCTATAGTGACCTTTATGACCTGTGCTACTTTCAGTGAGTATTAGGCTTCATGCGACCCCATGATCCTAATTAGGGAAAATTATAATGGATATATGCAAACAAATTGCCCTTTTTATTTTCCTAAGCCACATTCCGCTGGTATTTGGTCATAATGAGGAGATATGTTGCTCTGACTTCACTGCCTATTTTGCGTTCTCCCCTGACGACCCGAAAAACATGCACAAACATGAGAAGTTCGCTGTGATACAGTTCCATAATGAAGCAGGAGCTATTTTTGCTGGGTTGGTTAGGTTGCTGTGCTATCCTGGTATGAAGAATACATTGTTGCCCTTTGGGTTTCTGAGTCTCTGAGCAGACAGATGCAAGAAGTACCTCGAGTATAGAACCTTTTTCTCTCTTCTTCGCGTTTCTCTGACACATTAAGACACTAACATGCACTACAGGAAAGGTTGTTTCATTCATTACTTCAAGTTTGTTTTCCTGTGTGTAAAGTTCGGCCTTTCACAGAACAAGGTGTCTGTAGGAAGCTGCCAGATGCTAAAAAGGGAAATGACATTTACACAGCTCTCCACTATTGATTAGACTCTTTACTAAACCTTCTTTGTGGATTTCACATCATAAGTGTCTTTTGTTTTGGAAATCAGCTCATGCTCACTGGATCAATTCAGCCACATTAAAGCAACATTTTGATCAAGTTTAATGTGATGTATAAAAAGCAATTCACATAAGGTTTTAAGAATTACTAGTACATAATCAACTTGAGAATTGTAGTTTGATTAGAATGCATGAAATTGAAATACAAGAGAAGGAAAATGGGGTTTTAAAATATTTTGTTATCCACCCGTTTATGTCATTTTTTGTTTAGAGTGCTGGTGTTCACTCGCATTGTTCAAAATTGGGTCTACATTCTGTACAGGTGACTATTTTCACTCCCTGTGTTCTTAAACCCAGCAACAAGCATGCAGAGAACACACAAATTCCTTTCAGGAAGCTCCATGGCTGGTTTTGAACAGGCAACCTTGTAACTGAGAAACTAACATCTGTGCCACAGTGCTTTCTAGGTTTTATCAGATTAAGCAAAATATTGTTTGAATTAAATAATTACAGTCTGCACCAACAACATTTATGTATTTATTTCTTAAATTATTTATTTTAATAATGGCAAATATTTAAAAGGTTTGTAGTTGTGTAAGCATCACGGTGGCGCAGTGACTAGCATGGTCGTCTCACAGCAAGAAGGTCGCTGGTTCTTGGCTGGGGCAGGTGGCATTTCTGTGTGGAGTTTGCATGTTCTCCCCGTGATCGCGTGGGTTTTCTCCGGGTGCTCCGGTTTCCCCACAAAACATGCGGTTTAAGTGAATTGAGTAAGAACAATTGCCCATAGTGTTAAAGTGTGAATGAGAGAGTGTGTGTTTCCCAGCAATGGGTTGCGGCTGGAAGGGCATCCGCTGCGTAAAACATATGCCAGAGAGTTGGCGGTTCATTCCGCTGTGGCGACCCCGAAAGGGAAGAAAGCCGACATGAAGATGAATGAATGAATGTAGTTGTGTACAATTTCATAGGATATAATTTTGTTTCACATCTTGTACTCAAGGGAGCACAATTGGGTTTTCTTTTCTCAGTTTGATGTTTTAAGTTAAAAACTAGTCAATTAATGTGATTGACAGTTATAATAATGTTCAGAGTGCTAGTGAAGTAAAACACACTTTTGTAGAGCAACATATCATAGTCAAACAGGTTCAGATTCCAATTTTTGGAGAGGGAAGCCAAGACTAATATTACATAGAAACACAGCAACTACTCACAAAAAAAAGAAAAACATTTGGCCTAAGCTTGGCATTTGTCAGGCACATCTGACAATTATCTGGCAATGGCATACAGTATGTGGGCCAAGCTTGGCCAATGTCTGGCAGAGTTGATGCCATTTTTAGTGTGACACAGAAGACTTGGGTCAGAGATCAAATATATTTCTTGACGCAGACATAAAATATTGGAACATGGGCTAAGCTAATAATACAGAATATGAATCATTTTTAAAACACATGTACATTTTTAAAATCATTATTTTAAATACATATAGCTGACACCATTTAAAAGGCACAATATATTATGCACAACACCATGACAAAGATGAGTGTTAAGTATTTAACGTGATAGATAATTGGCTTCTTCAAGTATGGGTGATCAGCCTGGCTGAGACTGAGGCCAATCTCTGGCTTTTGTCTGATATCAAGTCTTGGTACATACATGTACTGTAAGTCATTGCAGTAATGGGCCAATCAAAAGCTGAAAGTTCTGGCCAGAGTTGGCTAAGTACTATATGATATGTGGCAACTGTTATTTATACATCTTTTGTTTGCGAGTTAATTCATAATGGATTATTTTAACTTGTGGTTAAATGTGGTAACAGTGAGTGTCAGAAGCGCGTAGCTGTGATTGTTAAAGAAATGGTTTGCTAGTATTGCCATTCTCACTTAATTACTATGCCTGGTTTAAATGTCTCTCTTTTTCTGCGTGGTATGATTACTGTGCCACTTTGAGTTTATCTACATCTTATATGGCACCTTTAAATAGTATTTCATTGCTTTATGCATAACTAGAACAATGAGTGTTAGGAAAAATATGTAAACAAAAATGGCCTGTAAAATGGTTGGCATCATATTGGGTCTGTGACTGTTTACCTACAGCATTCCCTTCGCACCTTTCTAATCCGTCGCTGAGCTAAAAAATTCATGAGGGTATCCACACCAGATCCATGAAATATTCAGAGCCTTGTATTGTTCACAGATCCCCGCTTCCCCAGGTTCAATCCTAACCACCCAATGCTCCGAATAACCAGGTTAGCTTGTCAAAAAGAATTCCTTGCATGCTAATCGAAACTCTGGAGTGAAGTTTTTTCCCTTGCCTTAGGTAGCAAGTAGCGTATCACTCTCATTCGATTCTCACTTGCTATAGCATGACATTTTCCCATCAGGGTCAACTAGTAATGATGAAATATTCGAAGCGAAAAGTGTAGTGGAGTAAATGTGTGTTTTTTCCAATGCCCGGAGCTTTATATTAGCTCTAATCTGTCTGAAACGAACTGCTTGTGATATCATTATTCTGTTCAAATCATGTCTCAAAGCTATGTTATGCTGTGGAGACGTGCTTAATCCACCCAGATACACCGTCTCAGACGCATATTCAAGCTGAAGAGAGGAGGTCAGTATTCAGTAGCTATTATTGCTCCACTGGGCTTTATTAACCCTAGAAATTGAACCGCTGATCACATAAGACTGATCGTTGTTCATCTCAGCTGCAGTGACTTTCTCTCCCGGCTCACCCTCGCTCATCTAAAGACAAGTATTAACTTTTTACGACAGTTTTATTCACAATGTGGGATCATTATGTGCTATTGGTCAGTTCAGCAGAACACAGTTTGACTGAAAGAGACCACTGGAAATACCACAAGATGCAATTATCAGCCACCTTACAGACAAGGTTGTGCTTTTTATTAATTTTAAGAAAGTGTGGAGGGGTGACTTCTTCTCAACAACTGACAATTTAACCTAAAAAAATCTATTTAAAGGAAAGATTTAAATTTATTTTGATTTGTTTGTTTATGTCTTCTTAATTCCTGGAAAAAATATTCTACAAAGATGTATTAACTCTTTCAACTGAGGTTCAATTAGTATATTTTTACCCTAATTTGAGCAGATTTGATTCATTGTCTTTGTTACGTTCCTGAGTCACGTAGTTTGTTTTGGTTCGTGAAGTATAATTGTTTCGTTTCTCCACGTGTGTTTGTTTTTTTTATGCTTCCTCTTGTGTTCAACCAGGTCCGATGACGAGGCACCGCCCACTCTCCAACGATTGACACGTATGTCTGCGGCGCGATGACGTAATCGGTTCATCGCCAAATCAACGGTTGACGAATCGCCTTACTTTGCACATAAGCAGACTGCAGAGTTGGCTCGAAAGGCCTTTTGTTCGGGCTTGTTGTGTTGAGGACGGTTCTGCGTCTGAGCTGCTACAATTGCGTGTTGTGTTGCGTTGTGTTGCGTTGTGTTGTGTTGTGTTGTGTTGTGTTGTGTTGTGCTTGTGAAGTTTATCCGTTTATTGTGTGACTTTCCACCCTGTCTTTATATGTTACAGAGTCCAGCTGTCTAAAGTCCTGCATCAATCGGTTTTATCATAGATTATTTCTCCCTATCATTTTTTGTTTTTGGCCAAATATGAAATCATGTAACAATGATTCAGAGCCCCAAATGGGTTTGTTAAAAAAGGGATATCTTGGAACAAGAAAAAAAAACCTTAACTGAAGTTAAACTCTTATATCAAGCAAAAAAATCTGCCAATGGTGTAAGCAAATTTGAATTGGCAGGAATTCTTAAAATTGGCAAAAGTTTCTAGCTAATAACAAATGCTGTTGGATCTTAAAAATAGACAAAAACTCTCAAAACAAGCCTTTCCAAACTAAGAAACTGCAATGAAACTAGAATATTTCAACATCACCAGATGCATCTGCACCACATGTCAGTGCTCTGACCGCCATGCTATTAGTGCTGACACTGTCTAGTTTTAAGACCAATAGTGACTCGATACAAGTTGGAATAATCTGGTTTCAATGCGTTTTTACAGTTTGGTAAGATGTCTTTTGAAGGTTTATTGTCTGTTTTCAGAACCAACAGCATCTGTTATCAGCTAGAAATTGTTGTTAGTTTTAAGAATTCTTACCAGGTCAAATTTACTTAACCTTTTGGCAGACTCTTTTGCTTGATCTAGGAAGAGTTTATCTATATTTTAGTTTTTTTTCTTGTTTCAAGAGTGCGTTTTTTTACGAGTACAGATCTCTTCAATCAAAGTTAGTACACAAGCTCAAATTCAAGATTTTTTTTCTTGTTCCAAGATGTGTGTTTTTACCAGTATTTATTATTGATTTCTTAAAATAAGGTATTGTTAACATTCTTGAAATAAGAGTCAAAGTCAAAATTTCTTGTCTTAAGATTCTTGTTTTAAGGTCGTTGACAAAATCAGCAGCTTGCTTCACAAAGTTTCTTAATTTAAGGAAATGTAAGTGATATTTTCTAAAAAAAAAAAAAAAAAAAAAAAAAGCATTTTCAGCTTTTATTTATTTACTTAATTTTTGCAGTGCAGTCACTGGGTACTGTTAAATGGAATAGTTTTAACTTGAAATACTTTTCTTAGAGGAAAGATCAAGTATGGAGAGAGCCTTTGTGTATATGAGAAGTCTGGACCCCACAACAAAACTTACACAGCAGTCCTAATGTCATCAAATAAGAAGTGGTCATATTAAATTGCTGTATAGCTTAACTAAATGCAACATATACTCCTGTCAGTGGTACAAGCAGAGGCGACACATATTGTAGTCACCCAAGAAGTCAGACACTCACTCATCGTTGCTTCAAAGAAAGAAGGTTTTCAATATATGAGTATCAGCTGAGATCCCAATTCAGCACATATAATGGGTTACTTCAGTCAAGTTGAAATTAAAGCAAAATTTGGCCCCTGAAGTTTACTCTTCATATTACAATCAAGAAATACAAACAAACAAATCAACCTCAACCTCTGATATGTATATTAGGATAAATATCAAAATTAATAATTATTAACAACAACAACAATAATAATAACAATAATAAGATTAATAATAAGATTATTTTACAATTATACAGTTTTTTCAATTTATGAAGTTCAAAGTGGTAAAACCTCAGATTTGATGTGATCAGGACTTTGCGTAGTTGCCTCTGCCCAAACTCAGCACAGAAGGAAAACATATGAAGCACTTGTCACTCAATTTTAGAAGTTACACTTTTGAAATATTGTTCTTGAAAATAAGTCATTTTACATGATCCTTTGTAATTGATTCCATGCCTTTGTCCTGCTTCAGTGATTAGCTAATTAAAGCTATTTAACGGGCCAATCTCATTTGCCTGATTGATACTGTGACTGGAAGCTAGAGCTCCTGAGGGGCATGCATGCTGTATAGGCACACCTTACAATGAAACATGTTAATGAATGCAGTCCAGAAACAATGATCATTAGCACAGCCAATTACTGAAGCAGTCATCTTTTTCATTCTGCTTAAAGTATAAGTCAAATACGTATTGCCTAATGGGGCTGGATATATTGTGGTGTGAGAATTAATATCTATTAGAGACAAGTTATTCAAGTTTTTATTTTGCTTAAGATTTGTGCAGCAAATTATTCTATTGAGTGTGCAGTAGTTCCATAATTTTACAGAATGATGTAAAATAATACTTCTAGTAACCTATGTTCTAACCCAATTAATGAGCTCATCACACAAGAGTATCTAAGCTTTTCCAAAATCAACAGTGCTATTGTTGTCTCACAAAAGGTTAGATGACGTCTCAAGGGTTTGGTTGGAGGTTTAATAGAATTTTTTTTTTCATTATGACCACTGTTATCGCACCATTTTAAATTAATATTTTAATCGTTTTTTGTTTAGATTTCGAGATGAAAAGAGAACCCTCCTTTGTTTGGCTTTTTAACTTATAATAATTATTTTCAGTCACATTGAGAAGAGGACAGTGATTCAGACAAAGGAACCAACATTGCTCTATTTGATTAAGGATTAACCGAAATTAATTGAATCACTGAAATAATGTTAGCTCCTAGTTAAATGTGCATAATCGTAATTGTGGTTACATGTAAATGAAACCCACTTCTTTAAAGACCAGTTAGAGTCAATTTTCCTTATAGAAGATTTAACCTTTACCTGTACTTGACTTTCTTTTCTGCGCTTTCTTCACACTTTCCCGCCCCCCAATTTCTGTCACAGCTCTATTGTTGCCAGGCTCCCCTGGATCTGAACCAGCACAGAGGACTGTTATGAAGCAGACTGACAGACTGGGTAAGTAAAAGATGTAACAGTTTATTTAGACAACGTTGAACACAAACGGGTGAGCAGAACGGGAGGATGAATGAGCTTGAGGGTTAACTGTCCATTTCCTTGGCAGAATGGAGGAGACACAACAGGGAAGACGGATCGCACCCCCCACTGACTGGACACACGAGAGATAGGAACAACTAGAGGTAAACAGAGACACGATAAGTACGAGAATGCAAGTTCGTGAGTGTTAGCCAGGAGAATGAACACACAGATTCCGCTACGTATAAATAAGCCCGGACACTGAGTGAAGTGAGGTGTGTGCTTTTATAGTGAGCCAGGGGATTGGATGCAGCTGTGTGTGATTAAAACTCAGGTGATGGTGAGGAAGATCCATAAAGTCCACTCCTAGGTGTGACTAGGGACGATTCGGAATAGGCAAGGGATGGAGTTTGCCAGCCGGTAGATGACGAGGGCTCTTGGACATGGCACATTCTTGACATCCTTGGACATACCTTCTCATATCCCTTGCCATGTTCGGCCACCAATAGCATTGGGATAGCAGCGAGAGGGTGTTGTTGGTCCCGGGATGTCCAGTGCCCAGGGAGGAATGGATGGAGTGAATAGTATCTACCCGTTGCTCAGCGGGAACAAATTGCCGATTTGGTGGGCAAGCCGGCGGAGGTCTAGGTTCTGGAGTGACGACGGCTGGAGGGGCAGACCACTCAATGGGACAAATATTGATATGGTCAGGGAGAATCCTAGCTGGAATTTCAACTGTTTCCAGATGATCATGCATTCGGGATAATGCATCTGCTCGGATATTTTTTGTCCCGGGTCGGTAGATAATAGAAAACTGGAATCTGGAGAAGAACAGTGACCTGACAAGGACAGAGTCGTTTGGCATCTTTGAGATATTGTAAATTTGTGGTCTGTAATGACTTGAAAGGGGTGTTTTGCGCCCTCCAACCAATGTCGCCACTCTTCGAGGGCGAGCTTGATGGCGAGAAGCTCCCGATTGCTGATGTTGTAGTTCTGCTCCGCCGGGCTAAGCTTCCGGGAGAAATAGGCGCATGGATGGAGTAATTTAGGAATCCCGTGGTATTGGGATAGAATAACTCCTATTCCAGTGGTGGATGCATCTACTTCGAGGATGAAAGGGAGGTCTGAGTCAGGGTGAGTCAGGAGTGGGGCTCGGGTAAACGCCTCCTTGAGGTTTTGGAAAGCTGCGACTGCTTTTATAGTGAGCCAGGGGATTGGATGCAGCTGTAAGTGATTAAAACTCAGGTGATGGTGCTCGCTGTGATTGAGTGCAGGAAGAGCCTGGCCAATCCGTGACAAGGACAACATGGACATCAACTCTGAGTGAGTGATTTTAGAATTTTGAGCTGAGAAAATTCCAATGCATTGGCATTTTTCAGCACCCTTGAACTCCATATTTATAAATAGTAAAAGTAGAGAACACGCAATAATTGAAGATCGGATGTGAATATTCTGGTTGCTTGAGTGATGTTTTAGTTCAGTCCGATGTGAAAGTCACTGATCCACTGTAGAATATCTCCACCTACCCCAACAAAACAAGCCTAAAGTGAGAAAAAAATCCCAAAATTAACTAAAAGTAATGGAGGGAAGCAATCATATTATGGAATCAATTTTATTTTCATTAAGAGAGGAAACTGGGGAATCAATTTCCTTTAGTCCTTTAGCTGATAGGCAACAATACTAAACATTACCAAAAATGTTACATTTATGGAGAAAATGCATTGGCAAAGACTTGGTCCAGGTGAAGGAGTGGTTAAAAAAATGTGAAAAAACTGAAGAAATGTACATTATGATATTTTTATTTTGAATGTGAAGTTAATGCATTGAAACTGTGTTCAAAGTTATTATATTTGGAGTCTTTAAACAAGCTTAAGTTAAGTTTAAGTTATGTTTAAACTTAAGGTTAAGTTAAGTACCAATACCACAGCACAGAAAATACAAAAAAACACAAGTATATTTAAATGTGTTTTTACTGACTGAGCACTGCTGTCTGAAAAGCACTGCGCCTATGAACTTCAGTTTTTCTATTAATTTTAATGCATTAAATTTCTTATCGCTTGCTTTTGATCTGTTTTATTGTCTGTTTAATGTATGATGTGTATTATTCTTCTTTAAAAATCTTTAAATTCCCAAAGTCAAAATGTGCAATGTGCTGAATATAAATATAATTGGCTTGCCTTGTCTTAGACTGATTCCATTGGAAGGTTCTTTTAAACATCTATGACTTTTGATGTCACAAACAAGGCCATCTAAGTTTAGTATTGTGTTATGGCATCACACAATATTACTTTTTCAGCTGAGGTTCCCTTAAAACAGTTGTTACTTGTAAGACATACTAGATTATGGATTAATTTGGGTAAATGTACTTTTTTATATATATATCTAGAAGTCTAGACCCCACAACAAAACATACACAGGGGTCATCGAATAAGATGTTCAGTGCACTGGTATGTGGTCATATTAAATTGCTGTATAGCTTAACTAAATGCAACATAATGTCCTGTGAGTGGTACAAGCAGAGGCGACACATATTATAGTCACCCAAGAAGCCAGACACTCACTCATTCTTGCTCTCATCAAAGAGGGGTTTCAATATATAAGCTGAGATCACAATTCAGCATTATATATATATATATTGCGTACTGTCTCTTCCCTACTGTAAGTCGGTTTGGACAAAAGCGTCTGCCAAATGCATATATATATATATATATATATATATATATATATATATATATATATATATTGCATAAATGTATATATAATAATAGATTTTTTTCCCCAAATTAAATTTACACAGAGATGGTATAGACATTCTAGTCTTTACTGTATTATCAAACAAATGACAAATTACTTTAATTGATCATTTATAATTTAAAATATAGCTTATTTTATACGTAAATAAGATCTCTACATACTTTTTAGCATTTTAACAGGACTTAAATTAGTCTCTTGAGGACTCTGTTAAGATTTTCTGTCTGTTTCAGTTCACGATCTAAAAGCATGGTTGCTTGATATGTACAGTCCCTCTGCTTAAAGCTCATTCATATTCTTCACTGGCAGAGTGCAAATGTCCAAGTATGTCAAGGGTACAGAGTGAATTCAAAATCGTATGAATAGCCTTGCT
This sequence comes from Danionella dracula, assembly GCA_900490495.1. Classification (NCBI taxonomy): domain Eukaryota; kingdom Metazoa; phylum Chordata; class Actinopteri; order Cypriniformes; family Danionidae; genus Danionella; species Danionella dracula. Next base: position 2,991,632 of record UELW01000001.1, on the reverse strand, counting down.
GTTAATAGTGAATTAACGCTGAAACCCTGTCTCTCTCTCATTTTCACCATTTCTTTTATATAGCTCTCCACAGTTTTTCCCCTTAGACTCTGATAGATCAAGGCTTTTACAGAGACACATCTTGGCTAGTCACATGCATATTGTCTAATCACTGAAGGCAGAAAGTGATTTTCTCTCCGTCTTCTTGAGAGATCTGGCCCCATGGCTTGTTTCATTATTCTGTTGTGTCAATGGTGTGAAGATCTCTCTAAGGTATTACAGTTATGCCGTTGTGTGAGAATAGAAAAAATTCTCCTGTTCACTTCCCTACTATGCTCAGGTTGTTGCAGATTAGACACCCTTATGTCCTGCATGACTTACTTTCAACAATGTATGGCCAGGTTTGAGCTGTAAAGAGTTGAACGAACAACAAAGTAATGTTTTGATATTTTATACATTTCAGACATGACTGTGTGCCGCAGGCGTTTAGAATGCCAGTTGCCATGGTTACCATAGCCCATAGTGCTTCAATGATTGTTGCAGCTGCAGGATGACTGTAAACGTATACACATATATTTCAGGAAATGAATGGGAAGGATGGTGTGTGGATTCACTTTTAGAATGGATTGATTTAACGAAAAATTATGACTGAAATTCCAAGCCAATTCCAAGCACATCACTATGCAGTCTGTTTATTTCATCCAATAAAGACAAGCATTATTAATTGAGAACAAATTAGACTCTTGATAAAGATTCTTGACTCTGGGCTGGTGGTTTACAACCGCAATGATATCCTTGTAAGTATTTTACTATAGAACTACTGTAGATTTGAGTGAAGAAAGTGCATGCATAAATTGTGTTTTTATGATCTGCTGAATACGCTTTCAAAAGCATCCAGATCTGTGCGTTTGAAGCTTTGAGTCTGTTGGGAGAGAAGGATTTGCGTTGTCTGCTGAAGACGGTTGAGACTGAGGAAGGAAAGCTGGAGTTTGCAATAGACACTAAGCTGACAGGCGCTATGGGAGCGGGACACTGTATGAAACACATGCTGTGAGTAGCAGAGAGACCCACATCATCTTAACTTTTCTAAAGCCCTCCATCACAGAGAGAGAGAGAGAGAGAGAGAGAGAGAGGAGAGAGAGAGAGAGAGAGGAGAGAGGAGAGAGAGAGAGAGAGAGAGAGAGAGAAAGTGAGAGACATGTGGGAGAAATGAAAGCTGTGACTATGGATCATCCTGATCCTGCAATGATTGCATTTAAACACAGGGGATTTTCTCAGTGAAATAATGTTTCTCTTCCAGCCTTAAACAATACACAGGTTAACAACACTCTTATGGTTAGCACTTTCTACCAATATTTAAGTTTACATTTCATATAATAGTAGTTAAATTATCATTCACACATTTAGCAGATATTTTGTTCCAAACTGGCTTACAGTAGAGGAACTAATCGCACAATTTTTCTAAATTAATCGCAACTAATCGCAATGACAAGACTGAGACTTTTTAAAAATGTATAAATGTAAAATGTAAATAACTAATGACTATTTAAATTCAAATATGATTGTTCTTTGAATTTTTTGTTTAACTTGTAACACAGGTTTTGTCATAAAAACAACATACCTGCAATAAACCATCAATATCCTGCAATTTTACTTTTTGCTTCTCTTCTTTGGTGGCTGTTAGTTTGTGGTCTCTTTAGATTCTTGTTTTCCAGGAATCTCTGCCATTAACAGATTGCTCGGTAACAAAACTTTAGGTCTTTAAAAGTTATATTATGCAACATACCTGTAAAGTGGACACATACGCACACACGTGCACGTACGCGTGTGCACACACGCGCGCGTGCGGACACGCACACACTCGCGCACACACACTCACACGCACACACACACACACACACACACACACAAAAAGACAATTGATGGCGTTCAGCTGTTCCATTAGTTCATGAGCGTTGAATGTACTATGCTTTAGTTGCCCAAAAATCTCTGTGTACTGTAGTTCCTCAGTTTTACACAAAGTTAGATTGAACGTGTGATAAGATGCCTCAGTAGTGCTGTAACGAGTCCATCCTCCGTGCCTTCTCATCGTCATTATGTCTTATTCATACTTTGTTTAGAATATGTCCGCAACAACAGGAAATAAGAAAAATTGAAACAGCGTAAAAAAAATGTACAAATCAAATTAATCGCATGCGTTAACACATTAATTTTGACACCACTAGATAGTATATAATGTGTTACAAAGCTAAAGTCTATCTCATCTGAGGTGATCACCACAACAAAGAAGTGCTCCAATGGTTGGAATAACCAGAAAGGAAAATAAATTGGTATTGTTGCATTCCTGACTGGGTCTAAGAAATGATTCCACCAGCTGTGGACAGTGAATGACAAAGTTCTGGTGAGAAATGTTCTGCTTGAGACAAAATCGCAAGACTTTGTTTCTTCTTTAAATTCATGCTTTTGGAGAGTATGTAACATATGGAAAGCTTGTTATTTTTAGACAGTTTTGTAAGCGAGCACCAGTGATTTGAATTTAACATGAGCTCTGATTGGAAGCCAGAGAAGAGAGACAAAGACAGAACTCGCTTTAGTTCCTTAGAGACCAGTCACAGTAAGGTAAGGTTTTGTTCAATTCAATAGCATAGCATGCATTTCTTACGCTGTTTTTAATGCTATTACATAATTATTTCCAACACTCTAGTCCTGATTATTCAGTCGTCAGTAATGTTTTAGTCTGACCCCATAAATGTGTGCTCTTTTTATTCCCATTCAGCCTTCTCTCCAGGGCACTATTTGGCCCCTGAAGGATAAGATGACAAACCCAAGAGAAGGTGATAGTACTTGAGCGATCTGAACAACTGCACTGGAGGCAGATGGGCCATCACATTTCTGGCCCTGCTGTGTGTATCTGTGCAGAAAAGCTTTGGGATAAATAATTTGATTAGAGGATATTTACGTGATACACTGTGCTCTTCCTTATTTGGATAATGAGGGCAGTAGTTATTTTAAGTCCCTGATGTATTCGGTGTAATAAAGGGGAAAAGAGAAGAGATGGAGAGGAAAAAAACAGTTTTAGCCAAAGCCTTGAGGGTTTTGTCATATCTAACAGTTTTATGAAATATTTAAGTCACAATGAAGGGGAGGGGTCTGAAGGATTATCCAGGGGGGAGGGGATAATTAGGTCCACTGCTCATAAACACATTACTTACAAAATTGAAAAGTGTCAGCATTTATTTTTATTTCATTATGTTGAAAATGATTCTTTTCCTCCTATTTGACCTTTACATAACAAAAAGGACTGTTTTTAGCTTTCAGTTTTGTAAAACAGAACAAAACATGATGCTGTGATATCACTTTTAAAATGCAAATATGCAAATTTTGTATGCTATTAGAGTTGTGGATTGGTATTGTTGCTTAGAAGTTGAGTAAAAAAACGCAAATATTTGAAAGTGCATTAACACAAGCAAATGAACACTAACATTTAAATTGACAATATTATTCTTCCAACCTGCAGAAAGATTTAGCATCTCACATTGACCCACTTCCTCTAGAATTGGTATAATATCCTTAATTGAGAATAAATGTAGGTTATTACTTTTACTCAAAATTATTTGTTAGAAAATGTAGACTTGAGAGAATGTTGTGTCTGACTGTCCTTAATTTAGTATTTAGAACATATTAGAAACACATACACACTATACTGATACAGTACGTATATATTTGCCACACACAAATAAACTTTTTTTTTAAACTTTGTAACAGTTCAAAGCACCTCAATAAAAGACAAAATCTAAAATGGTTTGGCTTTTTCAATTTTTGTTGTTCAGTTATTTTCACTAGCATACTTAAAATGAAGCAGCTGAATAAATGTTCTTCCTCTGCTTGCGACAGCATGCTGTTAGCGGCAGTGTTTTGATCTCTGAAGTGCTTCTCTTCGCTTATTTTTCCAAGTGTAATGTCTGAATTTGCATGTTTTCGACAGAATTTCTTCTTCCTTGTAATGGATTAGAACCTCTCTGCTAGTGTTTGAGATCAGCTCTATTCTGTGCTTGAAACATATCTGAATATTTTTGAAAATTCGACAGTTAATATTGTGTTCACAACAAACAGCATTTCATATGACAACATATTTAATGGTTTCTTTTAGAATGCTTCTGAACTCGACATGCCAAACAAGATCTGACAGTTGAGGTCATAAGCAATTACACAAGACTCTAATTGCATATTTAGCCACTCTATTCAGTCACCTGCAGGTATCCGCTGACCTATGGGTTAAGTCAGGTTTAATTACCCAGCATATCGTCATTGATCAAGACTTTCTGAAAGCTCTGTTTAACCATAAGCTTCGGACCAAAACTGTGTTATTACTTAATTTTCTTCCAAGTACACAAAATAACATGTGAATGCAGAATTATTCGTTATTTTTAACTCAAAGGGAAAATTAGCTGTCTGAGATGAAAATTGATTTTTAAGACAAAGCCATTCATTTTATGTGTGTTGATGGTATAAAACAACTGTGAGTCCGAGAGAAAGTGAGTTTGGATTTTGTTCTTTTTTTACCCTTTAAATGTCAAGGAAAAACACAAACAAAATTGAATGCAGCTTTCAATACACCTATCCATTAGGCTGCTCAATGAAATGAGACCCGTTATTTGTTTTTCAATGTTCAGGCCACATGTTCCATTTGATTGAGAGTGAAGCTGCTTTGGCTGAAGGCTGCATAGGTAAAATATAAGAAAATACAAGCGTATGCCGCTCTATGGTGTGAAGGGCAGAAAATAACAGTTAGCAACCTGTCTAGTCCAAGCCTTTCGTGAGTTAGCACCTTTTCCGACAGTTCTCCAGGAAAGATTTGAAGCTAATTGTTTTGCTCTAGGGTACACTTTATTGCTCCATAAAGCTTTCTACAGGTGCAAGTCCATTGATGGGGAATACTACAATATGGCAGTTAGCTTGTAAAAAGATTATGTCATTCTGTGGTATAAATGTGTAAAAATTGCAAATATGTAATGCAGTATTCAACCAATGTAGAATAAAGTTTGTTGTTGACTCTCAAAGATTAAGTCTTTTCGTGGCTCAAAGTTTTGGTAGTGCATCATCTAGCGCCGGAGATAAGCGATGCATCTTCCCTCGTCTGCCTGCGAACTCTGTCTTCACCTTTTATACCCCTATGACGCAGTCTCAAGAGTTCATTGGCTTCATCTTCAACTGCTGTCCACATTGTAGACGCATTTTCAGAGCATTTCAACTTCATGGGTTGCTCACTGGAGCCCCTCCTCTCTGTCCATCAGCCAGTATCAATGATGTCCATAGCTGACTTTTCCTCCACATATCTGAACTTTCCCTTACACATCATTTGAATGCAGTTTAAATACATTTGACCCCAGATAACTTTAACACACTTTGGATTAGTACTACAATATCTGTAATATCCTTAAAATATGCATACGAGTAAAGATCAAATAGGAAGGAGAATTGCTAATTATTTAGGTTAAGCAACACTTTGTAAGCATATCAAAAGCACATAAGTGAAAAGTGCAAAGAGTGAAACCCTGGATGAGGAGGGAGAGTTTGGTAAGTTCTCAGGATGCCAGTGGGAGACATTTGCTGCATCATAGAGAAAACACTAGGTCTAACTTTCAGATTGGCACTGAGAGCAATGATCATGACAGTTTTATTAATCACATCAATCATCCTCTGCACCATGGCGACTGCTGGGAACCCTAATCGCCTTTTACAGTGCCACCCATTTCTCTCCTTCAGTTCACTCACTCTACTACTGCTGCGAGAGAGTGGGTGCCCTGTTCTATATGTCAATGATTGTAAATTTACCGGCTTTTGTGTAAAAAGCCATACAACTTTTTATGTAGATACAAGTTCCAAAAGAGGACTGTAGTACATCACTGGTAATGCAGTGCACAATATTTCTGCTAACTGGTTTGAGGAATTTATTCTTCATGAATTGCTTTACTATTAGTAGATCCAAATGTGCAGATTCATCTAATTAAGAAACAAAGGAAACTGTAATGTGGTCTCATGGAGGCAAGATGTAATCCAAACGAGCATAAAAAGGAACCAAACGTACATTCCTCAAAGAGCCCATAGGAAACTTCTGCAACTTTATATGTCTGGGCCTTCTTTGATAATCCATTTCATGACTTCAGATGCTGCAGATTACTGCTGCAGGACTACAAGTAACCCAAAACACACTCATAAAACTCACTATATATTGGCTTTTTATACATTTTGGGCCATGAATACATGTGGATAAAGCCATGAAAAAAGGGTACATTTCAAAGATTGTCTATGGACCTAAATATGGAAATATTAAAATCAGGCAGTACACAGAAAGACAAGGTGGTGGAGTGATTTTGTTGGCAGTTTAAAGGGCAATAGCTAGGCAATTACAACGGATTGCACATGTAACAGTTTTGTAAAGATTACAAATATTTCAAGATTTAAATGACGATTAGTAGAATTATTTGATGTTGTTATACATATGTTTTTCTTTCACGTTGCTTTTCCGTCTTGTGTATTGTTTTCAAACAGCACTGAACTAATCTGGCTAATCTACAGGCCATAAAACATAACCAAACAATAAAGGAGCTGATGAGAAAGTGCAGATAGATCGAAGTCGTTCTTATGAAATTATTGACTGAAGGAAATGTTTTTCATGACTGATCTAACGTTATAAGTCTAGGGATTCAGTGTTCGGGTGCATATACTCTCAGTGTATTGATTTAAAACCAGCTGCATATGGCAAGATGGCTTATTGTCAATTTGCTTAAACTGTTTTTTGGCCATATGCTCATTTTCAGATGGATCCCGCTTCCTTTTTGCTGGAAATAGTCCATCTGGAATCATTAAATGCCAGTCTCATTTATATAAGTACAATGTAATCAGCACAAACTTTGTGGCTCCAGTCACTTTTCCCATCAACGTCCTGAAGTAAACACCTCTTTGCTTCTTTCTTGTTCTTTATCACAACACCAAAAAAACTTTATTTTTTTAACACAAGTGTCAGCCTGTATGTCTCCTTTTTTGTAGTACAGTAATTGTTATCATATCCACATCCAAACAGTGGTCCACCCAGTGAGAACCAGCGACGTAAAATTATGACAAGATTGTATGCAGCAAGGGTGTCATGTACTTTCCTGGCTTCTTTTTAATGGGGTGCTCTCTCCTCATTTGTTGGAGATAGGAAGGATTCTAATAACAGCCTTATCTCTTTTTGGTGGCAATTTGTCTTCGTCCTTTTCCCTAAGGCACTGGGCCGCTATCTGGTGACAAGCTTTGTCCAATTTGACACAACCAACTGACAGTGGCTAATGAAGGTTAGGGGGCAGTCGTTTCTTCTCCTCAAGCTAATTCACGCTAGAACTTTTCTCCAGCACTCACTCTTTCCAACCCTTCTTCTCTTTTTTGTCTCTCTCTGTGAAGTACTACATTCTTGATTTGGGCATCTAAGATAAAAGTGGATCCTGCAAGTGAAACTGTTCATTTGATGACTTTATCTGATGTTTTCGCTTCAGTAATTGTCATAATTTTTTTTTTCCATTTTTGTTGTACATTTATTTTTTTTCACAAGAACAATTATATGAGCATGGTTGCAAAAGAGGAACGATGGTATTTGTGTAGATATGGTTTAAATACATTGTATTTTTATTTTTTTACAATGAAATGATTTCTCCTTAAATTCAGAGGATAAATACTTGCAGAAGTCATACACATATGCCAATCAAAGTGCCTTCGAGATGGGAAGAAATGTAAAACATAAAAATTGAGAGCTGTGTCATATGTAACAACTTTGCGAATGTATTATCATTCAACCAGCGGAGAACTGAAAGTCTGTCCTTAAAAAAAACTTTACTGAAAAAAAAATGTTGTTATGAAGAGCTGGTGATCATTTCATTATGATCCAATCCCTTAAAATGACTATTATTTTCGACAAATAAATAAACATTTATAATACACGCTTATTATGTATGTATTCATATTCAATATTAGCAGACAACATTTATGGATCTTGTTCTTTGAGTGAAGTTTTTCAGTCATGCACCAATACTAGACATGCAAAGACAGTCAAATAGTTATGGAATTAGGACATTATGATAACTTCTGCCTGCAAAGGTCTTCTTGGATCGGTTTATATCTAAAAAAAAAACTACTCTGAGATTATCTGTCAACTTAGTTTGGCTCGTCAATGAATCTGTGAGTCTGATCAATGTCACCTGTGTGAAATAAGAGATGACTTAATGAAAACAGGGTAAAAACCATGCTAATCATTGAACCAGCCTTGCCATTTACTTTCCTTTTCTAACACTTTTTTTAACTTATATTTTCTATTTTTCAAAAAGTCCTCCACAGGTAATAAAAAAATAATGAATCACATCTAGTCAAAATACCGAAGCAATTATAAATGTTATGTAGAAGATGCATTTCACATTTATCTACTTTATGTATTTAAAACACACAAACACGTCCTCCAGTAAGTGCAGGCCAGATTCTGGTGGTAACTCCATGAACTTCAAGGGCTAAATACATCTCTCCCACACTTAACCCTTTACCTGGACTTGGATACTTTTTTGTATGAGAGCAAGGGGTTAAATCTATACAGGGCCTGCTTGGTTACTGCAGCATTTATTAATGGAAAATGTTTCTGCGACACCTTTGTTTAAGGTCAACACAAACAGCTGGGGAAGGTTGTCTCTGGCAAATTCAATTTAGGCTCCATAAGGACCACTTTAACTTTGAGCAAGAACTGTATGATGAATCTTCCCTTCACAATTTAATGTTTTATCTTAACCAGGAAAAAAAATGATACAATAGGCGTATAGGCATTGAATGAATAGTAATTTTTACAATGCAATGTTTAAAAGTTCAACCACCCCCCTTTGCTTTACACTTGCTTTTCGCTTCTAAATTTCAGCAGACCGAATCAAAACGTCCACATTCTATTTGCATATATGCCTTGCTGATGAAGTTTGTTTTAGATTTGCTGGAAGGGAGTTAGTCTGATTGCTTTGCCATCTCATTACACGCTCTCCTTCACAGTGGGTTTATAACCACTTTTCCTAGGCTAATGTAATCTGATTGCTAATAATTAATTCTTCATGGTGAAGATGTAGCATAACCTTCCAGTTCCATTAATTGTTGTAATACAGATCAAAATGCTGATTAACAATGCTAATTAGGCTTTGTTGCGGCAACGACTTTTCAAGAGCTCTGCAGAACAGACGACAAAGTCTACAAGACGTTTTTGCATTATTATTGAGCTTTTTGGTCAGAATTTCATTTTCTATTATAATGTATTTGACCCCTTCCATTGTTTTTGACAACGGAGCTTTTTGACAGTGGAATAATCCATGAGGTCTGAAGGCTAGTCCTGTAATATTAGTTTGTGTATGCATTTAAGAGAACAAAGTGAGTCAAGCTCTTTTGAGAAAACTCATGGCTTTACAGCCCCTGAGATTTGATTACTTTTTGAAAGCAATTTCCCACAAGGTCCTCTATGGACTGAAAAATGCATAACCTTTACCAAAATCAGTTTGATGCCACAACATCTATTTCAAAGCCAATTTTAATTTTTAATTGTATAATGTAATGTGCATAAACCAATGACATGCATAATTATAGGAGAAGCTCATATTAGGACCTGGTGCAACAGCCTGACTGGTGAGGTGAGGCCCAGAATATAGTCGCTTGTTTGTTGTTAGGTATGAAATTTAGTTTCTTTCGTCACATGGTCAAATCCACAATTTTTTTTTAAGTACAATATGCCGACATTGACAATTATGTTATATTCATTTAATAATACAATATTCATTCATCCATTTAATTTGTTTCTCCCAAAGCCAGGTCGCAGAACTACAGTCTAAGCAAGGAACCCCATACTTAGCTCTCTAAAGAAATGTCCTTCAGGTCCCCTAGGAAATAGAGAAGCCTTCACAGGCCAATTTAATGAAATAGATTTTTTTAAAACCTTATTTGAAAATGTACTAATTTGAGCTGTTATGGTGTTTAATGAATTCTTTACAATACCGACCTTTTTGGTCAAGACTTGGTTCCTTTATGGTTGTTTTTCCTGGTCATTAATTTGCAATTGCTATCAATTAAATGTGTTTTAATTAATCACTATATATGTTACAGAACGTAAAATCATCATAATGTAAAACAATGTTTGTTGTTGCCTATCAAAACATGCCATCTCTGGCAAATAATGTACGAATATGAATGTCTTCAGCTTTAATACCCTTGAATATACTTAAACTAGGCATAAAAGTAAAATTTGAAAAGGATTTTTGTTGCGATGGAACAATTTTATCTTAATCTTTTTTTTTAGCATGTTATGTGTTTAATAAAGTTACAGGTCATAATAAATTTTATATATAAACCCTAATTTTTAGTAGTAGAGTTTAAAGTCCCTGTTGCATCGCATGACCAAGGTTTTTTTTTGTCTGGAAATTTTAAGTCCAGTGCATACTTTAAATCTGCTTACAGTTCTCACTCAAAAGAAACTCTTACATGGTCCTTTTCAAATAGAAGCAAACTGTCTGGGCACGAAAGATATAGCATACAAAAAAATTACTTTTTTTTTCTCTGTCTGATTAAATGCATACCACAAAAGCACATTTTAAAAAACCTTGGGCAATTGTATATCAACGAGTGGTTGAATGCGAGAGTTCCACTAGTGAAAGACAAAATATATTTTAGCTAAACAAATCAATAGTGCATTAAGCCCCCGAGGAATCTTCTAGAATGAGAGCAAATCTGCAGGCGAGCCAGCCAGGAGTGCTAGCCAACACCAACCTCCCATCATCCGCTCAATCAGAGGAAGTCTGGAGGTGATCCATTACAGCTCTGATGGGAAATGTTATTAACAGAGACCAAAGAAATTGTCTCAGCTGCTGTGGGAGAATCCACTCCGAAGGAATTCTAGGCTCACGTTCAGGATCAGATCTTGAACTGTTTGTGCTCAGATTTACCCCACATCCTCGATTGACAGATGTGTTGACAATTCATTGCAACACATCTGTCATCTGACAACTTTTGGTTAAAGGGGACATCAACTGTCACTTTCTCACAATGTGTTTTGATTTATTACTTCATTTACCAAGTCACAAACAAACTATACCTTTTTTTTTCAAAGTCTTACATATTTTTTCACTAAAAATTAACCAATTTACAGCCATGTCTAACCAAGCAGTCACTCGTGTTTTAATGTAATTACACTATTCTATTCTTATAATAGCACATTTGAATGTTTCATGCAAGTGAAATTTACTAAATTCTTAGTAAAGTCTTCAGACCATCTCGATTGCTGCCCCTCTCTCTGGTTCACAATACCTGTGTTTTCCTATGTAACACAAGGTTTTTCTTTGTTTTCTATAACTCGACTTATTGTGTTTGTTTTAATTGGTGTCTTTATAATCTGTCTACACGTATAACATGGTTACAATTATTGCATTGGATGTTATTTTAGTCTATTATGAAGATTTTCGTTCATGGTATTAATTAATGCTTTTTTAAATTCATGGCCCTTTTGGAAAAGTGATATTTGTGTTATTAATTATTCACAACTAAGTTTATGTTTATTTTTGCAGTCAGGAAATAAAATGTCAATATTTTTTTTAAACTGGAACACAGATAGAAAAGGGAAAGTAGTTCACCAAGGTTTAATTTGTTGGTAGTAAAAACACTACATGCAGCTGAACTCCAGGAAAAGAAAAAAATTGTGTAAAAAAAACATAAACTTAGTTAGCACAGATTCATGTAAATCCAGTTTCAATGAAGGTGAATAAAATAATTTCTGAAGAAATATTAAAATGAGGAAACTTACATGTCAATAGAAAAACCCATTGCGCTCACCTTCTGGTCTTAAAGGTTTAACTTTATAAACTTCTTCAGCTGGAGACAAGCATGGATTTTATCTTGAACTCTGCAGACCAATATGAATAGCTTTCCTTTTTATCTAAGTATGGGTAAAATATCTCGTTGCTGTACTGAGATGTCCTTGAAGTAAAGGTTTGAATTGTATGAAGTGTGCTGTAAGTGTAATCCTTGGCTTGGCCTTGTACTCCTCCATGTTTTCATTAAGATCTCATTTGTTCTTCGTTCTGCTGGCTGTCCCTGGTGAACAATTTTTCCACTGTAAAAAGACAATTAATTTTGTGTTGCTACTTGGGGGCATAATGAAATTAAAACCATCTCTCGTAGATAATTCCACCAATAGATTTTTGAAAGAAGATCAAGGGGAAATGATTAGTTTAGCTACACTTTCTCATTAATTACTTGACCTTTATTATATTTGAAGCATTATTTACTCAAAAATATGTTGTCATACAGTGTTCAGAACCTTGACTATAAGGCTGGTTTTCATCAAAACATTATTTTCTCATCCACCCTTTTCCTTCAGGTTCACTCATGATGTCATTTATTACACTTGTCATTTATTACACCTATTTTTTATATTTATAATATATTAAGAAGGTGTCATTTAATATCAGTTACCTTAGATTCTTTATTTTTTATATCCCACTTCAGCTTTTCTTAAGCGTTCGGGGTATTAAAATGCAATGATGAGCCTATATTGTGACAGTTTTATAATGGGGATCCTGACAAAATTTCATTACTTGATGTCAAGAATACATTAAAGTCTTAACATAGGGAGCACAGGATTCCTCTGAGTCTCATTCAGTGAGACAAAAGCAGAACAACCTCATTGGCTTCAGGTCTCTGGTTTCAGAGTCAAAATCTTCTCTGATTAAATTATGTTGATATGAGAAGACCAGCATCCTGAGTTTCCATTAGCCTGAGCCAGAAGCAACACTCGACCTTTCCTAAAATATTTACCTCCATGATTTACATTCAGAACAGGCTGCATGTACCTGGGAGAGAGACAAACCAACGCCTGCAAAGCACCCATCCAGTCTGTGTAATCTTTTTCACACATCCATGAATATTAGATCATGACTTAATGTAAAACCGTACTTAGTCACACACTACACACACATTACACTCACATGGAAGCCATAATCACAGGAATGTACTCTGCAGTGTTGAACGTGAGGTCAGGTGATCATGAATATTCAACTCTTCTTTAGCAGGGGTCTTAAGCTCTCTCGCAAACAATCTTTTGTTGCATCATCAGCATGACGGCACAGACTATCGGAGAAATAAATACATTCCATATCTTTAATGCCTGTTATTTCTATGCCAGAGGGAAATGGTCTCTAACAGTATTTACACTTAAATATTGTACAAAGGCATCAATTTCGAGGGGCCAAGCAAAAACAGTAGCTGAAGAGTCAAAGCGGAGTCTAATCACAAAAATCCCTAACGAACAAGAAAAGAACACAACGTCACAAAGTGATGAGCTAGTGGTAGAGCTTTCTTATAGGGCGTGGTGATTAGGGTTCCAGGTGGTTGCAATCAGCTCCTGAAGCAATCAGGTGATTCTTGATGATGTGATTAGCAGACACCGATACACACACACAAATAGAAACCAAAGAGGTTTGTAACAAATGTAATGTAATTAACTTATAGAGAGAAATTAAATACATTAAATGCTTAATATATGTTCATTGTGTCGTTGAGTGAAAGCCGGGTTAAAGAGATGAGGCATTGAGGCAGAGATGGGAGGCGAAGTTGCAGTGCATGGCAATTTGAATAAAACAAAAACTCAAAAACGATGCTCATAAGCAAAATCAATATATAAATGAACTTTTCGGAGTTCTGGGTCTTCCTGAGCTTGGTCTAGCATGATATCCACCCACCTCCCTTTTATGTATACTCCACGCCTTTAAATATAGCCTTGCCTTAATTGTTTTGATTGAGTGCAACCAATAGCAGGGCCGTGGTCAATCAAAAGATTTTGATCAATCCGTGGGTGCCACCCAATACACATTCAAATGTACAACAGGGCAAAAACATCATAACATCATAACATCATAACACATTGCATAAATAAATAATACTTTTAGTCTTTGTTTGACAAGCAAGCTTATCAAAAGACATGAATCAAGATAGGGAGTATCTGAATGCATCACATTATTGGGTATCAAATTTGCTAACACAGAATACTTTTCCTTAATCAATGCATAAAAAACAGGGAACTACCACATAACTATGTTACAGTTAATGTTAGTTACTAAGTAGTTACCTTTAACTAAGTAGTAACTACTGATATAGTGACTACTATGGTAATAACGATTAACTATCAGTAACTACACCTACTATTAACTACTATAATAAGTAACATTCTATTGCTTTTGAATTTACTACATAGTTTACTGATAATTACTAGGGATCTGGGCCATAAAATTATCAGTTTAATAAAAAGAATTCTTCTAATTTACTTAGAAATTCAAATGGAAATGAAATGAAATTATTTGGGGATTAATAGTGGACATTGGAGATTTGTGAGTAAATCCAATAGTTAACGGTATTACCATAGTAGTTACTCTAGCAGTAGTTACTAATTAGTTAAGTCTAGCTACTTGGCAACTAACAGTAACTACTACGTATTTAATGATTAGTCATCTCTTAAATATACGATAGTTCCTTATTATTTATAAAATAACTAAATACGAGTATTGTAAAGTGTTACCTGAAATGTATGTATCTGGAAACAAATACAACAAAACAACAATGGTGAATTATTATAGATGAATGAATATTTCCATCAAATGGTGGTACATATTCAATAAGGCCACTGTGAAATTCAAACCTAACCAAAAAAAGTCTCATTACGAAGATATATATGAAATATACGAATATTCTTTCATTCATCTTCATGTCGGCTTTCTTCCCTTTTGGGGTCGCCACAGCGGAATGAACCGCCAACTCTCTGGCATATGTTTGATGCGGCGGATGCCCTTCCAGCCACAACCCATCGCTGGGAAACATTCACACACACACACTCATTCACACTTTAACACTATGGACAATCGTTCATGTCTATAGAATTGTGGGGAAACCGGAGCACCCGGGGAAAACCCACGCGATCACGGGGAGAACATGCAAACTCCACACAAAAATGCCAACCGATCCAGCCGAGGCTTGAACCAGAGACCTTCTTGCTGTGAGACGACCGTGCTACCCACTGCGCCACCGTGACGCTTATATACGAATATATTTAGTCATATTTTCAATTAACTGTAAAGGAATCACCACAATCTTTCCTACATTGTCATCAATGTTACTTTCAAATAACTATAATTATAGTTTAACATGGCAAACAAATAAATTATACATTATAGTATAATAATGTAGTATATTTTTTTATATTTATTTGGATTTGGCAGTTGATAGAGTTGTTTTAGTGGTGGTGGTGGTGGTTATTGTTGTGTGGGTGCTGTGGTCAACTGGTTGTTGTTTAATTGATGTGATTGTTGCCATTGTTGTAGCTGGGTTTTCTGTTGTTGTTTTGTTTTGATATTTGTCAAGTTACTTTACACAAACAAACCAACAAAAAAACTTCCATACCTTCTCAGCCACACACAACACAAACACACAAAAGCAGGTTATATGTTTTACATGACAATTAAAAGGAAAACACCATGCTTGTTTCTCTTGATATTAGAGAGCTTGTTATTTCAAATTATTTTTAATACACAGATGCTTTTGTTTCCCTCTTTCAATCTTGATGTTTTTCAGAAGAATTTGAAACCTGAGATGATCAAAAGCATGTTAATGTGTGTTTCTCCATGACACCAATTTTTGCTCACCAGTGTGTGCGGTTAGCTTGCCTTCTGCCTAATGGGGATGGAGGAGCACGTAATTACACCATCAGGCTCCAATCAGAACCCATTGCTAATGATGTGTTGGCTAAAACAAGAGCAGGCCTCGCTGGAGATTAACACCTGTGCAGGTAGCTTTTCGCATAATTGAAAGCAATTAAAGCAATGTGGAACGTTTTAATAAGCAAACAGTCTATTTCTCTCAATACACTTGCTTCTCTGGACTGAAGAAATTCATCCCATATCAAGACACCTGCCAGCTTCGGCAAAAGTAATCAAGCAGGTCTATTATACCGAATGCATGCTGGGCTTAGTTATTCATGGTTTCATCTTTTGATATATTTTGGGAACAATTTCTGCAAATGTTTAGTTTCTCTCTGCTTTAGCATCAAATAGTATTTGGGAAATAATTGTGAAAGCAAATATTCGTTACTGGTAAAAATTCCTGTGTCAGCATCTGCCAAGTATCTTGTTTGTAGATCTTTGTCGCCAGGGGTCATATCACTGACAGTACCACAGTTTTGGTTTTACCTTGATTTCAGTAATCACTCTTTTATTTTGTTTTGCCACTTGCAGCCACATGGCTCGGGTCATGTAACTGAAGGTGGCCATCTTTGATTTGTTTTGTTTGTTTTTGCACATGGTCTAGTTTTTTCCCTACTTTTCCCCGCCCTTCTCATTTTCTAGTTAGAGCTTTCAGTTAGTACACCTGTAGTTTCCCTCGTTATGTTTGATTGGTTTCCCTTTATAAGCTTCCCTCAGTTTTCTTTTGGTTGCGGTTCAATACAACTTATCGATGTGTTGATTCTGGTGTGTTGTCCTTGTTTGTATTTGCGCTTATGCTGTCATTTTGTCTTCCTTTTTAACCCAGTATTTAGTTTGTATAGTATTCGTTGATTTCCCCCTCGTG